>LR738715.1:380390867-380413996 GCA_902687465.1 Secale cereale | reverse complement strand
GAAAGGACTCCCGGTGGACACTTGACTGTCGTATGGACGTGTGCACAGCGTCGGAGATGGCGCCATGTGGAAGAAGTACTACCGTGACACCATGGAGGAGAGAAAGGACAGATGGAGGATAAATGAAGAAAACATCGACAAGAAGGTTGAGATTGCGGTTGATAAGAAATGAGCTGGGACAGTCAAAGAAGCGGTAGCTGCCGCAAGAGAGGAGATGGCAACTTTGTATAGTGTCTTTGTTCTGACTATCGTCAGTTGGACCAAGAAAAATCAAAATAAAGAGGCAGCGGACTTTCCCCTTTCCAACTTCTTCATGACCAGCTCGCTTAGCGCACCTGCTCCCGCACCCGCTAGCAGCCTGTCCTCCGTCTCTGGCGTGCTCAGCGGGGCTTCATCTTTGGCTGAGCTCGACGCCCTCACGGTACCTGTCACACTGGCCCTCTTCAATATATGTATAATCTCCTGTATCCATTGCCATTCAGATGTCTCACATCGCAGACATGTACTTGCAGGCCGACGTAACCCCGTGCACCATACTATACATCATCAGTGGCCAGAAGGTGGATGTGGGAAAGGCGATGATAGTGAAGCCGAAGGAACAATTGTGTCACACCCTACATTTTGTAATATTGTTATTGCATTAATAAAGCATGAAAATTTGGACCAAATTTTTTTTTGCATCATTTGGCTTTTATTTGGAATTAAGTTTTTCTCTCTCTGATTTCAAGTGCTCTTTGAAAGTCAACATAGCCTCACCTTCTATACTTCATCTCCTTACCCCAAACTTCTGCCCAATGATCATACCAAGTGTATATAACAATATAGTATATTCAAATAAAAATATTTTGGCCAAATAGTATTTTCAAAAATTAGTTTTCCAAAAACCCCTGAATTGAGACATGCACTGCAAGTACTTGATTTAGGGAGATAAAAATCTTTAAAAAGGTATGTTTGAATCCTATTAGGTATAGGACTCCCCAAAACCACAAAAGTATAATTTTAAAAGTTATTTTCCTATTTTATTTAAAAGCTTTTTCTTCAG
The DNA here is from genome assembly GCA_902687465.1 of Secale cereale. Classification (NCBI taxonomy): domain Eukaryota; kingdom Viridiplantae; phylum Streptophyta; class Magnoliopsida; order Poales; family Poaceae; genus Secale; species Secale cereale. The sequence goes on along the minus strand of LR738715.1, from coordinate 380,412,954 downwards.
GCTAGAAATGGTCTTTAATAGGGAAAAATTATTTAATTATTTCAAAAATATTTTCCAAAATTCAGGAAGACTCTTAGGACATATATTGTCCATATATAAGAGTTTCAACACTTGGTCATGTTCAAAATATTGCGCAAATCCCTCAGAAACCCTTTCTGGATATTTCAAGCTTTTGAAATATTTACAAAGGAAATATTCTCTAAAAATTCCAGGGAAATTCTATCATGTCAGATATGACATATTTGATGATATTGTCAAGCCCCATGTCTTGGGAAGCAAGAAAACATCATCAAAACCCCTCAAAACCATTCTGTCCATTTTTGAAGTTTGAGCAACTTTACATTGCCAAACTTGTCCAAATGCTCTCAAACTTGGTACACATGCTAAAATGGTCTAATAATGCATCTAGACCAAATGGCACAAGTTTTGGAGAAGGGTAACTTGATCAGAGTACCCCAAAACCATTTCTGTTCAGATTCAAATTTGAACAACTTTACACTACCAACTTTTTACTTGTGACCTCAAATTTTGTGGGCATGATCACAACACTACACAAAATGGTGCATCAAGGAGGGATGATTTTCTTAACTTAATCTTGGAAAATCAATTTCTGTTGATTTCTAGGGTTTACCAAAGTTACATTGGCAAGTTTCTTCAAATGAGCTCAAACTTGGTGGAACACCCTATTTCTATATACCATTTGATCCTGTTAAGTCTCATGTCAATTAGAAAACATTTACTTGCCCAAAACATCAGCAAACACCTTCTGTTGTTTTACTAAAACCTTGCTTTGACCCCTTACACTATTCTCCCTTACCTCAGGTTCTTACCACAGCACCCCCAAGTCCCCTTGCACCTCCAGTAACTCTTCCCTGGCCTCAGCTCAATGATTGAAGGGTGAAACATCTCCATTTACCCTTATGGACAGCAGCATTCTTCTTCTTTCTCACCTCCCTCCTCATTCCAGTGGCCCTCCATGGCATCCAACGCCCCTCCTACATTCTTTACTCCCCCCTAGAGCCAATGGACAAGGTGGCCGCGTCCAAAGCGCGTGAGACACGGCCATGCCAGCCATATGGGCGCTCTGGAGCGCGCTACAGTGTGCTCTCGCACTGTAGCCGCGTCATGCCCGAGGCACACGACCACCTAGGGCGTCGGGATGGAGTCTCCCGAGGCCGCCTCGACGTCCACAACACGGCAGCTGGTCGGCCCCCTCCTCCTTCTCCCTCCTCTCGCCCCAGCTCGCACGCGCGTCGGCCACCCAAGAGCTCCAATGAGCAAGCTCACACGCGCGGTGCCCCTGGCCTCCCCCTGCTCTCTCTCTTCTCTCCCCTAGCTCTGGACCGAATCCAGGAACACCCCAGACACGGCGCCAGCTCCTCCCGAGCCCTGTGGCAACGAGCAGGAGCTCGCCGGCGCACAGGTCCACGACATCTCGCCGTTCGCCTATAAAAGGGACACCCTGCGCCCTACTCTCCTCACCACTCGCTCTCTCACTCCCCTAATCACCCCCCCTACACCACTCACCCCTCTCCAGACGAGCCCGAGCTCGAGATCGAGCTCGAGCTCCGCTGCCTCGGGTAGCCGTCGACCTCAGGGTACAGGCCCTCTCTGCCGCTCCTCTTCCTCGATCTGGAACCGCCGCGGCTCACTGATCATTTCCCCTCTTTCCCCCGCTTCTTTTGTAGCCGAAAACGGCCGGAACCATCGATGCCCGAAGCTCCTCCGCCGCGTGACCTCGTCGCCGGCGAACCAGGCCACCCCGGCGATCGCAACCACCTCCACCCGAACGGCCACTCGAGGCTGAGTCCAGCCGTACCGTCGCCCGACCTCACCGTGCCCTACATCGACGCCGGTGAGCTCGCCGGCCCTCTGTCGCAGTGTTAGGGATGATAGGCGGGCCCCGCCTGTCAGCCTCTCCGCTCCATCGCCCCTCTCTCTCTCGCTCACGCCTAGCCCCTGCCCGTCAGGTTTAAAACCAGACGCGCGCGTGCACCAGTGCATTGGGCCGCCTCTCTGGCTGGGCCTGCCGCGCTGCGGCTGTTCTGGTAATCTTGCAAAAATTCCTCTGGACTAAATATTAATCCACATGAGATAATTCCAACTCCTAAAATCTTGCAATATTCCAACCTATTTAATGATATAACTTTCACACATATTCTGAACCTTTTCTATACTGTTCAAATTTAAATTTAAATTTGAACACTAAAACCTGTGTTCAAAAATCCATCTACCCCATTCTGTCACTCCAAATCCAAAACTAAGAATTTTTGCCCTCTTAGTTTTCCTTCTAGTATTTTATAAAAATATGTTGGCATTTTTCTGAGCACTTTGATTTTTCTGTTTTTGTTATTGTCTTATTTTCCCGTTATTTTATTGCGACGATTAGATACCGTGTTTGACAAAGTTATTGAAGAAGAATAAGGAGAAGGATTTGAAGACTTTGACGACCAAGCCAATCTAGGCAAGCAGTCCTTTGAGCATGATACCCCTCTTGTTCATCGGTACCCTTTTCCGATTGCATGATGACGAAATATTACGGTGGTAAACTTGTTGGGAACCACCACATGGTGCGTACCCCTACTCATAATCTTTACCATGTGAATAGATGCAATGTCAAAAGATTAGTTGTTGATACATGATGTTGCATATGTACCATGAACCCTTCGTGGTTGCATCCTTTCGAAAACCCCATCGGGTGCCCCTAATGCCCGAGGGTGATGTTGAATTAAGGCCACCACTTGAGGAAGAAGTGGTGTACCAAAGAGAGTTCTCGTGTGTGGGTAAAATAATGGATTAGATTTATGTGTGATTACCGTCGCAACCAAACATGTGCAACCACTCTACCCCTTATGGGACGGGGCATTATTGATTACTTAGGCTGATACTAGCATGGTGCCCACATCACTAGTGACGGGGGAGACTTGAGGTCACTCCCGGGACGGGGTCGTGCTTGGATAGGCGACCATGACTGTTTTTACAGGGCACCAGACACACCGTTGGTCCCTTCGTGTATGCGTGACATTGTAAAAAGGGCAAGTCCTACGATCTTTCATTTGTACACGAGGGTCGTGCACCAACGAGTGGACCCTATGTTAGTGTCGTCTAGGGAAAGGTAATGACTGGGTGCTTCCCCCGAGTACTTGAGGTACTGCGGGATCGTGGATGGCACGAAAGCTTCCCGGATCTTGTGGGTAAAGTGCGCAACCTCTGCAGAGTGTAAAACTATTCGAATAACCGTGTCCACGGTCATGGACAGTTGGGAGGTGCTACTTAAACTATGTCCAGAATTTTACAATCTCGGTGGAAGTGTATGTGTATTGAGTCAAGGTGGTGACTTGACTCGTTGAAAGAACAAGAAATGAATTGAACTCTATTTATGTTGATATCTGTAGCCTGTCCTCGAGGTTACCCAAGTACATTGATGCATGGTTCACAAATGGTAGAATATCTTATCTAGCTTGTAGCTAGATTGCTTATTGTTGTACAACTTGCATTATTACCTTGAACCAAATCATGGGTTGCTTGCGAGTACATTCAAAGTACTCATTGGCTTGCCACTGGTTATTTAATTGGCCACGCATGGAGGAGCAGGAATTTGAAGAAGAATTCTATGGAGACGAACATGCGAACTAGGACGCTTTCCCAGTCAGAATGCCTGTAGGGTTAAGGCAGACGACATGGGTTCTACTTATCTACGAAGACTTCCACTATTTGAGTTTATTCGCTATTCAGCCCAAGAGGCTTTATCTATGTAAGACTTGGCCATAATGGTCATAATTTGTGTAAGACGGTATGTATGGATGTAAGACTCTTGTCATTCAGCTTCTGTGTGTTCAGTGAGCATTGATCTCTAGGATCATTGTACACGTGCATTCGGTAATCTTGACTATTAAGTCAGGGTCCGCACAGAGCTGGTATCAGAGCCATCCTAACTGTGGGAAGCCTTAGTTAGCATGGGCGTTAGTTAGGATGAGACCCTTTTCATAAACCTTCTGAACCTCTCTTCTTTTCTAAACCTTACCAAACCTGAGATATCATCAGCTTATTAACCTCTCCCATTCAACCTTTGTAGATGGCCGCTGTACCTGAAGAGCTCCTGACCACTTGGTTCCCCTTGCTTCTCGAGGATAGCCTCCAGGAGTGCCAGTTCCACCGAGCACCCATCCTCACCTTCCATGAGCATTTGGTTAGCGACATTGAGGTGGAATACCATGTGGAAGTAATCGTGAAGGCGAACGATCCTCCCACAAGTTGTTTCTTCGAGGGACCCCAAATGGCAACACTACCCCTCGCTGTCGAGGCAGCTGCACTTAAGGCACTAACCCGCCTCCGAGAACTTCTTCCGGAGATGGCAGCGAAGATGACAACCCGCTTCTTGCCTTACTGGAAGGAAGGTGAAGATGAAAGCAGTGCACAGGCCCCTCCACTGAAGGAAGGACTTCCACTTCAATTCCAGACCTACTTCAACCTTTTTGCCGACAGCTTGGCACAAGATTTGGCCTCGGAATCGATGAAGCTCCGAGAAGAACTCCACAAGACCAAGGCACTTCTTCGACGAGCACAAGAGAAGACGGATAGGATCAAGAAGGAAGGTGCGCCTCCCGGGCAACCCGCTATCACATATCGAGGCGGAAGGCCCTCAGGAGATGTATCTTCCAAGGATGGAGAACCACCCGAGCGACGCCGTATGACGGTAAGGGAATATCGCAAGCTTTTCCCTGCACCACCAGCAAAACACCACCGTGTCCAACTCCACCACTCCCCCACACCCTCAAGTGATAGGGGGCCCAGACAGATGAAGACAAGGAGGAAGACCCAAAAGAGCCAGAATACGCGACCGAGCATCCGCCACTTAGGCATTATTCGCAATTCGGATATGCCAGCTCGTGACCTCTACCATAGGATAGGTCGTGTAACCCCTATGCGAAGTCGAGTCCTTGTATGGTTCATATGAAGCCATATAGTGTTTACTTTCCTTGTGTTTGGATGTATGTCGTATCTTCCCTTCCGGAATGTGTAAACGATTACATCACCCATTTGGAATTTTAATGAATGTGTTTGGCCCTTTTTTTCCTTGCATGAAAATAAGTAGTGTCACACCTACCACCTTACTAGGCACCCATCTTTATTGCTTTCCCTCTTCATTCCAAATCATGAGACCTTGACCGCTCCAACAGGATGCCTGTTGTAACTCGTACTGACACCTCTACCCAGCAGCCCGAAGCCGGAGCATCCACCCAAGCAGAGGCCAGCCAAGACCAAACCCACGACCAAGCTCCACCACCACCTCCCCTGATCATGGACATGGCTCAGCTTCTCCAAGCCTTCCGAGAGGAACGCCAAGCCAACACCGCAGCCCTCCAGATGATTGCTCAAGCTGTCACCAACAACAGCCAGCCGATGGGGAATGGCAATGGCCGTTCCACGTTGGCAGAGTTCAAGAAGCATGCACGGCCAACCTTCATCGAGACTGCTGAACCCCTGGATGCAGACGACTGGGTCCACACCATTGAGGACTTGCTGGAACTAGTCGGTTGCACCGAAGACCGCGAGAATGTGGCTTACACTGCCCACTGCCTCGGGGGGATTGCTAGAGCTCGGTGGGATGGATTCAAGGTCATGCATTCTGGGCAAGACATCACTTGGAATAACTTCAAGGCAGAATTCCACAAGGCCCATATTCCTTCTGGAATCATGGCTATCAAGAACCGTGAGTTTCGAGCCCTGAAGCAAGGAAGTGGTACTGTCAAGGAGTACATGCAGAAGTTCAGTGTTCTGTTAAGGTATGCCCCTGAAGATGTCAGCACCGATGCTGCAAAAAGGGAGCACTTCATGGAAGGCCTCAATCAGACTCTGTAGTACTCGCTTGTCGTGTGTGACTGCCCAGCCTTTCCTGACCTGGTGAACAAAGCACTCATGCTTGAAGACAAGCGGCATGCTCTGGAAGACACTCGCAAGCGCAAGACTATCAGCAAGGGAAGTTCCAGCAACCAGAAGCCTCGCCCGTGGCAGCCAGCCCCGGTCAAGCCAACCTATCAGCAGCCAAGAGCTCCTGCACCTCACACCAACTATCAGCCCCAGTAATATGCCAACCCAAGGCCATCATTCAACCCCAATAACAGTGGTGGCAACAAGATCAATAACCCAAACCAAGTCACTTGCTTTGGATGTGGTCAGTCAGGACACATCTCAAGGGTGTGCCCCAACAAGAAGCCCGATGCCCCGCGCCCCAATGCGCAGAACCCAGTACAAGGCCGCGGGATGCTGCCAAGGAACCAAGCTCCTCGTAACCCGCCCAACTATGGGAAGGGGCATGTGAATCACGTCACTGCTGAAGAAGCCCAGGAAGACCCGGACGTCATGCTGGGTACGTTCCTTGTCAACTCAGCACCTGCAACTGTCTTGTTTGATTCTGTAGCCACGCATTCATTTGAAACTCAAAGATTTGCATTAAAAAGTGGCATGACCCCTACACCCCTGAATAACCCCATGGTGGTACAAACCCCCAGAGCAGAGATGAGTGCCAAGATAGGCTATAAGGGAGTTCATATCGTCATTAACGTGGTAGATCTCCTAGCAGACCTTATCATCCTGAGATCACAAGGCTTGGATGTGATCCTAGGCATGAATTGGCTCAGCAAGCACCAAGGCTTATTAGACTGTGCCAATCGGACTATCATTGTGACCAATGACCAAGGAGTCGAAGTTAAGTTTGCCCCCAACTCCTCTGCTGCTCAAACCGCTCAAGTCAACTGTCTATCTGAAGTTGGGCTGGAGCAAGTGCCAGTAGTGTGCGAGTATCCTGATGTCTTTCCGGATGAGCTACCGGGAATGCCCCCTGACCGTGACATTGAGTTCATCATTGAGCTCATGCCTGGGGCAGGACCCATCTAGAACAAGCCTTATAGAATGGGGACGGAAGAATTAGCCGAGTTGAAGAAACAACTGGAAGAGCAGTTGAGGAAGGGAATTATCCGCCCTAGTGCCTCCCCTTGGGGATCACCTGTTCTGTTTGTGGCAAAAAGGGACGGTACCATCCACTTATGCATTGACTACCGTTCCCTCAATGAAGTTACAATCAAGAACAAGTATCCACTTCCCAAGATTGAAGATCTGTTTGATCAACTCAGCGGAGCCAAGGTGTTCTCCAAGATCGACCTCAGATCTGGGTACTACCAGCTGAAGATCAGACCCAAGATATTCTGAAGACGGCATTTGTGACAAGATATGGACTGTATGAGTGCACGGTCATGTCCTTTGGATTAACCAATGCCCTAGCTTACTTCATGTTTCTCGTGAATAAAGTCTTCATGGAATATTTGGACAAGTTTGTTGTTGTCTTCATTGATGACATTCTTGTCTTCTCGAAGACGGAGGAAGAGCACGAGCAACATTTGAGGATGGTCCTAGACAAGCTTAGAGAGCACCAACTATATGCCAAATTCAGCAAATGTGTGTTTTGGCTGCATAAAGTTGGATTCTTAGGTCATGTCTTGACCGAGGAAGGATTGTCAGTTGATCCCACGAAGATCGAAGATGTGACCCAATGGCAATCCCCAACGACCGTCAAGGAAGTCAGAAGCTTCCTCGGACTTGCGGGCTATTACCGCAAATTCGTGGAAGGATTCTCTAGCATTGCCCGGCCAATGACTCAGCTCCTAAAGAAGGACAAGAAGTTCGAATGGACGCCAAAATGCGAAGAAAGCTTCCAAGAGCTCAAGAAGAGATTGACCGCCGCCCCAGTTCTGGCAACACCTGATATTCACAAGGAGTTCATGATATATTGTGATGCCTCTCGAACCGGATTGGGAAGCGTTCTGATGAAAGAAGGACGAGTCATAGCTTACCTCTCAAGGCAGCTACGACCTCATGAAGAGAACTACGCTAGTCACAATCTTGAGTTAGCAGCAGTGGTTGATGCCTTGAAGACATGGCGACATTACCTCCTAGGGGAACAGTGTGAGATATACACAGACCACAAAAGTCTGAAGTATATTTTCACCCAGAAGGAATTGAACATGAGGCAACGAAGATGGTTGGAACTAATCAAGGATCATGACCTCAGTGTTCAATATCACCCCGGGAAGGCTAACGTGGTAGCCGATGCCTTAAGCAGAAAGGCTTGCTCCCTGAATGCCATAATTCAAAGAAGGCAGCCAGCCCTGTTCAAAGAGCTGGAACATTTCAGCTTGGAATTGGTCACCTATGGATTTCTAGACCATCTGGAAGTCAAACCAACCTTGATGGACGAAGTCAAGAAAGCACAAGGTGGGCACGCAAGCATTGAAGGTATCAAGAAGAAGATGAAGCTAGGCAAGGCCCCAGGATTCTCCGAGGACGAGCACGGGATTGTTTGGTACAAAGGCCGCATCTGCATAAGAAATAAGTTGGAGCTGGATAATTTGATCTTGCAAGAGGCCCACGACACTCCGTATTCCATCCACCCTGGAGGAACCAAGATGTATCAAGACTTGAAGGAAAGATTTTGGTGGCACGGGATGAAAAGAGAGATTGCAACCTATATTGCAAAGTGTGATGTGTGCCAAAGGGTCAAGGCTGAATATCAGCGACCCACTGGATTGCTCCAACCACTCAAGGTTCCTAAATGGAAGTGGGATAAAGTCGGAATGGACTTCATCACTGGTTTACCAAGGTCGAATAAAGGACATGACTCCATCTGGGTCATAGTCGACCATTTGACCAAGGTAGCCCATTTCATTCCTGTCAAGACTAACTACGATGGCAACCAGCTGGCAACTCTCTACATCGACAGAATCGTAAGCCTTCATGGTGTTCCTAAGGAGATTGTGTCAGATCAAGGAACCCAGTTTACCTCAAGGTTCTGGAAGAAGTTCCAAGAAGCCTTGGGAACCAAGTTGTCTTTCAGCATGGCTTTCCACCCGCAGACCGGAGGTCAGACAGAGCGAGTAAATCAAATACTCGAAGACATGCTCCGAGTCTGTGTCTTGGCATATGGAGCCAAGTGGGAAGATTGCCTCCCTTTTGCCGATTTCTCCTATAACAACAGTTATCAGTCAAGCCTTCAGATGGCACCATTTGAGGTGTTGTACAGACGCAAGTGTCGCACACCCCTCAACTGGTCAGAGACTAGAGAAGGGCTAGTCTTTGGACCAGATATTCTCCGCGAAGCAGAAGAGCAAGTCCAACTAGTCAGAGAACGTTTGAAGACCACCAAGTCAAGGAAAAAGAGCTATGCTGACACTCGTCGCCGAGATATGAGTTTCCGTGTTGGAGACCATGTGTACCTGCGGGTAACTCCTCTTACGGGAACCAAGCGTTTCCACGTTAAAGGGAAGCTCGCACCAAGGTTCATTGGTCCCTTTGAGATCACTGCACGACGAGGAGAAGTGGCTTACCAGTTGGAACTACCACCTGAACTATCCAATGTGCACAATGTATTCCACGTGTCACAACTCCGGAAGTGTCTCCAAGTTCCAGACAAGCCTGATCTCTTCAAGGATGTCGATCACCAAGCCATTGATCTTCAGCCTGATTTGACCTACCGTGAGAGGCCCATTCGCATTCTGGATGAAGCAGAGCGATGGACGCGAAGCCGCACCATCAAGTACTTCAAGGTCCAGTGGAGCAACCACATGGAAGCAGAAGCAACCTGGGAACGTGCAGACTATCTTAGATCCGAGTATCCCGATCTCTTCTAAGGACTAGTTTAGGAATCTCGGGGATGAGATTCTTGTAACGGGGGGTAGGTCTGTCACACCCTGCATTTTGTAATATGGTTATTGCATTAATAAATCATGAAAATTTGGACCAGCAATTTTTTTTGGCATCATTTGGCTTTTATTTGGAACTAAGTTTTTCTCTCTCTGATTTCAAGTGCTCTTTGAAAGTCAACATAGCCTCACCTTTTATACTTCATCTCCTTACCCCAAACTTCTGCTCAATGATCATACCAAATGTATATAACAATATAGTATATTCATATAAATTTTTTGGCCAAATAGTATTTTCAAAAATTAGTTTTCCAAAAAACCCTGAATTGAGACTTACATTGCAAGTACTTGATTTAGGGAGATAAAAATCTTTGCAAAGGTATGTTTGAATCCTATTAGGTATAGGACTCCCCAAAACCACAAAAGTATAATTTTAAAAGTTATTTTCCTATTTTATTTAAAAGCTTTTTCTTAAGGCTAGAAATGGTATTTAATAGGGAACAATTATTTAACTATTTCAAAAATATTTGCCAAAATTCAGGGAGACTCTTAGTACATATATTGTCCGTATATAAGAGTTTCAACACTTGGTCATGTTCAAATTATTAGGAAAATCCCTCAGAAACCCTTTATGGATATTTCAAGCTTTTGAAATATTTACAAAGAAAATATTCTATAAAAATTGCAAGGAAAATCTATCATGTCATATATGACATATTTGATGATATTGCCAAGCCCCAGGCCTTGGGAAGCAAGAAAACATCATCAAAACCCCTCAAAACCATTCTGTCCATTTTTGAAGTTTGAGCAACTTTACATTGCCAAACTTGTCCAAATGCTCTCAAACTTGGTACACATGCTAAAATGGTCTATTAATGCATCTAGACTAAATGGCACAAGTGTTGGAGAAAGGTAACTTGATCAGAGGACCCCAAAACCATTTCTGTTCAAATTCAAATTTGAACAACTTTACACTACCAACTTTTTACTTGTGACCTCAAATTTTGTGGGCATTATCACAACCCCAAATGATGACACTACACCAAGTGGTGCATCAAGGAGGGATGATTTGCTTAACTTAATCTTGGAAAATCCATTTCTGTTGATTTCTAGGGTTTACCAAAGTTACATTGGCAAGGTTCTTCAAATGAGCTCAAACTTGGTGGAACACCTTATTTATATATACCATTTGATCATGTTAATTCTCATGTCAATTGGAAATCATTTATGTGACGCCCCCGATTTTACCGTACACTAATCATGAACGCAAATGTGTACGACCAAGATCAGGGACTCACTGGAAGATATCACAACACAACTCTAGACACAAATTAAAATAATACAAGCTTTATATTACAAGCCAGGGGCCTCGCGGGCTCGAATACAAAAGCTTGAAAACACAAGAGTCAGCGGAAGAAACAATATCTGAATACAGACATAAGTTTAACAAGTTTGCCTTAAGAAGGCTAGCACAAATGTAACAACGATCGAAAAGGCAAGGCCTCCTGCCTGGGACGTCCTAACTACTCCTCGAAGCCGAACTCCACGTAGAAACATCCTCGGGATCCTCTGGTTCCTGGACTCCACAATCTGGTTGCATCATCCGAGAAGAAGGGACAAAAGGGGGAAAGGGGGAGAAAGCAACCGTGAGTACTCATCCAAAGTACTCGCAAGCAAGGATCTACACTACATATGCAATGATATATGTGTAAAGGGGCAATATCTGTGGCTAAACTGCAGAATGCTAGAATAAGAGGGGGATAGCTAATCCAATCGAAGACTATGCTTCTGGCCACCTCCATCTTGCAGCAGTAGATGAGAGTAGCTGGAAAGTAACAAGTATCCTTGCTTCTCGCAGCCTCCGTCTTGCAGCAGTAGAATAGAATAGATGGTAAGTTCACCAAGTAACATCGTATAGCATAATCCTACCCGGCGATCCTCCCGCACATCACCCTGTGAGAGAGCAACCACCGAGTTATATCTGGAACTCATCTGGGTGTGTTTTATTAAGTATCCGGTTCTAGTTGTCATGAGGTCAGAGTACAACTCCGGGTCGTCCTTTTACCGAGGGACACGGTTATTCGAATAGATTAACTTCCCTGCAGGGGTGCACCACATAACCCAGCACGCTCGATCCCATTTGGCCGGACACACTTTCCAGGGTCATGCCCGGCCTCGAAAGATCAACACGTCGCAGCCCTACCTAAGCACAATAGACAAGTCAGCACGCCGGTCTAAATCCTAAGCGCGCAGGGGTCCGGGCCCATCGCCCAACGCACACCTGCACGTTGCGTACGCGGCCGGTGAGCAGACCTAGCAACCTCCATTACTAAGGAAGTTGCGTTACGCGGTCCAACCCGGCGCGCGCCGCTCAGTCGCTGACGTCAAGAAGGCTTCGGCTGATACCACGACGTCGAGTGTCCATAACTATTCCCATGTAGCTGGTTAGTGCATATAGGCCAATGGCCAGACTCAGATCAAATACCAAGATCTCGATAAGCGTGTTATTATGAAATAACCGCGGACAATGACCAGGGCTAGGCCCACCTGTCTCCTAGGTGGTCGCAACCCGCCCTATCGCTCAGCCACAAAGTATCCATCAGGGAACTGCCGGGAACCCAGGTCCACCACTACCTGGGTGGAACCACCTGCCCCTTCAACCCCATCTCCGAAACATCAACATGTGTATGTAATAGTATAGTATATACCCGTGATCACCACCCGAGTGATCACGGCCCAATAGTATAGCATGGCAGACGGACAAGAATGTAGGGCCACTGATGGAATACTAGCATCCTATACTAAGCATTAGGATAGCAGGTACGGGTATCAATAGATGTAGCAACAATGACAGGCTATGCTATAGAATAGGATTCATCGAATCATCAACAGTAGAAATTCTAATGCAAGAGTAAGAGAGAAGAGAATAGGCGATATCTGGTGATCAAGGGGGGGGGGCTTGCCTGGTTGCTATGGCAAGAACGAGGGGTCGTCGTCGATGTAGTCGTCCACAGGGGTATCGGCAGCGGTCTCGAGGTCTATCGGAAAGAAGTAACGGAGGGGGAACACAATAAATAATAGAGCAATCAAAGCATCACAAAGCATAACATGGCAATACACGATGCTAGAGGTGCCCTAACGCAGTGCTCAGTGATACAGGCGAAGAGGAATAACATCCGAGAAACTATTCCCGGTGTTAGGCATTTTCGGGCAGATGAAACGGAGGGGGAATGTTGCATGTACGGTATGATAGAGATGTGTGGCGGACGAACGGACCACGAATTCGGATTTCTCTCGTCGTTTTGAGCAACTTTCATGTACAAAGTTTTTCCATCCGAGCTACGGTTAATTTTATATTAATTTTAAAAAGGATTTAATCATTTACTAGAATTAACAGAATTAATTTCATTCTAAAATGCATTTATGACGTCAGCATGATGTCAGCTGTCAACTCTGACCGTTGACTTGTCAAACTGACAAGTGGGTCCCACTGTAATAGGTTGTTCACTAATTAACTGCAATTAGTTTAATTAACATATATGATTATGTTTAGTTAAACTAGATTAATTAAGTTAATTAATTATTTAACTTCATTAAATATTATCCTTTTATTTATTTATTTATTTATTTTAATGTTCACAGGGGCGGGTCCCACTGTCATTTGCAGAGGGGTTAGCGGGCACCGGGCTGTGCGGTAACGGGCGTGCGGGTGCCCGATCGGCCGCAGAGGCCTTAAGCCCGCCGCGGCTGGGCACCGGCGGCCACGGCGTGAACCAGGGGAAGCGGCGGAGGGGTGGTCGCAGCCCAGCGGGAAGCAGGGGAGGCGAGGCCAGACGAGGCCACACGCTGGCGCGGCCGGGCGCACTCAGCGGCGGCGGCCCACGCGGGAAGCGCCGGCGAGCGGCGCGCGGCTAGGCAGCGGGGAGGCGGACGGCGGAGGGGACGCGAGCGAGGGAACGGCGAGCCGGATCGAGGGTGGGGGTGAGCGAGCGAGCAAGCGGCGGTAGTAGCAACAGGTGGCGCGAGCGGCGATAGGCGCTGCGGGGCGAGGCCGCCGGGTCGAGCGGAGGCCGTCGGGTCGTGCTGAGGCTGCCGGCAAGGCGAGGCCGCCGGGCAAGGGGCCGATGACCAGTGACTGGGAGGCGGCGCGGCAAGGCTATGGAGGGCGTAGCCGGCGCGGCGGCGACGGCGGCTGATGTGGGCGGCGGCGGTGATTGCCAGCGGTGGCCAAGTGGGGAAGGGCGCCAGGCGGGCGTGGGCAGCGAGCGCGCCGGGCGGCCGGACCGCCGTGGGAGAGCGGGGGGGATGCAGCAGGTAGCGGAGGTGCTGGGCTCGCGAGCGGCGGTCGGTCAGACGACGCGTGGGCGCGGAGCTTGGCGTACGTACAGGGCGGAGGTGAGGGGCGCGCCGGTGCAGTGGCCGACCGACGACAAAGGACAGGGGAAGCGGGAAAGATGGGGTTCTCACCCTCGTTGCAGGGGTTCGGGGGTCGGCGAGGCTCGAGGAAGCCGAGTCGGGGAGGAGTCGGCGACGATCAGACCGTCGGGGAGGTGACGTCGGCGAACGGCGTCGGGGCGCGTAGCATGCGCTAGATCTAGATCGCGCAGGGGGAGAAGGGGATCATGGGGGAAGGTATGGGGTGTTCGGGGGTGTTAGGTCACGGGGGAGGGGCCATATAGGCCAGGAGAGGTGCGGTTGGGCCGGCCAGTTGGGTTGAGGCCCAGCTGGGCCGGGGTCCCTTTGCCCATTTTTTGTTTATCACTTGATTTCTTTTCTTTTCTGTTTTAGCTTACTTTCCTTTTTTTTAAATTTAGTTTTATATAATACTACAACTAGCACCTAAGTTAGTATAAATGGTTATACCACTGCCGCTATTATTTTGGCATTGAATTAAAATAGTTCAACATTTTATAATTTTGCAAGGCATTCAAATAATTGCTTTTGCTACTGTTTGAAACATTTTAGTGCTTGTAATTATTTTATAGAAATGTGGATTCTCTACCCAAATTACTTATGATTTATTTTTCACAACCAGAACAATTTGGTTTTAAAATTTGAAAACTTTTATTGTTTGCCTTTGTTTCAAATTGAATTTGGATTGGTTTCAAACTAACGTGAATTTACCGACAGTAACCGCGTGACATGGCGTCATTAGCAGAGGTTTACTGTAGCTTGATTATCCGGGCATCACAATTCTCCTCCACTACAAGAAATATCGTCCCGAGATTTAGGAGGGGAGTAAGGGGGAAAGTTCTGGTTACGAAAATATTACGGGTCTTCTTGGTCTTGACTGCCCTTTCGGAGAGGTTGATCCGTTCCGTTGATGTATTCATTTCTCTGCTTCAAGTCATCGTGATCATGATGTCATCCTTTCTTCGGGATCTCCATCGTCCTACAAACGCAACCAGGGGAAAAAACTCCGGAAGAACGCATCTCTAGAAGCTGGGCATCTAACGGTGATCTCAATGGGAAATACACCAGGTACGTTGAGTGCAACGTATGATGGTACAAAAGTTCAAATTGGTAGGAAATCATTCGATGCCTATTTAGAAGCTGAAATGAGGGCTTCAACAACGATAATAACATGGTGTTTGATTCCTGGGTGAATAATGGTATAGAATTTAGCTCGTGAATCACATACGAAGCCAGGTGCAAAGGATACAATAGAATTCGAGTTGTAAAGAAGAGTCAGGTTTCGATCGAGTGGACCTGTGGGTTATGGGCCCACCATGTGGGTTGAAAGTAGGAAGGGCGATGACATCTTGCACAGAAGCAAGGCATGTCAGGGGATAGTCTGTCAGCTAAGTTGGCAACAATGTCGGTACCAAGGACGGGGGACGATGAGAACCATTTTCTTGCTTGTTGAAAAGAGGCGGACCGGTAGGCAAAGTTTTCTTCCATCGGTGGTTACCGGAAGGTTACCAACCATAGTAACAGGGTCTTACCGACAGAGCTGTATAATCAAGGTGTTTACATAAGTAGAGAATTATTACTACTTAGATTATATGTAGATCAAAGAAAGGTTAAACAAACAAATGGAAAGGAAAATTGTGATTACACACAATCATTAGGAGTATATCCTTCACATGGATAAGCAGAACATGGCATACAGGGTAGGAGAGCAAGTACCCAACCATTCAGATAAAGAGGCAAGGATTAATCAAGATGTTACCCATAAACGTTGTTTGGATAACTAACCAAGAAACATTTAGCATCGCGCCTCGAATGTTCTTGTTGATGAGCAGGGTATCATAGTCATGCTTCGAGGTAGCAATGATATGGTGTTCCAATCAAGGGCCAGACTTTGGATACACAAATGATCCATCATGAGCAAGTTATAAAATAAGTCTTACAATTTCCTCCTAAAAGAATAGTTATCCTTGCAAAAGAAAATATAATGATAGGTCCTCCAGCCAGGGGTGCTGGGCATGACATCATATTACCGGGTCCTCAAAGGACCAACATTATAACTCCTGGAAAGTGGCCCTAACCATCATATCTGACCGAGATTCAGAACCAATTGGTGTCATGATACCTCAGACTCAGGACGTTCAAGAAGAAAAGGTGCCACACAAATCAGCGAAATGACATTGCAAGATTCTCGGGAAATGAACTATGGGAGCGGGTTCCCGAAACAATAGTTCATCATTAAACCAAGGAGAGGATGAGGAGGTGGCTGATGGGCTCAGCGACAAATCATCGAGAATTCCAAACAAATGGATTTCCATAGTAATGTGAACAAGAAGATGACACTTGGCAATTCAATTGATAATAATGTTGTACGCTCAAGGAAAACATACACCATTAATCATCAGTTGAAAGGTGTGCCCAAAATAAGACCTTAGGCAGCAAGATCAATGTTAGAGTGATGACTCAATAACCAATAGTCTAAGAATGAACTGTCGATTGTTAACTTCAAAGCAATAGGGATTTTAGAAGTACAGAATATAAGCAGCATCGTTAGCGTATTGGTATCCCGGTTAAAAACAACATGGGGACCAAGGAAGAATGGTGATGGTGAGAAGTATCATCATACCGAGAATTTCTAAGAGGTGGAGCAATCCCCACAACATTCTTGACATAAAAGACAGTAATACTTCAAGGCGGAACACAACACTAGTTGGAGAGCAACTTGTATTCATAATGTGGACAAATTCGCGATGAAAGGAAGTCAAGGGTGTTGTTGATGATAAAAATTCATCGAGGGCAAGGAGGGTATTTCTCATCATGAACTCAGTTGACACCTCGGAAGAAGTCAAAGTGTTGAAGGTGGTCCGACACATTTGCCGGGAGGTTTCAAGAGCATGCAATCAAACAACAACGGCAATAAGCAAGGGAATGACGAAGTGGCAAGTTATAGGATCAATATATAAGATGCAAGCTCGGAACCAAAGTAGCCTTTCAAGACAAGAACATGATGTTGAAAGACCTTGTGCTCACACACTGAACAATTTGTGCACCAGACAAGGACAAGGTAGCACAGTCAAAGATAGCAAGACCAGGATGCAGCCGATAGTCCAGGAATCACCAGATTGAGTTCAAAATTTCCAAATAAAAATACTTGGGGTATTTGATTTGTAGTGCGGAATAATTCCACTAGTCGGTGTCCTCGGTTGACAACAACCCATAACCCGTAGAGTTATTACGACAAGGAAAGACATTACTTCAACAAGGTTAGTAAGGTGTGGTGCAATGGCAAGACATCTTCGAGATACCTGGGGGTAATACTCGAAGGTAGAACATGATCGGAGTAGAACCAGGTCATTGACCTATGACGTCAGATACTTCAACCTTGCCAAAAATAGGCGAGGCACTGGAATGAATTCCCATAAGATATATTAGATCAGGACAGCATGGTCGGAACCATAACTCTAAGGAATCAATTCAAGAATACCGAAAGAATCATACAGCTGGATAATCATTTTGCAAGAAGCTTCCAAGACGGTCTACATCATTTTCATGGGCATGAACTCAAAGTTCAAGGTCGACTCCGACTTCTTTAATGCATATCATTTCATTCACCTCTCGCTTTAATAAAACTGTAGTGTTGTAATTTTATTTTGTAGAACACTAAAAGAGTATGACTTGTGAAAACTTATGGGTTCTCACGGATTAGGGGAAGGCATAGGTTCAACCCATCCGGCATCTTAGTAACATATACCACAAGTTTCAAAAGTAAACACTCAAGCTCGAAAGCAGAGCACGGTTGGCCAAGTAGAGGATACAATTTACTAAAGGCATCATGTATCAGGGAAAGAACTCACAAGGTGATTGAATATGAAGGACAATGTCGGATAACAATCCAACAATGGATCGGGCAATCCATAACGGAGCTGATGTGAGTATCGGTACTCACTCGGAGAAAGAAATAATGCAGAGGCATCAGATCCAATAATCACCGGATTAGTCTGATGCTTAAATAGAAAGATATTATGATTTCCAAAACGAAGGATCAGAAGCAGACACTCTGATCAAGGATGGATAAGTTGAAAACACTTAGTTGGACAATCAATAAAGGTTTGAATTGCCGAGAACCAACTCATGTCCGGAATGACGTCTGAGCCGGAGAGATAATTTTAAAAAATAACCTAATGACTGTGTGCATACGCACACTTTGAGTCAATAGGATCAAAATGGCTAAGACAAAGGATATTAACGAAGACTACTAGTCATATGGAATTAACCATAATGTAAGCAGGCAAGAATTTCAAGAGTAGCCGGCTATAAAGGATTTTCGAAAGATTGAAAAGTATTCCGAAGAATTTTGTGAGACACATGAACAATTGAGAAGAACAGATCCTTGATAATGTGAGGAAATAAACGTAAGGGTTTTCATGCGAAATAAAACTGCCAGACAGTAAACTCAAAGGATTCTCGGGACAACGGAGAATATTTCGACGCATCTTGTAACAACAAGAGCGACGAGGAATGATTAAAAGAATGACAAGTGCATGTAGATATACATAGGGATATATCGGTGGCAGTGAATTGCAAAGGCGATGAGCACAAGGGTCTCAGGAAAATATCAAGGGATATCCTCAAAATCTTCTAACGAAGCAGGTGATCTTCCGGAATGAGGGCTCTCCGGGAGAAATAGTTACAAGAACCTAGAGTCAGCGTTAGTAAAATCTTTTAACCCGAATAGAAGAGAGATCAGAGTCCCAGAGTATAGGTCGAGGAATAAAAGATCCTAATACCACCCATTGGTGTTGTGGGTCTGTAAGCCACACAACAAGTTAGTAAATTTGTTTTTCAAAGACTGGACTCAACTTCGGCAAAGGAGTTGGAAAGGGGGATTCCTACAGGCAGTCGGCTCTGATACCAACTTGTGACGCACCCGATTTGACCGTACACTAATCATGCACGCAGATGTGTACGACCAAGATCAGGGACTCACTGGAAGATATCACAACACAACTCTAGGCACAAATTAAAATAATACAAGCTTTATAATACAAGCTAGGGGCCTCGAGGGCTCAAATACAAAAGCTCGAAAACACAAGAGTCAGCGGAAGCAACAATATCTGAATACAGACATAAGTTTAACAAGTTTGCCTTAAGAAGGCTAGCACAAATGTAACAACGATCGAAATGTCAAGGCCTCCTGCCTAGGACCTCCTAACTACTCCTCGAAGCCGAACTCCACATAGAAACATCCTCGAGATCCTCTAGGTCCTGGACTCCACCATCTAGTTGCATCATCCGAGAAGAAGGGACAAAAGGGGGAAAAGGGGGAGAAAGCAACCGTGAGTACTCATCCAAAGTACTCGCAAGCAAGGATATACACTACATATGCAATGATATATGTGTAAAGGGGCAATATCTATGGGCTAAACTGCAGAATGCCAGAATAAGAGGGGGATAGCTAATCCAATCGAAGACTACGGTTCTGGCCACCTCCATCTTGAAGCAGTAGATGAGAGTAGCTGGAAAGTAACAAGTATCCTTGCTTCTCGCAGCCTCCGTCTTGCAGCAGTAGAATAGAATAGATGGTAAGTTCACCAAGTAACATCGTATAGCGTAATCCTACCCGGCAATCCTCCCGCACATCACCCTGTGAGAGAGCAACCACCGAGTTATATCTGGAACTTATCTGGGTGTGTTTTATTAAGTATCCAGTCCTAGTTGTCATGAGGTCAGAGTACAACTCCGGGTCGTCCTTTTACCGAGGGACACGGCTATTCGAATAGATTAACTTACCTGCAAAGGTGCACCACATAACCCAGCACGCTCGATCCCATTTGGCCGGACACACTTTCCAGGGTCATGCCCGGCCTCGGAAGATCAACGCGTCGCAGCCCTACCTAAGCACAACAGTGAGGTCAGCACGCCGGTCTAAATCCTAAGCGCGCAGGGGTCCGGGCCCATCACCCAACGCACACCCGCACGTTGCGTACGCGGCCGGTGAGCAGACCTAGCAACCTCCATTACTAAGGAAGTTGCGTTACGCGGTCCAATCCGGCGCGCGCCGCTCTGTCGCTGACATCAAGAAGGCTTCGGCTGATACCACGACGTCGAGTGCCCATAACTATTCCCACGTAGCTGGTTAGTGCGTATAGGCCAATGGCCAGACTCAGATCAAATACCAAGATCCCAATAAGCGTGTTATTATGAAATAACCGCGGACAATGACCAGGGCCAGGCCCACCTGTCTCCTAGGTGGTCGCAACCCGCCCTGTCGCTCCGCCACGAAGTATCCATCAGGGGACTGTCGGGAACCCAGGTCCACCACTACCTGAGTGGAACCACCTGCCCCTTCAGCCCCCATCTCCGAAACATCATCATGTGTATGTAATAGTATAGTATATACCCGTGATCACCACCCGAGTGATCACGGCCCAATAGTATAACATGGCAGAGGGACAAGAATGTAGGGCCACTGATGGAATACTAGCATCCTATACTAAGCATTAGGATAGCAGGTACGGATATCAACAGATGTAGCAACAATGACATGCTATGCAACAGAATAGGATTCATCGAATCATCAACAGTAGAAATTCTAATGCAAGAGTAAGAGAGAAGAGAATAGGCGATATCTGGTGATCAAGGGGGAGGGCTTGCCTGGTTACTCTGGCAAGAACGAGGGGTCGTCGTCGATGTAGTCGTCCACAGGGGTATCGGCAGCGGTCTCGAGGTCTATCGAAAAGAAGTAACGGAGGGGGAACACAATAAATAATAGAGCAATCAAAGCATCACAAAGCATAACATGGCAATACACGATGCTAGACGTGACCTAACGCAGTGCTCGGTGATACAGGCGAACAGGAATAACATTCGGGAAAGTATTCCCGGTGTTAGGCATTTTCGGGCAGATGAAATGGAGGGGGAATGTTGCATGTTTGGTATGATAGAGATGTGTGGTGGAAGAACGGACCGCGTATTCGGATTCGTCTCGTCGTTCTAAGCAACTTTCATGTACAAAGTTTTTCCATCCGAGCTACGGTTTATTTTATATTAATTTTAAAAAGGATTTAATCATTTACTAGAATTAACAGAATTAATTTAATTCTAAAATGCATTCATGACGTCAGCATGACGTCAGCGGTCAACTCTGACCGTTAACTGGTCAAACTGACAAGTGGGTCCCACTATCATAGGTTGTTCACTAATTAACTGCAATTAGTTTAATTAACATATATGATTAAGTTTAGTTAAACTAGATTAATTAAGTTAATTAATTATTTAACATAATTAATTATTATCCTTTTATTTATTTATTTATTTATTTTAGTGTCCACAGGGGCGGGTCCCACTGTCATTTGCACGGGGGTTAGCGGGCACCGGGCTGTGCGGTAATGGGCGTGCAGGTGCCCGATCGCCCGCAGAGGCCTTAAGCCCACCGCGGCTGGGCACCGGCGGCCACGGCGTGAACCAGGGGAAGCGGCGGAGGGGTGGCTGCGGCCCAGCGGGAAGCAGGGGAGGCGAGGCCAGGCGAGGCCACACGCTGGCGCGGCCGGGAGCACTCGGCGGCGGCGGCCCGTGCGGGAAGCGTCGGCGGGCGGCGCGCAGCTAGGCAGCAGGGAGGCGGACGGCGGAGGGGACGCAAGCGCGGCAACGGCGAGCCGGAGCGAGGGTGGGTGTGATCGAGCGAGCAAGCGGCAGTAGTAGCAGCAGGTGGCGCGAGCGGCGATAGGCGCTGCAGGGCAAGGCCGCCGGGTCGAGCGGAGGCCGTCGGGTCGTGCTGAGGCCGCCGGCAAGGCGAGGCCGGCGGGTGAGGGGCCGATGACCAGTGACTGGGAGGCGGCGCGGCAAGGCTATGGAGGGCGTAGCCGGCGCGGCGGCGACGGCGGCGGTGATATTGCCAGCGGTGGCCAAGTGGGGAAGGGCGCCAAGCGGGCGTGGGCAGCGAGCGCACCGTGCGGCCGGACCGCCGTGGGAGAGCGGGGGGG
>LR738715.1:380276424-380390753 GCA_902687465.1 Secale cereale | reverse complement strand
CGAGTGGCGGCCGGTCAGACGACGCGTGGGCGCAGAGCTTGGCGTATGTACGGGGCGGAGGTGAGGGGCGCGCCAATGCAGTGGCCGACCGACGACAGAGGACAGGGCAAGCGGGAAAGATGGGGTTCTCACCCTCGTTGCAGGGGTTCGGGGGTCGGCGAGGCTCGAGGAAGCCGAGTCGGGGAGGAGTCGGCGACGACCAGTCCGGCGGGGAGGTGACGTCGGCGAACGGCGTCGGGGCGTGGAGCGTGCGCTCGATCCAGATCGCGCAGGGGGAGAAGGGGATCATGGGGGAAGGAATGGGGTGTTCGGGGGTGTTAGGTCATGGGGGAGGGGCCATATAGGCCAGGAGAGGTGCGGTTGGTCCGGCCAGTTGGGCCGAGGCCCAGCTGGGCCGGGGTCCCTTTGCCCATTTTTTATTTATCACTTGATTTCTTTTCTTTTCTGTTTTAGCTTGCTTTCCTTTTTTTTTAAAATTTAGTTTTATCTAATACTACAACTAGCACCTAAGTTAGTATAAATGGTTATACCACTGCCACTATTATTTTGGCATTGAATTAAAACAGTTCAACATTTTATAATTTTGCAAGGCATTCAAATAATTGATTTTGCTACTTTTTGAAACATTTTAGTGCTTGTAATTATTTTATAGAAATGTGGATTCTCTACCCAAATTACATATGATTTATTTGCCACAACCAGACCAATTTGGTTTTAAAATTTGAAAACTTTTATTGTTGGCCTCTGTTTCAAATTGAATTTGGATTGGTTTCAAACTAATGTGAATTTACCGACAGTAACCGCGTGATGTGGCGTCATTAGCAGAGGTTTACTGTAGCTTGATTATCCGGGCATCACAATTTACTTGCCCAAAATATCATCAAACACCTTCTGTTGTTTTACTAAAACCCTTGCTTTGACCCCTTACACTATTCTCCCTTACCTTAGGTTCTTACCACAACACCCCCAAGTCCCCTTGCACCTCCAGTAACTCTTCCCTGGCCTCAGCTTAATGATTGAAGGGTGAAACATCCCCATTTACCCTTCTGGACAGCAGCATTCTTCTTCTTTCTCACCTCCCTCCTCATTCCAGTGGCCCTCCATGGCATCGAACGCCCCTCCCACATTCTTTACTCCCCCTAGAGCCAATGGACAAGGTGGACGCGTCCAGAGCGCGTGAGACACGGCCATGCCAGCCATATGGGCGCTCTCGAGCGCGCTACAGTGTGCTCCCGCACTGTAGCCGCGTCCTGCCCGAGGCACCCGACCACCTAGGGCGTCGGGATGGAGTCTCCCGAGGCCGCCTCGACGTCCACAACACGGCAGTTGTTCGGCCCCCTCCTCCTTCTGCCTCCTCTCGCCCCAGCTTGCACGCACGTCGGCCACCCGAGATCTCCAATGAGCAAGCTCACATGCGCGGTGCCCCTGGCCTCCCCCTGCTCTCTCTCTTCTCTCCCCTAGCTCTGGACCAAATCCGGGAACACCCCCGACACGGCGCCAGCTCCACCCGAGCCCTGTGGCAATGAGCAGGAGCTCACCGGCGCACTGGTCCACGGCACCCCGCCGTTCGCCTATAAAAGGGACGCCCCGCGCCCTACTTTCCTCACCACTCGCTCTCTCACTCCCCTAATCACCACCCTACACCACTCACCCCTCTCCAGACGAGCCTGAGCTCGAGCTCCACCGCCTCGGGTCGCCGTCGACCTCAGGGTAGAGGCCCTCTCCGCTGCTCCTCTTCCTCGATCTCGAACCGCCGTGGGTCACTGATCATTTCCCCTCTTTCCCCCGCTTCTTTTGCAGCCGGAAACGACCCGAACCATCGATGCCCGAAGCTCCTCCGCCGCGTGACCTCGTTGCCGGTGAACCAGGCCACCCCGGCGACCGCAACCACCTCCACCCGAACGGCGACTCGACGCTGAGTCCAGCCGTACCCTCGCCCGACCTCGCCGTGCCCTGCATCGATGCCGGTGAGCTCGCCGGCCCTTTGTTGCAGGGTTAGGGATGACAGGCGGGCCCCGCCTGTCAGCCTCTCCTCTCCATCGCCCGTCTCTCTCTCGCTGACGCCTGGACCTCGCCCGTCAGGTTTAAAACCCGGTGCGCGCGCGTGCACCAGTGCGGTGGGCCGCCTCTCTGGCTAGCCCTGCCGCGCTGCGGCTGTTCTGGCCCAGCAGGCACAAAGCCTTTCTCCTTTTTCTTTTTCCGTCAATGTTGCAAAAATTCCTCTAGACTAAATATTAATCCAAATGAGATAATTCCAACTCCTAAAATCTTGTAATATTCTAACCTATTTAATGATATAACTTTCACACATATTCATGAACCTTTTCTGTACTGTTCAAATTTAATTTAAATTTGAACACTAAAACCTCTGTTCAAAAATCCATCTACCCCATTCTGTCACTCCAAATCCAAAACTAAGAATTTTTGCCCTCTTAGTTTTCCTTCTAGTATTTTATAAAAATAAGTTGTCATTTTTCTGAGCACTTTGATTTTTCTGTTTTTATTATTGTCTTATTTTCCTGTTATTTTATTGCGATGATTAGATACCGTGTTTGACGAAGTTGCTGAAGAAGAAGAAGGAGAAGGATTTGAAGACTTTGAAGACCAAGCCATTCCAGGCAAGCAGCCCTTTGACCATGATACCCCTCTTGTTCATCGGTACCCTTTTCCGATTGCATGATGATGAAATATGACCGTGGTAAACTTGTTGGGAACCACCACATGGTGCATACCCCTATTCATAATCTTGACCATGTGCATAGATGCAATGTCAAAAGATTAGTTGTTGATACATGATGTTGCATATGTACCATGAACCCTTCGTGGTTGCATCCTTTCGAAAACCCCATCGGGTGCCCCTAATGCCTGAGGATGATGTTGAATTCAGGCCACCACTTGAGGAAGAAGTGGTGTACCACAGAGAGTTCTTGTGTGTGGGTAAAATAATGGATTAGATTTATGTGTGATTACCGTCCCAACCAAACATGTGCAACCACTCTACCCTTTATGGGACGGGGCATTATTGATTACTTAGGTTGATACTAGCATGGTGCTCACATCACTAGTGATGGGGGAGACTTGAGGTCACTCCCGGGACGGGGTCGTGCTTGGATAGGCGACCATGACTGTTTTTACAGGGCACCGGACACACCGTTGGTCCCTTCGTGTATGTGTGACATTGTAAAAAGGGCAAGTCCCACGATCTTTCGTTTGTACACGAGGGTCCTGCACCAACGAGTGGACCATATGTTAGTGTCGTCTAGGGAAAGGTAATGACCGGGTGCTTCCGCCGAGTACTTGAGGTACTGCGGGATCGTGGATGACACGAAAGCTTCCCGGATCTTGTGGGTAAAGTGCGCAACCTCTGCAGAGTGTAAAACTATTCGAGTAGCCGTGTCCATGGTCATGGACAGTTGGGAGGTGCTACTTAAACTATGTCCCGAATTTTACAATCTTGGTGGAAGTGTGTGTGTATTTAGTCAAGGTGGTGACTTGACTCGTTCAAAGAACCAGAAATGAATTGAACTCTATTTATGTTGATATCTGTAGCATGTCCTTGAGGTTACCCAAGTACATTGATGCATGTTTCACAAATGGTAGAATATCTTATCTAGCTTGTAGCTGGATTGCTTATTGTTGTACAACTTGCATTGTTACCTTGAACCAAATCATGGGTTGCTTGAGAGTACATTCAAAGTACTCATTAGCTTGCCATTGGTTATTTAATTGGTCAGGCATGGAGGAGCGGGAACTCGAAGAAGAATTCTATGGAGACGAACGTGCGAACTAGGACGATTTCCCAGTCAGAATGCATGTAGGGTTAAGACAGATGGCATGGGTTCTACTTATCTACGAAGACTTCCGCTATTTGAGTTTATTCGCTGTTCAGCCCATGAGGCTTTATCTATGTAAGACATGGCCATAATGGTCATAATTTGTGTAAGACGGTATGTATGGATGTAAGACTCTTGTTATTCAGCTTCTGTGTGTTCAGTGAGCATTGATCTCTGGGATCACTGTACACGTACATTCGGTGATCTCGACTCTTAAGTCGGGGTCCCCACAAATTGCTCCATAACCGGCCGACCCCACCTGACGTTTTCAAGGTTTCCGCGGTCAGTGTCAAACAGGGCCATGAGAATTTGGCTCCTCCGATAGCACTAGGGGGAGATGACGACGGGCCTCCGTGGCGGCTTGGCGATTGCAAGAGTTGGGTCCTATTGTGGCCAAAGAGTTTGCTTCGTCTGGAAGCTGTCGGTGTCAAAACCGGCGGATCTAGGGTAGGGGGTACCGAACTATGTGTCTGAGGACTGTTGGTAACAGGAGGCTGGGGACATGATGTTTACCCAGGTTCAGGCCCTCTCGATCGAGGTAATACCCTACTTCCTGCTATATTAATATGGATGAATATGATTACAAGAGTTGATCTACATCAAGATCGTAATGGCTAAACCCTAGAGTCTAGCCTATGAGGATTTTGTGTTTCTCTATTAGCCTCTATGGACTAAACCCCCCGGTTTATATATGCACCGGAGGGGCCTTGGGTTTGTACATAACCATCTTGCAGAGGAAGGAAAGATTACACCCGAACCTAAAATCTGCCATTATACGGATACACGAGTCCTATCTGGATACGAGAGACGATCTTCGACTATGATCTTCACGGCCCACCAGTCCGGCCCACCAAGAGTTATATGGCCACCCGAAGACCCCCTTGATCCAAAACTCCCTGAGTAGCCCCTGAACCTGTCTCCAATGACGATGAGTTCGGCTTCCGTATTTTCTTCGGCATTGCAAGGTGGGTTCCTTCTTCCGAATATATCTTTTGAAAAAGGTGTATGGTGTTACTCTCTACATGGTTAGTACAAGCCTTAGCCTCAAAGGCAAGGCCTTGAAGAAAAATGAATAATGCATCTTTACTGACAACTTTTTGGTGAAGCGTCGCATCCATCCCATTAACATATCAAACCGTTTTATTTGGTCCTGGTTTCGCGTTTCGAGGTATATCCTCATTGACACGTCTTATCAGAATAGAGATCATGTCCGCTTATTGTGGGATCCTTATCGACGTGACGTGAGCCTCCACATCATGCATGACGCACGACTGCTTTGGGAACCAGCGAGGTATATGGCTAAAGTCGGGGGGGGGACGTTCTATATTCACAGTGTTATAAAAGGATACCAATTTGTTTTATCAGCCCCATGCTTTCCTCAAGCTCGAGCTCTCCAATCTCCCTAGCCCCAGCATCCTCATCTCTTGCGCCTACCACCCTTCGTTCCTCAACCGATACTTCCTTCCCCAGCAATCATTGGATCCGACGCCAGGAGCAAGTGGGAGGCCTCCACGGTCACTGAGAAAACCGTGGAGGATCTTTGGAGTGCGGGCTATCTCGCCGCCGACATCGTGCACTGAGTTCCCGCCAAGGGCCGGTTAATTCCCATCCCAGAGGCAGGCGAGAGAGTTGAGTTCCTTTTGCACTTTATTAGGGGGCTCGGATTCCCGCTCCACCCCTTTGTTCGGGGTTTGTTATTTTTCTACGGGCTAGATTTCCACGTTCTAGCCCCGAACTCAATCCTCCACATCTCCGCTTTTATAGTTGTGTGTGAGGCTTTCTCCGCATCCCTCCACACTTCGTCCTATGGCTAAAAACCTTCAACGTTAATCCGAAGGTGGTGGACGGGCAGCACGCGAAGTGCGGGCGTGCTATGATTAGCAAGCTCCCGAATACGACTTGGCCAAAAGGGTCGTTCGTGGAAACGAACAAGGTCTGGCAGCAGGAGTGGTTCTATATCACTGAACCCCGCGATGCCAAATGGGCGGCGGAACCAACTTTCATATCCGGACCACCGGAGAGGTTGACCCCCTCGACCAAAAAGAGTCTAGACTCGGGATCTCAGGTTGAGGTGACGGCACTCCAGAGCCGCGTGTCCGGCGTGATTTCCAAGGGCTATCATTTCTCGACCATGGTCCAGGTAATGCTGGCCCGGCTTGTCCTTCCATGCCAAAGCCGGGACTCCTTTTTGTGGGAGTTCAATCCGGCAGGAGATAGGCCTCTGAAGCATCTCTTTGGCTTTACACACAAAGAGATATGGAAGCATCTCTTCAAGAGCCAGAAGGATTGGCCGGAGGAAATCAAGGACGTGGGCTATAGTACCACGTTCTCCTCCCCAGAGGTAAAAGAAAATTCCGCCGAACATACATCCCCTGTCTTATTAATGATGACAGGAATTGGAGTTTTCGCGTGATATACAGGGCTGGACGAAGAAGGCAATCCGGATAAAGTGTCCGGCGCCTTTGCCCGAAGATCCAGAATCGCCTGGGCTGATGGCGATGTTGGTCCCGGTGCCGTCCAAGGGGCCAGTCAAGAAGCCCAAGAAGAAGCGCAAGGAGGCCAGAGACAACCCCCGCCCTGCGGACGAGAAGTCCGAGAAGATCAACATCCTCTCCTCCGAAGAGGAGGAGGATGACGAAGAAGAAGAAGAAGAAGAAGAGCCCCCTGTGCAAGGCAGGGGGACGAAGAGGGGGGCCATCACTGACGCGGGCGCGGCCACACCCCGGAGGAGGCTGAACCTCTCTACCAGTTCGGATTCATCATCCAAACATAGCTTCATGGTGAAGCCCAGGGAGAAGCCCCTGACCGAAACATAAGTTGTTCGGATATGTCAATTACTGCACTCTGTTTATTTAGCATACTAATGTTCTTTAAGTATTTGTCACCTGCTGACCTAGAGCCCTCCCCGAGCACACCCTAGCGCCTCCTCGGAGGGGAACTCTCTACCGTCTGGAGAGACGGACACTACAACAAAACCCCCCCTACAGCAACGCATTTGTACCAACGATATTTTAGGATCTGTTGTTTCTCCCACCTCCCATCTCCCACACTTCGTTCCGCCCTTAGAGCTAACCTCCTTGGTCCTTAAAAAAATCAAACCTCCCCGTACCCACACCTCCATCAATACCTCATCCACACAAACCACCCATCTCCTCTCCGCCGATTCCCCTCTCTCTCAACCGACTTCCATGACGAGCCGCCGCCACCGGATCCGGCGCTGTCACGCGCCGTCGCTCATAGGCCAGTGTCCCCCTCGGTACTCTCCTCCTATATTCCTCAATGGAGACGTCCTCCACGCCACTGCTCCCGTCCTCGCAGTAACCTTAGTTGACACGGATCGCCGGCGTAGCTCGCTCGCCTCTGTTTTGGAGGCCAGCACTACCCCGCGTCGTTGCTGCCGACTCGGTGATGGCTGGCAGTGGAGACGGGCCCGAGGTTAGAGGAGCATGGGGTGGAGCTCCGCGGATGTTCCTCAACTGCTAATTTGATCCGGCGCGTGCGGGTGGTTCTTGCGGCTCGGAAAGCCTTCGGCGACAATGGTGCTCTTTTTGGCTTTATTTTGGCGCCCCACATCGCCTTGCTCTGGTCGGCCTGTGCATTTTCCTGCAGATGCGTGCGTGCTTGGCGCATGTGCATGTGTCTGTAATCTGTATGGCCTGTGCGCGCTGATAGAAAGTACAGCCTTGGTGACACTGATTCTTTGCTACTGCGCTGATTGCTATTTCCACGACTGTTGATTTTGCTGCTCCTTAGTACCTATACATATACTAGATAGAAGATGATTGCCGCTGGCATTGATTGCTTGCTACTGCCCCTGGTTGCTATTGCGGCTGCCACTCTATGCTATTGCCGCTGCTGCCAATTTTTGCTGATCCTTGTAGTACCTAATACCTATACAGTAGATAGAAGATAATATGCATTCCCAAATAAAAAATATAGAAGATATATGTATTCCCAAATAAAAATGTAGAAGATATGTATACTTTACAATGTGTACAAATAATCATGGAACCTTCTAGCTCCTTATTGATTCTATGGTCTCCTTTACTTACAATTTTTTGTATTATTTGTTCCACCTGTATCTCATCATGTGTTTATTTCCCTTGTATTTTTTGTGCCTTCAAGATGTCAACTAACAACCTGTTTGTCTCTAAACACTTACAGTAACTGTGATGTTGGTATGAAACTGTCCTACAAGTGAGGTTTCGAATTGTTGACAATAGATGCGCAAATAGATAAGATTGTGTTAAAATATTTAACTTGCTTTGGATGATTGCATAAGGGATTAACTTTCTTTAATGGCGCGCAACTTCAGGCGCACATGGAAATGTAGAGCTTACGACATCATCGCAGAAAGTGGGGCAACCCATTAGCTTACTTGATAAACCCGCCCCTGGTTCAGGGCACTGAGGTGTCCATTTCCTTATCTTCTCCTCATGACGTAGCATTCTTATTTATTCCATGTGCTTAATTTTTACAGTAATTGGTCCAAGGAGTCTTCGTTAGTTAAGTGTGTCGATATATGTCTATTTTTCTGGTCTTAACTTTTTTTTCAGGCCCGTATTTTGTAGATTCATATAGGTATTGATATTCAGTTATTCGATGGCATGGCAAATGATACATGATTATGGAGCCGAGTTGTCACAAAGATCAAATTCTCTTGGTTCTGTGATATGCCACATTGGTAGCAAAGGCAAATGGTACCGTTTCCTAAAACTGGGTACGTACTAATATAAAATTGTTCATCCATTACTTAGGTTTGCTTGGATTCAAATTGTTCAACCATTACATAGGTTACCCCTGGTGCATTTTCTTAAATATGTATTCAGCTTTAGTGCTAGAATGGTCTTGAAGAATTAAATAGTTCCACATTAATTTTTTTATTTCCCTATAAACAACTTGGAACCTACCTTTTCTAGAGACAAAACTCCGCTACTTTTTCTTAGCGAAGACAAATCTAATGATGTGTTTCTTTTTCATGTTATTTCTTCTACTGGTTTTAAGAATCTTATTCTTGAATTGAGAACTTCTAATGTGACATTGTAGTTCTTAGGTAACTACGTGTTTTTTGTGATGTAGATTAGCTACTGATTTTGAGCTATTGCCATAGAGTTGTTTTCTCCTAACAACTCATACCAAGCATGAGCAGGACGTGAGTACTGGTGACGCAAAACTATTTAATGCCGAGACCTTTGGGAATTGGAAATATCCAATTTTGTATAATCGATATTATTGCTTACCTACTCATCATTTAGTTTGTTACTGAATTCATCTCGTTGTTGATATAATATAATCTTTGGACAATTATTAGTAGTGAATACATTCTGCTGGTTGTTCACAATGAACAAGCACATCTAATTAGTCAAGGATAATCAATGTTATAACATGTACCCCTACTAAGTGATTTGTTACACGTCACACACAACAATCTTTTCTGGCACACCAGGTAATTTTTATGTGGATCCTAGATCCTTTTAGGTATAGCATATACTATGTATATTTTGAAACTTCATTTCGAATTTATGCCTAAATAGTATTATGATTTTTTTTGTAGGTTGACAATTTCAATACTCGATGATTAATTGGATCTTGGAGAACATATGATGATTCATGATACTTGGAGGAGACACAACACAGTTCTTTGAATGTTTAGAAAATTTATATTTTTTATTTTTTATAAGGAAATGATGTACTCCTAAATGATGATACTTGCATTGTAATGTACCAGATTGTTCCACTGAATCAATATATCACTTTCAGTTCGACTCTATCAAATTTTACTATAGTTGTACCTTGTACTGCCATTCGAACCACCAACTGTTATAAATGATTATATATGGAGATTATTCTATTTTGCAAGCACTAGTGCAGAGAACAACAGTGTTATGAATGATCATATGGAGGTATTCTATTTTGCATCCACCAACGCATAGAAGCGTTGCATGAATCTGTTTTTGCCTTGCAACACATTATTTTCCAGATTACCGACGGATCTATATATGTTGTTGTAGACCCTTGCAACGCCACCGATGACAACCCGGGAGGGGTGGATACGACGGCGCCCGAAGTCAATCCGAAGGCGCCGGACCCTATGGAGGGAGCGCTGCAAAGTGCTTCCGTCATGGAGGAGCACCGCATCGTAATGGGTGCAGTGATGCAGAAGATTCAGTCCGTCAAAGGCGGACTGAATGAGGCTTTCAACAGCATGTTAACAGGCTTTGAGGTAAGCAATGTAATGTTCTTTATAGAACTTTTATTTGTTTTATATGCACATATATAGCCAGTAGCCCCTGATGCTTTGTGTGATTCTGAACAGAATCGAACGAAGTATCTATAGTATAGCATATTCTAGAGTTGAACTATATGCAGAAGTTGCCGAACTAAATCGGAAGCTCTTGTGGGCCAACACGGACCACGACCGCGTCAATCAGTGTTTAGATGAAACGCAAGGTATGCGGATTTTAAAGAATTTTAAGATGTCAAGAAGACTAAGAACATAAATAAGTATGAACCCTTTACGATATTCTGTGTTACACAGTTGGCGCCACTGAGCTCGAGGCCCTCAAGGGCGAGCTCGCGACGGCCAAGAAGGAGGCCGAGGCGAGCAAGGCGATCGCTGTTAAAGCGGTTGCCGAAATAGAGGCTGAAAAGTTCGTGCATGAGAAACACCAGGCTCGGGTGTCCGAAGTCGAGGATGAGCTTAAAGATGCCATTGTCAAATGTGAGGCACCAGAAAAGAAGACTTCGGAACAAGCGTCCGAGCTTACTACGGCAGTGAAGACTGCCCAGGATGCGTGAAGTGAGGAACTCAACGCGTGTGAGGAAATCAAGCAAGCGCGACAAATAGCATCTGGTAAGACCTTTCTCTTACAGAGCATATTTGGAGGGTGGAAGTATCTTGGGCTGACACGGTTATGGAGTTCTCCAGGCGTGTTTGCTGATCTTCCGAGAGTAGTGTGGACGCTGCCCAATACTTCCGAGCCCACGAGGGGAATGACACGGATAAGTTGTTTTCGTCGCAATTCTATGCGCCAAAACATGCGGTGCCCCTCAACGACAAGAAGAAGCAGCTGGTCGAGTTGCACAATATGGCGGGTTCGGCCATGAAGGACTTGATAGTCCGGCTATGGCTTGTTGATCCAATCCCATGTAGCTATGGTGAAGCGGCTCATCGAGGCGAGTCTGTGGGTTGACGCTTTGAAGTGTTCGGCCTGCATAGAAGGTGCTCGGATGGCCTTTGCTCGTGTGAAGGTGCACTGGGCGAAGATGATGGCGCATGACATAGCTACTACTGGCCCACCCGCAGGCAAGGAGCACCGCAAGCCGGAGAAGTACTTCGAGGACGTCATAGAAGGCGCCCTCCTTGTAGAATGCTAGTGCTCGAAGGATTTTATCTTTGTGTAAATTTATCCGGTTGTAAAGACTTTAAGCTTATGAACCAATGTATATAACTTTTGCGCCATTATATTGTGAGCAACTTTTACCTCCTGTGTGACTGTTTATGTAAATCTGAAAGTTTCCAGTCGTCGGCTTCAGCCCCCACGTACATAGTACTGGGGTGTTCGGTCATATGCATATCCACTCTTTATCCAACGTCTTAGTCCATGTAGGAGGAGTATGTAGAGAGAACCAGGCAATCAGGCAATGCGGCATTATTGCTTTCACTTAGTCATAGGAGTTTGACATGTGGGGCTAGGTACTAGCCCCACATGTGGATATGATATTCCCTAACTAAGGTATCCAATGGCACCTGGTTGGGCGGAAAAAACCAACCCATCGTATAACACGGGGTAGATCTCTATCCATCGTAGTATAAAACAAAGTCACTGGATTGCAGACCAGGTACTCGCCTATCATGAAGGTCAGTTTTCGGCTTTCTCTACTAAGGTACTTGACCGGACGAGCCAGAAGTACAATCGCAGCAGTTCTCCCTTTACACCCTAGCCGAACAATCGGGAACGTAGGGGTAAGCAGAGGAGCCGGGCAACCCAACTATTGACCCAAGACATGATTCGGAACTGATGCATATAAGGCAAACAACCAGGACGCCGAACACTCCCTATAGGTGTTCGGTCTTTTCGATATATACCGAGCTGAATACAGCCGCTGGTAATGACCCCAATGATAAGCCACATGTGGCAATCTGACGTGGGGAGAGAACATTTATGATGAGTGAATAAAACTTCGAACATAATGTGAATCAGGCTTCCCTATTAATATCCCTTTATAGTACGGCTAGCCGTAAGCTTACAGATAATGCCGATGACTTTCTTGGACATTTTACATGCCATAAAGGTATAGAATAAGAAAGAGAAAAAAGGTTTACACAGGGTCTTAATCTAAAAAGAAACCTTAGCATGGGTCCCTGCGGCACATCTGCGTTGTTTCCTCTTCTGTAATGTGTCCTTGAAGGGGGGAGTATGATGGCCATTTGTAAAAAGAAAAAGAAACTTGGAAAAGAAAAGGAGATCCAGTGTGGCCATAAACAAGACTGGTTCGTTTAGTGAACCTTTAAAAGACAATTTTAGAGTCCGAATAGGGTCGAGGCGAACTATGGACTATATGTATGTAGTGTGCCCCAGCGTCGCCCAAGGGATTTTCAGGGCATAATTATGTACCCGAGGGACATTTGCTATCACCTTGTGGGGCGGTCGATGGGGGCGTAGCTGCTAATCTAGCTCTTGGCCGTCTGAGTTACCGCACTGTGGTATGTGCCGGATGTGTTTAGCTATGTCCGCGACTGATAGGTTATCCGGCTTGAATAGGCTGTTTTGGACTTCGGCTGCTAAGGCCATAGTGTCCTCCTCCGTGCGGAGAGAGTGCTCCATATTTCCGTTGAATGTGATGCGCCATGTGGTCCAGGCATTTTGAGCTTTAGATAAGCATAATGTGGGACTGCATTAAAGCGGGCGAACTTCATTCTTCCAAGTAGTGCACGATAGCCACTTCGAAATGGAGCTATGTCGAAGATTAACTCTTCTCTTCGAAAGTTGTTAGGAGAGCCGAATACGATCTCCAATGTTAAAGAGCCCGTGCAGCGGGCTTCTACGCCCGGTATCACACCTTTAAAGGTTGTGCTGCTTCACTTTATTCTCGATGGGACAATCCCCATCTTGCTGACAGTGTCCTGATATATCAGATTGAGACTATTGCCACCGTCCATAAGGACTCGAGTAAGATGGTCTCCGTCGATTATTGGATCAAGCATTAGGGCAGCCGAACCCCCATGATGGATACTAGTCGGGTGATCCCTGCAATCGAAAGTGATCGGACAGGCCGACCACGGGTTGAATTTTGCGGCGACAGGCTCGACATCATAGACATCTCGGAGTGCGCGCTTGCGCTCCCTCTTTGGGATATGAGTTGCATATATCATCTTCACTGTTTTGACCTCCGATGGAAATTTCTTCTGCCCCCCTATATTTAGTTGGCGAGGTTCATCCTCATCTTCGCTCTGAGGTCCCTTCCCCTTGTGTTCTGCATTGAGCTTGCCGGCCTGCTTGAAGACCCAACAGTTATGGTTGGTATGGTTTGTAGATTTTTTTGGGGTGCCATGGATCTGGCAGGGCCTATCTAATATTTTGTCCAAGCTGGATGGACCATCTTTGTTGCCTTTGAATGGCTTCTTCCATTGACCGGATCTAGAACCGCTGAATCCGGCGTTTACCGCTATATCATATGGTCTTCCAGCATTATTTTGACGTTTGTTTTTGTTACGTCGTGGCTTTCCATTGCCATCTCTGACTTCAGATGTTCCAGGGTCGCTGGTGCTGCTACGAGCTAACCAGATGTCCTCGCCCACGCAAAAGCGGGTCATGAGTGTAGTTAGGGCTGCCATTGTCGTCGGCTTTTCATGTCCAAGGTGTCTGGCTAGCCATTCGTCCCGGACACTGTGCTTAAAGGCCGCTAAGGCTTCGACGTCCGGACAGTCGATGATTTGGTTCTTCTTAGAGAGAAACCAGTTCCAAAGCTTACGGGCTGACTCCCCGGGTTGTTGGATGATGTGACTTAGGTCGTCAGCGTCTGGGGGCCGGACATAGGTCCCTTGAAAATTG
This sequence comes from Secale cereale, assembly GCA_902687465.1. NCBI lineage: Eukaryota > Viridiplantae > Streptophyta > Magnoliopsida > Poales > Poaceae > Secale > Secale cereale. The sequence goes on along the minus strand of LR738715.1, from coordinate 380,376,865 downwards.
GCCCGAAAAGCATCCTCAAGTTCTTCCCGGCTCCCAATGGAGTTCTCTGGGAGGCTGTTTAGCCAGTGCCGAGCTGGTCCTTTCATCTTGAGGGGTAGGTATTTTAGTGGCATGGAGATCATCTCCGCAAGCCATTTGGATGTGAAGGATAAAGTCTTCTATCCAGACGGCAGGATCCATCGTTCCATCGTACGCCTCAATGTTCACGGGTTTAAACCCTTCTGGAAAATCATGATCCAGCACCTCATTGGTGAAGCACAAAGGGTGTGCGGCGCCTCTGTATTTTACTATATCATGGCGTATGTCCGATGGTTGTGATGTTCGGTATTGGCCCCGAACTGGTATATGACCAGCGCAATTGGCTTGATATCCGCCGTCCCGTGTGGGAGCCCGGTCCCTAGGTCCGTAGATGGACCTGGTCTTGCTAGCTTTTTTGTTCAGGTCCTCACGCTAATCGTGTTTCTGTACTTGAGATGCATCCTCCTTTCCTTTATGGGGTGGGGGTGCGGGCTTGTGTACGCCGTTGCTAGCTACTCTGTCCCTTCCGCGAGCTGGTTGGTCCGGCTTATCGGCGGTGTTATTGTTCGGCGGTATGGGCGCAGTAGCCTCGTCGTCGAATTCGGGCAGCAGTTTACACCTAGGATATCCTTTGGTTTGGCAATTGTAGCCATGTTTTTGCTCAGCGTCTAGCACTTCGTTCCATCTATAATTGAGCATGTCCTATGCGTCTCGAAGCCACCTCTGCTGCTTTTTTAGGCTCCTTGCGGTGGCAATAAGCCTCCGATGGAAGCGCTTTTGTTCCAAGGGTTCGTCTGGGACGATGTATTCGTCGTCGCCCAGGCTAACATCCTCTTCAGAGACAGGTTCGTAATTACTGTCTTCGGCGTCGCTGTTGTCGTATAGCGGTTTCGGACTATGTTCGATGTCCTCTCGCTCGTCCCGCTCCATCGTTGTGTCTGCGGGGTCTTCGCCTTGCTCCGGACTGTCACCGTCATTGGTGGCAGTGTTGCTATCTTTTCCTTTACGGGATCTAGTTTGGCGCTTTGGACGCCGACATTTGGGAGATTCTTCGACAGGCTTGTCCTCTAAGGAGTTGATTTCGCTGTCGCCCTCCTTCTCCTTAGGTGTATCCACCATGTACACGTCGTATGAAAACATAGCTGTCCACCGCCCGGTTACGGGCCGGCTTTGATGTGGATCTGCTTCGGCTTCGAGGTCCATCCCTTCGAAGTCTTCGGAACCGTAGTCAAGTAGATCGGTTAGATCTTCAACCATGGCTACCAAGTGGGTGGTGGGTGGGGAGTAAAATTCTCCATCAGCCTCCAGTTCGAGCTGGATATAATTCAGCTATGTGTCCCCAGCCAAGGAGAGGGATTTCAGCGATTTTAATATGTCATCAAAGGGTGAATGCTGGAATATATTTGCAGCTCTGAATTCGGCGATAGACGCCTGATCGAGCTTGAAGGGCGCAGATGCGCATGATTCGGAACCTGAGGACGGAGACGAGTCCGTAGTTCCGATAAAACAGATCATGTTCGAGGTCAGGTCCATGTGTGGCTCCAACGCCATTGAGTCTACGGCTTCCGGGGCGGGGTTGGGCCTCCCGTCCTCGGGTGACGTGATATGTTCTGGATCTAGGGCCATAATAGTTAGAGGTGTTATTTCCTAATCCGTTAAGAGAGTTAGGTCATGCTCATCGTGATGGCAGGGAGAGGTCGCCGTGGGCTCGAATCCATCGAAGATCAAGTCTCCGCAGATATCAGCAACGTAGTTTAATCTTCTTAATCTGACTTGACAACCAGGGGCGTAGCTCTCAATCTTCTCGAGGTCGCCTTCAGTGTTGGCACAGAGCGCGAAGCCGCCGAACACGAAGAGTTGTCCAGGAGGGAAGATTACCTCGGTGTTGCCGTCGTGGCTGATGATGCGATCCACGACATAGTGGAACTCTCAATGAAAGCACCAATGTCGGTGTCAAAACCGGCGGATCTCGGGTAGGGGGTCCCGAACTATGCGTCTGAGGATTGATGGTAACAGGAGTCTGGGGACACCATGTTTACCGAGGTTCAGGCCCTCTCAATCGAGGTAATACCCTACTTCCTGCTATATTAATATGGATGAATATGATTACAATAGTTGATCTACCTCGAGATCGTAATGGCTAAACCCTAGAGTCTAGCATATGAGGATTTTGTGTTTCTCTATTAGCCTCTACGGACTAAACCCCCCAGTTTATATATGCACCAGAGGGGCCTAGGGTTTGTAAATAACCATCTTGCAGAGGAAAGAAAGATTATGCCCGAACCTAAAACCTGCCATTATACAGATACAGGAGTCCTATCTGGATACGAGAGATGATTTTCGACTATGATCTTCATGGCCCACCAGTCCAGCCCACCAATAGTTATCTGGCCACCCGAGGAGCCCTCGATCGAGGACTCCCTCAAAGGCGGTCGGGAGCACACCCATGACCATGCAACCTCAGCAAGGTATGAACACCAACAACCCACCTACACAACTAGTGTCGCCTGTCGTGCCGGATGATAGCGGACGGTGTGTGGAAGAGGCTCCATTAGTCGCTGATGACGTCGAAGAAGCAATGCATGATATCGATGCCATCGATGAGGATAACGATGACCCTCTACAATATCTCAATATTGGCGCCTATGAGTACTCAGGGATTGAGTGTGATGAGTCGGTGCCTAAATTGCTGAAGGATGAACGTATTATAGGCGACCTTCCAGTAGCAAAGAAACATAGGAAGAGACTGAGGAAAGGCAACAAAGTTGCTTCTATGAGCCAGCTGCCTCTCGAGCCTCGGGTTCAAAACCGTATACCTGTCATAGGAGCGGCGAAATACCATATCCCCAGTGATCCGATCCTACCTAAGGCAGTGATGGAGGCCATATACAGTGATCTCAGGAGACTTCATGACGATGTGGTGTGGAGAGAGAAAAGCCTGACCGCCTCGGAAAATCCAAGATACCCACTCTACATGGTTAACGTGTCGCGGCAAGGGTTATACATCGACACATTCCCCGCGGAGAAATTATTCCTTCGATTCGATTACATCTTCGACATGTTTCACTTGAAGAAGCTGGATTTTATGTTTGTCCGCCTTTTTGCCTTGTACATGAACTACATCATCCGGATTGAGAAAATACCTTATATCTGTGTCGCTAACCCGTACTTCATGTATGAGAGCTTCTTGACTGTCCGCCCAAAGCACCGTGAATACACGAGTAACTACATCGCCGATTTCATGGTCGGCAATAAGGACAAGGAGACGATTTGCGTGCCTTATCATCCCATGTAATTCATCCACTCATATCCTTCCTTTGTTTTCAATCATTCATTTGCATGCGTGGAGGCTAATTTGAGGTGTACTTATTTTGCACAGCGACGGGTGCGCCGTCCTCATCATCCTTTACCCCCGATTCTCCCGCGCTCTTTACTTGGACTCGTCGAAGAACTTGAAGAATAAGGATAACACCAACATCAAGTCTGTTCTCGACAGTGCTACCTTAAGCTATGACTTACGGGGTGGAGAGATCACACTCAAGAAGACAACAAACAGTGTGCACACATCCAGCAACCGAGTGATACTTTCAGTGATGGATTATATGTCCCCCACCACATGCTAGAGTACAGATGGGATCACCAGAACCTTCGCATGTCACCTAGATCCGGAGAGGTCCTGGATCATCAAATCCGAGCTAAGTTTATCACATCCAGTGTGAACTTGCCCAAATCATCATGAAGGAGGTGTTCGAAAAAATAGGGTTGTTCTACGAAGAAGGGAAAATGTCACAAGAATAGGTACGAACACGCGTAGCCGCTCAGCGTCTCGACTGGAAGCCTTTCACTGTGCTCGAGGATTATCTCCCTAATTTGGATGGATGGCATGACATGATCGAGTGATTGACGATATATGAAAATGTGTCTGTTTAGTCCATACTTTCTCTATGATGAAACTTTGAGTTATGCACGACGAAACTTTGTGATTTAATTAAGCAACTAGCAAAGATCACTCCAGTTAGGGCATTGTGGATACAATGAACTTTGTTATTTATTCTTATGATATGTTGCTTCTATTTTTGCCAACTCTGTCTCTTTCTGTTGCTCAACTATATATGTTGTTGCATATTATCGACTCATGTGATGATGCAGGTACATAGATCATTGACGGCAAAAAAGTCCTATGCCGGGAGTATACGACGAGTGGCCGGAGTGTCAGGCCCAGGTGTATCGGTTTCCGAGCGACAGCCAGAGAGGGTTCGATAGCAGAGTCGAAGCAGAAAATAGTTAGTTTAGGTTCTCGCTAGTGCGAGAGAGGTATACGAACCGGCACCTCAAGAAGTACTACATTATGCATGATGAGACGTGTCATGTAACTTGTATAGCTATATCGTGATTATGATGTGACGACAAGATTTTTGTTGGATGATATAATAAGACTATTATGTGTATGATATGATGAGCATATTGCATGTTTATGATATGATTATAATACTGTATAAAACCTATACAAAAACATCACAAATACATAGCAAAAAAAGATACGTGAAAATATAGTAGTAGCACTCTTTAGTGCTAGACACGAAAACTCTACTGCTAAGGCACTTAGCAGTAGCGCTTGTACGGAAAGCGCTACTTCTAAGTAAGTATAACAGTAGCACGTGTCAAAGCGCGCTACTGCTAAACGTTAGATGTAGCGCTTTATCAGTAGCACGGTGCCCCGCGCTACTGATAGCCCTTAGACCCGCGCTACTGCTAGGCTTTTCCCTAGTAATGATCACCAATAATAAAACATACAACTCAAACCAATCACGATCATCAATTAACCCATAGAACAAAATGGATCAACTCAAACATCATAGGATAGCCACACATCATTGGATAAGAATATATAGCATTAATCACCATGTTTAAATAGAGATTACAGCGGGGAGAAGAGGTGTTACACCGCTGCATGGAGGGGGTGAGAGTTGCTATCGACAGTAGCGAGGTTGTTGGTGTAGATCGCCGTCACAGTCCTTGCCCCGACGGCACTCCGGCGCCATCGGGAGAGAGGGGGAGAGAGCCCCCTCCTTCTTCTTCCTCCTTGACATCCCCCCTAGATGGGAGGAGGGTTTCGCCTCTGGTGCATGGCCTCCATGGCGGCGGAGGGGCAGGTGCCCCTCCGAGATTGGATCTATCTCTCTGTTTCGCGAATCTTGTTTCTGGCCTTTCACCGTTTGTTAAATTCCCGGAGATTCGTAACTCCGACTGGGCTGAAATTTTAACATGATTTTATTCGGGATATTATCTTTCGTTCGGCGAAAGAAGGGCACCAACCTCCTTACAAGGGACCCACAAGCCCTCAGGGAGCACCCAGGGTAGGGGGCGCGCCGCTCGAGCTTGTGGCCCCCTCGGGCATCGTATTGCATTGATTCTTTTTCCCCAGAATTACATATATTACAAAATAATTCTCCGTAAATTTTTATTATGTTTCGACTCCGTTTGACATGGATATTCTGCAACACAGAAAACGTGCAACAAACAGGAACTGGCACTCATCACTGGATCAATTTGTTAGTCCAAGAAAATCATATAAATTGTTGCCAAAAGTATGTAACAGTTGTAGAATATTGGCATGGTACAATAAAAAATTATAGATACGACGGAGACGTATCAACATCCCCAAGCTTAACTCCTTCTCGTCCTCAAGTAGGTAAATGATAAAAAAGATAATTTTTCATGTGGATTTCTACCTAGCATAATCTTGATCATATAATCTAATCATGGCATGAATATTAAGACACGGGTGATTCAATGCAATAGTATATCAATTTGACATAAATACATCAATACTTGGGCATCCCAACAAACAATCATGTCTTTCAAAATATCAATGCTAGAAAAATTTATCCCTACAAAATCATATAGCCTTGTCATCCTCTATCTTCTTAACACAAAATACAAATCATGCACAACCCCGATGTCAATCAAACAATTGGTTCATACCTTTTAACGCACTTCAGCTTTTTCAACTCTTCATACAATACATGAGCGTGAACCATGGACATAGCACAATAGGTGGAATAGAAGGTAGTAGTAGACAAAAGAAGGGATAAAGTCTCACATCAACTACGCAAATTAATGAACTATGGAGATGTCCATCAATTGATATCAATGTGAGTGAGTAGGGATTTCCATGTAAAGATGCACTAGAGCTATAAGTGTATGAAAGCTCAAAAGAAAACTAAGTGGGTGTGCATCCAACTTGCTTGCTCCTGAAGACTAAGGGCAATTTGAGGAAGCCCATTATTGGAATATACAAGCCAAATTCGATAAGAAAAAATTCCCACTAGTAATATATGGAAGTGTCAAAATAGGAGACTCTCTATCATGAAGAACATGGTGCTACTTTGAGGCACAAGTGTGAAAAGGATAGTGACATTGTCCCTTCTCTCTTTTTCTCTCATTTTGTTTATTTTTGGCTCTTTGGCCTCTTTTTTTCTTTTTTCTTTTTTTATTTGGGCTCTTTGGCCTCTCTTTTTTTAACCTCACATGGGACAATGTTCTAATAATGATGATCATCACACTTTTATTTACTCACAACTCAATATTACAACTCGATAAAATTAATACATGATGACTCTATATGGATGCCTCTGGTGGTGTACCAGGATGTGCAATGATCTAGCATAGCAAAGATATAAAAAACGGACAAGCCATGAAAATATCATGCTAGCTGTCTTACGATCATGCAAAGCAATATGACAATGAATGCTCAACTCATGTATATGATGATGATGGAAGTTGCATGGCAATATATCTTGGAATTGCTATAATGCCATAATAGGTAGGTATGGTGGCTGTTTTTAGTAAGGTATAAGGAAGGTTTTATGCACGGACGTAAGTTGCGCGGTGCTAGAGAGGCTAGCAATGGTAGAGGGGTGAGAGTGCGTATAATCCATGCACTCACATTAGTCATAAAGAACTCACATACTTATTGCAAAAGTTTATTAGTCTTCGAAGGACGGTATTACTACGCATGCTCCTAGGGGGGAGGTTGGTAGGAGTTAACCATCGCGTGCTCCCGACCTTCACGCAAACATAGACAATCAAGGATAAATTGCGCTCCAACTTCTTAGCATAATGGGAGACCAGACGTGCATGATTCGGAAATCACAAACCTTAACACCAATATTCTTACTAAACCACAATCATTCACAAGTACCTCCCACATATTAGCATCTCTATATCGCAAAACTATTGCAAGGAATGAAACATATCATATTCAGTGATTTACAAGTTTTATGTAGGATTTTATGACTAACCATGTAAATGACCAATTCATGTTGACCCTCTAAATAGATATAAGTGAAGCACGAGAGTTTAATTCGTTCTATAAAAGGCTTTCCCAAGATCTAATAAATATAAGTGAATCAAAAAGAGCATTCTACAAATATTGGTTTTCCTATGTAGAGAAACAGGCATCCAAACTTCAAATAATATAAGTGAAGCACATGGAGCATTCTATAAAGCCATACTCAAAAGATATAAGTGAGGTGCAAAGAGTATTATATAAATCAACCAAGGACTGTCTCATACAAGCATGGTGCATCTATTAAAAGAAAAATAAAAAGCACACGACGCTCCAAGAATTTATGCACATAATGTGAACAAAACAAAAACCAAAACAAACCGATAATTGTTGAATAAGGATGGGATGCCTTCAGGGGCATCCCCAAGCTTAGACGCTTCAGTCTCCTTGAATATCTTGGGGTGCCTCGGGCATCCCCAAGCTTGAGATCATACCTCTCCTCGTTCTTCCTATATCAATACCCACTACTGTACGTTGCAGCTAACACGACACTAGTATCAGAGACCCTTTGAAGAAACTGTGTGCCATGCCATAATCGCAAACGGTGTTGTAAAAAATCCTCAAAAAAGGTGCAAAACGTTTGCGATGGAGGATGCATCAAACACGGTGCAGGGCATACGGTTCAGCTCAATTAACCATTTGCGATGAGGAGGAACAAAAGAAATGGGCAGCCAGATAAAGGTGTGTGCGATGTACAGCATACGATTCACTCGGATGAACTGTTTGTGATTAGGCAATACAAAAGAAACGGTCAGCCAGATCAAAGGTGTGTGTGATACACGGCATGCGGTTCACTAGTATGATCTGTTTGCGTTGAGACATGAGAACAGAAACGGTTCAAATGAACAAGATGTGTGTCATACGAGGAAACATGTATGTAATCGGAAATGTGTGCGAAGACCGATAACAAGAGAGATGATTACTGCTAACAAGCCGTGTGTGTTGTCAGAAAACGATTGCTGGTATACAATTGTGAGTGATTGATGAAAACATCATCGACGGGTTCCATTGTTTAGTCCATGTGCGATGTGATTTTCTTTGGCCGCACAACATCTATGCTTTGTCTACAGAGCATCAACATATATACTTAAAAAGACAGCATTGCATAACCAAATTAAGCATACAATTACACAAGTGACTTCACACATAACATTTCCACACACCAATGAAAGCAACTACATGCATACTAAAGTAGGAGAAATGAGGATCTAATCATCTACTTATTATTGTGACAACGCTTGCCATTGCTCTGCTTTCCGCTGGATCCCTGGCCATTTTGGGGAAGGACGCACTTCCTCATGTCAACGATCTGCATGTACATGTCGTAGCTCGTGTACACGTCCTTGGCCGCGTACACGATGTGAGCTTTGTCGAGTTTCTCCATCCAGGCCGAGTGCCTGGCACGCTTGTCCTTGTTGCATGAATCCTTCATGTCTCTGTAGTAGGGGTCGATGATGGCCTCGGGGAGGTGAACTAGTGAGTCCTTCTCATGCTCCTTGCTGCCCCAGATCTTGTATTGGCCCTAGATGTTGACAAGATTCTGGCAGGCGATGCCCAAATTCTCGAGCGCCTTTACATCATTGGTGATGTCCACTGTAGCGAACATGTAGTGGAAGCTGTTGACAGACCTGGCGAAATGCTCGCAAGGCCTTGTGGCCAGGAAGTAGTGGTAGACAAGGACGTGGTGGCGCACACACATCTGGGCGACGGCGACCTTGGGACGAGACCCGACATGATCGCGGGTGTACTCCAGGTCGAACCCGACCACCTTCTACTTCTTCTCGGCAAGCAACAAATCCATGATGTGGATGGAGTGCTCCACCAAGACCAGGTCGTTGGTGTACACCACCGAGGTCCATGAACCTTTTGTGGGTGTCCACCACGACACGCATGGTGAACTGTTGCTCGTCGGCAACCGCTCGGAGCGCCGTTGGAGCCGCGCATGATAAACTCTAAGAATTTCTTGTGGTGGGCCTGCGTCTTGCAATGGTGGGGCGCGATCGAAAGGTTGAAGAGACACAAGGGTACGTTAAATGGCCACTGTAATAAATGGGGGCCGGCCGGCATGTAATCATCATGTCTTATCACGGCGTTCATAGCGGAGGATTCCAGTACACGCTTGACAACACCGCACCGCATGCGTGGGCTTGAAGAGGTGCCAAATGTATCATCGGTGAGCCTGTTCCCGCGCTACCGCGCAAGCTTCCTGTAATGCCCCGAATGTAATACTTTCCCTTTTGGGCATATAATATATCTCCGGCTTCATCTATTTCCATTCCGGGTTCTTTGCCTTTCGGGTTTCGTCGTTTTGTTGTGTGAGTGTGTGGCATTCATTCATATCATGTAGACATCTGCATCGCATTGCTGTGGGGACCCCGACTGGGAAGTCGAGATCACCGAATGCACGTGTACAGTGATCCCAGAGATCAATGCTCACTGAACACACAGAAGCTGAAATAACAAGAGTCTTACATCCATACAAATAGTCTTACACGAATTAAGGCCATTATGACCAAGTCTTACATAGATAGAGCCTCACGGGCTGAATAGCAAATAACTCAAGTAGCGGAAGTCTTCGATAAAACGGTTAGAACCCATGCCATCTGCCTTAACCCTACAGGCATTCTGACTGGGATAGCGTCCTAGTTCGCATGGTCGTCTCCAAAGAACTCTTCCTCATAATCCTGCTCTTCCGTGCCTGGCCAATTAAATAACCAGTGGCAAGCCAATGAGTACTTTGAATGTACTCGCAAGCAACCCATGATGTGGTTCAAGTAACAATGCAATTTGAATAATAATGAACGATCTAGCAGGAGGCTAGAACAATATGTTATCATCAAGCTTATGCATCAACAACCTCGCGTAACCTCGAAGACAGGTTACCGACATCAACATGAATATGATTCATCTCACCGTGTCAAGTCACCATCCTTGACTTGTCACACACATATCAACACTGAGGGAGTAAAATTCTGGACATAGTTTAAGTAGCACCACCCAACTGTCCATGACCGTGGACACAGCTATTCGAATAGTTTTACACTCTGCAGAGGTTGCGCACTTTACCCACAAGATCCGGGAAACTTCCGTGTCATCCACGACCCGCGGTACCTCAAGTACCCGGGGTAAGCACCCGGTCATTACCTTTCCTTAGACGACACTAACATAGAGTCCACTCGTTGGCACACGGCCTTTGGGGTACAAACAATAGATCACGGGACTTGCCCTAATTCAATGTCACGCGTACCCGAAGGGACCAACGGTGTGTCCGGTGCCCTGTAAAAACAGTCATGGCCGTCTATCCAAGCACGACCCCGTCCCGGGAAAGACCTCAAGTCTACCCGTCACTAGTAATGCGGGCACCATGCTAGTATCGACCTAAGTAATCAATAAAGCCCCGTCCCATAAGGGGTAGTGTGGTTGCACATGATTGGTTGGGACGGTAGTCACACATAAATCTAATCCATCATTCCACCATGCACATGATATTACCGGCACATCACTTCTTTCTCAAGTGATGACCTAACACTTCATCACCCTCGGGCATTAGGGGCACCCGATGGGTTCATGCAAAGTTTTCAACTACGGGGGTTCATATCACACATGCATCATATGAGCATCAAGACCAACTATTGCATGTCATCTAGCACATAGCAAGATCAACAAATAAGCATGCATCATGTGGTGGTTCATCTAGGTTAACATCGTAACCCTATCATCATGTATCGGAAACAAACGGGTTCTGAGGAACAAGTGTATCATGGTCAAAGGGCTGCTTGCCTGGATTGGCTTGGTCTTCAAAGTCTTCTAGTCCTTCTCCTTCCTCTTCCACAGCAACTTCGTCAAATACGGGATCTATACGTCGCATAGTAACCACGGAAAAATAAGAATATAAACAAAACAGAAAAACCAAAGTGCTCAGAAAAATGTCAACTCATTTTTGTAAAATACCAGAGGGTTTTCTAAGATGGGGAAAAATCTTAGTTGGAGTTTTGGAGTTACAGAATAGGGTATATTGATTTTTGAACAGGAGTTATACTGCTCAAATTTGAATTTAAATTTGAACAGTACAGAAAAGTTTCATGGATTTGAATGAAAGTAGTACCATTAAATAGGTTGGAATATTACAAGATTTTAGGAGTTGGAAATATTTAATTTGGATCAATATTCTTTTCTGCATAAATGTTTAAAACATTAACAAAAAAGAAAAGAGAAAAAGGGTCCTGTGCACTGGGCCAGAAGAGGCCACAGTGCACGGCCCAGACGAGCTGGCCCAGCCGAACGGTGCCAGCGCGCGCGCACGTCAGGTTTCAAACCTGACGGGCGGGGCCCGTGGGTCAGCGGCTCAGAGGAGGGGAGAGAGGTGGGGGGATGACAGGCGGGGCCCGCCTGTCATCTCTAACCCCGCGGTCACGGCGGCGGCGAGCTCACCGGCGACGATACCGGCCACGGCGACGGCAACAGAGGCCAGGGACGGACTCAGCATCGTGTCGCGGTTGCAGCGGTGGTAGTGTGGCACGGCGGGGAGCCCTGGTTCACCGGCGGCGAGGTGCGACGGCGGAGGCTCGTCGGAGGGGAGATGCTGCGGCCGTTTCCAACTGCAAACAGAGGGGGAAATAGAGGGGAAAGGTTCAGTGGTGTGCTGCGGTTCCGAAACGAGCGGAAGGAGAGGCAGGGGAGGCCTGTACCTCGAGATCGCCGGCGGCCCGACGCGGCGGAGCTCCGCTCGATCCCGAGCACTGGGGCGCTCCGGGGTCGAACTAGTGATGCAGGAGGGACCAGGGGAGAGTTGTGAGGCTGGTGGTGGTGTTGGAGGAGCTCGGGGAGGCCTATATATAGGAGCTCGACGAGGACCCGTGGTCCAGTGCGCCGGCGAGCTCCGGCTCGTCGCTACAGCGCACGGGAGGCGACGGGGTTGAGTCTGGGGAGTTGTTGGACGAGCCCCACGCCCAGCTGAGGTAAGATGAGGAGCGGGGGAGCGGCAGGGAGGCGCGCGCGTGCGAGGCAGAGGAGTGGCTGCCGCGGGCGGCCAGCGCGCGTGCGACGGCGGCTACTGGAGGGCGCAGGAGGAGGGGGACAGCGCCGGTGGGGGCTGCGGACGTCGAGGCACGTTGGGAGGCGCGAGGGGAGAGCCCGAGGCTGTCGGGGATCGACGATTGGCCCGAGCCAGCGTGCGGGAGCACTGTTCATGCGCTCCAGAGCGCGCGTGTGACCGGCATCGACGCGCTCTCGCTGGTTTGGTCCGCTCCAGCGTGCCCAACAGTGTCTGGGCGTAGAGGGGGGAGTAAAGAATTGCCCTGAGGCCTTGGATGCTCTGGGGTGCAGAGAGAGAGGGGAGGGCTGGTAACAAGATGAAAGTGGGCTGTACAGCAAGGTAAAGCTGAGGTTTCACCCCTCAATCATGGAGCTGGGGTGCTGGGGGAGTTACTGGGGGTTGCTGGTAACCCAATGAGTCTGTGGTAAGAAGTTGAGGCCATGGAGAAAAGTGAAAGTGGTCAAGTTGGAGGTTTTAGAATTTCTGCAGAAGGTGTTTGATCTGTGTTTGATCAAGTAAATGAAGTCCACTTGACATGGCACTTGGCAGGGTTGAAAGACATGAGAAAATAGGGTGCTTCACCAAATTTGGGCTCATTTGAAGAAACTAGCCAATGTAATTTTGGTGAACCCTAGAAGTCAACAGAAACAGTTTCATCTAGATTGAGTCAAGATAATCATCCCCCCTTGATGCACCACTTGGTGTAGCATCCTTATTTGGGGTATTGATCATGCTCACAAAGTTTGAGGCTCCAGATAAAAAGTTGGTAATGTAAAGTTGTTCAAATTTGCATTTGAACAGAAAGGGTTTTGAGGTGATCTGATCAAGTTGCTCTATTCCAAATCTTGTGCCATTTGGTCTGGGTGCCTTATTAGGCCATTCTAGCATGTGCACCAAGTTTGAGAGCATTTGGACAAGTTTGGCAATGTAAAGTTGCTCAAACTTCAAATATGGACAGAATGGTTATGAAGGGGTTTGAAGAGGTTTTCTTGCTTCCCAAGGCATGGGACTTGGCAAGATCATCAAATATGTCATATATGACATGATAGAATTTCCCTGGAATTTTTGGAGAAAAGTTCCTTTGTAAATATTTCAAAAGCTTGAAATATCCAGAAAGGGTTTTAGAGGGTTTAGCCCATTATTTTGAACATGACCAAGTGTTGAAACTCTTATATATGGACAATATATGTCCTCTGAGTCTCTCTGAATTTTGGCAAATATTTTTGAAACAGTTAAATAATTTTCCCTTATTAAAGACCATTTCTGGCCTTAAGAAAAAGCTTTTAAATAAAATAGGAAAATAACTTTCAAAATTGTACCTTTGTGGTTTCTGGGAGTCCTATGACTTCTAGGTCTCAAATAAACCTTTTGAAATAATTTTCACACCCTTAATCAAGTACTTGCAGTGCAAATCTCAATTCAGGGGTTTTTGGAAAACTAAATTTATAAAATACTTTTTGGCCAAATTAATTTTGTAAGAAAATACTATACTGTTATACATCACTTGGCATGATCATTGGGCAGAAGTTTTGGATAAGGAGATGAAATCTACAAGAGGTCATAGTTGACTTTAATGAGCACATGAAAAGGCAAATGAAGAAAACTCAATTCCAAATAAAAGCCAAATGATGCTAAAAAAATTTGCTGGTCCAAATTTTCATGCTTCAAAGTTACAAATAACATGTTACAAAATGCAGGGTGTGACAGACCTACCCCCCTTACAAGAATCTCGTCCCCGAGATTCCTAAACTGGGGCTTAAAAGAGGTCGGGAAACTCGGATCTAAGATAGTCTTCTCGTTCCCAGGTTGCTTCTGCTTCGGTGTGGTTGCTCCACTGGACCTTGAAGTACTTGATGGTACGGCTCCGCGTACGTCGTTCTGCTTCGTCCAGAATACGAATGGGCTTCTCGCGGTAGGTCAGATCAGGCTGCAGATCAATGGCTTGGTGATCCACATCCCTGTAGAGACTGGGCTGGTCTGGAACCTGGAGACATTTCCGGAGTTGTGACACATGGAACACATTGTGCACATCGGATAGCTCAGGTGGTAGTTCCAACTGATAAGCCACTTCTCCTCGTCGTGCAGTGATCTCAAAGGGTCCAATGAACCTTGGTGCGAGCTTCCCCTTGACATGGAAACGCTTGGTTCCCTTCAGAGGAGTTACCCGCAGGTACACATGGTCCCCAACATGGAAACTCATGTCTCGGCGTCGAGTGTCAGCATAACTCTTCTGCCTTGACTTGGCTGCCTTTAATCGCTCTCTGACTAGTTGGACTTGCTCTTCTGCTGCGCGGAGAATATCCGGTCCAAAGACTAGTCCTTCTCCAGTCTCTGACCAGTTGAGGGGTGTGCGACACTTGCGTCCGTACAACACCTCAAATGGTGCCATCTGAAGGCTTGACTGGTAACTGTTGTTATAGGAGAACTCGGCAAAAGGGAGACAGTCTTCCCACTTGGCTCCATATGCCAGGACACAGGCTCGGAGCATGTCTTCGAGAATCTGATTGACTCGCTCAGTTTGACCTCCGGTCTGTGGGTGGAAAGCTGTGCTGAAAGACAACTTGGTTCCCAAGGCTTCTTGGAACTTCTTCCAGAACCTTGAGGTGAACTGGGTTCCTCGATCTGACACAATCTCCTTGGGAACACCGTGAAGACTTACGATTCGGTCGATGTAGAGAGCTGCCAGCCGGTTGCCATCATAAGTGGTCTTGGCAGGAATGAAATGAGCCACCTTGGTCAAATGATCGACTATGACCCAGATAGAGTCATGTCCTCGATTCGACCTTGGTAATCCAGTGATGAAGTCCATTCCGATTTTATCCCACTTCCACTCAGGAACCTTGTGTGGTTGAAGCAATCCAGCGGGTCGCTGATATTCAGCCTTGACCTTTTGGCACACATCACACTTTGCAACATAGGTTGCAATCTCTCTCTTCATACCGTGCCACCAGAATCGTGCCTTCAAGTCTTGGTACATCTTGGTTCCTCCGGGGTGGATGGAATACGGGGTGTCGTGGGCTTCTTGCAGAATCAGCGTCTTCAACTCGGTGTTGTTTGGTACGCAGAGACGACCTTTGTACCAAACAATCCCGTGCTCGTCTTCGGAGAATCCTGGGGCCTTGCCCATCTTCATATTCCTCTTGATACCTTCAATGCTTGCGTGTCCGTCTTGAGCCTTCTTGACGTCGTCCAGCAGAGTTGGTCTGACTTCCAAATGATCCAGAAATCCGGGGGTGACCAATTCCAAACCGAATTGTTCGATCTCCTTAAACAAGGCTGGCTGCCTCTCTTGAATAATGACATTCAAAGAGCAAGCCTTCCTACTTAAGGCATCGGCCACCACGTTGGCCTTCCCAGGGTGATACTGAACACTGAGGTCATAATCCTTGATGAGTTCCAACCATCTCCGCTGCCTCATGTTCAACTCTTTTTGGGTGAAAATATACTTCAGACTTTTGTGGTCTGTGTAAATCTCACACCGTTTCCCTAGGAGGTAATGCCGCCATGTCTTCAAGGCATGAACTACTGCCGCTAGCTCAAGATCGTGAGTAGCGTAGTTCTCCTCATGGGGTCGTAGCTGCCTGGAGAGGTATGCTATGACGCGGCCTTCTTGCATCAGGACGCTTCCCAATCCGATTCGAGAGGCATCACAATATATCACGAACTCTTTGTGAATATTAGGTGTTGCCAGAACTGGGGCGGTGGTCAATCTCTTCTTGAGTTCTTGGAAGCTCTCTTCGCATTTTGGCGTCCATTCGAACTTCTTGTCCTTCTTGAGGAGCTGAGTCATTGGTCGTGCAATGCTAGAGAATCCTTCCACGAACTTGCGGTAATAGCCCGCTAATCCGAGGAAGCTTCTGACTTCCTTGACGGTCGTTGGAGATTGCCATTGGGTCACAGCTTCGATTTTTGCAGGATCAACAGATAATCCTTCCTCGGTCAAGACATGACCTAAGAATCCAACTTTGTGCAGCCAGAACTCACACTTGCTGAACTTGGCATACAGTTGGTGCTCACGAAGCTTGTCTAGGACCATCCTCAGATGCTGCTCATGCTCTTCCTCCGACTTCGAGAACACAAGAATGTCATCAATGAAGACAACCACGAACTTGTCCAAATATTCCATGAAGACTTTATTCATGAGATACATGAAGTAAGCTGGGGCATTGGTTAACCCAAAAGACATGATCGTGCACTCGTACAGGCCATATCTGGTTAAGAATGTTGTCTTCGGAATATCTTGGGGTCTGATCTTCAGCTGGTAATATCCAGATCTGAGGTCGATCTTGGAGAATACCTTGGCTCCGCTGAGCTGATCAAACAGATCTTCGATCTTGGGAAGTGGGTACTTGTTCTTGATTGTAACTTCATTGAGGGAACGATAGTCAATGCATAAGCGGATGGTACCGTCCCTCTTTGCAACAAACAGAACAGGAGATCCCCAAGGGGAGGCACTCGGGCGGATAAATCCTTTCCTTAGCTGCTCTTCTAGCTGCTTCTTCAACTCGGCTAGTTCTTCCGTCCCCATTCTATAAGGCTTCTTATAGATGGGTCCTGCTCCGGGCACGAGCTCGACAGAATACTGAACTTCTGCATGTACTCCTTGACGGTGCCACTTCCTTGCTTCAGGGCTCGGAACTCGCGCTTTTTGATAGCCATGACTCCAGAAGGAATGTGGGCCTTGCGGAATTCTGCCTTGAAATTAACCCAAGTGAGGTCTTGTTCAGCATGCATGACCTTGAATCCATCCCACCAAGCTCTTGCGGTTCCCCCGAGGCAGTGGGCTGCATAAGCCACTTTCTCGCGGTCTTCGGTGCATCCGACTAGTTCCAGAATTTCCTCAATGGAACGGACCCAGTCATCAGCATCCAGGGGTTCAGCAGTCTCGATGAAGGTTGGCGGTGCATGCTTCTTGAACTCTGCCAACGTGGAACGTCCATTGCCATTCCCTGCCGGCTGGCGGTTGTTGGCGACAGCTTGAGCAATCAGCTGGAGAGCTGCAGTGTTGGCTTGGCGTTCCTCTCGGAAAGCTTGGAGAAGCTGAGCCATGTCCATGCTTGGAGGAGGTGGTGGTGGAGCTTGGTCGTTGGTTTGGTCGTGGTCTGCCTCTGGCTGAGAGGATGCTCCGGCTTCGGGCTGCTGGGTAGAGGTACCAGTACGAGTTACGACAGGCATCCTGTTGGAGCGGTAAAAGGTCTCATGACTCGGAAGAGGAAAAGCAAGATAGATGGGTGCCTAGTAAGGGGGTGGGTGTGACACTAAATCAAATCATGCAAGGGCCGTAAGGCCAAAACACTTTCATTAAAATCCAAATGGGTGATGTAGTCGTTTACACATTCCCGAAGGAAGATTACGACTTACATCCAGACACGACAAAAGCTAGCACTAGATGGTTTCATATGAACCATACAAGGACTCGACTGCGCATAGGGGTTACACGACCTATCCTACCGTAGGGGTTACAACTGGCATATCCGAGTAGCGAATAATGCCTAAGCGGCGGAATGCTCGGTCGCGTATTCCGGCTCTTCTGGGTCTTCCTCCTTGTCTTCATCTGTCTGGGCTCCCTTGTCGCTGGAGGGAGTGGGGGAGTGGAGGAGTTGGATACGACGGTGCTTCGACGGTGGTGCAGGGAAAAGCTTGCGATATTCCCTTGCTGTCATCCGGCGTCGCCGAGGTGGTTCTTCACCCTTGGAAGACACGTCCTCGGAGGGCCTTCCGCCTCGATATGCGATAGCGGATTGTCCAGAAGGGGCTCCTTCCTTCTTGATCCTGTTTGCCTTCTCTTGAGCTCGTCGAAGAAGTGCCTTGGTCTTGTAAAGTTCTTCTCGAAGCTTCATTGATTCCGAGGCCAAGTCTTGTGCCAGGCTGTCGGCACATAGACTGAAGTAGGTCTGGAACCGAAGCGAGAGTCCATCCTTCAGTGGAGGGGCCAGTGCGCTGCTTTCTTCGTCACCTTCCTTCCGGTAAGGTAAGAAGCGAGTTGCCATCTTGGCTGCCATCTCCGGAAGAAGCACGCGGAGACGGGTTAGTGCCTTGAGTGCAGCAGCCTCGGCAGCGAGTGGTAGTGTCGCCATCTGGGGTCCCTCGAAGAACCAGCTTGCGGGAGGATCGTTTGCCTTCACGATCACTTCCACATGGTACTCCACCTCAGTATCGCTCACCCAATGCTCAAGGTAGGTGAGGATGGGTGCTCGGTGGAACTGACACTCCTGGAGGCTATCCTCGAGAAGTAGGGGAAACCTAGTGGTCAGGTGCTCTTCGGGAACAGCGGCCATCTACAAAGGTGGAATAGGAGGGTTAATAAGCTGAGGAAATCCCAGGTTTAGAAAAGGAGAGAGGTTCAGAAGGTTTTGAAAAAAAAAGGGTCTCATCTAACTAACGCCCATGCTAACTAAGGCTTCCTACAGTCAGGATGGCTCTGATACCAGCTCTGCGGGGACCCCGACTGGGAAGTCGAGATCACCGAATGCACGTGTACAGTGATCCCAGAGATCAATGCTCACTGAACACACAGAAGCTGAAATAACAAGAGTCTTACATCCATACAAATAGTCTTACACGAATTAAGGCCATTATTACCAAGTCTTACATAGATAGAGCCTCACGGGCTGAATAGCAAATAACTCAAGTAGCGGAAGTCTTCGATAAAACGGGTAGAACCCATGCCATCTGCCTTAACCCTACAGGCATTCTGACTGGGATAGCGTCCTAGTTCGCATGGTCGTCTCCAAAGAACTCTTCCTCATAATCCTGCTCTTCCATGCCTGGCCAATTAAATAACCAGTGGCAAGCCAATGAGTACTTTGAATGTACTCGCAAGCAACCCATGATGTGGTTCAAGTAACAATGCAATTTGAATAATAATGAACGATCTAGCAGGAGGCTAGAACAATATGTTATCATCAAGCTTATGCATCAACAACCTCGCGTAACCTCGAAGACAGGTTACCGACATCAACATGAATATGATTCATCTCACCGTGTCAAGTCACCATCCTTGACTTGTCACACACATATCAACACTGAGGGAGTAAAATTCTGGACATTGTTTAAGTAGCACCACCCAACTGTCCATGACCGTGGACACGGCTATTCGAATAGTTTTACACTCTGCAGAGGTTGCGCACTTTACCCACAAGATCCGGGAAACTTCCGTGTCATCCACGACCCGCGGTACCTCAAGTACGCGGGGTAAGCACCCGGTCATTACCTTTCCTTAGACGACACTAACATAGAGTCCACTCGTTGGCACACGGTCTTTGGGGTACAAACAATAGATCACGGGACTTGCCCTAATTCAATGTCACGCGTACCCGAAGGGACCAACGGTGTGTCCGGTGCCCTGTAAAAACAGTCATGGCCGTCTATCCAAGCACGACCCCGTCCCGGGAAAGACCTCAAGTCTACCCGTCACTAGTAATGCGGGCACCATGCTAGTATCGACCTAAGTAATCAATAAAGCCCCGTCCCATAAGGGGTAGTGTGGTTGCACATGATTGGTTGGGACGGTAGTCACACATAAATCTAATCCATCATTCCACCATGCACATGATATTACCGGCACATCACTTCTTTCTCAAGTGATGACCTAACACTTCATCACCCTCGGGCATTAGGGGCACCCGATGGGTTCATGCAAAGTTTTCAACTACGGGGGTTCATATCACACATGCATCATATGAGCATCAAGACCAACTATTGCATGTCATCTAGCACATAGAAAGATCAACAAATAAGCATGCATCATGTGGTGGTTCATCTAGGTTACCATCGTAACCCTATCATCATGTATCGGAAACAAACGGGTTCTGAGGAACAAGTGTATCATGGTCAAAGGGCTGCTTGCCTGGATTGGCTTGGTCTTCAAAGTATTCTAGTCCTTCTCCTTCCTCTTCCACAGCAACTTCGTCAAATACGGGATCTATACGTCGCATAGTAACCACGGAAAAATAAGAATATAAACAAAACAGAAAAACCAAAGTGCTCAGAAAAATGTCAACTCATTTTTGTAAAATACCAGAGGGTTTTCTAAGATGGGGAAAAATCTTAGTTGGAGTTTTGGAGTTACAGAATAGGGTATATTGATTTTTGAACAGGAGTTATACTGCTCAAATTTGAATTTAAATTTGAACAGTACAGAAAAGTTTCATGGATTTGAATGAAAGTAGTACCATTAAATAGGTTAGAATATTACAAGATTTTAGGAGTTGGAAATATTTAATTTGGATCAATATTATTTTCTGCATAAATGTTTAAAACATTAACAGAAAAGAAAAGAGAAAAAGGGTCCTGTGCACTGGGCCAGAAGAGGCCACAGTGCACGGCCCAGACGAGCTGGCCCAGCCGCACGGTGCCAGCGCGCGCGCACGTCAGGTTTCAAACCTGACGGGCGGGGCCCGTGGGTCAGCGGCTCAGAGGAGGGGAGAGAGGTGGGAGGATGACAGGCGGGGCCCGCCTGTCATCTCTAACCCCGCGGTCACGGCGGCGGCGAGCTCACCGGCGACAATACCGGCCACGGCGACGGCAACGGAGGCCAGGGACGGACTCAGCGTCGTGTCGCGGTTGCAGCGGTGGTAGTGTGGCACGACGGGGAGCCCTGGTTCACCGGCGGCGAGGTGCGACGGCGGAGGCTCGTCGGAGGGGAGATGTTGCGGCCGTTTCCGACTGCAAACAGAGGGGGAAATAGAGGGGAAAGGTTCAGTGGTGTGCTGCGGTTCCGAAACGAGCGGAAGGAGAGGCAGGGGAGGCCTGTACCTCGAGATCGCCGGCGGCCCGACGCGGCGGAGCTCCGGTCGATCCCGAGCACTGGGGCGCTCCGGGGTCGAACTAGTGATGCAGGAGGGACCAGGGGAGAGTTGTGAGGCTGGTGGTGGTGTTGGAGGAGCTCGGGGAGGCCTATATATAGGAGCTCGACGAGGACCCGTGGTCCAGTGCGCCGGCGAGCTCCGGCTCGTCGCTACAGCGCACGGGAGGCGACGGGGTTGAGTCTGGGGAGTTGCTGGACGAGCCCTACGCCCAGCTGAGGTAAGAGGAGGAGCGGGGGAGCGACAGGGAGGCGCGCGCGTGCGAGGCAGAGGAGTGGCTGCCGCGGGCGGCCAGCGCGCGTGCGACGGCGGCTACTAGAGGGCGCAGGAGGAGGGGGACAGCGCCGGTGGGGGCTGCGGACGTCGAGGCACGTTGGGAGGCGCGAGGGGAGAGCCCGAGGCTGTCGGGGATCGACGATTGGCCCGAGCCAGCGTGCGGGAGCACTGTTCATGCGCTCCAGAGCGCGCGTGTGACCGGCATCGACGCGCTCTCGCTGGTTTGGTCCGCTCCAGCGTGCCCAACAGTGTCTGGGGCGTAGAGGGGGGAGTAAAGAATTGCCCTGAGGCCTTGGATGCTCTGGGGTGCAGAGAGAGAGGGGAGGGCTGGTAACAAGATGAAAGTGGGCTGTACAGCAAGGTAAAGCTGAGGTTTCACCCCTCAATCATGGAGCTGGGGTGCTGGGGGAGTTACTGGGGATTGCTGGTAACCCAATGAGTCTGTGGTAAGAAGTTGAGGCCATGGAGAAAAGTGAAAGTGGTCAAGTTGGAGGTTTTAGAATTTCTGCAGAAGGTGTTTGATCTGTGTTTGATCAAGTAAATGAAGTCCACTTGACATGGCACTTGGCAGGGTTGAAAGACATGAGAAAATAGGGTGCTTCACCAAATTTGGGCTCATTTGAAGAAACTAGCCAATGTAATTTTGGTGAACCCTAGAAGTCAACAGAAACAGTTTCATCTAGATTGAGTCAAGCTAATCATCCCCCCTTGATGCACCACTTGGTGTAGCATCCTTATTTGGGGTATTGATCATGCTCACAAAGTTTGAGGCTCCAGATAAAAAGTTGGTAATGTAAAGTTGTTCAAATTTGCATTTGAACAGAAAGGGTTTTGAGGTGATCTGATCAAGTTGCTCTATTCCAAATCTTGTGCCATTTGGTCTGGGTGCCTTATTAGGCCATTCTAGCATGTGCACCAAGTTTGAGAGCATTTGGACAAGTTTGGCAATGTAAAGTTGCTCAAACTTCAAATATGGACAGAATGGTTATGAAGGGGTTTGAAGAGGTTTTCTTGCTTCCCAAAGCATGGGACTTGGCAAGATCATCAAATATGTCATATATGACATGATAGAATTTCCCTAGAATTTTTGGAGAAAAGTTCCTTTGTAAATATTTCAAAAGCTTGAAATATCCAGAAAGGGTTTTAGAGGGTTTAGCCCATTATTTTGAACATGACCAAGTGTTGAAACTCTTATATATGGACAATATATGTCCTCTGAGTCTCTCTGAATTTTGGCAAATATTTTTGAAACAGTTAAATAATTTTCCCTTATTAAAGACCATTTCTGGCCTTAAGAAAAAGCTTTTAAATAAAATAGGAAAATAACTTTCAAAATTGTACCTTTGTGGTTTCTGGGAGTCCTATGACTTCTAGGTCTCAAATAAACCTTTTGAAATAATTTTCACACCCTTAATCAAGTACTTGCAGTGCAAATCTCAATTCAGCGGTTTTTGGAAAACTAAATTTATAAAATACTTTTTGGCCAAATTAATTTTGTAAGAAAATACTATACTGTTATACATCACTTGGCATGATCATTGGGCAGAAGTTTTGGATAAGGAGATGAAATCTACAAGAGGTCATAGTTGACTTTAATGAGCACATGAAAAGGCAAATGAAGAAAACTCAATTCCAAATAAAAGCCAAATGATGCTAAAAAATTTTGCTGGTCCAAATTTTCATGCTTCAAAGTTACAAATAACATGTTACAAAATGCAGGGTGTGACATTTTGTGTTGTCGGTTGCATTCGGTTCCGCGCGTTCCTTCCCGTTGTCCGTTTCGCGTTCCGGAGCTCCCTCACGTGTCCGTGACGTCCCTTAGGCCTACTTTGGTGTTTGGGCGTGTTACGTTACCGGTGTGCCGCGAGGTTGTTGTGTGTGTTGTTGTTTTGTTGTGTGCTACCCGCCTCTCAAATCTCGTCGCGTTTGGACTCCGTTTGATATCCCAACAGTTATTCGTGTGGGTCCAAAGTGCCTTCACTTTGTGTCCCAGAATCACCCCTACTGCAGTCTACTACCCTCTCCTAGGCCCATCTAGACTACCCCGCGATCGGATCCGTCGGATCGCGATCGGAGGGCTCCTAACACCCCCAGATCCACAAACCCTAAATTCTGCTATATAATAGACCCTAGTCTATTTTGGGCATCTAGCTTCTTCCTCCTCTCTCCCCCTAAATTTCTGGATCTGTCCATTCCTTCCCAGCCACTTGGCTCTTCCCTCGAGCTCCCCACCGAACCAGCCGATCTAGGCGCCAGTCCCTCCGTTCGACCGAGCCGCCGCCGCAGTCTCTCGTTCGACAGATCGAGCCGACCCCCCTCGGTCAACGCTCGCCTCGACTGCCGACCGCCTCACCGATCCTGCTTCGATTCCGTCCTAGGAGGCCCACTTCGCCCCCGATTCCTCCCTCGGCGCCCGATCGATCGCCAGTCCTCGAGGACCACTTCGCCGCGGATCGACTCCCGCTGGGCCTCGCCCTCAGCCAGTTCGGCGCGCCGCTCCGACCAGGCCCCGCGGCTGGGCCGCTTCGCCTCACGCGCCTGGGCCGCGCCTCCTGCCGGGCCGCACCGCACCGCCTGCCGACGCCAGCTGGGCGCGCTAGCCGCCTCCCGCCGCTCCGACCAGGCCCCGCGGCTGGGCCTCTTCGCCTCCCCGCTCGGCCCAAGCCGCGTCGTCCCACCAGGCTGCTGCCAGCGCCGGGCGACCGGGCCGCCACCGCGGGCCGAGCTGCCTCTCCTTCCACGCCTCCGCAGTCGGGCCGGATTGGGCCGGATCCCCGGGCCGTTATTGTTGTTTTTCCAGATCTGCTTGAGGTTGACTCCCCAATCCTTCTAAGTCCCAGATTTAATTGTTGTCTGATGCTATATTCAAACTGCTGTAACTTTTTGTGTGTTGCTCCGATTCGCACAAATAGCATGTCCAGATGTTCGTGGGATCATGCACTACGTTTTATCTTTTGTTGTCATGCATGTTAGAGATCATCTAGGTGCTTGTTTTGCTGTTGCAAGAGTGCATCGTGATTTAAACTGCTGCTATGTGATGTTTTTATGTCATCTTTGCCATGTGATATCTTTTAGCTCTTTGTCCGAATGATGCAAATGACATGTCCACGTGTTCGTCTTGCCTTGCTCTACATGTTGTATGTGCTAGGTAGCATGATAGATTTATTCTTGCCATGTTTATCATCAGTGCAAAGTGCCATGTGGCTGTGATATTGTTTCACTTGTTATGAAATGCCATCTTGTTGAGCTCGTTGCAATCGTTGTGTTTATCTCCATGAAGCATGCTTGTGTGTTTCGGAATCACCATCATGTGTACTTTGATGAGGTGCTTACCACTTGCCATGTTTAGTTTCGAGGTGACTTAAACATGCTCTTTTAGATGCTATGATGAAATTGTTGTTTTAGGACTTAGTGAATTTTCACTAAGTCTGAAATTTGTAACGTTCCGATGCCATGTTCGTGTGATGTTCTAGGACAAACCATGTTAGTTTTGGAGTGGATCTTGATTGTTCCTTGTAGTATATATTGTTGGCTTTCCATTCATGTTCTCACTTGTCTATTTAAGTGGCTGTAGCATGTTTATCTTTTGCTCCAAAGTTTCAATAAAATTCTGCTGCCAGAATTTTATTGTCAAGTTCAATATGTCCAAGTTCATTGCTAATGAACCGTGGCTCCGTTGGGGGTGCACCTTTGGACTTAGTTGCTGTAGTATATGTCTAGTTTGTGTTCATGTCCTTTGCCATGTTGTTTGAGTGATGTTGCTTAATTATTTTGTGCTCACATTGATTGTGCTCAGAAGGAAGTCAAGTTGACTCATTCTGGTGAAGATGTGATTATCTTTGCCTCCAGGGATAATACTATCAGGCTTTTCTCTCTCAATGATAAGGGCGAAATTTATGCCATATCTCAAATTCCGGTGGTGAACGAATATCAAGACGTCTTTCCTGAAGAACTTCCAGGCATGCCTCCACACCGTCAGGTGGAATTTGTCATTGAACTCGAGCCGGGTACTGAGCCAGCATGCCGGCGTCCGTACAAGCTCTCTCTGGATGAATTGAAGGAATTGAAGAAACAGCTTGATAAGCAGGAGAGTATGGGTCTCATCAGGCCTAGTACGTCTCGTTGGGGCTGTGGTGTCTTATTTGTCAAGAAGAAAGATGGCACGGAGCGTCTCTGTGTTGATTACCGGCCATTGAACAAGAAGACAATAAAGAACAAGTATCCGCTCCCCAACATCAACGAACTCTTCGAGCAGCTCAAAGGAGCTAAAGTGTTCTCTATGCTTGACCTCTGAATGGGCTATCATCAAATTCGCATTCGCGAGGAAGACATTCCCAAGACGGCCTTCAGAACGAGCTACGGTTCATACGAGTATACCGTCATGTCCTTCGGTCTCGCCAATGCTCCTCCTACCTTTTCGAGGATGATGCATTACATCTTCAACCCCTATACTGGCGAGTTTGTGCATGTGTATCTGGATGATATTCTGGTGTTTTCCAAGAATGAAGAAGATCACGAAAAGCACCTACGTCTGGTTCTTGATCGACTCCGAGAGCATAAATTCTATGCCAAGTTCTCCAAGTGCGAGTTTTGGCTCGATAAGGTTTTGTACCTGGGCCACATCATCTCAGCTGACGGTATTGCGGTTAATCCCGAGAAAGTTGAAGCAATTGTCAACTGGGAAGCTCCTCAGAACGTCAAGCAGCTCCGCAGTTTTCTGGGTCTTGCCAGCTATTGCAGAAGGTTCGTTGAGAACTTCTCCAAGATTGCCAAGCCTCTTTCCAACCTGCTTCGGAAGAATGTCAAATACTTTTGGTCTCCAGAGTGTGAAGTGGCATTCAAAACACTCAAAGAAAAGCTTGTCTCTGCTCCAGTTCTGACTCCTCCAGATGAATCCAAGCCCTATGAAGTATTCTGTGATGCTTCTCTTCAAGGTCTTGGTGGTGTGCTTATGCAAGATAAGAGAATTGTGGCATATACTTCTCGTCAGCTAAAGCCAAGTGATAAGAACTAACCCACACACGATCTCGAGCTAGCAGCTGTGGTACATGCTTTGATTACGTGGAGACATCTGTTGTTGGGCAGAAAGGTTGACATCTTCACTGATCACAAGAGCTTGAAGTACATCTTCACACAGCCGCATCTGAACCTCTGTCAGACTCGTTGGGTTGAAATGATCCAAGAGTATGATCCTACCATTGAATACACTCCTGGCAAGGCGAATGTGATTGCAGATGGTTTGAGCAGAAAGGCATATTGCAACAGCCTTCTTA
The DNA here is from genome assembly GCA_902687465.1 of Secale cereale. Lineage (NCBI taxonomy): Eukaryota > Viridiplantae > Streptophyta > Magnoliopsida > Poales > Poaceae > Secale > Secale cereale. The sequence goes on along the minus strand of LR738715.1, from coordinate 380,350,105 downwards.
TCAAGCCGTACCAGCCTGAGCTTTGTGAAGCATTCAGGAAACTCAACCTTCAAGTTGTTCCGCAGGGTTTTCTTGCAAATCTTCAAGTTGCTCCTACCTTGGAAGATCAAGTCCGTGAGGCCCAACTCAGGGATACCATGGTGAAGAAAGTGAAACATGGTATTGCAAAGGGCACTCCAAAATATAAGTGCTTCCGTGTTGATGAGAGAGATACCTTGTTCTTCGAGGACAGACTCGTTGTTCCCAAAGGTGATCTCAGGAAGCTCATAATGGAAGAAGCTCATGATTCTCTCCTTTCCATTCATCCTGGCAATTCCAAGATGTATCGAGATCTCAAGCAGTCTTACTAGTGGACACGCATGAAAAGGGAGATTGCTCAATTCGTGAATGAATGTGATGTGTGCAGAAGAGTGAAAGCAGAACATCAACGTCCAGCTGGTTTTCTCCAACCTCTTCCTATTCCCGAGTGGAAGTTCGACCACATTGAAATGGACTTCGTCACTGGCTTTCCTAAATCCAAGCGAGGAAATGATGCTATCTTTGTGGTGATTGACAAGCTTACCAAAGTCGCTCACATCCTGCCAGTCAAAGAATCCATCAATGCAGCTCAATTGGCAGAGCTGTACACTTCCAGAATTGTGTCTTTACATGGCATCCCTCAAGTTATATCCTTAGACCGTGGAAGCTTGTTCACATCAAGGTTCTGGGACTCCTTTCAGTCCGCCATGGGCACTAAGATCAGGTTCAGCACTGCTTTTCACCCTCAGACTAGTGGTCAAGTCGAGCGAGTGAATCAGATTCTAGAAGACATGCTCAGAGCCTGTGTCATATCCTTCGGCATGAAATGGGAAGACTGCCTTCCATTTGCCGAGTTCTCTTACAACAACAGCTTTCAAGCAAGTGCAGGCAAAGCATCGTTTGAAATCCTCTATGGCAGAAAGTGCCGTACCCCTCTCAACTAGTCTGAAACAGGCGAACGTCAACTTCTTGGCAATGACTTGATCTCAGAAGCCGAAGAGATGTGCAAAGTCATACGTGAGAATCTCAAGGCCGCTCAATCGCGTCAGAAGAGATACTATGACGGCAAGCATCGTGATTTGGCATTCAACATTGATGATCACGTCTATCTCCGTGTGTCTCCGATGAAAGGCACCCAAAGATTCGGTATCAAAGTAAAGCTTGCTCCTAGATACGTCGGGCCTTTCAAGATTCTTGGCAAGAGAGGCGACCTAGCCTACCAACTTGAGCTCCCTTCAAACTTCGCCAATGTTCATGATGTCTTCCATGTGTCTCAACTTCGCAAATGCTTCAAGGCACCTGAGCGCATGATTCCGTTTGAAGAGATTGATCTTCAACAAGACCTGTCCTACCGAGAGCGTCCAGTTGCTATTCTCGAAGAAACCGAACGCAAGACCCGCAACAAGTCCATCAAATTTTCTGAAAGTCAAGTGGTCACATCACACCGACCGAGAAGCTACCTGGGAACGAGAAGATCATCTTCGTTCCGAGTACCCTTCCGTTTTCCAGTCCTAGATCTCGGGACGAGATCTTTTTGTAGTAGAGGAGAGTTTGTAATGCCCCGGATGTAATACTTTCCCTTTGGGGCATATAATATATCTCCGGCTTCATCTATTTCCATTCCGGGTTCTTTGTCTTTCGGGTTTCGTCGTTTTGTTGTGTGAGTGTGTGGCATTCATTCATATCATGTAGACATGTGGATCGCATTGCTTTTGTGTTGTCGGTTGCATCCGGTTCCGCGTGTTCCTTCCCGTTGTCCGTTTCACGTTCCGGAGCTCCCTCACGTGTCCGTGACGTCCCGTAGGCCTACTTTGGTGTTTGGGCGTGTTACGTTACCGGTGTGCCGCGAGGTTGTTGTGTGTGTTGTTGTTTTGTTGTGTGCTACCCGCCTCTCAAATCTCGTCGCGTTTGGACTCCGTTTACTATCCCAACAGTTATTCGTGTGGGTCCAAAGTGCCTTCACTTTGTGTCCCAGAAACACCCCTACTGCAGTCTACTACCCTCTCCTAGGCCCATCTAGACTACCCCGCGATCGGATCCGTCGGATCGCGATCGGAGGGCTCCTAACACCCCCAGATCCCCAAACCCTAAATTCTGCTATATAATAGACCCTAGTCTATTTTGGGCATCTAGCTTCTTCCTCCTCTCTCCCCCTAAATTTCTGGATCTGTCCATTCCTTCTGAGCCACTTGGCTCTTCCCTCGAGCTCCCCACCGAACCAGCCGATCCAGGCGCCAGTCCCTCCGTTCGACCGAGCCACCGCCGCAGTTTCTCGATCGACTGATCGAGCCGACCCCCCTCGGTCAACGCCCGCCTCGACTGCAGACCGCCTCACCGATCCTGCTTCGATTCTGCGCCAGGAGGCCCACTTCGCCCCCGATTCCTCCCTCGGCGCCCGATCGATCGCCAGGCCTCGAGGACCACTTCGCCGCGGATCGACTCCCGCTGGGCCTCGCCCTCAGCCAGTTCGGCGCGCCGCTCCAACCAGGCCCCGCGGCTGGGCCGCTTCGCCTCACGCGCCTGGGCCGCGCCTCCTGCCGGGCCGCACCGCACCGCCTGCCGACGCCAGCTAGGCGCGCCAGCCGCCTCCCGCCGCTCCGACCAGGCCCCGCGGCTGGGCCGCTTCGCCTCCCCGCTCGGCCCAAGCCGCGTCGTCCCACCGGGCTGCTGCCAGCGCCGGGCGACCGGGCCGCCGCCGCGGGCCGAGCTGCCTCTCCTTCCACGCCTCCGCAGTCGGGCCGGATCGGGCCGGATCCCCGGGCCGTTATTGTTGTTTTTCCAGATCTGCTTGAGGTTGACTCCCCAATCCTTCAAAGTCCCAAATTTAATTGTTGTCTGATGCTATATTCAAACTGCTATAACTTTTTGTGTGTTGCTCCGATTCGCGCAAACAGCATGTCCAGACGTTCGTGGGATCGTGCACTACGTTTTATCTTTTGTTGTCATGCATGTTATAGATCATCTAGGTGCTTGTTTTGCTGTTGCAAGAGTGCATCGTGATTTAAACTGCTGTTATGTGATGTTTTTATGTCATCTTTGCCATGTGATATCTTTTAGCTCGTTTGTCCGAATGATGCAAATGACATGTCCACGTGTTCGTCTTGCCTTGCTCTACATGTTGTATGTGCTAGGTAGCATGATAGATTTATTCTTGCCATGTTTATCATCATTGCAAAGTGCCATGTGGCTGTGATGTTGTTTCACTTGTTATGAAATGCCATCTTGTTGAGCTCGTTGCAATCGTTGTGTTTATCTCCATGAAGCATGCTTGTGTGTTTCGGAATCACCATCATGTGTACTTTGATGAGGTGCTTACCACTTGCTATGTTTAGTTTCGAGGTGACTTAAACATGCTCTTTTAGATGCTATGATGAAATTGCTGTTTTAGGACTTAGTGAATTTTCACTAAGTCTGAAATCTGTAACGTTCCGATGCCATGTTCGTGTGATGTTCTCGGACAAACCATGTTAGTTTTGGAGTGAATCTTGATTGTTCCTTGTAGTATATATTGTTGGCTTTCCATTCATGTTCTCACTTGTCTATTTAAGTGGCTTTAGCATGTTTATCTTTTGCTCCAAAGTTTCAATAAAATTCTGCTGCCAGAATTTTATTGTCAAGTTCAATATGTCCAAGTTCATTGCTAATGAACCGTGGCTCCGTTGGGGGTGCACATTTGGACTTAGTTGCTGTAGTATATGTCTAGTTTGTGTTCATGTCCTTTGCCAGGTTGTTTGAGTGCTGTAGCTTAATTATTTTGTGCTCCGAAGTTGCTATGTTGCTGTAATTTTCAGCTTTCGCTCATTTCTTGTTTCGGGCATAACTTTTAGCCCGTAACTCCGATTTCAGCGAATCTTATATGAAACTTGATTGATTTTCCGTGTAAATTCACAATATCAGATTGTTATCATGTTTTGAGGTGTTTTTCTTGAGTGAAATTTTACGTGCTCCGTGTGCATCCTTAGTGCATCCATCATGCATTCATCATTTTCGAGTGCGCATTGCATCTTGTTGATTTGTGCTTGGTGTGATTGTTTTGTTTAGAGCCGGAAGCAGAGTTCGAGTTCGAGTACGAGCACGAGGTTTCCAACGAGGTTGAGCACGAGGACCCTTCTTACGATCCGAACGACTTCTCTTCAGGCAAGATGACCGAGCCCCGATAACAATACTATCTTTGCCTATTGCTAGTAGTTCCGCTCTACAGTTTTGCCTCGATGCCCATGATCTTCTTGTCAGCCTCCTACTTGTAACCATTGCATGTTTAACCAACCTACCTATGCAAACCGTTGCTTGGCTAAGTACGCTTCGCTCAGCCCTTCTTATAGCATTGCTAGTTGCAGGTGAAGATCGAAGATGCTTGCTTCATGTTGAAGTTTGGTTGGGTTTTATCACACTATATAAATGCTTAAAAAAATGAAATCATCTATATATTGGCAAGGGTGGAAGGCTAAGCCTTTTGCTTGGTGATTTGTTCCACTCATGCCGTTAGGAACCGTATAAACCGGTGTTATGTTCCTTGATTATGCGTTCCTAACACGGTTGGGGTGTATGGGACCCCCTCGATAAACCGCTAAGTGTTAAGTCTTTTCCAGCAAGTCCCAACATTGGTACTATTCGCCTAAACAACTAAAACTTTCCGAGGGAGTAATTAACCCGAGGCTTAATAAATTCAACCCCCCTGGGCCAGTGCTCGATTTGAGTGTTGGTCCAAAAGTCGTGTGCGGGGCCCCCCTTGGCAACTTGGGTATTTCGGCCACTGTACGCTGTGCTCATCCGGTCGTGGCCTGATACTAGATACGCGCGGCTACTATCAGGGTGTCGGCACGCCGGGAGGATTTGCTGGATTAGCCTTACCTTAGCTCGGTATATCTTGAGCACGGGATTCCGAGGATACTCGGGTCATCCCACTTTGGAGTTGCGACTCCGCGGATCGTGGGCTTGTAATGGGTCAAGTTGGAACACCCCTGCAGGGTTATGAACTTTCGAAAGCCGTGCCCGCGGTTATGTGGCAGATGGGAGCTTGTTAATATCCGGTTGTAGATAACTTGACACAATGTTTCTAATACACTACCAGCGTGCGTTCCGTGACCGTCAATTTCCGAATAGGGATTCGGGAGTTGAACACGGAGGGGTTATGTTTGAGGTGTTGTAGCTAGGATCACTTCGTGATCACTTCTCGTTCGAGGCTTTCTCTTCTCGCTCTCACTCACGTAAGCTAGTTGCTAGTTGCTGCTGCAGACACTTATTCTTTTCTTCAGCCTTATCCTCTCCCAAGGCTTAAATAGTCTTGTTACCCGGGAACGGGATTGCTGAGTCCTCTGTGGCTCACAGTTACTTCACCACACCAGATGCAGGTCCAGCTGTGAGCTATCCAGGTGATGGCACCGAGCTAGATTGGGAGTACGACGAGGAGCGTAGTCGGTACTATGTTCGCTATCCGGATGATCAGTAGTGGAGACTCCTACTAGGATTCGATCCGCCTGTGGATGTTATTTAAGTTTGGTATCTTGACATTTGGATTTTGCCCTTAGAGGGTTGTGATTTTCTTAATGTATGATGTTTGAGACATGTTATGTAATTGTGTGACGTGGCGAGTGTAAGCCAACTATTTATGTTTACAATCCCCTCTTTTACATGAGATGTGCAAAGATTACCAAACTTGAGATCATTATAGGATGGACTTATGCCTTTAAGTCGTGCCTCGACACGTAGGAGGTATAACTCCATCCTGGGCATTACAAGTTGGTATTCAGAGCCTTCTCCGACCTAGGAGCCCCCACTGTTTGATCGAATCGTTGACGGTCGAGTCTAGGCACACACTGAAAACATTTGAGTCATATATTATATCGGAGAGTAGGATTTCTTTGCTTCTCATCCCTTTTCTCTCTGGTGAGGACTCCTGACGACTACTGTTGTCTCTCCTATCTTCAAAATTTGCACCAAATTTTTTTTAGGAATCCCGCGAGTATTCTGGGATTGTTTCGATGTTCTTCTGATGAGGATATTGTTTTCTCGATGCCTCCTGTTCCCGGGGAGTTGAGCTTCGGGGTATTGTCGTCACAAGCATATCGCGGCAGTAATAAATACTTAAGATGGCCGACATCGAAAATCTCTCCTATACGGCCAGTGGCAAGATAACCCCGACATCACCCAGTACTGGGGAGGTAGTTCGGGAGTATTGCCATAGCTTGTTATAGTGGATGCTTTTCGAAGGTCCGAGGTACACAGTTTCCGAGAAAGACTGGTTATGTGTTGAAGGATGGATACACCTGGATGTAGGTTTAGAGTTGATTGCGCGGTGCTTCCCGTGTATCCCCAACACCTGATTGGATAACTGGAATCTTTCGGAAATTCATAGGTGGGCTTATCCAGTAGATCGTAGGCATTCTTCCAACGGATGCAGGTTAGTGAGTTCGGAGTTCTACATTGAGTGAAGTGGTTTATGACCGATGTTACTATCAGGAGTTGCATCTTAAAGGGTCCTTGGCTATGCTGATCCGGGGATTGCAAAACCTTTTCGTAACGCGTTCATATGCTTTCAGCACAAAGATGTTAGGACGAAACTCCTCTCTTGTGTTTGTTCCCGTCCGTACCTTGTTGTTTTTCTTATTTACCTTTTGTCCCCTATGTGGCTTCTCGTGAAGATTGATGTTATCATTTAACTGAGAATTTCATTCATTCCTCTTGTTCGAATGATTTCATTCGTTCCTATTGTTCGAATGATAATTGTGAAGACTTGTTGCAATTCATGCCATTGATTTAGCTTATACCATTTGTCAATCAATTGCTGATTTGTGGTCATCTCTTACAGGATGGCTCCGAAAAAGGTTCCCAACGCTAACCCAGAGGCGGAAGAGGTCCCAGATCGTCCTCCTTCCCCTCCTCCTCCGCCTGAGGCTTGGAGAGCGATTATGCAGACTACAGCTCAGAACACCCAGTTGTTGATGCAGATGATGCAGCAGATGCAAGCTAATCAAGCTAATCAGGGTGTTCCAGGGAACCAAGGCAACTTCTTCAACCAGCAGCACCATGCTACTCTCAACCAGTTCTTGGCCAACAATCCTAAAGCTTTCAGTTACTGTGTCGACCCTCTTGATGCCGAAGATTGGTTAACCGACATAAAGAAGCATTTTGAGTGCAGTAACGTGAAGGAAGATGATTATGTGAAGTTTGCAGCCTTCCAACTGAAAGATCAAGCAGCTGATTGGTGGCAGCAGTACAAAGACTCCAGGCCAGGTCAAGTGATCTCTTGGGAGAATTTCTGCAAGGATTTTCGCTCGCACCACATTCCTACAAGTGTCATCGAGGGTATGCGTGAGCAATTCCGCAACCTGAAGCAGGGCTCTATGACAGTCTATCAGTATAATGTCAAGTTCCAAAACCTCGCCCGCTATGCTAAGCAAGACATTCCTGATGCCAAGAGTAAAATCTACCAGTTCCGTGGAGGTCTCAAAGATGAACTTCAGCTTGCTCTCACCTTGTTCGAGCCCGATGAATTCGACAAGTTCTATAACATGGCTTTGAAACAAGAAGCAGCTCAGCTTAAGATGGAGGCTTCTAAGAAGAGAATTCGAGATACCGTTGACTCTTCCTCATCGTCTCAGATGGTCTCGAAGCATCAGAAATTCTGGCTTCCTCCTCCTCCAGTGATTCGAGCTCCTTACAACAACTCCAACAACTCCAACAACAAGAACTCTGGTGGACGTGGTTTCTCCCACCCACCCAACCCGAGCAACCAGTCGAAGAAGCAGTTTCAGTCTCAAGGCTCCAAGTCAAGTGGCTCTCATTTCCGTCCTCTCTCTGAAGTGGTGTGCAACAGATGTGGCCAGAAGGGTCATTATGCCAACAGATGTCCGAATCCGAAGCGTCTTCTTCCTCCTCCGCCTGTCAGTACAGCGATTGTCAAGCATGATCCAAAGTATGCAAGGGTCAATCTGATGAGTGCAGCTGAAGCGGAGAACTCTTCTGATGTCATTTTGGGTAACCTTCCAGTGAACTCTATTCCTGCTAAAGTTTTGTTCGATTCAGGTGCTTCACATTCTTTCATGTCAAGACCTTTTGCATTGTCACATGATATGCCATTGCAAGCTTTTCCGAGTCCGATGTCTGTGCTTTCTCCGGGTTTGCTCATGAACTCCAACAACTTTGTTCCGAATGTGTCTATTCGCATGGGTGATTATCGATTTCTGGCTAATCCGGTGGTTCTTGGTAATTCTGACATTGACCTCATCCTCGGAATGGATTGGCTTTCTCAGCACGATGCTCACATTGATTGTGCTCAGAAGGAAGTCAAGTTGACTCATTCTGATGAAGATGTGATTATCTTCGCCTCCAGGGATAATACTATCAGGCTTTTCTCTCTCAATGATAAGGGCGAAATTAATGCCATATCTCAAATTCTGGTGGTGAACGAATATCAAGACGTCTTTCCTGAAGAACTTCCAGGCATGCCTCCACACCGTCAGGTGGAATTTGTCATTGAACTCGAGCCGGGTACTGAGCCAGCATGCCGGCGTCCGTACAAGCTCTCTCTGGATGAATTGAAGGAATTGAAGAAACAGCTTGATAAGCAGGAGAGTATGGGTCTCATCAGGCCTAGTACGTCTCCTTGGGGCTGTGGTGTCTTATTTGTCAAGAAGAAAGATGGCACGGAGCATCTCTGTGTTGATTACCGGCCATTGAACAAGAAGACAATAAAGAACAAGTATCCGCTCCCCAACATCAACGAACTCTTCGAGCAGCTCAAAGGAGCTAAAGTGTTCTCTAAGCTTGACCTCCGAATGGGCTATCATCAAATTCGCATTCGCGAGGAAGACATTCCCAAGACGGCCTTCAGAACGAGCTACGGTTCATACGAGTATACCGTCATGTCCTTCGGTCTCGCCAATGCTCCTCCTACCTTTTCGAGGATGATGCATTACATATTCAACCCCTATACTGGCGAGTTTGTGCTTGTGTATCTGGATGATATTCTGGTGTTTTCTGTGAATGAAGAAGATCACGAAAAGCACTTACGTCTGGTTCTTGATCGACTCCGAGAGCATAAATTCTATGCCAAGTTCTCCAAGTGAGAGTTTTGGCTCGATAAGGTTTTGTACCTGGGCCACATCATCTCAGCTGACGGTATTGCGGTTAATCCCGAGAAAGTTGAAGCAATTGTCAACTAGGAAGCTCCTCAGAACGTCAAGCAGCTCCGCAGTTTTCTGGGTCTTGCCAGCTATTGCAGAAGGTTCGTTGAGAACTTCTCCAAGATTGCCAAGCCTCTTTCCAACCTGCTTCAGAAGAATGTCAAATACTTTTGGTCTCCAGAGTGTGAAGTGGCATTCAAAACACTCAAAGAAAAGCTTGTCTTTGCTCCAGTTCTGACTCCTCCAGATGAATCCAAGCCCTATGAAGTATTCTGTGATGCTTCTCTTCAAGGTCTTGGTGTTGTGCTTATGCAAGATAAGAGAATTGTGGCATATACTTCTCGTCAGCTAAAGCCAAGTGAGAAGAACTATCCCACACACGATCTCGAGCTAGCAGCTGTGGTACATGCTTTGATTACGTGGAGACATCTGTTGTTGGGCAGAAAGGTCGACATCTTCACTGATCACAAGAGCTTGAAGTACATCTTCACACAGCCGCATCTGAACCTCCGTCAGACTCGTTGGGTTGAAATGATCCAAGAGTATGATCCCAGCATTGAATACACTCCTGGCAAGGCGAATGTGATTGCAGATGCTTTGAGCAGAAAGGCATATTGCAACAGCCTTCTTATCAAGCCGTACCAGCCTGAGCTTTGTGAAGCATTCAGGAAACTCAACCTTCAAGTTGTTCCGCGGGGTTTTCTTGCAAATCTTCAAGTTGCTCCTACCTTGGAAGATCAAGTCCGTGAGGCCCAACTCAGGGATACCATGGTGAAGAAAGTGAAACATGGTATTGTAAAGGGCACTCCAAAATATAAGTGCTTTCGTGTTGATGAGAGAGATACCTTGTTCTTCGAGGACAGACTCGTTGTTCCCAAAGGTGATCTCAGGAAGCTCATAATGGAAGAAGCTCAAGATTCTCTCCTTTCCATTCATCCTGGCAGTTCCAAGATGTATCAAGATCTCAAGCAGTCTAACTGGTGGACACACATGAAAAGGGAGATTGCCCAATTCGTGAATGAATGTGATGTGTGCACAAGAGTGAAAGCAGAACATCAACGTCCATCCGGTTTTCTCCAACCTCTTCCTATTCCCGAGTGGAAGTTCGACCACATTGAAATGGACTTCGTCACTGGCTTTCCTAAATCCAAGCAAGGAAATGATGCTATCTTTGTGGTGATTGACAAGCTTACCAAAGTCGCTCACTTCCTGCCAGTCAAAGAATCCATCAATGCAGCTCAATTGGCAGAGCTGTACACTTCCAGAATTGTGTCTTTACATGGCATCCCTCAAGTTATATCCTCAGACCGTGGAAGCTTGTTCACATCAAGGTTCTGGGACTCCTTTCAGTCCGCCATGGGCACTAAGATCAGGTTCGACACTGCTTTTCACCCTCAGACTAGTGGTCAAGTCGAGCGAGTGAATCAGATTCTAGAAGACATGCTCAGAGCCTGTGTCATATCCTTCGGCATGAAATGGGAAGGCTGCCTTCCATTTGCCGAGTTCTCTTACAACAACAGCTTTCAAGCAAGTGCAGGCAAAGCACCGTTTGAAATCCTCTATGGCAGAAAGTGCCGTACCCCTCTCAACTAGTCTGAAACAGGCGAACGTCAACTTCTTGGCAATGACTTGATATCAGAAGCCGAAGAGATGTGCAAAGTCATACGTGAGAATCTCAAGGCCGCTCAATCGCGTCAGAAGAGCTACTATGACGACAAGCATGGTGATTTGCCATTCAACATTGATGATCACGTCTATCTCCGTGTGTCTCCGATGAAAGGCACCCAAAGATTCGGTATCAAAGGAAAGCTTGCTCCTAGATACGTCGGGCCTTTCAAGATTCTTGGCAAGAGAGGCGACCTAGCCTACCAACTTGAGCTCCCTTCAAACTTCGCCAATGTTCATGATGTCTTCCATGTGTCTCAACTTCGCAAATGCTTCAAGGCACCTGAGCGCATGATTCCGTTTGAAGAGATTGATCTTCAACAAGACCTGTCCTACCGAGAGCGTTCAGTTGCTATTCTCGAAGAAACCGAACGCAAGACCCGCAACAAGTCCATCAAATTTTCTGAAAGTCAAGTGGTCACATCACACCGACCGAGAAGCTACCTGGGAACGATAAGATCATCTTTGTTCCGAGTACCCTTCCTTTTTCCAGTCCTAGATCTCGGGACGAGATATTTTTGTAGTAGAGGAGAGTTTGTAATGCCCCGGATGTAATACTTTCCCTTTTGGGCATATAATATATCTCCGGCTTCATCTATTTCCATTCCGGGTTCTTTGTCTTTCGGGTTTCGTCGTTTTGTTGTGTGAGTGTGTGGCATTCATTCATATCATGTAGACATGTGCATCGCATTGCTTTTGTGTTGTCGGTTGCATCCGGTTCCGCGCGTTCCTTCCCGTTGTCCGTTTCGTGTTCCGGAGCTCCCTCACGTGTCCGTGACGTCCCGCAAGCCTACTTTGGTGTTTGGGCGTGTTACGTTACCGGTGTGCCGCGAGGTTGTTGTGTGTGTTGTTGTTTTGTTGTGTGCTACCCGCCTCTCAAATCTCGTCGCGTTTGGACTCCGTTTGCTATCCCAATAGTTATTCGTGTGGGTCCAAAGTGCCTTCACTTTGAGTCCCAGAAACACCCCTACTGCAGTCTACTACCCTCTCCTAGGCCCATCTAGACTACCCCGCGATCGGATCCGTCGGATCGCGATCGGAGGGCTCCTAACACCCCCAGATCCCCAAACCCTAAATTCTGTTATATAATAGACCCTAGTCTATTTTGGGCATCTAGCTTCTTCCTCCTCTCTCCCCCTAAATTTCTGGATCTGTCCATTCCTTCCCAGCCACTTGGCTCTTCCCTCGAGCTCCCCACCGAACCAGCCGATCGAGGCGCCAGTCCCTCTGTTCGACCGAGCCGCCGCCGCAGTCTCTCGATCGACAGATCGAGCCGACCCCCCTCGGTCAACGCCCGCCTCGACTGCCGACCGCCTCACCGATCCTGTTTCGATTCCGCGCCAGGAGGCCCACTTCGCCCCCGATTCCTCCCTCGGCGCCCGATCGATCGCCAGGCCTCGAGGACCACTTCGCCGCGGATCGACTCCCGCTGGGCCTCGCCCTCAGCCAGTTCGGCGCGCCGCTCCGACCAGGCCCCGCGGCTGGGCCGCTTCGCCTCACGCGCCTGGGCCGCGCCTCCTGCCGGGCCGCACCGCACCGCCTGCCGACGCCAGCTGGGCGCGCCTGGGCCGCGCCTCCTGCCGGGCCGCACCGCACCGCCTGCCGACGCCAGCTGGGCGCGCCAGCCGCCTCCCGCCGCTCCGACAGGCCCCGCGGCTGGGCCGCTTCGCCTCCCCGCTCGGCCCAAGCCGCGTTGTCCCACCGGGCTGCTGCCAGCGTCGGGCGACCGGGCCGCCGCCGCGGGCCGAGCTGCCTCTCCTTCCATGCCTCCGCAGTCGGGCCGGATCGGGCCGGATCCCCGGGCCGTTATTGTTGTTTTTCCAGATTTGCTTGAGGTTGACTCCCCAATCCTTCTAAGTCCCAGATTTAATTGTTGTCTGATGCTATATTCAAACTGCTGTAACTTTTTGTGTGTTGCTCCGATTCGCGCAAATAGCATGTCCAGACGTTCGTGGGATCGTGCACTACGTTTTATCTTTTGTTGTCATGCATGTTAGAGATCATCTAGGTGCTTGTTTTGCTGTTGCAAGAGTGCATCGTGATTTAAACTGCTGCTATGTGATGTTTTTATGTCATCTTTGCCATGTGATATCTTTTAGCTCGTTTGTCCGAATGATGCAAATGACATGTCCACATGTTCGTCTTGCCTTGCTCTACATGTTGTATGTGCTAGGTAGCATGATAGATTTATTCTTGCCATGTTTATCATCATTGCAAAGTGCCATGTGGCTGTGATGTTGTTTCACTTGTTATGAAATGCCATCTTGTTGAGCTCGTTGCAATCGTTGTGTTTATCTCCATGAAGCATGCTTGTGTGTTTCGGAATCACCATCATGTGTACTTTGATGAGGTGCTTACCACTTGCCATGTTTAGTTTCAAGGTGACTTAAACATGCTCTTTTAGATGCTATGATGAAATTGCTGTTTTAGGACTTAGTGAATTTTCACTAAGTTTGAAATCTGTAACGTTCCGATGCCATGTTCGTGTGATGTTCTAGGACAAACCATGTTAGTTTTGGAGTGGATCTTGATTGTTCCTTGTAGTATATATTGTTGGCTTTCCATTCATGTTCTCACTTGTCTATTTAAGTGGCTGTAGCATGTTTATCTTTTGCTCCAAAGTTTCAATAAAATTCTGCTGCCAGAATTTTATTGTCAAGTTCAATATGTCCAAGTTCATTGCTAATGAACCGTGGCTCCGTTGGGGGCGCACCTTGGGACTTAGTTGCTGTAGTATATGTCTAGTTTGTGTTCATGTCCTTTTCCATGTTGTTTGAGTGCTGTAGCTTAATTATTTTGTGCTCCGAAGTTGCAATGTTGCTGTAATTTTCAGCTTTCGCTCATTTCTTGTTTCGGGCATAACTTTTAGCCTGTAACTCCGATTTCAGCGAATCTTATATGAAACTTGATTGATTTTCCGTGTAGATTCACAATATCAGATTGTTATCATGTTTTGAGGTGTTTTGCATGAGTGATATTTTACGTGCTCCGTGTGCATCCTTAGTGCATCCATCATGCATTCATCATTTTCGAGTGCGCATTGCATCTTGTTGATTTGTGCTTGGTGTGATTTTTTTGTTTAGAGCCGGAAGCAGAGTCCGAGTTCGAGTACGAGCACGAGGTTTCCAACGAGGTTGAGCACGAGGACCCTTCTTACGATCCGAACGACTTCTCTTCAGGCAAGATGACCGAACCCCGATAACAATACTATATTTGCCTATTGCTAGTAGTTCCGCTCTATAGTTTTGCCTCGATGCCCATGATCTTCTTGTCAGCCTCCTACTTGTAACCATTGCATGTTTAACCAACCTACCTATGCAAACCGTTGCTTGGCTAAGTACGCTTCGCTCAGCCCTTCTTATAGCATTGCTAGTTGCAGGTGAAGATCGAAGATGCTTGCTTCATGTTGAAGTTTGGTTGGGTTTTATCACACTATATAAATGCTTAAAAAAATGAAATCATCTATATATTGGCAAGGGTGGAAGGCTAAGCCTTTTGCTTGGTGATTTGTTCCACTCATGCCGTTAGGAACCGTATAAACCGGTGTTATGTTCCTTGATTATGCGTTCCTAACACGGTTGGGGTGTATGGGACCCCCTCGATAAACCGCTAAGTGTTAAGTCTTTTCTAGCAAGTCCCAACATTGGTACTATTCGCCTAAACAACTAAAACTTTCCGAGGGAGTAATTAACCCGAGGCTTAATAAATTCAACCCCCCTGGGCCAGTGCTCGATTTGAGTGTTGGTCCAAACTAGAGTCGTGTGCGGGGCCCCCCTTGGCAACTTGGGTATTTCGGCCACTGTATGTTGTGCTCATCCGGTCGTGGCCTGAGACTAGAAACGCGCGGCTACTATCAGGGTGTCGGCACGCCGGGAGGATTTTCTGGATTAGCCTTACCTTAGCTCGGTATATCTTGAGCACGGGATTCCGAGGATACTCGGGTCATCCCACTTTGGAGTTGCGACTCCGCGGATCGTGGGCTTGTATTGGGTCAAGTTGGAACACCCCTGCAGGGTTATGAACTTTTGAAAGCCGTGCCCGCGGTTATGTGGCAGGTGGGAGCTTGTTAATATCCGGTTGTAGATAACTTGACACAATGTTTCTAATACACTACCAGCGTGCGTTCCGTGACCGTCAATTTCCGAATAGGTATTCGGGAGTTGAACACGGAGGGGTTATGTTTGAGGTGTTGTAGCTAGGATCACTTCGTGATCACTTCTCGTTCGAGGCTTTCTCTTCTCGCTCTCACTCACGTAAGCTAGTTGCTAGTTGCTGCTGCAGACACTTATTCTTTTCTTCAGCCTTATCCTCTCCCAAGGCTTAAATAGTCTTGTTACCCGGGAACGGGATTGCTGAGTCCTCTGTGGCTCACAGTTACTTCACCACACCAGATGCAGGTCCAGCTGTGAGCTATCCAGGTGATGGCACCGAGCTGGATTGGGAGTACGACGAGGAGCGTAGTCGGTACTATGTTCGCTATCCGGATGATCAGTAGTGGAGACTCCTACTAGGATTCGATCCGCCTATGGATGTTATTTAAGTTTGGTATCTTGACATTTGGATTTTGCCCTTAGAGGGTTGTGATTTTCTTAATGTATGATGTTTGAGACATGTTATGTAATTGTGTGACGTGGCGAGTGTAAGCCAACTATTTATGTTTACAATCCCCTCTTTTACATGAGATGTGCAAAGATTACCAAACTTGAGATCATTCTAGGATGGACTTATGCCTTTAAGTCATGCCTCGACACGTAGGAGGTATAACTCCATCCTGGGCATTACACTTCCCGCCCGGCTAGTTTGGCCACGCGTCGGCTAGAAGATGGACAAATTGTGGGCGTTTATTAGCAAAAAGCTTTGTAAAAAAAGTGTGTGGAATGACTTCGGTCATAAGTTTACCCTTGGGTGATGAGTTCAAAGTTACACAGAAGGGTGATGATGGACACTTGAGTGCGATAATTAATTCTGTGTTCTACAGTGCACATAGTGAAAGAAACCAACTGTGTGCAATAATGTCGAAGATCGTAGTCAGGTTTGCTATATAGATCGTGTGATGTGAGAACGACAAGGTAAACTGATTCGAGAATAGTTAATAAAATCTAAGACCATTGCATATTAAGGTCCAAATAGTGCTAGCAATATACGAGTCTCAAACAATGTCGTTTCAACGATTGTACCACAAAAGCTCGAGATGTTACAAGGTTCAAATTCCAGAGTTATATGGCTCAAATTCGAATATTACAAGGTTCAAACTGATATTAGAAATGAAATTCGGCTCATCAGCTGCAAACGCTCGCGCCGATCCACTGAACATGGATATCAGAGAGGTTCAAACTAATATCACCGCTTCCAAGTCTGGCTTCGAAACCTCACAATTTTTGCAAAGGGGTCAGCCACTTAGAAGTCATGTATGGGGTTGACACGATGACTTCTGATTACTCTGTCATCAGAAGTTCCAAAATGAAATTCAGCATTTTTGGAGCCTACTCCATTCTGCCATAGGCGACGGCGCTGATCAACAAACCATTCATTTTTGCGAAATAAATGTAGGCAAACCTCATTTCCTTCAGCACCCTTGTTGTGAGAACTAAGAACCTAGCACATATAATCTCCGGTAAGGTCCCTCGGTAGCAGTTCAATGTAATTTCTGAGAGATGCAGATCTAGGTATTTGACGTGATTGTTATATTGTATCACATTATCCACCACTCGGCCTAATCTTATCTGGAAAAGAAGAAAATGTGTTAGTGCCTACATGTAGTTTTGAATATTACTACAAGCCTAGCTATTTGGTTTGTAGGATTTGTAAAATGCACTAACATGCCATCTTCGATCTGACATGTAACACCCCAAATGTAATACTTGCTTTTGGAAATATATATTCAACTTGGTCCTCATCCTTCTCCTTGTGGGGTTTTCATTTATTTTGCTTTGTTTCATTACTGCATTGTCATGCCATATTGCATCATTTTCGTATCATATTGCATTCTTGCCTATTGTCATTTTGCATTCTATTGCCATATCATGATGCATTGTGTGGTGTTCATATCAGGATGATCATGTGCATTGTGTGGGATGTCATGCATGTTTTTATTGTTACATGCTTCATGAGTGATCCATGCACTATCACCACTCTTCCTCCCCCCCCCCCTAATCCATCCTTCTTCTTTTGTGGCAAGCTATCTTACTAGCTTCATTTAATGTCCATCGTTGCCTCATAATTCCATCTTCATGTCATTTACCTCTCTGTCAAATTTCATCATATTTGGAGTTGATTTGGTTAGGTTGAAAAAATGCCTGAAGTTTGAATTATATTCAAACTTGTTTTATTTTGCTACCTCTAAAAATATCTAAAGCAATTTTATAAAATGGTGCAGAATTCCAGGAGTCCAGAGATACCCTTACTTCTGTCTATTTCACCCCCAATATCCCTGGCATTTTCCCTTTTTGTTGGTTGTTTATTTAATGGGCAAACTAATATGAAGAGAAAAGGCCCAACTCACTCGCAGCTACCTGGGCCTTTTCCCTCCTGAACCGGCCCAGCCAGCTCCCGCAGCCCAGCTAGCCACAAGCGAGAGGAGCTTCGTCCTCCTATACGGCAGACCATCCATAGGAGCCACGTCGGTACGCCCGATGATTTGACGGCCATCCGGCACCCCTAGCCCCTATATAGCATGTCCAAACCCTACATCGGTCTCCCTCGACCAGTTCAGACCCTTTCCTTCCCTCACCGCCGCCAGGTAAGGATAGCCACGCCGCGCTGTCGCCCTGCCCACTATCCTCCGAGCGAGCTTGAGCTCCTGCTCGGAGTAGCACCCACGTCGCGCCTCCGACCTTTCTACCGCCATGGAGAGGACTAAGACGTAGCCGCTCCTCGTCCCCATCCACGACCGCGAGACCAGCGCCCCCGGAGCTCCCTCACTGTCGTCGTCTTCTTCCCTGCGTTTAGAAACGAACGTCGCCGGACTTCCGCCGGTCTACTCGTCATCTCCGTCGCCCCTTCGGCCACGCCTACATGTCAAGTGGACACTAGGTGAGCCTACGCTCCTCCCTGATCCTTCTCGTCGTAGATGGCATCCCGTTCGCGTAGTTCTGTCCGTGCCAGCACCATGCTCTCGGTGCTCCGGCAAGCAGCATTTTTTAAGGTGTTTTGTTGGTCAGATCTTGGGTCGCTCGCCGTTCCCCTGCACTCACCATGCCTTGATCACGCCCATGCACAAGAGTAGTGTCCCGCGGGCCACACTCATGCTGCAGCTCACCGTCATCTCGCCTCATTGCACCTCGCCGCCATGGCTGCAAGGTCCTGACTGCGCGCACACTCGTACCCACATGTACGTGTATGCCTCACCGATGCTTCGTGGCTCCCGTAGCAGTAGCAGCTCCTCCAAAACCTGCATGCCCGCTACCGTCGTCCAGCCGCAGTCGTTGCCGCGTTTGCTCGCCAAAATCGCATCTGGCCTCAGCTGGTTTTCGCGCTAGGGAAGATGAGGCCTGGTAAACTAATTTGTAGGGAGGCAAGGTTGCACTTTGCACCAAACACGGCCCCTGCCGAGATGGCTAGTGCAACAACCCTCCAATCGAGAGGTTCTGTGTTCGAGTCCCCAGCGCTCTCTTTTCCTCTTTCAGTTTAGTTTGTTTCTGATATTCTTAGGCGCGCAGCTGTTTAAATGAGTATGCTATCTCCATTCTTTCAGTCGCCTCTAGTGTAGCATAGTGGTTCAACCCTCTCCCAGGGCAGTGGTAAATGCCCTATTTTTTTGCTTTTCTGGCTCTAGGATACCCAGGCCCACTTGGCAGCCTCTGTGCGCGCACACACCCCTCCTACACACCCAGTTTCGCCACCTCAGCACCCCAGGGCCTACCTGTCATTGACAGTGGCCGTCCTAGGCCCGGTCTCTTCTGTTCTGTAGGTTTTGTTTTATTTTAGTTTTTGCATTTAGTTTTGATCTGCCTATATCTTTTATTCTATGCTTCCAATTCAGATGAACTCAAGATGAAATCTGCTTAGCTTTTAGAGTAGTTTCATATTATGTAACTTTCTGCCATGCTTAAAATATTTAAAATGATGTTTGCTTTGTTTTGCTAATTAACATGTTCAAACTTGTTGAATTCATAACTAAATAACTATAGCTCCAAATTAGACAAACTTAATATGTATTTGGGGTGGGAAAATGTGTAGATTAAGGTGGTGTTGTTACTATGCTTGTTTGACAACTCTAAAACATGGTGGTCTCGGATCTGTTCTAATTTCATTTATTTGCACATGGGAGTTCCCGGAATTGTTGTTTGTTCCTTCCAGCCCATTTAAAATGCTTGCATGATGTTGTTGTTCTTAGTTGCACCCCTTGCCATGCTAAACAATTTTTAAAATTTGTTGGGTGCTTGGATAGTTGAACTACATAACCACTTTTGTGACTATGCTTGTTCTTGTTTTCTTTTGCATGATGTGTCCCCTACATGTTTTGTGTTCTAGCATATTGCCATGTCACCAGTGCACCCATCATGTTCCCTTGAGATGCATCATATCATGTCCTTGCACATATGCAAATGTCTTGCATCATGTGTTTGAGCATTGTATGGTGATTGATTGTTGTTCCGGTGTTTGTATTGTTGTGTTGGTTAGAGCCCGATGACGATTCAGAGTTCGAGGTTCCTATCGAGACTGAGTTTGAGGAGCAAGGTTACGATCCCTCCGTGGACTTAACAGGCAAGATGACCATTCCCCGACATCACCTCTATCTTTGCCTATGCTAGTTGTCTCGCTCTTTAGATATGCCTCGATGCTTATTCCTGTTTTGTCAGCCCCCTATGTTGCCATGAAACACTCTAACCGCCCTCCTAGAAAACCGTTGATTGGCTAAGTACGCTTTTGCTCAGCCCCTCTTATAGCGTTGTTAGTTGCAGGTGAAGTTTTAAGATTGCTCCACGTTCGGACTTGTTATTGGTATAACACAATATATATCTGTTTTAAATTAATGCACCTATATATTGGCAATGGGTGGAAGGCTTGGCCTTCTGCTTGGTGTTTTGTTCCACTCTTGCCACCTTAGGACCCGATAAACCGGTTTTATGTTCTTGATTTTGCGTTCCTAACAAGGGTGGGGTTTATGGGCCCCCCTTAATAATTTGCACTGCTTAAAGCTTTTCCAGCAAGACCCAACTTTGGTTCTACATTTGCCTAACAACTAAAACTTGCATAGGGAGTTGCAAACCCAAGTTCTTAATCAACAACCCGGGCCAGTGCTCCTCACGAGTGTTGGTCCAAACTGGGGGTTCTGCGGGACCGCCTTGGGGAAACCCAAGGTATCTGGTATCACCTGTAGAATCGCCCATCCGATTGTGGCCTGAGACGAGATACGCGCAGCTACTATCAGGGTGTAGGCACGCTGGGAGGTCTTGCTGAATTAGTTTTACCTTTGTCGAAATATCTTGAGCATGGGACTCCGAGAATACTCGGGTCTTCCCACCTTGGAGTTGCGACTCCGCAGATCGTGAGCTTGTGATGGGCTAAGTTGGGACACCCCTGCAGGGTTTTGAACTTTTGAAAGCCATGCCCGCGGTTATGTGGCAGATGGGAATTTGTTAATATCCGGTTGTAGATAACTTGACACCATATCCATAAGAATACACTACCTGTGTGAGTAACTGTGATGGTCAATTTCCGAAGGGCTTCGGGAAGTGAACACGGTGGGGTTACGTATGAACGTGTGTAGCTAGGATCACTTCTTGATCAACTTGGCGACCGTTGGCACATATTCTCATCTCGCTCTAAACTCGTAAGCTATTTTCTTAGTGCTTGCTGCAAACACATTAATACCCCTTTCCACACCTAAAGGCTTTGTTAGTTTTGATACCCGGGAACGGGATTGCTGAGTCCTTGCGACTCACAGATTACAACACCCACCAGATGCAGGTACCGCCGAGAACAATGCAGGAGATGGTTCCGAACTTCACTGGGTGTTCGATGAAGAGTGTGGTCATTTCTATGTTACGTATCCCGATGATCAGTAGTGGTTCCTACTAGGAGTTATCCGGACTTGTGCTGTGGAATCTTTTCTCATTTGGATTTCCTCTGTAGTCGGACCCTGTGTTATTTGGATGAATGTATGATATTGTATTCATTGTGTGACGTGGTGAGTGTAAGCCAACTATTTTACTCTGTCATCCCTGAACTTTTACACGAGTTGTGCAAAGATACCACGCTTGCGATCATTCCAGAATGCGCTTATGTCTCTAAGTCGTGCCTCGACACGTGGGAGATATAATCGCATCCTGGGCATTACAAGTTGGTATTCAAAGCCTTCTCCTACCTAGGAGCCCCCCTGATTGATCGAACCGCTGACAGTTGAGTCTAGGCACACACAAAAATGTTCTGAGTCCTATATATATCGGAGAGTAGGATTTCTTTTACTCCTCATCCCCTTCATCGCTCTGGTGAGGACTCATGGCTTTGTTTTACCATCACTACTCTCAAAATTTCACCAAATTTTTTTTAGGATCACGCGGGTATTGTTTGGATTGTTCCGATATCTTTGTGACAAGAACATTGTTCTTGGTGCCTCCTGTCATTTTGGGGTTGTGGCAGTGTCTCGGGGAGTTGAGCTCCGAGGTGTTGTCGTCACGAATGTATCGTAGCGGTTCTAGAATACCAGAGGCGGCCGACATCGAAAACTCTTCTATGCATGTCTGGTGGTGAGATAACCCCGACGTCACCCAGTACTGGGGGGATAGTTCGGGAGTATTGCCACAGCTAGTATAGCGGATGCGTTTCGAAGGTCTGAGGTAAACAGTTTCCGTAGGTTCCTGGTTATGTGTTGACGGATGGATACAGCTGGATGTAGGTTTATAGTTGAGTGCGCGGTGCTTCCCCTATATCCCCAACACCAGATTGCATAACCGGAAAGCTTCGGAAATTTATAGGTGGGTTTCAAGTAGATCTTAGGTAATCTTCCAACGGGTGCATGATATGAGGTTAGGGTTCAATATCTAGTGAAGAGGTTTCATGGGCGCTGTTCCAATTGGGAGTTGCATCTTAAAGGATCCTTGGCTATGTTAATCCGGGGATTGCAAGGGCCTTTGTAACACGTGCCATGGGGCACTCAGCACGAACATGTGGGACGAAACCCCTATTATGTATTTGTTCCATCTGTTACCTTGTTGTTTTATTCTATCATTTTGTTCTCCCAAGTGGCTTCTCGGCAAGTTGTTGTACCATTAAGCTATGGAAT
This sequence comes from Secale cereale, assembly GCA_902687465.1. Taxonomy (NCBI): domain Eukaryota; kingdom Viridiplantae; phylum Streptophyta; class Magnoliopsida; order Poales; family Poaceae; genus Secale; species Secale cereale. Next base: position 380,328,070 of record LR738715.1, on the reverse strand, counting down.
TCATTCGTTCAATTTTGTTCGAATGTTCATTGTGAAAACTATATGTTGCAAATATCTAGCTGTTGATTTACCTTATCTATTATTTGTTTCAATGGCTAACGGTTGTCATCATCTTCAGGATGGCACCTAAGAAAGTTCCCAGCCAGAACCCAGAGGGTGAAGAAGAGCGTCCACCTTCCCCTCCTCCTCCGTCTGAGGCATGGAGAGCGATTATGCAGGCAACCAACCAAAACACCCAGATGCTCATGCAGATGATGCAGAGTTTCCAAGCGAATCAAGCAAATCAAGGCAATCAAGGGAACCAAGGCTAAGGAAATCTGTTCAATCAACCTCACTTTGCGACTCTGAACCAATTCCTGGCAAATAGCCCAAGTCTTTCAGTTACCGTGTGGACCCGCTAGATGCTGAAGATTGGATCACATACATCAAGAAGCATTTTGAATGCAGTAACGTCAGACCTGAGTATTATGTCAAGTTTGCCGCTTTCCAACTCAAAGATCAAGCTGCAGATTGGTGGCAATAGTACAAAGACTCCAGAGCGGGTCGTGAAATCTTGTGGACTGACTTCTGCCGTGATTTCCGTTCTCATCACATTCCTACCAGTGTCATTGAAGGTATGCGTGAGCAATTCCGCAACCTGAAGCAAGGCACCGTGTTCGTCTACCAATACACTATCAAGTTCCAGAATCTTGCCCGTTATGCGAAGCAAGAAATCCCCGATGCCAAGAGCAAAATCTACCAGTTCCGAGGTGGTCTGAAAGATGAACTCCAACTTGCACTCACTTTGTTTGAGCCAGATGAATTTGATCAATTCTACAACATGGCTCTCAAGCAAGAGGCAGCTCAGCTCAAGTGTGAAGCTTCCAGAAAGAGGATAAGAGATGCTGTTCACTCCTCCTCTTCCTCTCAAGTGGTTGCAGCAGAAGTTCTGGCTAGTGCCTCCTCCAGTGCTCCGTCCTCCAAGCAACAACAAGCACTTAGGTGGTCGTTGATTCTCCCACCAACCCAACCCAAGCAACCAGCCCAAGTATCAGTTCCATGATCCAAGACCAAGCGGTCCTTATCATCGACCACTTTCAGAAGTTACGTGCAACAAGTGTGGTCAGAAGGGTCACTATGCAAACAAGTGTACTTAAAGGCGCCTTCCGCCTCCTCCACCTGTCAGCAATGCTATTGTCAAGCATAATCCCAAGTCAGCAAGAGTGAACTAGATGAATGCAGCTCAAGTAGAGAATTCTTCTAATGTGATAATTGGTAATCTTTCGATTAACTCAATACCTGCTAAAGTCTTGTTTGATTCTGGTGCATCGTTGTCCTTCATTTCACAACCTTTTGCATCGAAGCAGAATTTTGACACCAAAAATTTGCCACGGGAGTTATCAATTATTTCTACGGGAAAACAAATGCATTCTAGCGTGTTTTCTCCGGACGTATCCATTCACATGCGTGATTACAGTTTTTCTAGTTTCCCTGGTTGTTCTCGGTAACTCGTACATTGATCTTATTCTTGGGATGGATTGGCTCTCTAAGCATGATGCTCTTATTGATTGTGCAAACAAGGAAGTCAATCTAACTCATCCTTCCAAAGACGTGATTATCTTCGCAGCTCGAGATAACACAATCAGGCTATTCTCTCTCAATGGCAAGGGCGAGATTAATGCCATTTCGCAGATTCGAGTGGTTTGTGAATATGAGGATGTATTCCCTGAAGATCTTCCAGGCATGCCTCCCAACCGTCCAGTTGAATTCGTCATTGAACTTGAACATGCTACCGAGCTAGCCTATCGGCGTCCGTACAAGCTTTCTCATAAAGAATTGAAGGAGCTGAAGAAACAACTCGATGAGCAAGAACGAATTGGTCTAATCAGACCAAGTACTTCTCCTTGGGGTCGTGGGGTTCTTTTTGTCAAGAAGAAGGATGGTACGAAACGATTGTGCGTTGATTAGCGGCCATTGAACAAGAAGACAATAAAGAATAAGTACCCACTCCCAAATATCAATGAATTGTTCGAGCAGCTCAAAGGAGCCATGGTTTTCTCGAAGCCTCATCTCCAGATGGGTTACCATCAGATTCGTATCCGTGAAGACGATATTCCCAAGACCGCATTCAGGACAAGCTATCGCTCCTATGAATACGCAGTCATGTCCTTCGGGCTTGCAAATGCCCCACCCACCTTCTCTCAGATGATGCACTTCATATTCAACCCCTATCAATGTTGGGGATATCGCTTATCGGGAACTTATCGGTCGAACCATGATAAGGGGTAAATCGGAGCCATCCTGGGTTGGAGGGGAAGGAGGATGCTCTGGGACCTCTTCCACCTCTGGGTTGGCATTCGGAACCTTTTTCGGAGCCATCCTGTAAGAGATGACCACGAATCAGCAATTGATTGACAAAAGGAATAAGCTGAATCAATGGAATGAATTGCAACAAGTCTTCACAATAATCATTCGAACAATAAGAATGAATGAAATCATCCCAACAAGAGGAACGAATGAATTTCTCAGTTAATTGATAACATCAGTCTTCACGAGAAGCCACATAGGGATCAAAAGGATAAAATAATAAAACAACAAGGTACGGAAAGGAACAAACACAAGAGAGGAGTTTCGTTCTAACATCTTTGTGCTGAAAGCATATGAACGCGTTACGAAAAGGTTTTGCAATCCCCGGATCAGCATAGCCAAGGACCCTTTAAGATGCAACTCCTGATAGTAACATCGGTCATATAACTCCTTCACTCAATGTCGAACCCCGAACTCACTAACCTGCATTCGTTGGAAGAATGCCTACGATCTACTGGATAAAACCCACCTATAGTTTTCCGAAAGATTCCAGTTATGCAATCAGGTGTTGGGGATACACGGGAAGCACCGCGCAATCAACTCTAACCTACATCCAGGTGTATCCATCCTTCAACACATAACCAGTCTTTCTCGGAAACTGTGTACCTCGGACCTTCGAAAAGCATCCACTATAACAAGCTATGGCAATACTCCCGAACTACCTCCCCAGTACTGGGTGATGTCGGGGTTATCTTGCCACTGGCCGTATAGGGGAGATTTTCGATGTCGGCCGTCTTAAGTATTTAGTACTGTCGCGATATGCTTGTTACAATGATACCCCGAAGCTCAACTCCTCGGTAACAGGAGGCATCGGGAACAATATCCTTGTCACAAGAACATCGAAACAATCCCAGAATACTCGCTGGATTCCTAAAAAAAAAATTTGTGCAAATTTTGAAGATAGGAGAGACAAGAGTAGACGTCAGGAGTCCTCACCAGAGAGAAAGGGGATGAGAAGCAAAGAAATCCTACTCTCCGATATAATATAGGACTCAAAAAGTTTTTCAGTGTGTGCCTAGACTCAACCGTCAACGGTTCGATCAAACAGTGGGGGCTCCTAGGTCGGAGAAGGCTCTGAATACCAACTTGTAATGCCCAGGATGGAATTATACCTCCTACGTGTCGAGGCACGACTTAAAGGCATAAGTCCATCCTAGAATGATCTCAAGTTTGGTAATCTTTGCACAACTCATGTAAAAGAGGGATAGTAAACTGAAAATAGTTGGCTTACAATCGCCACGTCACAGAATAACAGTACAAGTCTCAAACATCATACAATAAGATCACTACAACCCTCTAAGGGCAAAAGCCAAATGTCAAAGTACCAAACTCAGATAAATAAAACAACCACAGGCGGATCGAATCCTAGTAAGAGTCTCCACTACTGATCGTCCGGGTAGCGCACGTAGTACCGACTACGCTCCTCGTCGTACTCCCAATCCAGCTCGGTGCCATCACCTGGATAGCTCACAGCTGGACCTGCATCTGGTGTGTGAAGTAACTGTGAGCCACAGAGGACTCAGCAATCCCGTTCCCGGGTAACAGAACTATCAAAGCCTTTAGGTGAGGGAAAGGCTGAAGAAAGAAATGAGGTGAAGGAACAACAAAGAGTCTGCAGCAGCAACTAGCACTAACTTACGCAAGAGAGAGCGAGAAGAGAAGGCAAAGCGAGAAGTGATCACTAAGTGATCCTAGCTACAAGCTCACAAACATAACCCCTCCGTGTTCAACTCCCGAATCCCTATTCGGAAATTGACAGTCACGGAACACACGCTGGTAGTGTATTAGAAACATTGTGTCAAGTTATCTACAACCGGAATTAACAAGCTCCCATCTGCCACATAACCGCGGGCACGGCTTTCGAAAGTTCAAAACCCTGCAGGAGTTGTTGAAGTTGCTGGAGTTGTTGTATGGAGCACGAATCATTGGAGGAGGAGGAAGCCAGAATTTCTGTTGTTTCGCAGCCAACTGAGACGATGAGGTAGAGTGAACAGCATCTCGAATTCTCTTCTTAGAAGCCTCCATCTTAAGCTGAGCTGCTTCTTGTTTCAAAGCCATATTATAGAACTTATCGAAATCGTCTGGCTCGAACAGAGTGAGAGCAAGCTGAAGTTCATCTTTGAGACCTCCACGGAACTGATAGATTTTGCTCTTTGCATCAGGAATGTCTTGCTTTGCATAGCGAGCGAGGTTTTGGAACTTGACATTATACTGATAGACTGTCATGGAGCCCTGCTTGAGGTTGCGGAATTGCTCACGCATACCCTCGATAACACTTGTAGGAATGTGATGCGAGCGGAAATCCTTGCAGAAGTTCTCCCACGAGATCACTTGACCCGGCCTTGAGTCTTTGTACTGCTGCCACCAATCAGCTGCTTGATCTTTCAGTTGGAAGGCTGCAAACTTCACATAGTCATCTTCTTTCACGTTACTGCACTCAAAATGCTTCTTGATATCGGTCAACCAATCCTCAGCATCAAGAGGGTCGACACAGTAACTGAAAGCTTTAGGATTGTTAGCCAGGAACTGGTTGAGGGTAGCATGGTGCTGCTGGAAGAAGTTGCCTTGGTTCATTGGAACGCCCTGATTAGCTTGATTAGCTTGATTAGCTTGCATCATCTGCATCATCTGCATCATCAACTGAGTGTTCTGAGCAGTAGTCTGCATAATTGCTCTCCAAGCCTCAGGCGGAGGAGGAGGTGAAGGAGGACGTTCTGGGACCTCTTCACCCTCTGGGTTGGCATTCGGAACCCTTTTCGGAGCCATCCTGTAAGAGATGACCACGAATCAGCAATTGATTGACAAAAGGAATAAGCTGAATCAATGGAATGAATTGCAACAAGTCTTCACAATAATCATTCGAACAATAAGAACGAATGAAATCATCCGAACAAGAGGAACGAATGAATTTCTTAGTTAATTGATAACATCAGTCTTCACGAGAAGCAACATAGGGATCAAAAGGATAAAATAATAAAACAACAAGGTACGGAAAGGAACAAACACAAGAGAGGAGTTTCGTTCTAACATCTTTGTGCTGAAAGCATATGAACGCGTTACGAAAAGGTTTTGCAATCCCCGGATCAGCATAGCCAAGGACCCTTTAAGATGCAACTCCTGATAGTAACCTCGGTCATATAACCCCTCCACTCAATGTCGAACCCCGAACTCACTAACCTGCATTCGTTGGAAGAATGCCTACGATCTACTGGATAAAACCCACCTATAGCTTTCCGAAAGATTCCAGTTATGCAATCAGGTGTTGGGGATACACGGGAAGCACCGCGCAATCAACTCTAACCTACATCCAGGTGTATCCATCCTTCAACACATAACCAGTCTTTCTCGGAAACTGTGTACCTCGGACCTTCGAAAAGCATCCACTATAACAAGCTATGGCAATACTCCCGAACTACCTCCCCAGTACTGGGTGATGTCGGGGTTATCTTGCCACTGGCCGTATAGGGGAGATTTTCGATGTCGGCCGTCTTAAGTATTTAGTACTGTCGCGATATGCTTGTTACAATGATACCCCGAAGCTCAACTCCTCGGTAACAGGAGGCATCGAGAACAATATCCTTGTCACAAGAACATCGAAACAATCCCAGAATACTCGCGGGATTCCTAAAAAAAAAATTTGTGCAAATTTTGAAGATAGGAGAGACAAGAGTAGACGTCAGGAGTCCTCACCAGAGAGAAAGGGGATGAGAAGAAAAGAAATCCTACCCTCCGATATAATATAGGACTCAAAAAGTTTTCAGTGTGTGCCTAGACTCAACCGTCAACGGTTCGATCAAACAGTGGGGGCTCCTAGGTCGGAGAAGGCTCTGAATACCAACTTGTAATGCCCATGATGGAATTATACCTCCTACGTGTCGAGGCACGACTTAAAGGCATAAGTCCATCCTAGAATGATCTCAAGTTTGGTAATCTTTGCACAACTCATGTAAAAGAGGGATAGTAAACTGAAAATAGTTGGCTTACACTCGCCACGTCACAGAATAACAGTACAAGTCTCAAACATCATACAATAAGATCACTACAACCCTCTAAGGGCAAAAGCCAAATGTCAAAGTACCAAACTCAGATAAAAAAACAACCACAGGCGGATCGAATCCTAGTAAGAGACTCCACTACTGATCGTCCGGGTAGCGCACGTAGTAACGACTACGCTCCTCGTCGTACTCCCAATCCAGCTCGGTGCCATCACCTGGATAGCTCACAGCTGGACCTGCATCTGGTGTGTGAAGTAACTGTGAGCCACAGAGGACTCAGCAATCCCGTTTCCGGGTAACAGAACTATCAAAGCCTTTAGGTGAGGGAAAGGCTGAAGAAAGAACAAGTCTGCAGCAGCAACTAGCACCTAGCTTACGCAAGTGAGAGCGAGAAGAGAAGGCATCGCGAGAAGTGATCACGAAGTGATCCTAGCTACAAGCTCACAAGCATAACCCCTCCGTGTTCAACTCCCGAATCCCTATTCGGAAATTGACAGTCACGGAACACACGCTGGTAGTGTATTAGTATCATTGTGTCAAGTTATCTACAACCGGAATTAACAAGCTCCCATCTGCCACATAACCGCGGGCACGGCATTCGAAAGTTCAAACCCTGCAGGGGTGTTCCAACTTGACCCATAACAAGCCCACGATCCGCGGAGTCGCAACTCCAAAGTGGGAAGACCCGAGTATCCTCGGAATCCCGTGCTCAAGTTAAACCGAACTAAGGTAAGGCTAATCCAGCAAATCCTCCCGGCGTGTCGACACCCTGATCGTAGCCGCGCGTATCTAGGTCTCAGGACACGACCGGATGGGCGATTCTACAGGTTTTTACCAAACCTCGAGTTTCCTTGAGGTGGCCCCGCAGACTCCCCGTTTCGGACCAACACTCATGTGGAGCACTGGCCCGGGGTTGTTGATTAAGAAAGAGGGTTAATTACTCCCTATGCATGTTTAGTTTGTTATTAGGCAAATAGTACCAATGTTGGGATTTGCTGGAAAAGACTTAGCACTTAGCGGTTTATCGAGGGGGTCCCATACACCCCAACCGTGTTAGGAACGCATAATCAAGGAACATAAAACCGGCTTATACGGATCCTAACGGCATGAGTGGAACAAAACACCAAGCAAAAGGCTTAGCCTTCCACCCTTGCCAATATATAGATGATTTCAATTAAAGCATTTATATAGAGTGATATAACCCAACCAAACTTCAACATGGAGCAAGCATCTTCACTTCACCTGCAACTAACAACGCTATAAGAAGGGCTGAGCGAAGCGTACTTAGCCAAGCAACGGTTTGCATAGGTAGGGTTGGTTAAACATGGCAATTGGTTACAAGTAGGAGGCTGACAAGAAGAACATGGGCATCGAGGCAAAACTATAGATCGAGACTACTAGCAATAGGCAAAGATAGCAATGTTATCGGGGTTCGGTCATCTTGCCTGAAGAGAAGACGTTCGGATCAAAAGAAGGGTCCTCGTGCTCAAACTCGTTGGAAACCTCGTGCTCAACCTCGTTGGAAAACTCGTGCTCAACTTCCGGCTCTAAACAAGACAAACACACCAAGCACCAATCAACACGATGCAATGCGCACTCGAAAAACATGTATGCATGATGGATGCACTAAAGATGCACATGGGGCACGGAAAACATCACTCAAGCAAAACACCTCAAAACAAGATAACAAGCTGATATTATTAATCTACACAGAAAAACACCCAAGTTTGATATAAGATTCGCTGAAATCGGAGTTACGGGCTAAAAGTTATGCCCGAAACAAGATTTGAGCGAAAGCTGAAAATTACAGCAACATAGCATCTTTGGAGCTCAAAATAATTAATCTACAGCACCCAAAAAGCATGGCAAAGGACTTGAACACAAACTAGATATAATGTACAGCAACTAGGTCCAAAGTGCACCCCCAACGGAGTCACGGATCAATAGCAATGATCTTGGACATATTGAACTTTGAAATAAAATTCTGGCAGCAGAATTTTATTGAAAGTTTGGAGCAAAAGATAAGCATGCTACAGCCACTCAAATGGACATGTGAGGACATGGATGGAAAGACAACAATATATACTTCAAGGAACAATCAAAATCCACCCCAAAACTATCATGCTTTGTCCTACAACATCACACGAACATGGCATCGGAACGTTACAGATTTCAGACTTAGTGAAATTTCACTAAGTCCTAAAACAGCAACATCATCATAGCATCAAAAAGAGCATGTTTAAGACACCTCGAAACTAAACATGGCAAATGGTAAGCACCTCATCAAAGTACATATGACGGTGATCCCGAAACACACAAGCATGCATCATTGTGGTGAACACACCGATTACAACGAGCTCAACAAGATGGCATTTCATAACAAGTGAAAACACAACATGTGAACATGGCATTTTGCAACGATGATAACAAGGAAACAATAAATCTACCATGCAACCTATCACACCCAACACGTAGTTCGTGGCAAGACGAATACGTGGACATGTCATTTGCATCGTTTGGACAAACGAGCTAAAAGATATCACAAGTCAAAGGTGGCATGAAAATAACACATAACAGCAGTTTATATCATCATGCACTCTTGTAACAGCAAAACATGTGTCAAGATGACATCTAACATGCATGACTACAACAGGTAAAACGTAGAGGGCATCTCCACGAACATCTGGACATGCTACACGCGCAAAACGGAGCAACATGCAAGAAATTAGAGCAGGTCAAAGTATGCATCACAGATCAGGAAAACAGAGGCTAGGGTTGAAAATAGACCTCAGATCTGGATCTGAGGATGAACAGTGACGGGCTTCGAGCCCAGATCTGGAGCGGCGGCTCGGCCCCGCTGGGCGGCCCGGCGGAGAGGTGGGGCGGTTGGGCCGGCGGCGCGCGTGAAGGAGGCGGCCCAGCAACCGGCGCTGGGGCGCGGAGGCCCTGAGAAGAGGAGGCCCGCTCGGGCGGGCGGTTGAGGCGGCGGCGCGCGCGAAGCAGGCCGAGCCGGAGTACGGCCCAGTCGATCGGGGCGAGGGGATGTGGTCCCCCGGGCCGGCCCGGCGCCTGGCGCGGCGGGGGACGGCGAACTGGGCCCGCGCGCGCGGTCGAGGGGGGGTTACGGGCCGGCTGCGCGCGGTGGAGAAGCTGGCGCGGGCGAAGGCGAAGGAAAAACGGCGCTGGCTGGCGCCAAAACGAGGCGTTGACCTCGAGTGGATGGCGGCTTCGAGCCAGCCGGCAACTGCGGCGGCGATTCCTTCGAAGGGAAAACTGGATCCCCTCGGGATCCGGTGGAGTAGAGGATTGGATCTGAGGTAGAAAAGAAAAAAAAAGAAGGGGAGAGAGGAGGAAGAAAGAAGGGTTGCCCCAAATAGACTAGGGGTCTATATATAGCAGTTTTAGACTAGGGTTTGGAGATAGGGGTGTTTAGGAGCCCTCCGATCGTGATCCAACGGATCCGATCGCGGGGATGATTTAAAAGGACCAGACGGAGATAATAGAAAGCAGTAGGGGTATTTTCGGGACACGAAGCGAAGGCACTTCGGGCCCACACGGACAACGGAGGGAAAAGTCAACGGAGTCCAAACGAGACAAGATTTGAGAGGCGGGTTGCACACAACAAAACAACAACACACAACACAACCTCACGGCACACCGGTAACGAAAAACGCCCGAACAACAAAGTAGGCCTACGGGACGTCACGGACACGTGAGGGAGCTCCGGAACACGAAACGGACAACGGGAAGAAACGCCACGAACCGGATGCAACCCACAACACAAATGCAATGCAATGCACATGTCTACATGATATGAATGAATGCCACACACTCACACAACAAAACGACGAAAGCCCGAAAGACAAAGAACCCGAAATGGAAATAGATGAAGCCGGAGATATATTATAAGCCCAAAAGGGAAAGTATTACATCCGGGGCATTACAAACTCTCCTCTACTACAAAAAGATCTCGTCCCGAGATCTAGGACTGGAAAAAGGAAGGGTACTCGGAACGAAGATGATCTTCTCGTCCCCAGGTAGCTTCTCGGTCTGTGTGATGTGACCACTTGACTTTCAGAAACTTGATGGACTTGTTGCGAGTCTTGCATTCAGTTTCTTCGAGAATTGCAACTGGATGCTCTCGGTAGGAAAGGTCTTGTTGAAGATCAATCTCCTCAAACGGAATCATGCGCTCAGGTGCCTTGAAGCATTTGCGAAGCTGAGACACATGAAAGACATCATGAACATTTGCAAAGTTGGAAGGGAGCTCGAGCTGATAGGCTAGATCGCCTCTTTTGCCAAGAATTCTGAAAGGCCCGACGTATCTAGGAGCAAGCTTTCCTTTGATACCGAACCTTTGGGTTCCTTTCATCGGAGAAACTCGGAGATAGACATGATCACCGATGTCGAAAACCAAATCACGATGCTTTCCGTCATAGTAGCTCTTCTGACGCGACTGAGCGGCCTTGAGATTCTCACGTATGACTTTGCACATTTCTTCGGCTTCAGAGATCAAATCATTGCCAAGAAGTTGGCGTTCGCCTGTTTCAGACCAGTTGAGAGGGGTACGGCACTTTCTGCCATAGAGAATTTCAAACGGTGCTTTGCCTGCACTTGCTTGAAAGTTGTTGTTGTAAGAGAACTCTGCAAATGGAAGACAGTCTTCCCATTTCATGCCGAAGGAGATGACACGGGCTCTGAGCATATCTACAAGGATCTGATTCACACGCTCGACTTGACCACTAGTCTGAGGGTGAAAGGCAGTGCTGAACCTGATCTTCGTGCCCATGGCGGACTGAAAGGAGTCCCAGAACTTTGATGTGAACAAGCTGCCACGGTCTGAGGATATCACTTGAGGAATGCCATGTAGGGACACAATTCTGGAAGTGTACAGCTCTGCAAGTTGAGCTGCATTGATTGATTCTTTGACCGGAAGAAAGTGAGCGACTTTGGTAAGCTTGTCAATCACCACAAAGATAGCATCATTGCCTCGCTTGGATTTAGGAAAACCAGTGACGAAGTCCATTTCAATGTGGTCGAACTTCCACTCAGGAATAGGAAGAGGTTGGAGAAGACCGGCTGGACGTTGATGTTCTGCTTTCACTCTTCTGCATACATCACATTCATTCACGAATTGGGCAATCTCCCTTTTCATGCGTGTCCACCAGTAAGATTGCTTGAGATCTTGATACATCTTGGAACTGCCAGGATGAATGGAAAGGAGAGAGTCATGAGCTTCTTCCATTATGAGCTTCCTGAGATCACCTTTGGGAACAACGAGTCTGTCCTCGAAGAACAAGGTATCTCTCTCATCAACACGGAAGCACTTATATTTTGGAGTGCCCTTTGCAATGCCATGTTTCACCTTCTTCACCATGGTGTCACTGAGCTGGGCCTCACGGACTTGATCTTCCAAGGTAGGAGCAATTTGGAGATTTGCAAGAAAACCCTGCGGAACAACCTGAAGGTTGAGCTTCCTGAAAGCTTCACAAAGCTCAGGCTGGTGTGGCTTGATAAGAAGGCTATTGCAATATGCCTTTCTGCTCAAAGCATCTGCAATCACATTCGCCTTGCCTGGGGTGTACTCAAAGCTGGGGTTGTACTCTTGGATCATCTCGACCCAACGAGTCTGGCGGAGGTTCAGATGCGGCTGTGTGAAGATGTACTTCAAGCTCTTGTGATCAGTGAAGATGTCGACCTTTCTGCCCAACAACAGATGTCTCCACGTAATCAGAGCATGAACCACAGCTGCTAGCTCGAGGTCATGTGTGGGATAGTTCTTCTCAGCTGGCTTTAGCTGACGTGAAGTGTATGCCACAATTCTCTTCTCTTGCATAAGCACACCACCAAGGCCTTGAAGAGAAGCGTCACAGAACACTTCATAGGGCTTGGATTCATCTGGAGGAATCAGAACTGGAGCTGAGACAAGCTTCTCTTTGAGGGTTTTGAAAGCCACTTCACACTCGGGAGACCAAAAGTATTTGACATTCTTCTGAAGGAGGTTGGAAAGAGGCTTGGCAATCTTGGAGAAGTTCTCCACAAACCTTCTGCAATAGCTGGCAAGACCCAGAAAACTGCGGAGCTGCTTGACGTTCTGAGGAGCTTCCCAGTTGACAATTGCTTCAACTTTCTCGGGATTAACCGCAATACCGTCAGCTGAGATAATGTGGCCCAGGTACAAAACCTTATCGAGCCAAAACTCGCACTTTGAGAACTTGGCATAGAATTTATGCTCTCGGAGTCGATCAAGAACCAGACGCAAGTGCTTTTCGTGATCTTCTTCATTCTTGGAAAACACCAGAATATCATCCAGATACACTAGCACAAACTCGCCTGTATAGGGGTTGAAGATGTAATGCATCATCCTTGAAAAGGTAGGAGGAGCATTGGCGAGACCGAAGGACATGACGGTATACTCATATGAACCGTAGCTCGTTCTGAAGGCCGTCTTGGGAATGTCTTCCTCGCGAATGCGAATTTGATGATAGCCCATTCGGAAGTCAAGCTTAGAGAATACTTTTGCTCCTTTGAGCTGCTCAAAGAGTTCGTTGATGTTGGGGAGCGGATACTTGTTCTTAATCATCTTCTTGTTCAATGGCCGGTAGTCAACACAGAGACGCTCCGTGCCATCTTTCTTCTTGACAAATAAGACACCACAGCCCCACGGAGATGTACTCGGTCTGATGAGACCCATACGCTCCTGTTTATCCAACTGTTTATTCAATTCCTTCAATTCATCTGAAGAGAGCTTGTATGGACGCCGGCAAACAGGTTCGGTGCCCGGCTCGAGTTCAATGACAAACTCCACCTGACGGTGTGGAGGCATGCCTGGAAGTTCTTCTGGAAAGACGTCTTGGTATTCATTCACCACTGGAATTTGCTCTATGGCATTAATTTCACCCTTATCATTAAGAGAGAAAAGCCGAATAGTATTATCCCTGGAGGCGAAGATAATCACATCTTCATCAGAATGAGTCAATTTGACTTCCTTTTGAGCGCAATCAATGTGAGCATCGTGCTGAGAAAGCCAATCCATTCCGAGAATGAGGTCGATGTCAGAATGACCAAGAATCACCGGTTTAGCCAGAAAACGATAATCTCCCATGCGAATAGAAACATCCGGAGCATAAACACTAGAAGTCATAATCTTGCCCGGAGAAACAACTTGCAACTTCTGAGGCAAATTTGAAGTGGCAATACTGTGCTTGGATGCAAAAGGTTGAGACATGAAAGAGCATGATGCACCCGAATCAAATAACACTTTAGCTGGAAAAGAGTTCACTGGAAGGTTACCCAGAATGACATCAGAAGAAGCCTCTGCTTGTGCTGCATTCATCAGATTGACCCTTGCAGCCTTTGGATCATGCTTGACCATAGCGGTACCGACAGGAGGAGGCGGAGGAAGACGCTTCGGATTCGGACATCTGTTGGCATAGTGACCTTTCTGAGTGCATTTGTTGCAAGTCACTTCTGAGAGAGGACGGAACTGAGAGCCACTGGACTTGGAGCCTTGAGACTGAAACTGCTTCTTCGACTGGTTGCTTGGGTTGGGTGGGTGGGAGAAACCACGACCACTAGAGTTCTTGTTGTTGGAGTTGTTGAAGTTGCTGGAGTTGTTGTATGGAGCTCGAAACATTGGAGGAGGAGGAAGCCAGAATTTATGTTGTTTCGCAGCCAACTGAGACGATGAGGTAGAGTGAACAGCATCTCGAATTCTCTTCTTAGAAGCCTCCATCTTAAGCTGAGCTGCTTCTTGTTTCAAAGCCATATTATAGAACTTATCGAATTCGTCTGGCTCGAACAGAGTGAGAGCAAGCTGAAGTTCATCTTTGAGACCTCCACGGAACTGATAGATTTTGCTCTTTGCATCAGGAATGTCTTGCTTTGCATAGCGAGCGAGGTTTTGGAACTTGACATTATACTGATAGACTGTCATGGAGCCCTGCTTGAGGTTGCGGAATTGCTCACGCATACCCTCGATAACACTTGTAGGAATGTGATGCGAGCGGAAATCCTTGCAGAAGTTCTCCCACGAGATCACTTGACCCGGCCTTGAGTCTTTGTACTGCTGCCACCAGTCAGCTGCTTGATCTTTCAGTTGGAAGGCTGCAAACTTCACATAGTCATCTTCTTTCACGTTACTGCACTCAAAATGCTTCTTGATATCGGTCAGCCAATCTTCAGCATCAAGAGGGTCGACACAGTAACTGAAAGCTTTAGGATTGTTGGCCAAGAACTGGTCGAGGGTAGCATGGTGCTGCTGGAAGAAGTTGCCTTGGTTCATCGGAACGCCCTGATTAGCTTGATTAGCTTGCATAGCTTGCATTTGCTGCATCATCTGCATCATCAACTGAGTGTTCTGAGCAGTAGTCTGCATAATTGCTCTCCAAGCCTCAGGCGGAGGAGGAGGGGAAGGAGGATGCTCTGGGACCTCTTCCACCTCTGGGTTGGCATTCGGAACCTTTTTCGGAGCCATCCTGTAAGAGATGACCACGAATCAGCAATTGATTGACAAAAGGAATAAGCTGAATCAATGGAATGAATTGCAACAAGTCTTCACAATAATCATTCGAACAATAAGAATGAATGAAATCATCCCAACAAGAGGAACGAATGAATTTCTCAGTTAATTGATAACATCAGTCTTCACGAGAAGCCACATAGGGATCAAAAGGATAAAATAATAAAACAACAAGGTACGGAAAGGAACAAACACAAGAGAGGAGTTTCGTTCTAACATCTTTGTGCTGAAAGCATATGAACGCGTTACGAAAAGGTTTTGCAATCCCCGGATCAGCATAGCCAAGGACCCTTTAAGATGCAACTCCTGATAGTAACATCGGTCATATAACTCCTTCACTCAATGTCGAACCCCGAACTCACTAACCTGCATTCGTTGGAAGAATGCCTACGATCTACTGGATAAAACCCACCTATAGTTTTCCGAAAGATTCCAGTTATGCAATCAGGTGTTGGGGATACACGGGAAGCACCGCGCAATCAACTCTAACCTACATCCAGGTGTATCCATCCTTCAACACATAACCAGTCTTTCTCGGAAACTGTGTACCTCGGACCTTCGAAAAGCATCCACTATAACAAGCTATGGCAATACTCCCGAACTACCTCCCCAGTACTGGGTGATGTCGGGGTTATCTTGCCACTGGCCGTATAGGGGAGATTTTCGATGTCGGCCGTCTTAAGTATTTAGTACTGTCGCGATATGCTTGTTACAATGATACCCCGAAGCTCAACTCATCGGTAACAGGAGGCATCGAGAACAATATCCTTGTCACAAGAACATCGAAACAATCCCAGAATACTCGCGGGATTCCTAAAAAAAAATTTTGTGCAAATTTTGAAGATAGGAGAGACAAGAGTAGACGTCAGGAGTCCTCACCAGAGAGAAAGGGGATGAGAAGCAAAGAAATCCTACCCTCCGATATAATATAGGACTCAAAAAGTTTTCAGTGTGTGCCTAGACTCAACCGTCAACGGTTCGATCAAACAGTGGGGGCTCCTAGGTTGGAGAAGGCTCTGAATACCAACTTGTAATGCCCAGGATGGAATTATACCTCCTACGTGTCGAGGCACGACTTAAAGGCATAAGTCCATCCTAGAATGATCTCAAGTTTGGTAATCTTTGCACAACTCATGTAAAAGAGGGATAGTAAACTGAAAATAGTTGGCTTACACTCGCCACGTCACAGAATAACAGTACAAGTCTCAAACATCATACAATAAGATCACTACAACCCTCTAAGGGCAAAAGCCAAATGTCAAAGTACCAAACTCAGATAAAAAAACAACCACAGGCGGATCGAATCCTAGTAAGAGACTCCACTACTGATCGTCCGGGTAGCGCACGTAGTAACGACTACGCTCCTCGTCGTACTCCCAATCCAGCTCGGTGCCATCACCTGGATAGCTCACAGCTGGACCTGCATCTGGTGTGTGAAGTAACTGTGAGCCACAGAGGACTCAGCAATCCCGTTTCCGGGTAACAGAACTATCAAAGCCTTTAGGTGAGGGAAAGGCTGAAGAAAGAACAAGTCTGCAGCAGCAACTAGCACCTAGCTTACGCAAGTGAGAGCGAGAAGAGAAGGCATCGCGAGAAGTGATCACGAAGTGATCCTAGCTACAAGCTCACAAGCATAACCCCTCCGTGTTCAACTCCCGAATCCCTATTCGGAAATTGACAGTCACGGAACACACGCTGGTAGTGTATTAGTATCATTGTGTCAAGTTATCTACAACCGGAATTAACAAGCTCCCATCTGCCACATAACCGCGGGCACGGCTTTCGAAAGTTCAAACCCTGCAGGGGTGTTCCAACTTGACCCATAACAAGCCCACGATCCGCGGAGTCGCAACTCCAAAGTGGGAAGACCCGAGTATCCTCGGAATCCCGTGCTCAAGTTAAACCGAACTAAGGTAAGGCTAATCCAGCAAATCCTCCCGGCGTGTCG
This sequence comes from Secale cereale, assembly GCA_902687465.1. Taxonomy (NCBI): domain Eukaryota; kingdom Viridiplantae; phylum Streptophyta; class Magnoliopsida; order Poales; family Poaceae; genus Secale; species Secale cereale. The sequence continues at coordinate 380,311,260 of LR738715.1, read as the reverse complement.
ACACCCTGATCGTAGCCGCGCGTATCTAGGTCTCAGGACACGACCGGATGGGCGATTCTACAGGTTTTTACCAAACCTCGAGTTTCCTTGAGGTGGCCCCGCAGACTCCCCGTTCCGGACCAACACTCATGTGGAGCACTGGCCCGGGGTTGTTGATTAAGAAAGAGGGTTAATTACTCCCTATGCATGTTTAGTTTGTTATTAGGCAAATAGTACCAATGTTGGGATTTGCTGGAAAAGACTTAGCACTTAGCGGTTTATCGAGGGGGTCCCATACACCCCAACCGTGTTAGGAACGCATAATCAAGGAACATAAAACTGGCTTATACGGATCCTAACGGCATGAGTGGAACAAAACAATAAGCAAAAGGCTTAGCCTTCCACCCTTGCCAATATATAGATGATTTCAATTAAAGCATTTATATAGAGTGATATAACCCAACCAAACTTCAACATGGAGCAAGCATCTTCACTTCACCTGCAACTAACAACGCTATAAGAAGGGCTGAGCGAAGCGTACTTAGCCAAGCAACGGTTTGCATAGGTAGGGTTGGTTAAACATGGCAATTGGTTACAAGTAGGAGGCTGACAAGAAGAACATGGGCATCGAGGCAAAACTATAGATCGAGACTACTAGCAATAGGCAAAGATAGTAATGTTATCGGGGTTCGGTCATCTTGCCTGAAGAGAAGACGTTCGGATCAAAAGAAGGGTCCTCGTGCTCAAACTCGTTGGAAACCTCGTGCTCAACCTCGTTGGAAAACTCGTGCTCAACTTCCGGCTCTAAACAAGACAAACACACCAAGCACCAATCAACACGATGCAATGCGCACTCGAAAAACATGTATGCATGATGGATGCACTAAAGATGCACATGGGGCACGGAAAACATCACTCAAGCAAAACACCTCAAAACAAGATAACAAGCTGATATTATTAATCTACACAGAAAAACACCCAAGTTTGATATAAGATTCGCTGAAATCGGAGTTACGGGCTAAAAGTTATGCCCGAAACAAGATTTGAGCGAAAGCTGAAAATTACAGCAACATAGCATCTTTGGAGCTCAAAATAATTAATCTACAGCACCCAAAAAGCATGGCAAAGGACTTGAACACAAACTAGATATAATGTACAGCAACTAGGTCCAAAGTGCACCCCCAACGGAGTCACGGATCAATAGCAATGATCTTGGACATATTGAACTTTGAAATAAAATTCTGGCAGCAGAATTTTATTGAAAGTTTGGAGCAAAAGATAAGCATGCTACAGCCACTCAAATGGACATGTGAGGACATGGATGGAAAGACAACAATATATACTTCAAGGAACAATCAAAATCCACCCCAAAACTATCATGCTTTGTCCTACAACATCACACGAACATGGCATCGGAACGTTACAGATTTCAGACTTAGTGAAATTTCACTAAGTCCTAAAACAGCAACATCATCATAGCATCAAAAAGAGCATGTTTAAGACACCTCGAAACTAAACATGGCAAAGGGTAAGCACCTCATCAAAGTACATATGACGGTGATCCCGAAACACACAAGCATGCATCATTGTGGTGAACACACCGATTACAACGAGCTCAACAAGATGGCATTTCATAACAAGTGAAAACACAACATGTGAACATGGCATTTTGCAACGATGATAACAAGGAAACAATAAATCTACCATGCAACCTATCACACCCAACACGTAGTTCGTGGCAAGACGAACACGTGGACATGTCATTTGCATCGTTTGGACAAACGAGCTAAAAGATATCACAAGTCAAAGGTGGCATGAAAATAACACATAACAGCAGTTTATATCATCATGCACTCTTGTAACAGCAAAACATGTGTCAAGATGACATCTAACATGCATGACTACAACAGGTAAAACGTAGAGGGCATCTCCACGAACATCTGGACATGCTACACGCGCAAAACGGAGCAACAGGCAAGAAATTAGAGCAGGTCAAAGTATGCATCACAGATCAGGAAAACAGAGGCTAGGGTTGAAAATAGACCTCAGATCTGGATCTGAGGATGAACAGTGACGGGCTTCGAGCCCAGATCTGGAGTGGCGGCTCGGCCCCGCTGGGCGGCCCGGCGGAGAGGTGGGGCGGTTGGGCCGGCGGCGCGCGTGAAGGAGGCGGCCCAGCAACCGGCGCTGGGGCGCGGAGGCCCTGAGAAGAGGAGGCCCGCTCGGGCGGGCGGTTGAGGCGGCGGCGCGCGCGAAGCAGGCCGAGCCGGAGTACGGCCCAGTCGATCGGGGCGAGGGGATGTGGTCCCCCGGGCCGGCCCGGCGCCTGGCGCGGCGGGGGACGGCGAACTGGGCCCGCGCGCGCGGTCGAGGGGGTGTTACGGGCCGGCTGCGCGCGGTGGAGAAGCTGGCGCGGGCGAAGGCGAAGGAAAAACGGCGCTGGCTGGCGCCAAAACGAGGCGTTGACCTCGAGTGGATGGCGGCTTCGAGCCAGACGGCAACTGCGGCGGCGATTCCTTCGAAGGGAAAACTGGATCCCCTCGGGATCCGGTGGAGTAGAGGATTGGATCTGAGGTAGAAAAGAAAAAAAAAGAAGGGGAGAGAGGAGGAAGAAAGAAGGGTTGCCCCAAATAGACTAGGGGTCTATATATAGCAGTTTTAGACTAGGGTTTGGAGATAGGGGTGTTTAGGAGCCCTCCGATCGTGATCCAACGGATCCGATCGCGGGGATGATTTAAAAGGACCAGACGGAGATAATAGAAAGCAGTAGGGGTATTTTCGGGACACGAAGCGAAGGCACTTCGGGCCCACACGGACAACGGAGGGAAAAGTCAACGGAGTCCAAACGAGACGAGATTTGAGAGGCGGGTTGCACAAAACAAAACAACAACACACAACACAACCTCACGGCACACCGGTAACGAAAAACGCCCGAACAACAAAGTAGGCCTACGGGACGTCACGGACACGTGAGGGAGCTCCGGAACACGAAACGAACAACGGGAAGAAACGCCACGAACCGGATGCAACCCACAACACAAATGCAATGCAATGCACATGTCTACATGATATGAATGAATGCCACACACTCACACAACAAAACGACGAAAGCCCGAAAGACAAAGAACCCGAAATGGAAATAGATGAAGCCGGAGATATATTATAAGCCCAAAAGGGAAAGTATTACATCCGGGGCATTACAGTCAAGTACTCGTGAACTCCTGATTGTGATGTGGCATTCAAGACACTCAAAGAGAAGCTAATTTCTGCTCTGGTACTTACTCCTCCGGATGAGTCCAAGCCTTATGAAGTGTTCTGTCATGCTTCATTGCAAGGTCTTGGCGGTGTTCTCATGCAAGACAAGAAGATCATTCCATACATTTCTCGTCAGCTTAAACCAAATGAGAAGAGTTACCCCACACATGATCTTGAGCTAGCAGCAGTTGTTCATGCCTTGATCACATGGAGACACCTTCCATTGGGCAAAAAAGTGGACATCTTCACCGATCACAAGAGCCTGAAGTACATCTTCACCCGGCCAAACCTTAACCTCCACCAGACTCGCTAGGTTGAAATGATTCAGGAGTACGATCCAAGTATTGAGTATACTCCTAGCAAGGCCAATGTCATTGCAGATGCCTTGAGCAGAAAGGCTTATTGCAACAGTCTCCTTCTCAAACCGTTCCAACCTGAACTTTCTGAATCATTCAGGAAGCTCAACCTCCAAGTTGTTCCGCAAGGATTTCTTGCCAACATTCAAGTTGCTCCTACCTTGGAAGATCAAATTCGTGAGGCCCAACTCAGCAATGATATGGTGCAGAAGGTGAAACATGGTATTGCTAAGGGCACTCCCAAGTACAAGTGCTATCGCATTGATGACAGAGACACTTTGTTCTTTGAGGACAGAATTGTGGTTCCCAAAGGTAATCTCGGGAAGCTCGTAATGAACGAAGAACATGACTCACTCCTCTCGATACATCCAGGAAGCTCCAAGATGTACCATGACCTCAAGCAATCCTATTGGTGGACTCGCATGAAAAGAGAAATTACTCAATTGTAAATGAGTGTGATGTATGCAGAAGAGTGAAGACAGAGCATCCACGTCCAGCTGGACTCCTTCAACCGCTACCTATTCCCGAATGGAAATTCGATCACATTGAGATGGATTTCGTTACCGGCTTCCCCAAGTCCAAGCGAGGAAGTGATGCTATCTTTGAGGTGATTGACAAGCTCACTAAAGTGGCTCACTTCCTTCCAGTCAAGGAATCCATCAACGCAGCACAACTGGCAGAGCTGTACACCTCCAGAATTGTCTCTTTGCATAGTATCCCTCAAGTTATCTCCTCAGATCATGGAAGCTTGTTCACATCCAAGTTCTGGGATTCCTTTTAGTCAGCTATGGGTACCAAGGTTCACTTCAGCACAACTTTTCACCCTCAGACTAGTGGTCAAGTCGAAAGAGTGAACCAAATTCTTGAAGATATGCTCAGAGCATGTGTCATCTCCTTTGGTATGAAATGGGAAGATTTCCTTCCATTTGCCGAATTCTCCTACAACAACAGCTTCCAAGCAAGTGCAGGCAAAGCACCGTTTGAAATTCTCTATGGCAGAAAGTGTTGTACCCCTCTCAACTGGTCCAAGACTGGTGAACGTCAACTCCTTGGAAATGATTTGATCTCAGAGGCCGAAGAAATGTGCAAAGTCATACGTGAGAATCTCAAGGCCGCGCAATCGCGCCAAAAGAGCTACTTTGATGGCAAGCATCGTGACTTGGCTTTCGACATTGGTGATCATGTCTATCTCCGTGTTTCTCCCATGAAGGGCACTCAGAGGTTCGGTATCAAGGGCAAGCTTGCTCCAAGATACGTGTGTAGTTTCAAGATTATTGGCAAGAGATGTGATCTAGCCTACCAACTCGAGCTTCCCTCCAACTTTGCAAATGTGCACGATGTGTTTCACGTGTCACAACTCCGCAAGTGCTTCAAGACGCCTGAACGCACCATTCCTTTCGAAGAGATTGATCTTCAGCAAGACTTCTTATCGTGAGCACCCCATTGCTATCCTTGAAGAAACTGAACGGAAGACCTGCAACAAGTCCATCAAATTCTTGAAAGTGAAGTGGTCACACCATACCGACCGAGAAGCTACATCGGAACGAGAAGATCATCTCCGTTCCGAGTATCCGCTTTCTTTCAGTCCTAGATCTCGGGACGAGATCTTTTCATAGTGGAGGAGAGTTTGTAACACCTTCCTTTTGGCAATATATATTCAACTTGGTCCTCATCCTTCTCCTTGTGGGTTTTTCTTTTATTTTGCTTTGTTTCATTATTGCATTGTCATGCCATATTGCATTATTGTCGTATCATATTGCATTCTTGCCTATTGTCAATTTGCATTCTATTGCCATATCATGATGCATTGTGTGGTGTTCATATCATGATGATCATGTGCATTTTGTGGGATGTCATGCATGTTTTTATTGTTACATGCTTCATGTGTGATCCATGCACTATCAACACTGTTCCTTTTCCCCCTAATCCATACTTCTTCTTTTGTGGCAAGCTATCTTACTAGCTTCATTTAATGTCCAGCTTTGCCTCATAATTCAATCTTCATGTAATTTACCTCTCTATCAAATTTAATCATATTTGGAGTTGATTTGGTTAGGTTAAAAAATGCCTCAAGTTTGAATTATATTCAAACTTGTTTTATTTTGCTACCTCTAAAAATATCCAAAGCAATTTTATAAAATGGTGCCGAATTCAAGGTTTCCTGTGATACCCTTACTTATGTCTATTTCACCCCCAATATACCTGGCCTTTTCCCTTTTTGTTGGTTGTTTATTTAATGGGCAAACTAATATGAAGAGAAAAGGCCCAACTCACTCGCAGCTACCTAGGCCTCTTCCCTCCCGAACCGGCCCAGCCAGCTCCCGCAGCCCAGCTAGCCGCAAGCGACAGGAGCTTCGTCCCCCTGTACGGCAAACCATCCATAGGAGCCATGTCGCCATGCCCGATGATTTGACGGCTATCCGGCGCCCCTAGCCCCTATATAGCATGTCCAAACCCTACCTCGGTCTCCCCTCGACCGGTTCGGACCCTTTCCTTCCCTCACCGCCGCCAGGTAAGGCTAGCCACGCCGCGTTGTTGCCCTGCCCACCATGCTCCGAGCAAGCTCGAGCTCGTGCTCGGAGTAGGGCCCACGTCGCGCCTCCGACCTTTCTGCCGCCGTGGAGAGGACTAAGACGTAGCCGCTCCTTGTCCCCATCCACGATCGCGAGTCCAGCGCCCCCGGAGCTCCCTCACCGTCGTCGTCTTCTTCCCTGCATTTGGACCAGAACGTCGCCGGACTTCGGCCGGTCTACTCGTCGTCTCCGTCGCCCCTTCGGCCACGCCTACATGTCCAGTGGACACTAGGTGAGCCTACGATATTCCCTGATCCTTCTCATCATAGATGGCATTCCATTCGCGTAGTTCTGTCCGTGCCATCACCATGCTCTCGGTGCTCTGGCATGCAGCATTTTTTAGTAATTTTATTGGTCAGATCTTGCGTCGCTCGCCGCTCCCCTGCACTCACCACACCTTGCTCACGCCCTTGCACAAGAGCAGCGTCCCGCGGGCCACACTCATGCTGCAGCTCACCGTCACCTCGTCTCGTTGCACCTCGCCGACATGGCCGCAAGGTCCTGACCGCGCGCACACTCATGCCCACATGTACGTGTATGCCTCACCGATGCTTCATGGCTCCCGTAGCAGTAGCAGCTCCTACAAAACCCCCATGCCCGCTGCCGTCGTCCAGCTGCAGTCGTTGCCGCGTTTGCTCGCCGACATCGCATCCGGCCTTTGCTGGTTTTCGCGCTAGGGAAGATGAGGCGTGGTAAACTGATTTGTAAGGAGGCAAGGTTGCACTTTCACCAAACGCAGCCCCTGCCGAGATGGCTAGCGCAACAAGCCTCCAGTCGAGAGGTTCTGTGTTCGAGTCCCCAGCTCTCTCTTATCCTCTTTAAGTTTATTTTGTTTTTGATATTCTGAGGCGCGCAGCTCTTTAAATAAGTCTGCTGTCTGCATTCTTTCTGTCGCCTCTAATGTAGCCTAGTGGTTGAACCCTCACCCGCCTGACCTGCACACCCAGGTTCGAATCCCCCAGGGCAGTTGTATATGCCCTATTTTTTTGCTTTTCTCGCTCTAGGAAACCCAGGCCCACATGGCAGCCTCTGTGCACGCACACACCCCTCCTACACATCCAGTTTCGCCACCTCGGCACCCCAGGGCCTACCTGTCATTGACAGTGGCTGGCCCAGGCCCAGTCTCTTCTGTTCTGTAGGTTTTGTTTTATTTCAGTTTTTGCATTTAATTTTGATCTGCTTATATCTTTTATTCTATGCTTCCAATTCAGATGAACTCAAGATGAAATATGCTTAGTTTTTAGAGTAGTTTCATATTATGTAACTTTCTGCCATGCTTAAAATATTTAAAATGATGTTTGCTTTGTTTTGCTAATTAACATGTTCAAACTTGTTTAATTCATAACTAAATAACCGTAGCTCCAAATTTGATAAACTTTATATGTATTTGGGGTGGAAAAATGTGTAGATTAAGATGGTGATATTACATTGCTTGTTTAACAAGTCTAAAACATGGTGGTCTCAGATATGTTCTAAATTCATTTATTTGCACATGGGAGTTCCCGGAATTGTTGTTTGTTCTTTCCGACCCATTTAAAATGCTTGCATGATGTTGTTGTTCTTAGTTGCACGCCTTGCCATAATAAACAATTTTTAAAACTTGTTGGGTGATTGGATAGGTTAACTACATAACCACTTCTGTGACTATGCTTGTTCTTGTTTTCTTTTGCATGATGTGTCCCCTACATGTTTTGTGTTCTTGCATATTGCCATGTCACCTGTGCACCCATCTTGTTCCCTTGAGATGCATCATATCCTGTCCTTGCACATATGCATCATGTCTTGCATCATGTGTTTGAGCATTGCATGGTGATTGATTGTTGTTCCGGTGTTTGTATTGTTGTGTTGGTTAGAGCCCGGTGATGATTCGTAGTTCGAGGTTCCTATCGAGACTGAGTTTGAGGAGCAAGGTTACGATCCCTTTGTGGACTTAACAGGCAAGATGACCATTCCCCGATATCACCTCCATATTTTCCTATGCTAGTTGTCTCGCTCTTTAGATATCCCACGATGCCTATTCATGTTTTGTCAGCCCCCTATGTTGCCATGAAACACTCTAACCGCCCTCCTAGCAAACCATTGATTGGCTAAGTACGCTATTGCTCAGCCTATCTTATAGCGTTGTTAGTTGCAGGTGAAGTTTTATGAAGATTGATCCATGTTCGGACTTGTTATTGGGATAACACAATATATATCTGTTTTAAATTAATGCACCTATATATTGGTAATGGGTGGAAGGCTTGGCCTTATGCTTGGTGTTTTGTTCCACTCATGCCACCTTAGGACCCGATAAACCGGTGTTATGTTCCTTGATTTTGCGTTCCTAACACAGTAGGGGTTTATGGGCCCCCCTTGATAATTCGCACTGCTTAAAGCTTTTCCAGCAAGACCCAACTTTGGTTCTACATTTGCCTAACAACTAAAACTTGCATAGAGAGTTGCAAACCCGAGTTCTTAATCAACAACCCGGGGCAGTGCTCCTCACGAGTGTTGGTCCAAACTGGGGGTTCTGCGGGACCGCCTTGGAGAAACCCGAGGTATCTGGTATCACCTGTATGATCGCCCATCCGGTTGTGGCCTAAGACGAGATACGCGCGGCTACTATCAGGGTGTCGGCACACTGGGAGGTCTTGCTAGATTAGTTTTACTGTTGTCGAAATATCTTGAGCACAGGATTCCAAGAATACTCGGGTCTTCCCACTTTGGAGTTGCGACTTCGCAGATCGTGAGCTTGTGAGGGGCTAAGTTGGGACACCCCTGCAGGGTTTTGATCTTTCGAAAGCCGTGTCCGCGGTTATGTGGCAGATGGGAATTTGTTATTATCCGGTTGTAGATAACTTGACACCATATCCATAAGAATACACTACCTATGTGTGTAACCGTGATGGTCTCATTCCGAAAGGCTTCGGGAAGTGAACACGGTAGGGTTATGTATGAACGTGAGTAGCTAGGATCACTTCTTGATCAACTTGGCGACTGTTGGCACATATTCTCATCTCGCTCTAAACTCGTAAGCTAGTTGCTTAGTGCTTACTACAAACACTTTAATACCCCTTTCCACACCTAAAGGCTTCGTTAGTTTTGATACCCGGGAACGGGATTGCTGAGTCCTTGCGACTCACAGATTACAACACCCACCAGATGCAGGTACCGCCGAGAACAATGCTGGAGATGGGAAAATACAAGAAAATAAGTTTCCCATGTGATATGTGGTCTAGTTATTGGGAAAATTTACAAATATGAATTGACTTTATTTGCAAAATCTCTCTGGAACTTAGTAAACCGGGCATAACTTTTGCATACGAACTCGGATTTAAAAGTTTTTTATATGAAAAATCATCTTCTCGAAAAGTTACATCCGAATTCAACCCCGTTGAACGTTTTTAAAATCTCAAAAAACCTAACAGAACGAAAGTTATGGGGCTTTTAAGATCTAGAGGGGGGAAATATCAAAAAAATAATTCAAACTTACTAGTGGCGGACCATTTGCTAGGTGCACCACTAGTAACAGAATTTTTTTGGAATATTTTTTTTGGAAATTGTTTTCAAAATATGATACGTAATAATACCGGGATGTTTGAAATATTTTTTCAAAATTTCATCACACTCATGAACATGACCGGGAGGTTTAATAGGATTGATATGATAGATATATCAACAAGTGCCTGTGAAGTGAGTTGGTGCTGGGGTTGGATAGAACTGCGAAGTTAAGCGTGCTCGGGCTGGAGTAGTGTGAGGATGGGTGACCTTCCGGGGAGTTTGACCACAGAGTGTGATTTGACCTGAGATTAAGCATATTGACCCGAGATTAAGCCATAGTGACCTGAGATTAAGAAGAAAAGAAAAAAAATTAAAAAAATTAAAAAAAATCCTGATTTTTTTTTGAAAAAAATTAGTAATGGTGCGCCATTACTAAGTCAGATAGTAATGGCGCACATCTAGGCATAGTAATGGCGCACCAGAGGTGCGCCATTAGTATTAATTACTAATGGCGTGGTAGTAGTGGTGCACCTGTAGTGCGCCATTAATGGCCAAAACAGGTGCGCCACTAACAGGCCTTTTCCTAGTAGTAGGAAGTATAACAAGTTTATATCCATAAGCGTAATTCATATTGGCATCATGGCAACAAGCATAGCAAGCATCAAGTTCATCAAAAAGGGATATTTCAAACGAATCCAAGGGATCATAGCGATCATCATATGTAGGATCGAAGTAGGTCTAGAGGGGGGGTGATTAGACTACTTGACAATATAAAAAATCTGCCTTTAGATCATGCAAAGTTTTTGACAGTTTCACAAACAAGATCAATTCAAGTAACACCCTACACATGCAATTCTAGAGTATATGCAGCGGAAAGTAAATTGCACATGTAAAAAGGAGGTGGAGAAGATCAAACGCAGTTTGGTGACACGGAGATTTTTGTCGTGGTTCCGATAGGTGGTGCTATCGTACATCCACGTTGATGGAGACTTCAACCCACGGAGGGTAACGGCTGCGCGAGTCCACGGAGGGCTCCACCCACGAAGGGTCCACGAAGAAGCAACCTTGTCTATTCCATCACGGCCTACGCCCACGGAGGACTAGCCTTACTCGGGGTAGATCTTCACGAAGTAGGCGATCTCCTTGCCCTTACAAACTTCTTGGTTCAACTCCACATCATCAAGACGGAGACTCCCAAGCGACACCTAACCAATCTAGGAGGCACCACCCCCCAAAAGGTAATAGATGGTGTTGATGGTGATGAACTCCTTGCTCTTGTGCTTCAGATGATAAACTCCCCAACACTCAACTCTCCTCACTGATATGGCTGTGGTGGAAGAAAGATTTGAGTGGAAAGCAACTTGGGAAGGCTAGAGATCAAGTTTCATATGGTAGGAATGGAATGGCTTGATCTCAACACAAGGGTAGGTGGTTCACTTCTCAGAAAGTGTATGGTAGGAATGGTAGTACTTTCTGATGGCTCTCCTCACGAATGAGGAGGGGGTGGAGGGGTATATATAGCCTCCACACAAAATCCAACCGTTACACACACATTTGACCAATCTCGGTCAGACCGAAGTGAAAACTCGGTCAGACCGAAAGTTCAAATATAGTGAACGTTGGGATTTTCGGTGGGACCGAAAATACCATCTCGGTGAGACCGAAGTGAGTCAAAGGTTAGGGTTTGCCATTTCGGTGAGACCGAAAATATAAACTCGGATATTCCGAATTGATGTCAACTGATCACAGAAGGTTGGCAGCCCTTTTTTCGGTGAGATCGAAACTCAGAATCGGTTTGACCGAGAAGCTAGGGTTTGGAGAAACAACTGAAGTGGTTCATCTCGGTGGGACTGAGTTGGATAAATCGGTGTGACCGAGATGTTAGGGTTTGTAGAGATAACTTCATCTCGGTGAGACAGAGTTGGTTTGACCGAGATTACTTATGGGTGTGTGTTAAGTAGTGAATAGTGCTGATAGTTGAGGGAGTTAGATCACCAAGCACTTGAGCAACAAGAACATTAACACAACCTCATCCCCTTTTAATAGTATTGGCTTTTCCTATGGACTCAATGTGATCTTTGATCACTAAACCAAAAATGGAGTCTTGAGCTTTTGCCAATGCTTGTCTTAGCATTTTGAGGGGTCCACTTCTTCAGACATTTCCATACCCATATCATCGAACTTCTCTGAAATGATTCTCAAGATAATATTAGTTCAATGATATATATGTTGTTATTAATTACCAAAACCACCCGGGGATTAGTTGCACTTTCACACTCTCACCTTTCCACCATTGCTAGCCTCTCTTGTACCACACAACTTTCGCCGATATCATACACCCACTATATATCCTTCCTCAAAACAGCCACCATATATCTTCCTCAAAACAGCCACCATACCTACCTATCATGGCATTTCCATAGCCATTCCGAGATATATTTCCATGCAACTTTCCACCGTTTCGTTCATATTGTTGGAAATATGCCCTAGAGGCAATAATAAAAGAGTTATTATTATATTTCCTTGTTCATGATAATCGTTTATTATCCATGCTATAATTGTATTGATTGGAAACTTAAATACATGTGTGGATAAATAGACAAACTTTGTGTCCCTAGTAAGCCTCTTTAGGACTAGCTCGTTGATCAAAGATGACCGCGGTTTCCAGGTCATAGACATGAGTGGTCATTTGATAACGGGATCACATCATTAGGAGAATGATGTGATGGACGAGACCCAAACGTTAAACATAGCTTTTGATCGTATCAGTTATCGCTATAGTTTTCTGCATGTCAAGTATAAGTTCCTATGACCATGAGATCATGTAACTCACTGACACCGTAGGAGTGCCTTGTGTGTGCCAAACATCGCAACGTAACTGGGTGACTATAAAGGTACTCTACAGGTATCTCCGAAGGTGTCTGTTGAGTTGACATGGATCGAGACTGGGATTTGTCACTCCGTGTGACGGAGAGGTATCTCCGGGCCCACTCGGTAATACGTCATCTCAATGAGCTCAAAGTGACTAAGTAGTTAGTCACGGGATTATGTATTACGGAACGAGTAAAGAGACTTGCCGGTAATGAGATTGAACTAGGTATAGAGATACCGACGATCGAATCTCGGGCAAGTAACATACCGACGAGACAAAGGGAACTGTATACGGGATTGCCTGAATCCTTGACATCGTGGTTCATCCGATGAGATCATCGAGGAACGTGTGGGAACCAATATGGGTATCCAGATCCCGCTATTGGTTATTGACCTGGGAGTGTCTCGGTCATGTCTGCATAGTTTCCGAACCCGCAGGGTCTACACACTTAAGGTTCGGTGACGCTAGGGTTGTTAGTGAGAACGGTGCATGGTAACCGAAGGTTGTTCGGAGTCTCGGATGAGATCCCGGACGTGACGAGGGTCTCCGGAATGGTCCGGGGACGAAGATTGATATATGGGATGAGAGTGAACGGAGTCCGGAATTGTTCCGGGGATCATCGGGAAGAAATCGGAGTGCCGAAAGGTGTTTCGGGGGGGGGCACGGTAATTGTTACGGGCCCTATGGGCCATAAGTGGGAGACGCAACAGCCCTCATGGGGCTGTGCGCCCCCCCCCTTGGGCCCTCTCCACCTGCGCATGGGGGCTGGCCCCCCCTAGGGAGCCGCACCCCAGAGTCCTTGGGGGGCAAGGTGTAGGATCGAAGTAGGTCTAGAGGGGGGGTGATTAGACTACTTGACAATATAAAAAATCTGCCTTTAGGTCATGCAATGTTTTTGGCAGTTTCACAAACAAGATCAGTTCAAGTAACACCCTACACATGCAATTCTAGAGTTTATGCAGCGGAAAGTAAATTGCACATGTAAAAGAGAGGTGGAGAAGATCAAACGCAGTTTGGTGACACGGAGATTTTTGTCGTGGTTCCGATAGGTGGTGCTATCGTACATCCACGTTGATGGAGACTTCAACCCACGGAGGGTAACGGCTGCGCGAGTCCACGGAGGGCTCCACCCACGAAGGGTCCACGAAGAAGCAACCTTGTCTATTCCATCACGGCCTACGCCCACGGAGGACTAGCCTTACTCGGGGTAGATCTTCACGAAGTAGGCGATCTCCTTGCCCTTACAAACTTCTTGGTTCAACTCCACATCACGACGGAGGCTCCCAAGCGACACCTAACCAATCTAGGAGGCACCACCCCCCAAAAGGTAATAGACGGTGTTGATGGTGATGAACTCCTTGCTCTTGTGCTTCAAGTGATAAACTCCCCAACACTCAACTCTCCTCACTGATATGGCTGTGGTGGAAGAAAGATTTGAGTGGAAAGCAACTTGGAAAGGCTAGAGATCAAGTTTCATATGGTAGGAATGGAATGGCTTGATCTCAACACAAGGGTAGGTGGTTCACTTCTCAGAAAGTGTGTGGTAGAAGTGGTGGTACTTTCTGATAGCTCTCCTCACGAATGAGGAGGGGGTGGAGGGGTATATATAGCCTCCACACAAAATCCAACCGTTACACACACATTTGACCAATCTCGGTCAGACCGAAGTGAAAACTCGGTTAGACCGAAAGTTCAAATATAGTGAACGTTGGGATTTTCGGTGGGACCGAAAATACCATCTCGGTGAGACCGAAGTGAGTCAAAGGTTAGGGTTTGCCATTTCGGTGAGACCGAAAATATAAACTCGGATATTCCGAATTGATGTCAACTGATCACAGAAGGTTGGCAGCCCTTTTTCGGTGAGACCGAAACTCAGAATCGGTTTGACCGAGAATCTAGGGTTTGGAGAAACAACTGAAGTGGTTCATCTCGGTGGGACTGAGTAGGAGAAATCGGTGTGACCGAGATTACTTATGGGTGTGTGTTAAGTAGTGAATAGTGCTGATAGTTGAGGGAGTTAGATCACCAAGCACTTGAGCAACAAGAACATTAACACAACCTCATCCCCTTTTAATAGTATTGGCTTTCCTATGGACTCAATGTGATCTTTGATCACTAAACAAAAGAATGGAGTCTTGAGCTTTTGCCAATGCTTGTCTTAGCATTTTGAGGGGTCCACTTCTTCAGACATTTCCATACCCACATCATCGAACTTTTCTGAAATGATTCTCAAGAGAATATTAGTTCAATGATATATATGTTATTATTAATTACCAAAACCACCCGGGGATTAGTTGCACTTTCAATCTCCCCCTTTTTGGTAATTGATGACAACATATAGATCAAAGCTTCGACAAAAGATATAATCAAAGAATAATATCGTCGCTTTGAGAAGTATGTGATAAACAAGAGCTCCCCCTAAATTTGTGCATTATTTAAAATTTGCGTTTGAATGCAAATGCACAATCGATTAGGATTATGGGTCACTCTTCCATGTCACATACATCTTGGTGGAGCGCACAAAATGATAAGAATGAATAACATGCACTTAATCACCAAGACAAGAGTAAATAGCCATACAATAAGAAATAGCATAGGATAAGCAATAAGCACACATTAAAGCATAGTATGGCCAAGCACTCATTAAGGTAGCATCAAACGTAGTAGCAAGCACACATAAAGTATCTGGAACCAAAAGAAACCAATGTATCACAGAGAAACCGGCAAAAGACGAAAAAACGAAAGAGCACTCTCTCTCTCTCTCGAAGCCCTATGATCTATAACAATTTCTCCCCCTTTGGCAACAAGTTACCAAAAAGTTCGAAAGGGTATAGAGCTAAACGTCACTGCGGGCTCGGCTGGCGGCTCCCGTCTGGGTCGATGTCAGTGTAGAGATGGCTGCATCTGCGAAGACCTCTGCTGATGTCTGCGGTGGAGGAGTGGATGCTGGAGCTGTAGGAACTGCTGGAGCTGTAGCTGGTGCTGAAGTGGTAGCCCTGGAGTCTGTCACTGCGATAGCTGCAGATCTGGATCCTCTGGGAACCGGAGCAGTCTGGCGATGAGAGTCCTGGACTATATCATCCTGCATAAGCTCTGCTCTCTCCTGCCTAGTCTCCTCCATGTCTGCCTCAAGCTTGTTGACAGACACCTGAATCTCAGTCAGCTTCACGTCTAGAGCGTGGATCTTGTCCTCGACAATCCTCTCAAGGCTCTCCTGAGATTGCTCAATGCTGGCCAGGCGTTGTTCAATTCTCTGGGTTGCTTCAAGAATCTGTTCTCCAAAGCTCTTTGGCTTAGCTGCTGCTGCTGCTGCCTCTTTGTCAGCTTTGGCTTTCTTTGCAGCTTCGATCTTGGCTTGCCCTTCAACTGAGGTGGGATCCTCTTCATCCATCACAACTACGTTGTCCTCATGCTCTGGCTGCAGTGGCAAGTGCTTCCTATCCAACATGAATTTGCCCGTGCCAAACTTGGCGTTGATGAGCATCTGTATCTGCGGAGCAAACCCACATGACCTCTTTTGGTCAGCTGCAGTCCTCTTAATGGTCTCTACCATCAAGTCCATCACCTTAAAAGGTGCCTTCTCATCGAGAATGTGCAGCATATTGATAGAATAGCCTCGTATCATCCGGTGGTCACCTGACTTAGGCATCAAAGTATGCCTCAGAATAGTGTTAGTGGTGGTCAGACCTGCCTGGAGATAATACACTGAGCCGAGCTTCCATCCCTCTAAATCAGCAGCTGGGATCTCCTTGTACATATTCTTCATAGAATCATGACTCTTCTTAGGAATCCCATAGACATCAATGTCGTCCTCTCTCTGCACAGGAGCGTTCAGAAGTTCTGCCCATTCTTCAACAGTTGAAGAAAACCTTTGACCTTCAGTCATCCAGGTGATCTTGCCATCAGGATAGAAGTGGGCTGTGGCATAGAACTGCATGATCATCTCGTCATTCCATGCTGTCAGTTCTTGACCCACAAAATCAGCAACTCCACATGCAGTAAAGCTCTCATGCACATGGGGAAAGAAGTCCCGGTGCTCTTCACTGTCAATGTACTTCCAGTCAACATACCTGGTGTCAGCAACAATGGGCTTCTTATCCATTAGCACGGTCTCATAGAAATCTTGCTGCTCTCTGGTGTGGAATCTGGGGTCCACAGCAGTCCTTCTCCTTACGGCATATGGATCAGACTGTCTCCATAGCCTGAGACCTTTGTCCTTCCTTGCCTTCATGTCCTCAGCTTGAGGATGAGCATCATTGTGGAGTGGCAACTTGGGACGGAGCTTGAGCAACACATGCTCTTCATCTGACTCAGAAGGTGGCATCTCACCTTTGTTCTTCTCAGAAGCTGGAATGCTTCTGGTTGTTCTCTTGGGCTTCGCTGGAGCTGCCTTAGCTTGAGCAGGCTTCTTGGGCTTGGAGGAGGCTTGAGCCCGAATGGCATCACCCATGAACTTAGCTTTCTGAGGAGGAGGCTGGGGTGCATCTTCTTCTTCTTCTTCAGCAACATCTTGAGGTTCAGCATATACAACTCTCTTCCTCTTGGAAGTCTTCTTCACCTTGCTTGGAGCTGGCTCTTCCAAGATGAGCTTTTTGGCAACTGCTGATTGCTTCACTTTACTTGTGCCTTTCCTTGTTTGCTGCCCTTGGTGCTCTTTGGCAACCACATTCTTCTTGGGCTTGGAGGTAACTTCCTCAGCAACAAAGTCGGAATCCTCATCATCAGAAGTTCTCTTCTTCCTGGTTCTTGTAGCTGCGGGAGGCAAACCACTAGGGGTGCTCCTCTCACCATCATCACTAGAGCTGCTAGCAGGACTTGTATCTGCCTCTGGAATTTCAGCAAACGGTGATTCAGACCTGTTTTGGCTGTCACTGACATCTGACATGGCTGAAAGACCTGTGAAAAGATAAGGTGTAGGCAGAGTAGAAGAGTTATCACAACTGCAGAAGTTTTTGCAAAGAAAAATGAGTTTAAAAACTTAGTTTTGAGTTTTCACAGAATGTATTTCGGTCAAACCGATTTCAAGTTTCGGTGTAACCGAAGTGTTCAACAGAACCTACACACCACTTTCGGTCAGACCGAAATGGGTTTCGGTCCTACCGAAAACTTAGGGTTTCACAGAAACTTCAATTCGGACATTCCGATTTCCACAACTCGGTCAGACCGAACTATGTAGTGCAATGGTCAGAGACCAAATCGGTCAGTCCGAGTTTCAGGAATCGGCTTCACCGAGATGCATTCCGTGGAAACCTAAACCTAAGAATTTTCCTCGAAACTAGAAGATCTGAACAATGTATTGGGATCATATCAAACGTGGATTGAATCAGGGCAGTCCTATCATGCAAGAATCAGAAGTGGAGCATGAAAGGGATCGGGACACACCCTAACTTGGTGGTGTCCCTCTACGGCGGCAACGGCGGAGAAGATTACCGTTGACGGCGGCGGAGGCCTGCGGCGAGGGCGCACAGGCGACGACGGCGACGATCCTTAGATCAGGGCGACGGCAGCAGGGGTCTTGGAGGGCGAACGTTTGAAAGGAATAGATCGCGCGCAGCCCTCAGTATATATAACCCCGTGCTGTCGGTGGGACCGAGTTGAAAAACTCGGTGTCACCGAGATGCATAATTGCAGTGCAGTTACGCATATCGGTCAGACCGAGATTTTGAACTCGGTTTCACCGAGATGAAACCTAGATCAATCTAAGTGTTTCGGTTGGACCGAGATTGGGAAGCCGGTCAGACCGAAATGGACTTAGAAGGTTTTGGAAGTCAGCCTTAGACGAATCGGTGGTTCCGAGTGCTCCTCACTCGGACTGTCCGAAAAAGACTTGTTCAAAGTTGTGATATAAGCATGAATAGAATTTGAGACAAGATAGCATAGATAGCTAGGGAAGGTGCTTAGGCATTCTTGTCCATCCATTTGGCCAGAAAAAGAAACCAAAACAATCAAAACCACAAATGGATGTCTTTGAATGAATAGAATCATGCATTCAACATGCTCACACAATAAGATAGCAACTGAAATATGTGTCAAACATGCACAACCAAAACTCTAGCTACTACCACACAATTTGTCGATGACTAGGTCATCTATATATGAGTATATTGACTTAGGAGCCAAATGAGAACATTTGATCATAGGTCATACTCATCGTTTAAGCACAAGTGGGGTTACCACTTTTACATAAAGCATTTATGTGTTCACATCATTTGGAGATGCTTTAGCTCAATTTTTAGAGCAAAGCTCCCCCTAGATGTGAGAACCCCTTTTAAAGGGTCAAACTAACCTTGGTTGTCGTAGAAGACTTCATGTAGATGTTGAAGATGTGGATGCTCAATGTTGATGTAGATCATCAAGAGTTGAGAGCTATCCTTGAATTAGGGCACTTTCAATACCTACATGGGTTAGTCCCACAAGGAACAAACAAGAATATCCATGGACATAGAGTGAAGTACACAAGAGATGATGTCCATGAAAGCAATGATTACCTTGTCCCTTGACTTACCAACAAGAGGGTTTGTGACTCCTTGAACAAGTGCATGATGTGGAAGTTGATTGCACAAGTTCTTGCCAAAATGAATATGAGTGAAGTTTGTTGGCGGAGTCACCCTCAAGAACCTACTAGTTCTTCTTCTTTGGGATCCACATCATCTTGATGGGAATCCTTGGTGTTGTAGTTGAGCTTGACGAAGCAGAACTTGATGTGTCCTTGGGAACCCACTTGACCATGGCTTGAGGTGCTTCAATGAATGCATCAATCTCCTCTTGAAGCTTGTCCTTGGCCTTTAGCTTGTGGTCTTGTGGTGGAAGGTCATCTTGAGCTTGTTCCACATTGGAAGAAGTAGGATCATACTTCTCCTTTTGTGAGACAAACTGTGGAGTAGGGTATTGACCTTCTTCCCACTCAACACCTTCGGCGTTGAACTTTCGCTCAAAACCAATCCCTTGATTCTTCCGGTGTCTTCCTTGTTTGCGAACAATCTCCTCAAAGTTCTTGCTTCCGGCAAGACTCTTGTAGACACCTTTCTCTATGATTTCCTTCAATAAGCTATTTTCTTGCTCAAGTGTAACTTGGCTTGAAACATTGTTAGTGGAATCAAGAGAACTACTAGAAGCAACAACATTTGATTTAACATTGTTATTGTTACTACTAGAGGAAGAATTTTTCTTATGCTTGTCATGCTTATTCTTAATAGGTGGCAAGAAATTAGACAAGAGAAGTCGTTTGGCAAGATATGAAGAACTCTTCTTTCGAAGATCGTCATTGATCGCTTTTAGAAACTCATGTTCTTGCTCTAGAGTGAGCTTCTCGAAGCGTAGCTTCTCATGAGATCTTAGGAGCTCTCTATGATCTTCTTGAGTTGTTTCATGAGCTAACTTAAGAGTGTTTAGTTCTTTAGTTAGACGCTCAATCTCCTTCATAGCATTGTCATTCGACTCTTCTCGACTATAAAGACTACTAGCATTTTCATCATTACTAAGCTCACTAGATTTATCATGCAAGAGCTCATCTTCACCAAGCAAGTCATCCTCATCACTATCAAAGTTAATGAATTCAGGGTGTGTTACCTTGGGGCCTTTAGCCATGAAGCATCTTCCAATTCCCTCATTTGGTGAATCAAATAAGTCGTAGGAGTTGGAGTTGGAGGATACGAGTGCAAGTCCGGCAACACCTTCATCTTGACTGTAGTCGGAGTCGGAGTGATAGCTTCCATCGGATTGATTGTCGGAGTCGGAGCCGGAGACCCATTCACCTACATGAGCTTGATGTCTTCTTCTTGTGTAGCTCCTTGATGACTTGTCTTTCCTCTCCGAGTCCTTGCTTCTCCGAGAGGGTCTTCGTTCATAACGATCATCTCTACTCCTTCTCTCTCTCCGAGGTGACTCATCTCTTGCTCTTCTTCTTGGAGATTCTTCTCTTCTCTTGTGGGGAGCCGTACACTCATTTGAGAAGTGTCCGGGTCTTCCACAATTGTAGCAGTTTCGATCACGACTAGAAGATCTCTTTCCATCATATGATCTAGACTTTGAGCTTCTTTCTTTGCCTCTATTCTTGTAGAACTTGTTGAAGTTCCTGACCATTAGGCTTATCTCTTCATTGGAAATTAGCTTGTCACTTGAGGTAGTAGGAGCATCACTTAAACTTTGTAAGCACCACTTGACTTGTTGTGAAGCTCTTCCTTATCCTTAAGTGTCATTTCATGGGCAACAATTCTTCCAATGACTTCAGTTGGCTTGAGAGTCTTGTAGTTTGGCATCATTTGGATCAAAGTGCACACGGTGTCATACTTTCCATCCAAAGCTCTGAGAATCTTCTTAATGATGAATCGGTCGGTCATTTCTTCGCTTCCTAAGCCTGCAATCTCATTTGTGATGAGAGCAAGCCTAGAGTACATTTCAGCGACTCCTTCACCATCCTTCATCTTGAACTTGTCAAGTTGACCTTGAAGAATATCTAGCTTTGATTCCTTCACAGATTCAGTACCTTCGTGCATTTCAACCAAAGTATCCCAAATCTCTTTAGCATTCTCAAGACGGCTGATTTTGTTGAACTCTTCGGGACACAAAGCATTGAAGAGAATGTCACAAGCTTGAGCATTGTTTTGCAACATCCGCAACTCTTCGGGTGTAGCTTCGCGATCCGGAACTTTTCCTTCTTCAAAGAAATCACCTTGCATGCCAACACAAATAATGCCCCATGCGGCAGGATTATGACCAAGAATATGCATTTTCATTTTATGCTTCCAACTAGCAAAATTTGTACCATCAAAGTAAGGACCTCTACGATAATTACCCTCACTAGACGCCATACTCTCCTAGGTTGTGAAACCAAGCTTATGGAGTCCAAAGCAATGGAAACCAAGGCAATGGAGACCAAAGCTCTGATACCACTTGTAGGATCGAAAGTAGGTCTAGAGGGGGGGTGATTAGACTACTTGACAATATAAAAAATCTGCCTTTAGATCATGCAAAGTTTTTGGCAGTTTCACAAACAAGATCAATTCAAGTAACACCCTACACATGCAATTCTAGAGTATATGCAGCGGAAAGTAAATTGCACATGTAAAAGAGAGGTGGAGAAGATCAAACGCAGTTTGGTGACACGGAGATTTTTGTCGTGGTTCCGATAGGTGGTGCTATCGTACATCCACGTTGATGGAGACTTCAACCCACGGAGGGTAACGGTTGCGCGAGTCCACGGAGGGCTCCACCCACGAAGGGTCCACGAAGAAGCAACCTTGTCTATTCCATCACGGCCTACGCCCACGGAGGACTAGCCTTACTCGGGGTAGATCTTCACGAAGTAGGCGATCTCCTTGCCCTTACAAACTTCTTGGTTCAACTCCACATCATCAAGACGGAGGCTCCCAAGCGACACCTAACCAATCTAGGAGGCACTACCCCCCAAAAGGTAATAGACGGTGTTGATGGTGATGAACTCCTTGCTCTTGTGCTTCAGATGATAAACTCCCCAACACTCAACTCTCCTCACTGATATGGCTGTGGTGGAAGAAAGATTTGAGTGGAAAGCAACTTGGGAAGGCTAGAGATCAAGTTTCATATGGTAGGAATGGAATGGCTTGATCTCAACACAAGGGTAGGTGGTTCACTTCTCAGAAAGTGTATGGTAGGAATGGTAGTACTTTCTGATGGCTCTCCTCACGAATGAGGAGGGGGTGGAGGGGTATATATAGCCTCCACACAAAATCCAACCGTTACACACACATTTGACCAATCTCGGTCAGACCGAAGTGAAAACTCGGTCAGACCGAAAGTTCAAATATAGTGAACGTTGGGATTTTCGGTGGGACCGAAAATACCATCTCGGTGAGACCGAAGTGAGTCAAAGGTTAGGGTTTGCCATTTCGGTGAGACCGAAAATATAAACTCGGATATTCCGAATTGATGTCAACTGATCACAGAAGGTTGGCAGCCCTTTTTTCGGTGAGACCGAAACTCAGAATCGGTTTGACCGAGAAGCTAGGGTTTGGAGAAACAACTGAAGTGGTTCATCTCGGTGGGACTGAGTTGGATAAATCGGTGTGACCGAGATGTTAGGGTTTGTAGAGATAACTTCATCTCGGTGAGACAGAGTTGGTTTGACCGAGATTACTTATGGGTGTGTGTTAAGTAGTGAATAGTGCTGATAGTTGAGGGAGTTAGATCACCAAGCACTTGAGCAACAAGAACATTAACACAACCTCATCCCCTTTTAATAGTATTGGCTTTTCCTATGGACTCAATGTGATCTTTGATCACTAAACCAAAAATGGAGTCTTGAGCTTTTGCCAATGCTTGTCTTAGCATTTTGAGGGGTCCACTTCTTCAGACATTTCCATACCCATATCATCGAACTTCTCTGAAATGATTCTCAAGATAATATTAGTTCAATGATATATATGTTGTTATTAATTACCAAAACCACCCGGGGATTAGTTGCACTTTCATCATAGCATTCACCCTTCGATAAGCACGAAGGAAAACTAAACAATGTATGAGTTGAAGAGTTACTCTCATCAGAAGGTGGGCATGTGTACTAATCCTCTCTTCCTCCTTTTGTTCTTCGCTCTCCTCCTCATCTTTTACATCTAATGAGCTCACAGTGTCACCAATTTCTTCTTCCATAGATTCCTGCAAAATATTAGTCTCTTCTTCGACATCGAAGACTTTCTCAATAAAATCATTAATATAAGCATTAGAAGCATAATTTTCATAGCAATATTTAAGTATAGAAAAAATTTACATACGTAAAGATTAGTATCACACTTTTCAATCAAATAATCAATTTCATATGCACCCTTAAAAGCAAAAAAATCTTCAATTCATTCAACCTCATCGTAATTATAACCACCATTAGCATAAGAATATAGAACTCCATTATCACTAAACTCACATTGGTAGGGAAGGTGTTTCTTAGGGTCTTTACAACAACAAGTAAAATCATGTATTTCGCATAAATTCCAAGCATAGCAATTCACGGTATTAATATGATGCAATAAAAACTTCCCTTTTTGAAATAAGCGGTCTCACACATAAGAAGCATGCTCATCTAATGATTTGCCCTCAACTAAGCTAGTTGTGGTTTCAGCACGAGCACATAGGGATCGAAGATGATCCACGTAGAAAGCTTCAGCAATGTGATATATTTTGGGAGGTTCTTCAACCATTGGTGTAGTTGGTACAACTATTTTTTTGGAATTTTCCATTTCCTACCCATAACTGAAGATGGGAATAACTTAGAACAAAAAATAAAATTTACTTAGTGATAAAGCAAACAAGCACACATGAGAATACTGACCCCACGCTGTTGCTCCCCGGCAACGGTGCCAAAAAAGGTCTTGATAACCCACAAGTATAGTGGATCAATCGTATCCTCTTTCGATGAGTAAGAGTGATGAACCCAGCGAGGAGCTAAAGGTAGAACAAATACTCCCTAAAGTTCTATCGACCATCGATACAATTCTACGCACACTTGATGTTTGCTTTACCTAGAAAAAGTATGAAACTAGAAGTACTTCATAATTGTAGGATAAGTGTGCAAGATAATAAAGAGCACGTAAATGAAAGCTAGGGGTTGTTTAGATAAATAAACAATTAAATTAGTTTTAGTAGAGAGTTTTTTGTCAAAAGAAAGTTATTTGTCCCTAGGCAAATGATATCTAGACCGGTAATCATTATTGCAATTTTCTATGAGGGAGAGGCATAAGCTAACATACTTTCTCTACTTGGATCATATGCACTGATGAATGCAACTCTAGCAATCATTCGTAACTACTAAAGATCACTAAGGCAAAAGCCAACCATAGCATTATAAGGTATCAAGTCCTCTTTATTCCCATGTGCAACAACCCACTTACTCGGGTTTGTGCTTCTGTCACTCACGCCACCCACCATTAGTGAATCATGAACATATTGCACCACCCTACAACGGGGATCCCTCACGCTTGCGCGACATGGAGAGCACCATAGGACAGCACCAATAATAAAACATAAAACTCAAACCAATCATGTTCATCAATTAACCCATAGGACAAAACGGATCTACTCAAACATCATAGGATAACCACACATCATTGGACAATAATATATAGCGTTGAGCACCATGTTTAAGTAGATATTACATCGGGGATAATAGGTGTTACACCGTTGTATAGAGGGGCAGGAGAGTTGGTGCTGTGGTAACGAGGTTGTTGGTGTATATCACCGTCACGATCCTTACCCCGGCGACACTCGGGCGCCCCCAGGAGAGAGGGGGAGAGAGCCCCCTCCTTCTTCTTCTCTTTCCTTGACCTCCACCCTAGATAGGAGGAGGGTTTCCCCTCTAGACCATGGCCTCCAGGGCGGCGGAGGGGCGGGAGCCCCTCCAAGATTAGATCTATCTCTATGTTTCTCTTTTGTTTCGCGACTCCTATTTATAGCTTTTCATCGTTTATTAAATTCCCAGAGATCCGTACATCTGATTAGGCTGAAATTTTAACACGATTTGCTACCAGATATTATCTGTCTTGCGGCGAAAGAAGTGCACCAAACGCCTTACAGGGGACCCACAAGCCCTCCAAGCGCACCCAGGGTAGGGACGCGCCCCTCAAGCTTGTTCTCCCTCGTGCATCGTCTCGCATTGATTCTATTTCCCAGAAATGAGATATATACCAAAATAATTCTTTGTAAATTTTTATTGCGTTTGGACTCCGTTTGATATAGGTATTCTGCGAAACGAAAAACATGCAACAAACAGGAACTGGCACTGTGCACTAGATCAATATGTTAGTCCAAGAAAATCATATAAATTGTTGCCAAAAGTAAGTAAAAATTGTAGAATATTTGCATGGAACAATAAAAAATTATAGATATGATGGAGATGTATCACGTTCCTTGGAAGAGATACTGATCGGCGGATGGGACCTCGAGAGAGGGTCTTGATAAGTCACCGTAGTGCATTAGGTTGATGCTGTGTATGCCCTAGATGGTACCTATTATGGTCTGAAGACATATTTGACCATAGATCAATCAAACCGAATGCTTGGCCCTTGGATAGTTGGTCCCCATAGCTGCGCATGGTATTTTGAGTGCGAAATTGTGCATTCGAGGCACGTACTTTGCGGCTAGGACGGTCATGCTATGGGGGAGCGTATACCTATTTGTATTGAGCGTGGGAAGACTCTGAGAGCTGTGAAAGAGCTCGGTGTCATTTACTTGCCTCTCGTGCCTTGACGGAAGATTGGGACTTCAGCACCTCGTTGTTGATCTGGACTTCGGCTGCCAGAGCTGATGTATGTTCCTCAGTCTGGAGTGAGCATTTAGTGTTTCCATTAACGGTGATGACACCCTTGGGTTCGGGCATCTTAAGCTTCAGATATGCGTAGTTGGGAACATTATTGGAGCGAGCGAATGATGTTACACTGAGGAGAGTGTGGTAACCACTTCGGAAAGGGACGATGTTGAAGATCAAGTCCTCACCACGGAAGTTGCCAGGCGAGCCGAAGACAACCTCCAAGGTGATGGTTCGCATGCAGTGTGCCTCGACGCTTGGAATTATTCCTTTAAGATAGTGTTGATGGGTTTGATCGTTGATGGATCAATGCCCATCTTACTCACTGTATCTTAGTAAATCGGGTTGAGGCTGCTGCCCCTGTCCATGAGGACTCTAGTTAGGTGGTACCCATCTACAATGGGGTCAAGTACCAGGGCAATTGTTCCTCCATGATGGATATTGCTCGGATGGCCCCTTCGGTCGAAGGTGATCGGATAAGCTGACCATGGGTTGAATTTTGGGGCCACCGGCTCCATGGCATAGACGCCCCGAAGTGCATGCTTCCTCTCCTCTTGGGTATGTGCGTGATGTAGGTCATGTTCACGGATTTTACCTCGAGAGGGAACTTATTTTGACCTCCATTGTTCGTCCTGCGAGGTTCGTCAACATACTCGTTGTTCGGGCCCTTGCCTTGTTCCTCGGCTATAAGTTTCCCGACCTGTTTGATCACCCAAAAGTTACGATTGGTGTGGTTGGCTGGCTTGTCTGAAGTGTCATGGATCTGGCATGGACTATATAGGATCTTATCCAGCATGGTAGGACCGTCCTGGTTCCCTTAGAGGTCTTCTTCGATCCTGATTTTGAATTGCTGAATCTAGCATTTACGGTCGTATCACCGGCTTCACCGCCGTTGTGTCGACGCTTGTTTTATTGCGTCGTGGTTTCCTGTTTCTGTCCCAAACCTCTGAGGTACTGGAGTCTTTAGAATGTTTGCATCTACGAGCCAACCAACTATCCTCGCTCGCGCAAAAGTGGGTCATTAGGGAGGTTAAGGCCGACATTGTTTTTGGCTTGTCTTGGCAGAGGTGATGAGCTAGCCATTCGTCCCGGATGATGTGTCTCAAAGCGGGTATCACCTTGGCTTCCGGATAGTCAGTGATTTGGTTCTTATTAGTCAAGAACCGATTCCAAAATTACCTGGCTGACTCTCCAGGCTATTGAACAATGTGGCTCAAGTCATCGGTGTCCGGAGGATGAACATAGGTGCCTTGAAAGTTAGCTTGGAAAGCACCTCGAGCTCTTCCAACTTCCGATGGAGTTATTGGGTA
Organism: Secale cereale; assembly: GCA_902687465.1. Classification (NCBI taxonomy): domain Eukaryota; kingdom Viridiplantae; phylum Streptophyta; class Magnoliopsida; order Poales; family Poaceae; genus Secale; species Secale cereale. Next base: position 380,284,165 of record LR738715.1, on the reverse strand, counting down.
GGTTGTTTAACCAGTGTCGTGATGGTCCTTTAAGCTTAGTGGCGGGTATTTTATGGCGTGGAGATCATCACCTAGGCCATATGAATGTGGAGAAGGAAATCTTCGATCCACACAGCCAGGTCTATTGTCCCGTCATATTGTTCGATGTTTACGGGCTTAAACCCTTCGGGGAACTGCTGCTACATCACCTCATCTGTGAAACACATCGGATGTGTGGCGCCCCTAACTCGGGCCACGCCGTGCCGGAGATTGGTGGTCATACGAGCATGTTACTGCCCCCGAGCTTTGTCGTTTCTACCACGCCAGGCCGGCTACCCGTCCCGTCCAGTGGGACTGTGTCCTCTAGACCCGTAAATGGATCTTGTTTGGCATGCTCTGGCGTCTAAGTCACGCCGCAGGTCATGCGGGTCCTCCGGATGTACTGGCTCCTCTCCCCTCTGGCTAGGGAGTTGAGATGGGCTTTCATCATCTCTAGCCATCCTATCTCATCCTCGAGGGGGGCGATTTTGCTGGATTGCCTGGGTTCGTTTGGGGGGTATGGGCTCATGAGCTTTGTCATCGCATTGTGGAAGCAAACATTGCCGTGGGTAACTCATGTTCTGGTCCTGGCGCTTATTTCCGAAGACCTCTTCGGCTGCTAGGACCCTTGTCCATATGTTGTTAGGGGTATCATGTTCGGCCTTTAAATGTTGTTGTTTCTCTTCAAGCTTCGAGTAGTGGCTATAAGCTGCCGCTTGAACCGTTCTTTGTGTAGCAGGTCTTTGGGGACGATGAAATCTTCGGGCTTGAGACTTTCCTCATCCTCGGAAGGAGGTAGGTAATCCCTATCCTTGGAGTCATCAGGGTCCTCGGGGAGTGCGGTGGTCCTCGGGGTCACCATTGTCATCGTGGCCTTCAGGGGCGGCTGGGTTTTATTCGGGAGTGCGTTATCACCCAGCTCCCCCATGTCGTTCAAAGTGGCGTCATCACCAATGCCATTTGTGTCTTCCCTGTCCCTTGCACGTCCCCTAGATTGGTTTTGCTGGTGTCGGCGTTTGGATGACTCCATTGCGGGGTCCTCGCCGTCCTCCCTGGGGTGTCGACCATCCTGTGATGGGAGTGGTTGGGGAATTTGTTGTATAGGCCATAGCGTCAACATCCTCATCCATGTCCTCGGCATCTTAGGAAGCGTATTCCAGAATATCAGTTACGTCCTTGATAGTGGCTACCAGGTGGGTGGTGGGTGGGACATAAAATTCCCTGTGGTCCATCCTCAGTCTGATCTAATCATAGACTAGATATGGCCCGTGTGCAATACTGATCGTCTGGATTCGATCTAATGTCTCGTTTAACAACAGGAGGTTGGCTGGATCCGTCTTGTGGCTTTGTTCGAAGTTAATCTTTAGTGCGACCGCACATAGGACGCGCTTGGCCAGGGCTAACTCCTTGTTCTCGGATTCAGAGGTCTGATCCAAGCTCAAAGCCGGATCCAAGATAAAGCTCGCCTTGGGGTGTGTGGAGAAGAAGATCTGAAGTTGAAGATTTAGGATTTGTGGGTTCCTTATGCGAGAATGAGAATCTAGTAAAGATCAGATCGCCCTGGCGTCAGCACCGTACTCGATGCTGCCGAACTTATCTTCTGCTCATGGGCGAAACTATCGACCTGATCAAGGTGATTGGACGAATTGCGGAACGATGCTACCGAACACGAAGAGCTGGTCGGGGATGAAGATGTCACCAGTGCTGTTGCCGTCACTGATGACTAATGAAGCCATCGATCCGTTGGCGATCCCACAGTGGAACTCTCAATGAAACCACCAATGTCGGTGTCAAAATGGTGGATCTCGGGTAGGGTGTCCCGAGTTGTGGATTTTGGATCAATGGGGGAACAGTGAATGCAGGGACATTATTTATCCAGGTTCGGGCCCTCACGAAGAGTTAAAACCCTACGTCTTGATTATATTTGTTGGTGAAATATTTGCCTACCTATGTATTTGAGATGGTTGATAGAAACAGGTATGGACTGATTTGTTCGCTACTGCACACACAGAGAAATAGTTCATACAAACCCTAAGAGAATGTTGTCTCCGGTGCTAAGTTTGAAGAACTTCACCAAAGTATATCTGCATTCCAGAGAAGAACAAGCTATATATGTTGAGGTCATCATGATGAGGAGATTGATGTGAAGGAATTAACCCCTGAAAGTTTATTGTTGAAGCCAAGCTTTTGGTTCGGTACTGTCGTCCGAAGAAATTAACTCGAGCAAATGGAAGTCGAAGAAAAAGTAAAATGTAGTATTCATTTCATTGTTCTTCTTTCATTTATTTGAGTCATAGGACCTCCCTACTATTAAGAGGGGTATAGGTTCTCGAAGCTCAGATCCACTGTGATGCTAAGCCCAAAGCCTATGACCGATGCGAGATAAATCTCTTTATGCTCCCAATGATTACCTGGCAGCAGTAGACGTTGTTCTTCGTGTTGTAGGTGATATCTTGTAGACTCGAGAGTTGGCTTTACTTGCTCCGTAAGTATTTTTACCGTTGTGCTGAAAATCTGACCATTTGACTCGTGTCATTCGGCCATTGGCTGCTCCACATGTCCAATTAGGTCATTTCCCTTTAGGGAAGGTTGTGACTATAAATAGCCTCCCCCCCTCCAACTTTGTCCGTTGGCTGCTCCTCTTGAGATTCTGAGAAGATTGATTTGAGAAACCCCTCTCTGAGTCATTTGAGTGAGATTTCTTGTACCTATTACTCTTGATAGTTGCGCACTCTCTAGATGGATAGGTTTTGGCTCGAGTGTTGAAGACTTGTTGTCTTCACCGAGCTAGATCTTCAGCAACCAAGAGTGAGTATGGTTCGCGGAGACTGGCCGAAGGTTTGGAGATCACCGATAATGATCTACCACGTGTGAAATCAACTGGTGTCTGATCAACTCCGAGTTGATGTAGAATAGGGTGAAGAGAGTTTATCTTCCATGTTAAGTCACAACCCCTCCAACCAGACGTAGTCATTTGGCGGAAGGGCGAACTGGTCTACTAATTTCTTCCGTCGCCATCGAGCACCACTGGTTCAATTTACTTCACTGCATTACTTTCAACAGTTTTCTTTCGTGCTCTATGTCAATAGTTTACTTGATCTTTATGTGCTTGTTGCAAATCCTTCAGTCGTATTTTGCGTGTTGTACCAACTGTGTTGTCCACTCAGTTGGTGATACCATCCGTTCAAATTATTCTTCACTCTAATCATGTTATACTAGCTTGTCACTCACTGCATTATTTCTCTTCCGCTTCTTCACTTCTTTTAATCAAGCATTTCCATCATATCATTTACTTTGTGTTGTGTCAGGACCCCGATCCTAAGTCACACCGATCTAGCTTGTAACACGTCATATCACTTTGCGGCCTCACGCACGGTATCCCCACGGGTGCCATCTTACCTGGCCCGGGACTATTTGCACATTTTGGCACACGTATATGATAGTGTCGCTAGCATCCATATGACAGAGAACCCGGGCTGACATGGCTAGTTATAAACCAAAAGTGGCACTAAATTACAGAGACATGCATCCATGACCTAGCAACGAACGTGTCGGTCATCAACGTATGGACCCAAGTCGTAGCAAGCTACATGGACTTAAAGGAACAACACGTGACATTTCCCCTAAGGGACAGACACAGGAACGAAGAAGGACACATGCCGGCCAGCCTACGTGTTCCGAGCAGTAGCAAGCTACCAAGCCTCAGTGGAAGCACTAGGAGGCATTTCCCTGTAAAATAGGCTACCAAAGGTAAGCAACTAGGTGTCGGATCCCACTCATACCAAGCATTTCAATCACACACACAATATGCTCAATATGTGCAAATACAACATTGCATCACAACAGAACTCTATGACTCAATGCACTTTATTTAAGAGTCTCCGAAGAGCCATACATAACATATCCATACAGGTAGGGGTCACATGACCAAACACTCAAGTCATACAAACATACAAGCACAAGCGGAAGCTAACATGTCTGAGTACAGACAACTTGGAAATAAAACCGGCTTGGTGTAGCCTGACTATCTACAAGGCCCTTCACCAGCTCAGGATCTCCATCTGGGTAGCAAGCTACTCGTCGACGTTAACGTCTATGTAAAACCCATCAAAAGGGGCAGGGTTCTCCTCTGAAACAGTTATTAAGCAAACATGAGTACAAAGGTACTCAGCAAGTCTTACAACAGAACCTATCATACATGCATCATTATCAACAAGGGTAGTGGAGTTCATAGCAGCAAGCCAGCTTTGACTCTTGGCTAACCTATACTGCAACTCTTAGCAGATTGCAAGATAAGACTACGTACACGAGTCCTCTACTCACCACAACAATACACCACCGTGGATCCTCTTCTGTCATCCTACGGAAGGGCCATCCACGACACTCACACTTGTCTTGAGGCTTTTAATAGTATCCATCAACTTGTTTATGAACTGTAAGAGAAACCAAGTGGTCCGTACCGTGAACAACGGCTATTCGAATAGATTGGTAACCCTACAGGGGTGTACTTCTTCACACATGTTTCCATCACTTAGCGTCTGCACACGACATGTGCTCGGCAGACTTCAAGCGAAAGCCGATGTGGGTGTAGACCACGACCTAACCAACCACTCAAGTCTCTCGTCCAGGTTTATCGCCTATTTGGTTCCATCCGTGGGGAGATCCGGCCCCAAACGATGTGTACAGGGTTCCCGAGTCACCAAACGGGCGACCAGTACACCGTGCCACGTACCTGCCGCATCACAGCCCACCCCGAGGGTCAGCGCTGTGCACGACCACTAGTAAACTACAAACACCAGAAACTAGTTGCAACTCCTGGACAGAGAACAAGGGCAGTCAATAAGTCGAGCGGGGTCATATTTCAGGGCCCAATGTGTGGTAGTAGCTGTAACTTGAACGACACATACAGATCTCATGTCCTATGGACGGTTCCAATGAAACAACCCACCATGTACTCCTACATGACCTTTCATCGATACCTTTACCAAACATGTTCCACACTTCTCTCTCTTTATAGAGTATGATCATTTCACTCTGATCCATCACCCAGATGAACCAGACCTGACACAACTCTAAGCATAGCAGGAAACATAAACAAATAGCATGGTGGAACACGCATCACATGGCTCAATCAACTCCTACACATGCTAGTGGGTTTCAACTATTTACTGTGGCAATGACATGTCATGCAAAGTAATGGGGTTCAACTACCGCAGCAAGTAGCAGTTCACACGTTGTTGCCTTAATGCAGTAAAAGAGAGCAGGAGCGAGAAGATGGGTTTGTATCGGAATGATCAATGGTTTCTTGCCTGACAGATTGGTTGTCTGGTACTGCTCTTCAGTTGGATACGCAGTTGTATCCTCGAGAGCAGGACCTACCACGAAGAACACCGACGATACAATCAATATACAAACAAATGCAACAATATGATGCATGCTCATGACATGGCAAGGTGAATGTGTTTTGGGCTAATGCAACTATAAATAGAAATGTTTGAGCTTATTTGAATCAAAGATTCAAATTTGTACCCAAACTATTATTTATTAAAGTGCATTATCATGTTTTCAAGTGAACAGCAAGGTTAACTTGCTCAAACATGCATGAAACCGGTGCCATTGGAAAGATTGGATTTTTCTGATCAATTTTCATATATAAATCTTTTCCATCTGAGCTACTGTAGAATTTATATGATTTTTTTGAAGTTTAAAGCATTTTCTGGAATTTCCTGAATTGTTTTAAATCAATTAATCCCAGAAAAGCATTTACTACGTCAGCATGACATCATGCTGACATCAGCAAGTCGACAGGGTGGCCCAGGTCAAACCTGACCAGTGGGACCCACTGGTCAGTGTCACAGTTAGTTAACTAACTAATTAGGATTAGTTTAGGCACTAACCTAGGTTTGACTAACAGGCAGGGCCCACCTGTCAGTGACCCAGGGGAGTCAAACCCCTGGTCAAACTGGGTTGACCCGCTAGCGTTTAGCCGCCGGCGAGGCCAGACGCGGCGGTGAGGTGCGGAAATCATGCTTCGGCGACCAAATCGAGGGCGGAGCACGTCTACGTGCTGCTGGTGAGGTGCCGCAGCGAGTGGTGGTGGTGGTGGTTGGCCTCGGGGTCGCCGGAATCGACGTCGGCGACGAGTCCAGCGGTTGCCGGAGCTCAGGTGAGCTCGGGCTAGTCGCTAGAGGGCACGGCGAGGCTCATGGTGAAGAGCTCTAGGCTCCTGGAGGTGCGGTGGAGTTAATGGACAGGATGGCGTGGCCGTTGGGTGGCCTGAGCCTCGTCGGCGACGAGCTCCGCGGCGGTGCGTGCAGGTGAGCTTCGTGCAGTGCATACGGTGCAGGAGAGAGTCAACGGAGAGGGGGAGGACGGAGCTGAGCTCACGGCGATTGCAGCGAGCGTCGAAGCGGGCTCGGGGAAGGACGGAGTTGAGCAGGGCGATGATGGCGATCTCAGCGGCCGGAGTTGGGGAAGATGGGGTCGGGGGCGACTCCAGAGCGGGCGAGCACTCGGGGCCTGGCCTGCTCGACGTAGTCGACGATGGCGGAGCGAACAGACTGTCAGGACCCCGATCCTAAGTCACACCGATCTAGCTGTAACACGTCATATCACTTTGCGGCCTCACACACGGTAACCCCACGGGTGCCACCTTACCTGGCCCGGGACCGTTTGCGCATTTTGGCACACTTATATGACAGTGTCGCTAGCATCCATATGACAGAGAACCCGGGCCGACATGGCTAGTTATAAACCAAAAGTGGCACTAAATTACAGAGACAGGCATCCATGACCCAGCAACGAACGTGTCGGTCATCAACGTATGAACCCAAGTCGTAGCAAGCTACATGGACTTAAAGGAACAACGTGTGACATTTCCCCTAAGGTACAGACACAGGAACGAAGAAGGACACATGCCAGCCAGCCTACGTGTTCCGAGCAGTAGCAAGCTACCAAGGCTCATTGGAATCACTAGGAGGCATTTCCCTGTAAGGTAGGCTACCAAAGGAAAACAACTAGGTGTCGGATCCCACACATACCAAGCATTTCAACCATACACACAATATGTTCAATATGTGCAAATACAACATTGCATCACAACAGAACTCTATGACTCAAAGTACTTTATTTAAGAGGCTCCAAGAGCCATACATAACATATCCATACAGGTAGGGGTCACATGACCCAACACTCAAGTCATACAGTCATACAAGCACAAGCGGAAGCTACATGTCTGAGTACAGACAACTTAGAAAATAAAACAGGCTTGGTGTAGCCTGACTATCTACAAGGCCCTTCACAAGCTCCAGATCTCCGTCTGGGTGTCAAGCTACTCGTCGACGTCAACGTCTATGTAGAAAGCATCAGCAGGGGCAGGGTTCTCCTCTGCAACAGTTATTAAGCAAACATGAGTACAAAGGTACTCATCAAGTCTTACCACGGAACCTATCATACATGCAACATTATCAAAGGGGGTAGTGGAGTTCATAGCAGAAAGCCAGCTTTGACTCTTGGCTAACCTATACTACAACTCTCAACGGATTGCAAGATGTTATTACGAACACGAGTCCTCTACTCACCACAACAATACACTACCGAGGATCCTCTTCCGTCATCCTACGGAAGGGCCATCCACGGCACTCACACTTATCTTGAGGCTTTTAGTAGTATCCATCAACTTGTCTATGAACTATAAGAGTAACCAAGTAGTCCGTACCGCGAA
>LR738715.1:380255591-380276414 GCA_902687465.1 Secale cereale | reverse complement strand
TAGGCTACCAAAGGAAAACAACTAGGTGTCGGATCCCACACATACCAAGCATTTCAACCATACACACAATATGTTCAATATGTGCAAATACAACATTGCATCACAACAGAACTCTATGACTCAAAGTACTTTATTTAAGAGGCTCCAAGAGCCATACATAACATATCCATACAGGTAGGGGTCACATGACCCAACACTCAAGTCATACAGTCATACAAGCACAAGCGGAAGCTACATGTCTGAGTACAGACAACTTAGAAAATAAAACAGGCTTGGTGTAGCCTGACTATCTACAAGGCCCTTCACAAGCTCCAGATCTCCGTCTGGGTGTCAAGCTACTCGTCGACGTCAACGTCTATGTAGAAAGCATCAGCAGGGGCAGGGTTCTCCTCTGCAACAGTTATTAAGCAAACATGAGTACAAAGGTACTCATCAAGTCTTACCACAGAACCTATCATACATGCAACATTATCAAAGGGGGTAGTGGAGTTCATAGCAGAAAGCCAGCTTTGACTCTTGGCTAACCTATACTACAACTCTCAACGGATTGCAAGATGTTATTACGAACACGAGTCCTCTACTCACCACAACAATACACTACCGAGGATCCTCTTCCGTCATCCTACGGAAGGGCCATCCACGGCACTCACACTTATCTTGAGGCTTTTAGTAGTATCCATCAACTTGTCTATGAACTATAAGAGTAACCAAGTAGTCCGTACCGCGAATAACGGCTATTCGAATAGATTGATAACCCTGCAGGGGTGTACTTCTTCACACACGCTCCCACCACTTTTGCCGTTTACTCGACGTGTACTCGGCAACCTTCAAGCGGAAGCCCAACGTGGGTGTCGGCCACGACCTGACTAACTACTCAAGTCTCTCGTCCAGGTTTATCGCCTATTTGGGTTCCATCCGTGGGGAGATCCGGCTGGGGTGTCGCTCACGGCCCCAAACGATGTGTACAGGGCTCCCGAGTCACCAAACGGGCAACCGATACACCGTGCCACGTACCTGTCGCATCACAACCCACCCCGAGGGTCAGCGCTGTGCACGACCTCCAGTAAACTATAAACACCAGAAACTAGTTGCAACTCCTTGACAGAGGTCGAGGGTAATTAATAAGCCGAGAGGGTCAATGTGTGGTAGTAGCTGTAACTTGAACCACACATACAGATCTCGGGTCCTATGGACGATTCCAATGAAACAACCCACCATGTACTCCTACATAGCCTTTCATTGATACCTTTACCAAGCGTATTCCACACTTCCTTCTCTTTATCGGTATGATCATTTCACTCTGATCCATCACCCAGATGAACCAGACCAGACACAACTCTAAGCATAGCAGGCAACATAAAAAAATAGCATGGTGGATCACACATCACATGGCTCAATCAACTCCTACACATGCTAGTGGGTTTCAACTATTTACTGTGGCAATGACAGGTCATGCAAGGGAATAGGGTTCAACTACCGCAGCAAGTAGCAGTTCACACGCTGTTGCCTTAATGCAGTAAAAGAGAGCACGAGCGAGAAGATGGGTTTGTATCGGAATGATCAATGATTGCTTGCCTGACAAAGTGGTTGTCGGGTACTACTCTTCAGCTGGATACGCAGCAGTATCCTCGGGAGCAGGACCTAACACGGAGAATACCGGCGATACAATCATTAAACAAACAAATGGAACAATATGATGCATGCTCATGACATGGCAAGATGCATGTGTTTTGGGCTAATGCAACTATAACCAGAAGGGTTTGAGCCTATTTGAATCAAAGATTCAAATTGGCACTTTAGCTATTATTTAATTAAGTGCATTATCATGTTTTAATGTATACAGCAAGGTTAACTTGCTCAAACATGCATGAAACCAGTGCCATTGGAAAGATTGGATTTTTCTGATCATTTTTCATATATAAATTATTTCCATCTGAGCTACGGTTGATTTTATATGATTTTTAGAAGTTTTGGGTATTTTCTGAAATTCATAAATCATTTAAGATTTATTTTAATTTCCAGAAACTCTTTACTGCGTCGGCATGACCTCATGCTGACGTCAGCAGGTCAACAGAAGCTGGTCCAGGTCAAACATGACATGTGGGCCCGGCATGTCAGTGTCACAGCTAATTAACAAAGTTAATTAGTGTTAAACTAGAGACTAATTAGCTGTCAGTGGGGTCTGGGCCCACGGGTCAGTGACTAAACTAATTAACTGATTTAATTAACATTAACTTAATTAAACTAGCTAATTAGGGGAGGGGTGGCCCACACGTCAGCGACCCAGGGGTGGTCAACCCCTCGGTCAAACGAGTCAAACTCGCCGGCGAAGTGGCGCCGGCGAGGCCAAACACGGCGGCGTGCTTCGAAAAATGCCCACAGGGCACGGTTCGAGCCGTGGTTGGGCGCGTTGGAGAGCCCTTGCCGAAGCGTGTCGAATGGTGGTGGTCGCCGGGCTTGTGGTGGCCGGAGGCGACGGCAACGAGCTCGACAGCGGCGGCCGGCGTTCGGGTGTGTGTGGAGACGCTGCTGCGGTGGCCTAGGCGATGCGTGCGTGGCACCTAGCTCATCTACGTGCTGCGGCGAGCGAGATGGACATGTGTCCGTGACCAAATGGTCACCGGAGCATCGCCGGCGGCAAGCACAGAGGCGGTGGGTTTCGGTGATCAACGGAGCAGCAGCTACACGGCGCAAACGAAGCGGAGGAGAGAGGGGTTCGGCGTAGGGGCTCACAGCGGTGCTAGCGAGCTCGACGGAGGGGTCGGGGACGCTCTACAGCTTCTTAATCGACGGCGAGGTGCTCCGGCGATCCGAGGTTGGGGACGACGGCGTGAAGGCGTTGCAGGGCTCCCGGCGATCCGTGGCTCAGCGAGGAGGAAGAGGGCGTCGCGGTGAACCTTCTGGACACGGTCACGGGACGAGGGGGAGGTTCTAGGTGCGGCAACGGCGAACGGGGGAGACGGGCGGCTCGGTGGTGAGAGGGAGAGAGCCAAGGGAAGGCGATGAGGACGAGGGGAAAGTGAGAGAGGGGTCGGGGCAATTGCGTGGCGACGCCAGGAGACGTCCAGGCCGTTGGGGAGGCAGGCAAGCAGGGTGGAGGTGGCCGGGCGCGTGCCGGCGCGCGGTGGCCACGCGCGCTGCCTTCTGGCGCGAGGAGGAAGGCGACAGAAACGGTGCTGGTGGGCTGGGCCGGCCTGCAACAGTGTTGGGCTCAGGTAAGTTCTTTCTCTATCTTTCTTTTTTTCCTATTTCTTTTCTGTTTCATTTCTTTTGCAACTTTGTTTAATTAATAAAAATGCCAGAACATTTTTATAACTCATAAAACTTGTCATGCCCACTGTATATAATATGAACATTATGGAACATTATAGTTTATGATTATTTGAGCATTTAAAATATTTTATAGCATTTAAATGCCCAAATACAAATACCATATGATTTAATCCAAAGCCCTTAGATGTCCTAGAAAATTGTGCACCATTTTTGGCAGAGGTTTAGGACCAAGGCAGAAATGATGAACATTTTTTAAGGGCATTTTAGGTACATTGGAAAAGATTTTATCAAACCCTAGTTGTTAGAAGAGGGGTGCTGGGGTTTCTATCATTCCCATTTCAAGTTTCTTTGATAAGTAGACATGATGCACACTCTATCTAGTCCTATTGCAAGTGCTCTAGGGATGTGACAACTCACCCCCACTTAAAAGAATCGCGTCCCGAGATTCGGGTTCCTCCGGAAATAGGGTGGGGTACTCAAGTCGAAGACGATCCTCCCTTTCCCAAGTAGCTTCACTCTCGGAATGATGTGACCATTGAACCTTGAGAAACTTGATATTGTGGCGTCGAGTGGTGCGCTCGGTTTGATCAAGAATACGAACGGGGTATTCTCGGTATGTGAGATTGTCCTGGAAATCAAGCGTTTCGTGGTCCACTCCGCGGATAGGATCCGAGAAGCAACGCCTGAGTTGAGAAACGTGGAACACATCATGAACTCTGGATAGGTGCGGAGGTAGTTCCAATTGGTAGGCAACTTCTCCTCCTTTGGCAAGAATGCGAAAAGGGCCGATTTAACGAGGGGCCAATTTGCCTTGGATACCGAAGCGATGGGTTCCCTTATGAGGAGTAACCCGAAGGTAAGCCTTATCGCTGACTTCAAAAGTCACAGCCTTATGATGACTATCATATTGGCTCTTCTGGCGAGACTGGGCTGTTTTCAATTAATCACGAACGATTTGAACTTGCTCTTCTGCCTCCTGGATCATATCCGGACCAAAGAATTGTCTTTCCCCGGTTTCTGGCCAGTTAAGAGGTGTTCGACACCTTCGTCCATATAGAACTTCGAAGGGAGCTTTACCCAGGCTGGCTTGACAACTATTATTATAAGCAAATTCGGCAAATGGAAGACACTTCTCCCAATCCATACCGAAAGAGATGACAGAGGCTCGAAGCATGTCTTCCAGAATTTGATTGACTCGTTCCACTTGACCACTTGACTACGGATGGAAGGCAGTACTGAAGGAGAGATGAGTCCCCATAGCATTCTGGAAACTTTCCCAAAATCGTGAAGTGAAGAGACTTCCACGGTCTGAGTTAATCTCCAACGGCACACCATGAAGTGATACTATCCGAGAGACATACAAGTCTGCTAGCTGGCTAGCGGTAATACTCTCTCGAACAGGCAGGAAATGAGCTACTTTAGAGAGGCGGTCGATAACGACGAAGATAGCATTATTCCCTTTCCTGGTCCTGGGAAACCCGATAATGAAGTCCGTACCGACCTTGTCCCATTTCCATTCAGGAATAGCTAAAGGTTGAAGGGTGCCAGCAGGCCGTTGATGGTCTGCTTTAACTCGACGGCAAACGTCGCAGTTAGCAATGAATTGAGCGATTTCTCTCTTCATCCTAGTCCACCAGAATCTCTGATGTAGGTCCTGATACATTTTGGTACTACCGGGATGAATCGTGAGAGGAGATTCATGAGCCTCCTTAAGAATCATTTGTCGTATTTGTTGTTTCTTGGGTACCACCAAGCGGTTCTCGAAGTACACAACACCTCGATCATCCATAGAGAAACTTCTAGCAATTCCGCTAGCAATGTTCTCCTTGATCCGTGATATGCCTTTATCATACCGCTGGGCAACTGTGATTTGATCCATAAGGGTAGGTTTCGCCACCAAGGTGGAAAGGAATCCTCGAGGAACAATGTGAAGGTTAAGCTTACGAAATTCCTCGTGGAGAAGTGGTTGTCCTTGTTGTAACATCAAGTTGTTACAATAAGATTTACGACTTAGTGCATCAGCCATGACATTGGCCTTTCCACGGGTGTAAGTAAATCCTAAGTCGTAATCTGTGAGCAACTCAACCCAACATCTTTGCCTGAGATTTAGATCCGGTTGGGTGAAGATATACTTCAAACTTTGATGATCAGTGAAGATTTCACAATGATTACCAAGGAGGTAATGTCGCCATGTTTTGAGTGCATGGACTACAGCTGCATGCTCTAGATCATGAGTAGGATAGTTATCCTCATGTGGACGCAACTGTCGAGATGCGTATGCAATCACTTGACGATCTTGCATGAGTATGCAACCTAGTCCTTGTCGCGAGGCGTCGCAATAGATTATAAAATCCTTGGAAAAGTCTGGGGGTACCAGTACGGGTGCAGACGTTAGGCGTCTTTTCAGTTCCTGAAAACTGGACTCGCACTGTGGGGTCCACTCAAACTTTTTATCTTTCTTGAGGAGTTCAGTTAGAGGTTTAGCAACCTTGGAGAAATTTTCGACGAAGCGTCGGCAATAGCTCGCTAAGCCAAAAAAACTCCTAACTTGCTTGACCGATTTAGGGGGAGGCCAATCAAGGACGGCTTGAACTCGCTCGGGATTTCTAGCAATACCCTTGCCAGAGATCACATGACCTAGATAGGTTACTTCCGGCAACCAAAATTCACATTTAGAGAATTTGGCATAAAGGCGGTTCTCTCGAAGTTTCGTCAATACCAGCCTTAAATGCTCGGCATGATCTTCCTTGTTCATGGAATAGATGAGTATATCATCGAGGTATACTACGACGAATTCATCCAAGTACTCCATGAATATAGAATTCATTAGCCGGGAGAAGGTGGCTGGGGCATTGGTTAATCCGAAGGACATGACGGTGTACTCATATTGGCCATAACGAGTAACAAAAGCCGTTTTAGGAATGTCCCCGTTCTTGATTTTGATTTGATGGTAACCCAACCTCAAATCCATCTTAGAGAAGACTGAGGATCCAGCGAGCTGATCATACAGGTCGTTGATCCTGGGGAGCGGATACTTGTTCTTTATGGTGACCAGATTGACAGGTCGGTAATCTACAACCATCCGCTCCGTTCCATCCTTCTTCTTGACGAAGAGGACGGGGCAAGCCCAAGGGGAAGAATTAGGACGGATGAAACCCTTTTTGCAAGGACTCATCGAGTTTTTTCTTAAGCTCAGCTAATTCTAGTGGTGCCATCTTATAAGGTCTCCTAGAGATTGGGACAGTTCAAGGGATAAGATCTATCACGAACTCGACATCTCTGTCAGGTGGAATTCCTAGCAGTTCTTCTGGAAAAACATCCGGAAAGTCACGGACTACCGGGATATCTTCGAGTTCTGGTAGAGGGCTGGCATTAAGAGAGTAGAGCTGACGCTCAGCCATTCGGGTCAAGACATTGACTATCTTGCCGGATGGGTGTGTAAGTTGAACGGTCCTAGTATAGCAATCAATCTTGGCGTAATGAGTTGTCATCCAATCCATACCCAAAATGATGTTTATGTCCGAGGACTTGAGAGCGATTAGAGATGCAAGGAAAACAAGTCTATCGACAAGGATTTCATTTCCATGGCTTACCCTAGAGGTTTGCCACTTTGAACCAGGAGTTTGAATAACCATGGAAGTAGGCATGTCACAAAAAGTCATGTTGTGCATTCGAGCATAGCTCTCAGATATGAACGAATGTGATGCTCCAGTATCGAAAAGAATAGATGCCGGATGGCAGTTAACGAGAAGCGTACCATGAACGACGTTAGGATCCTCATAAGCTTCCTCAGCAGAGACATAGTTGACATGACCACGTGCAGTGGGGATTGGCTTGACATAATTCACCTTGCCGGTTAGCTTACCACGGCCAACGGGTTTTCCTAGTTGGTTCTGAGGACACTCACGGATGTAGTGCCCTGGTTCTCCACACTTGAAGCAGGTCACAGTGCTAGTGCGTGGAGCAAAGTGGGAAGGTGGTCCTCCATAGGTCTTAGCAGGTGCAAACTGTTGAGTTGGGCGAGGCACCTCATAGGATGGCCTCGGTGTGTACTTGGGTGGCAGAGCAGTGTTAGGAACCCACACACGGCGCTTATGAGAGCCAGAGCCGGATGAGGAACCAAAGTCTCGAGGATGCTTGCGTGTGGCCTCGAAGTCGGTCTGGCTCGTCTCAGCACTGATAGCCTTGTTTACCAAGTTCTGGAAGGAAGTGCACTCGTGCAGACGTAGATCTCGGCGGAGTTCAGGGCTGAGTCCCTTGCGGAACCTCGCCTGTTTCTTGGCATCGGTGGATACTTCCTCAGGTGCATAGCGTGCCAAGTTGCCAAACTCGCGACTATAGCTATCCACAGTTAACCGGCCCTGGGTGAAATTACAGAATTCCTCCCGCTTGCGATCCATGAGACCTTCCGGAATGTGATGTTCACGGAATGCCTCACTGAACTCAACCCAAGTATTGATTTGGCCAGCAGGACGCATAGCTTCAAAGTTTTCCCACCAAAGACTGGCAGGGCCCTCAAGATGGTAGGCGACGTAGGTAACCTTGTCAGTTTTGGCCACACGGGCAGAGTGTAGCTTATGGGTGATACTACGTAGCCAGTCATCCGCATCCAGAGGTTAAGTGGAGTGATGGAACTTCGGTGGGCACATCTTGATAAAGTCATTGATTGACACCACGTCATTACTCTGGCAGAACCCAGTGTTCTTCTCTATGCGTTCCAGCAGACGGTTGGTCTCTCTCTTGTTCCGTTCTACCTCGAGCATAACTTCTGCCAAGGAGGGTGGCTGGGGCAAATTCCCATCTCTAGCCCCACTAGCCTCACCCTGCTCCTGAGCAGCAGGAGTGTTGCGAGTGTTGACCATCCTAAGAAAACAAAACAACGGTTTAGACAAGGATGGCAAAAATTTGACATAGGAGTGCAGAATGTAATGGATGACACGAAATGCAGAGATGTTCATCCGTACGACATGGTAATATAGAACTGCTATATATACACCAGTGGTCATACACACCATACATAGTTTAGTACAAGCCAAGGCTAAAGTACAACTGCGGTGAAAGACGATACATCCCATCAGAGGCATTCCAAGCTCCTATACATTATTTAACTACACCTCTGGAACTCAGTACACACTAAGTCATATTCCACAAGACGCGCAGGACTGTGGGAATACAACTACTACAATACTACTACTACCACGGTCTAGCTCAGACATTCCCGTAGTAATCTTCGTAAAGATTACCACCGTAGCCTGGAAGTGGAACAGATGGATCTTGAAACTCGCGAGCACTCGAAGGCTGTGGACCATAGGGACATGGATGTGGCCTCGGTCCCGATGCTGGTGGTAACCGACGCCCACGTGGAGGTGTAATACCCCCAACGTCACGCCAATCCATGCGATCAGGTAGATGAGTCCGCACGGGGTACAAATCCCGCATGTCCAGATATCCGGCGTGCACAACAGGTGCAAGCCGTGTCAAAGTTGTCCAGTGGGCGGCTCGAGTGTTATATAGCTCCATTCGGAGGGCACGGACCTCACGGTCCCTATCCTCCAGCATCTGAATAGTAGTCTGAAGCAGTGGCTCTTCATGAGCAGCATCAGTATACAGACCAGTGTAGTAGCCTTCCTCTCCGGGAAGTGAGGCTGGCATGTAACAGAACTCAGTGTTTAGCAACAGGGCATGCCTAGCCCGGAGAATGGTCATCATCGAATAGGCGGCATCCTGCACTGCCATCTCGATGGTAACCCCGAGTCCATAAGACCAATGGATGGGGTCGTTAGCTCTGAGATATGAGGGGTATATCCGGACTGTGCAGAAATACTGACTCTGATTGAAATCCCGGTACTGTTCCTCCACGGCGTACTCAGGATACCAACGATATCCGGTCTCAGTCAGCACACGGACTAGCATGGCCGTGTGACCGGGTACATTAATGCACCAAGTCAAACGAACCACTTGGTGAGGGGTGCGGCCAGACATCTGAAACACGAAGTAATGCAAAGGCATTAGTGTTTCTGGAAGAAATCGGGCAGCATAACAACTGTGAATGCTCAAACAAAGATTTGAGACATCATACAAATGATAGCATAGCCACTCAACAATTCCATATCAAGGTTCCGGGTCCAACAATCATCATACTAAAAGGATAGAAACTGAACTGAGGCTTGAAACCAACAATCCTAAGAATCTACGGATTAGTAACACGTGAACCTAGTAAGGATAAGAGGCCTAGTCCTAAATCCCCGTAGAAAGAATAGACTGACTCAGATCAGAAGGGCATAAGGTAAAGGAGTAAAAAGAGCCTTACGTTCCCTTCCACAATCAATTCCCCTACATATAACTAAGAATTTTTCTAGACTCAACATCGACCATTTTGGCTTGAGAAACCTACAGGCAGTCCAGCTCTGATGCCAACGCTGTCAGGACCCCGATCCTAAGTCACACCGATCTAGCTGTAACACGTCATATCACTTTGCGGCCTCACGCGCGGTAACCCCATGGGTGCCACCTTACCTAGCCCGGGACCGTTTGCGCAGTTTGGCACACGTATATGACAGTGTCGCTAGCATCCATATGACAGAGAACTCGGGCCGACATGGCTAGTTACAAACCAAAAGTGGCACTAAATTACAGAGACAGGCATCCATGACCCAGCAACGAACGTGTCGGTCATCAACGTATGAACCCAAGTCGTAGCAAGCTACATGGACTTAAAGGAACAACGCGTGACATTTCCCCTAAGGGACGGACACAGGAACGAAGAAGGACACATGCCGGCCAGCCTACGTGTTCCGAGCAGTAGCAATCTACCAAGGCTCATTGGAATCACTAGGAGGCATTTCCCTGTAAGGTAGGCTACCAAAGGAAAACAACTAGGTGTCGGATCCCACACATACCAAGCATTTCAACCATACACACAATATGCTCAATATGTGCAAATACAACATTGCATCACAACAGAACTCTATGACTCAAAGTACTTTATTTAAGAGGCTCCAAGAGCCATACATAACATATCCATACAGGTAGGGGTCACATGACCCAACACTCAAGTCATACAGTCATACAAGCACAAGCGGAAGCTACATGTCTGAGTACAGACAACTTAGAAAATAAAACAGGCTTGGTGTAGCCTGACTATCTACAAGGCCCTTCACAAGCTCCAGATCTCCGTCTGGGTGTCAAGCTACTCGTCGACGTCAACGTCTATGTAGAACCCATCAGCAGGGGCAGGGTTCTCCTCTGCAACAGTTATTAAGCAAACATGAGTACAAAGGTACTCAGCAAGTCTTACCACAGAACCTATCATACATGCAACATTATCAAAGGGGGTAGTGGAGTTCATAGCAGAAAGCCAGCTTTGACTCTTGGCAAACCTATACTACAACTCTCAACGGATTGCAAGATGTTATTACGAACACGAGTCCTCTACTCACCACAACATTACACTATCGAGGATCCTCTTCCGTCGTCCTACGGAAGGGCCATCCACGGCACTCACACTTATCTTGAGGCTTTTAGTAGTATCCATCAACTTGTCTATGAACTGTAAGAGTAACCACGTAGTCCGTACCGCGAACAACGGTTGTTCGAATAGATTGATAACCCTGCAGGGGTGTACTCCTTCACACACGCTCCCACCACTTATCTCCGTTTACTCGACGTGTACTCGGAAACTTTCAAGCGGAAGCCCAGCGTGGGTGTCGGCCACGACCTGACTAACTACTCAAGTCTCTCGTCCAGGTTTATCGCCTATTTGGGTTCCATCCGTGGGGAGATCCGGCCGGGGTGTCGCTCACGGCCCCAAACGATGTGTACAGGGTTCCCGAGTCACCAAACGGGCAACCGGTACACTGTGCCACGTACCTGTCGGATCACAACCCACCCCGAGGGTCAGCGCTGTGCACGACCTCCAGTAAACTATAAACACCAGAAACTAGTTGCAACTCCTGGACAGAGATCGAGGGTAATTAATAAGCCGAGAGGGTCAATTAAGGATCCCAATGTGTGGTAGTAGCTGTAACTTGAACAACACATACAGATCTCGGGTCCTATGGACGATTCCAATGAAACAACCCACCATGTACTCCTACATGGCCTTTCACCGATACCTTTACCAAGCGTATTCCACACTTCCTTCTCTTTATCGGTATGATCATTTCACTCTGATCCATCACCCATATGAACCAGACCAGACACAACTCTAATCATAGCAGGCAACATAAACAAATAGCATGGTGGATCACTGTAATGCCCAGGATGGGACTATATATCCTATGTGTCGAGGCACTACTTAAAGATATAAGCCCATTCTGGAATGATCGCAAGTTTGGTATCTTTGAACGACTCATGTAAAAGAGGGATCAAATTGCAAAAGGAGATAGTTGGCTTACACTCGCCACTTCACACAATACATTACATAAGCAACACATCATTCAAAACATCACAACCCGACTACGGGCGAAGATCCAAAAGAAAGATACCAACAACAACATAAAGCCACAGGTCCGGATCGAGTCCTAGTAGAAACCACTACTGATCGTCGTAACGTCACAAGCAAATGGCCAAACTCTTCATCGAGCTCCCAGTGGAGTTCTGAACCATCTTCTGCATCAAACTCGGCTGAACCTGTATCTGGTGTTGTTGTAACTGTGAGCCACGAGGACTCAGCAATCCCATAACCATGGGTATCAAGACTAGCAAAGCTTTGTGGGTAGGAAGAGGTAAAGTGGTGAAGGTTGCAGCAGCGGCGAAGCATAATATGGTGGCTAACTTATGAGTACAAGAATAAGATGAGCATCTATGTAAATGGTCGCAAAAGTGGTGATCGCTAAAGATCCTGAACTACATACGAATCAAACATAACCCCATCGTGTTCTCTTCTCAAAAAGAAAAGAGACAGTCACGGTTACTCACACAGTTGTGTGTTTTACTTCGGATCATCTGTCAAGTTTTCTACAACCGGACATTAACAAATTCCAATCTGCCACATAACTGCGGGCACAACTTTCGAAAGATTATAACCCTGCAGGGGTGTCCCAACTTAGCCATCACAAGCTCTCACGATTAGCTGAAGCGATAAATATAATATCATCACTCCTTATCTTAGGGAAATCCGATCAGGCTCGGCATCCCGGTAGCACAAGACATTTCGACAATGGTAAAACAAGTCCAGCAAGACCTCCCGGTGTGTCGACACCCTGATAGTAGCCGCGCGTATCTCGTCTCAGGCCACAACCGGATAGGTGAGCCTACGGGAGTCAATCCTCGAGTTTCCCCGTGGTGACCCCACAGTCTCCCCGTTTGGGACCAACACCATCAGCACTGGCCCCCCTGCTATGTAGAAAGAATCCTCGGTTAGCGCTAACTCCCTATGCAATTTAATTAATTAATTAAGTTGTTATTATGAGCAAATTAAAAACCAATGTTGGGCCTTGCTGGAGGAGTTTTATTCAAAGTCGAACTGTCAAGGGGTCCCCATCCACCCATCGTGGAAGGAACGCAAAATCAAGGTACATAATGCCGGTTTATCGACTCCTAAGGTGGCATGAGTGGAACAAAACACCGAGCAAAAGGCCAAGCCTTCCACCCATGCCCAGTATATAGGTGTGTTATTAATTATTATAGATATTGTGATATTCCAACAACAAGTTCCCTCCTGGAACGATCTTCATCTTCACCTGCAACTAACAACGCTATAAGAGGGGCTGAGCAAGCGGGTAACATAGCCAAACAGTGGTTTTGCTAGGAAGGTTTCAAGGTTAGAGGTTTCATGGCAACAAGGAGAGGCTGACATAAAAGATGGGTAGCGCGACATGTAACGATAGCATCGAGACACTAAGCGTGGCAATGGTAGTAAAGGTATCCAAGGTATGATCATCTTGCCTGGGATTCCGCAAGGGAGAAGAACGGATCCATGAAGTAGACGGAGCAACAAGTCGAGCGAATCCTCACAACTCCGGAACGAAACCGAAGCTAACAAGAGAAGCAACCGGAAAGAAGCAAACAACACGGTAAACACACAAGCATAAACATGGCATACGATGCACATCCAAGTATGATGCATGTCCGGTTTAATTATGCATGGCATGGCAAAGTGCACAAATAAGTACTACAAGTTAAGTGGAGCTCAATATGCAACGAGTTGCATATTGACGAAACACCACATTAATTATTTAATTGGCTCTCCTTCATTTACAAGACAAGGTTAAATGTTTGTTAACATGGCAAGATGTGAAGCATAACAAACTACCTATTTAGACAATTTAAATGAGGCCGGAAATAACAAAAACAATTCCGGAAAATCCCCATGAGCATGTTTAGTTATTATAAGCAAACAACAATTTAACATATCAATGTTGTTAGCATGATGCGGATGACATGATCAAGTTTTATGCCATTTTTTATTAAAAGTTGACAATTAACAAGATATGAAGCATTTGGTCGCCACGACGGAAGGAAAGGAGTGTCCTGGCGACGAGAATGGAAACGGTGCCACGGCAACGTTCCGATGATCCGACAACTCGTCGAGAAGCCGGTGCAAAAGCAAGGTGGCGAAGCGTGTCATGCAAGAAGATTGGGTGATCCCGTTGCCGGGTTCCCACGGGTCGGTGACGAGGCAACCGAGGAGCACGACAAATGATGAAACGGGCACGATGCACAGAAGGGTAAACATTTCATAGAACACACATCACAAGCGATCATCCACGGGGTCGTCTCAGGGTTATACCTTCGGAACGAACGTTTCAGGGCGGCTCGAGATCGTAGAGGGACGTAGTGGTGCACGGGTCGTAGAGGAAGAAGTCGTTCTCGCGAGTCGTGGTACACGTGTCGTAGAGGGAAGTAGACGTCGCGACGGTAGTTGTACACGTTGGCGTTTCCGTTTTCGAAGAGGTACTTGTCGCGTCGTCTTGTGTCGGCGTTCTCGTATCGTAGAGGTACACGCGGTCTTCGGCGAAAGTAGATGTACTTGTCGTTGGAGGGGTACTTGTCGAACATGCCGGTCTCGGTCTCGTAGTTGTACACTTGTGGTCGAGGTACTTGGCGAATCCAAGAGGTACTTGGCGGTCTCGGGGTCCCTCGTTCGAAGATCTTGGCGTCCACGGTTCTAGCGGCTGCGGCCTTCACAACAATAGGAAAAAACGGCAGCAAGGTCTTGGCGAGCAACATCAGCAACAAAAGAGGTCCCGGTCACGGAGGCGTCGCGGCTTGGAAGTTGGAGATGCTGGGCGTTGCTGCTCTCCTGGCGCGCGGAATGGAGGCGGCAGGGGGCGGCCCTGACGAGGAAGGCGAGGTAGAGGCCGCAAGGACGGGGAGGCGCTCGGGCGCTGCGAGGCTGCGGCACACGAGCGCGAGAGAAGGAGGGCCTGAGGGCCTGAGGCGCCGTCGCTGCTCCTGGTCGGCCCTTGCTGGAGGACGGGCACGGCGCTGGACGCTGGAGACCTGTAGGCCCCGGGCGGAGGAGAGCCAGAGGCGAGGAGACGGCCTGCGGTGACGTGGTGGTACTCGGTGGCCGGCTCGAGGACGGGCGCGGAGGAGGGAGGCCATGCGGTTGGCTAGAGGGAGGTGCCATGGCAGGCGCTCGGGGCGCGTCGGGGCTCCAGAGAGGAGGGCGCGGCGGAGGAGCACGGAGGGAGACGGGGCCTGGCCGGTCCTGGCTCGCGCGACGAGAGGAGATGGCGCTTGGGGGTTGGAGGAAGAGGCCGCTCGAGCAAGGGAGTTGGTGAGCGAGAGGGTGACGAGAGGGAACGAGCGGAGGGACGGGGGCGTCGATGGGATCGAGTGGCTGGCGGCGGGGTGAGGGATGAGAGGAGGAGCGAGGGATCGCTAGCTCGGGGCTAGGGTTACGACGCCCGGTGGGCTGGGCCAAGAGAAATTGGGCCTGAAGGCTGGAGGGAGTTTTGGGCTGCTCTTACTGATTTTTACCAAGCTGTTTTCCAAATAAAACAGCAAACCACAAGAGGAAAAGAAAGAAAAATAGGAGTTAGGAAAAGGCTTAGGGCATAGGGTAAAATTCCCTGGACTCACAAAAATGTGAGGAATATAAATAAAATTGTTTGAAGATTTTTGGAGGAACCTCGATAAAAGGAAAAAGAATTAAAGGGAGGTTTTTGACGGTGGAACTTGAATTAAGAGGCATGGGGAAAATGCAAGTGTGTTGGTTAATTCCAAACAAATGGAATATTTAATATAGCTCCATAAATATTAGGAGGATATGTTATAAAGAGAAGACATCCTTCCCTCGATTTAAATGGACCGAAGGTCCACACAATTTATTTAAGTTGAGGTGCAGAAGAAAATATGACATGATGGCATGGTGACTTGATGCAATGCAAAAATAAATAACACAAGCACAAAAGAAAACACACGGGAGACCCGGAACATCTGGAATCTTCTGGAATCTTCTGGGACGTCGGTCTTCGGGCGTCACAATCACACATCACATGGCTCAATCAACTCCTACACATGCTAGTGGGTTCAACTACCGCAACAAGTAGCAGTTCACACGTTGTTGCCTTAATGCAGTAAAAGAGAGCAGGAGCGAGAAGATGGGTTTGTATCGGAATGATCAATGATTGCTTGCCTGACAAAGTGGTTGTCGGGTACTGCTCTTCAGCTGGATACGCAGCAGTATCCTCGGGAGCAGGACCTAACACGGAGAATACCGGTGATACAATCATTAAACAAACAAATGCAACAATATGATGCATGCTCATGACATGGCAAGATGCATGTGTTTTGGGCTAATGCAACTATAACCAGAAGGGTTTGAGCCTATTTGAAGAAAAGATTCAAATTGACACTTTAGCTATTATTTAATTAAGTGCATTATCATGTTTTAATGTATACAGCAAGGTTAACTTGCTCAAACATGCATGAAACCAGTGCCATTGGAAAGATTGGATTTTTCTGATCGTTTTTTGTATATAAATTATTTCCATCTGAGCTACGGTTGATTTTATATGATTTTTAGAAGTTTTGAGTATTTTCTGAAATTCATAAATCATTTAAGATTTATTTTAATTTCCAGAAACTCTTTACTGCGTCAACATGACCTCATGCTGACGTCAGCAGGTCAACAGAAGCTGGTCCAGGTCAAACATGACATGTGGGCCCGGCATGTCAGTGTCACAGCTAATTAACAAAGTTAATTAGTGTTAAACTAGAGACTAATTAGCTGTCAGTGGGGTCTGGGCCCACGGGTCAGTGACTAAACTAATTAACTGATTTAATTAACATTAACTTAATTAAACTAGCTAATTAGGGGAGGGGTGGCCCACACATCAGCGACCCAGGGGTGGTCAACCCCCCGGTCAAACGAGTCAAACTCGCCGGCGAAGTGACGCCGGCGAGGCCAAACACGGTGGCGTGCTTCGGAAAACGCCCACAGGGCACGGTTCGAGCCGTGGTTGGGCGCGTTGGAGAGCCCTTACCGAAGCGCGTCGAACGGAGGTGGTCGCCGGGCCTGTGGTGGCCGGAGGCGACGGCAATGAGCTCGACAGCGGTAGCCGGCGTTCGGGTGTGTGTGGAGACGCGGCTGCGGTGGCCCAGGCGATGCGTGCGTGGCACCTAGCTCGTCTACGTGCTGCGGCGAGCCAGATGGACATGTGTCCGTGACCAAATGGTCACCGGAGCATCGCCGGCGGCAAGCACGGCGGCGGTGGGTTTCGGTGATCAACGGAGCAGCAGCTACACGGCGCAAACGAAGCGGAGGAGAGAGGGGTTCGGCGTAGGGGCTCACAGCGGTGCTAACGAGCTCGACGGAGGGTTCGGGGACGCTCTGCAGCTTCTTAATCGACGGCGAGGTGCTCCGGCGATCCGAGGTTGGGGACAACGGCGTGAAGGCGTTGCAGGGCTCCCGGCGATCCGTGGCTCAGCGAGGAGGAAGAGGGTGTCGCGGCGAACCTTCTGGACACGGTCACGGGACGAGGGAGAGGTTCTAGGTGCGGCAACGGCGAACGGCGGAGATGGGCGGCTCGGTGGTGAGAGGGAGAGAGCCAGGGGAAGGCGATGAGGACGAGGGGAAAGTGAGAGAGGGGTCGGGGCAGCTGCGTGGCGACGCCAGGAGACGTCCAGGCCGTCGGGGAGGCAGGCAAGCAGGGTGGAAGTGGTCGGGCGCGTGCCGGCGCCCGATGGCCACGCGCGTTGCCTTCTGGCGCGAGGAGGAAGGCGACAGAAACGGTGCTGGTGGGCTGGGCCGGCCTGCAACAGTGCTGGGCTCAGGTAAGTTCTTTCTCTCTCTTTCTTTTTTTCCTATTTCTTTTCTGTTTCATTTCTTTTGCAACTTTGTTTAATTAATAAAAATGCCAGAACATTTTTATAACTCATAAACTTGTCATGCCCACTGTATATAATATGAACAGTATGGAACATTATAGTTTATGATTATTTGAGCATTTAAAATATTTTATAGCATTTAAATGCCCAAATACAAATACCATATGATTTAATCCAGAGCCCTTAGATGTCCTAGAAAATTGTGCACCATTTTTGGCAGAGGTTTAGGACCAAGGCATAAATGATGAACATTTTTGAAGGGCATTTTGGGTACATTGGAAAAGATTTTATCAAACCATAGTTGTTAGAAGAGGGGTGCTGGGGTTTCTGTCATTCCCATTTCAAGTTTCTTTGATAAGTAGACATGATGCACACTCTAGCTAGTCCTAATGCAAGTGCTAACTAGGGATGTGACACGGACACAGTGACGCGGCAAGGGGACAACGGCGGATGCGGTTATCACGATGGCGCGGGCGCGGCAGCGTTGGCCATGGTGCGGGGGAGCGAGGGAGAGGAGCGGGGGAGAAGTGGGTGATCCACCCAGGGCAGCAGAACAGCGAGGGGTGGAGGGAGGGCGGCGGGCAGCTGCCTGGCGCGCGCTGGTGCCGGCATCGAGCACCTGCCTGCCTGCCTGGCCGAGCCAAGCAGCTCGTTGGAGCGGTGGCTGGGCTGGGCCGGCAGGTGGGCCTGTTAGGTGGGCGCCAGGTAAGTTTCCTTTCCCTCTCTCTTTTCTGTTTTCTATTTATTCTGTTTTGTTTTCTTTTTCAACTTTGTTGAATTAATAAAAATGCTAGAACATTTTTATAAATCATGAAACTAGTCATGCCCACTGTATATAATATGAACAGCATGGAACATTTTAGTTTATGATTATTTGGGCACCTAAATTATTTTATAGCATTTAAATGCCCAAATGCAATTACAATATGAATTAATCTAGAGACCTTTGGATGTCCTAGAAAATTGTGCACCATTTTTGGCAGATGTTTAAGACCAAGGCAAAGATGATGAACATTTTTGAAGGGCATTTTGGGTACATTGGAAAAGATTTTATTAAACCCTAGTTGTTAGAAGAGGGGTGCTGGGGTTTCTGTCATTCCCATTTCAATTTTCTGTAGAAAGTAAACATGATGCACACTCTAGCTAGTCCTAATGCAAGACTGACTACGGATGTGACAACTCACCCCCACTCAAAAGAATCTCGTCCCGAGATTCGGGTTCCTGCGGAAAAAGGGTGGGGTACTCAAGTCGAAGAAGATCCTCCCTTTCCCAAGTAGCTTCATTCTCGGAATGATGTGACCATTGAACCTTGAGAAACTTGATATTATGATGTCGAGTGGTACACTCGGTTTGATCAAGAATACGAACGGGGTATTCTCGATATGTGAGATTGTCCTGGAGATCAAACGTTTCGTGGTCCACTCCGCGGATAGGATCCGAGAAGCAACGCCTGAGTTGAGAAACGTGGAAGACATCATGAACTCTGGAAAGGTGCGGAGGTAGTTCCAATTGGTAGGCAACTTCTCCTCGTTTGGCAAGAATGCAAAAAGGACCGATGTAGCGAGGAGCCAATTTTCCTTTGATACCGAAGCGATGGGTTCCCTTAAGAGGAGTAACCCGAAGGTAAGCCTTATCGCCGACTTCACAAGTCACAGCCTTATGATGACTATCATATTGGCTCTTCTGCCGAGACTGGGCTGTTTTCAATTTCTCACGAACGATGCAAACTTGCTCTTCTGCTTCCTGGATCATATCCGGACCAAAGAATTGTCTTTCCCCGGTTTCTGACCAGTTAAGAGGCATTCGACACCTTCGTCAATATAGAACTTCGAAGGGAGCCTTGCCCAAGCTGGCTTGATAACTATTGTTATAAGAGAATTCAGTGAATGGAAGACACTTCTCCCAATCCATACCGAAAGAGATGACAGAGGCTCGAAGCATATCTTCTAGAAATTTATTCACTCGTTCTACTTGACCACTTGACTGGGGATGAAAGGCGGTGCTAAAAGAGAGATGAGTCCCCATAGCATTCTGGAAACTTTCCCAAAATCGTGAAGTGAAAAGACTTCCACGGTCTGAGTTAATCTCCAACGGCACACCATGAAGAGATACTATCTGAGAGATATACAAGTCTGCTAGCTGGCTAGCCATTATACTCTCTTGGACAGGCAGGAAATGGGCTACTTTGGAGAGGCGGTCGATAACGACGAAGATAACATTATTCCCTTTCCTGGTCCTAGGAAACCCGGTAATGAAGTCCATACCGATCTTGACCCATTTCCATTCAGCAATAGCTAAAAGGTTGAAGGGTGTCGGCGGGCCGTTGATGCTCTGCTTTGACTTGACGATAAACATCGCAGTTAGCAATGAACTGAGCGATTTCTCTCTTCATCCTAGTCCACCAGAACCTCTGGCGTAGGTCATGATACATTTTGGTGCTACCGGGATGAATCGTGAGAGGAGATTCATGAGCCTCCTTAAGGATTAGCTGTCGTAGATGTCAGTTCTTCGGAACCACTAGACGGTTCTCGAAGAAGACAACACCTCGATCATCCATAGAGAAACTTCTAGCAGCTCCGCTAGCAATGCTCTCTTAGAGTCGGGATATACCCTTATCACGCTTCTGGGAAGCTATGATTTGATCCGTAAGGGTAGGTTTCGCCACCAAGGTGGAAAGGATTCCTTGAGGAACAATGTGAAGGTTAAGCTTACGAAATTCCTCGTGGAGAAGTGGTTGCCCTTGTTGTAACATCGGGTTGTTACAATAAGACTTATGACTTAGTGCGTCAGCCATGACATTGGCCTTCCCAGGGGTGTAAGTGATTCCTAAGTCATAATTTGTGAGAAACTCAACCCAACGTCTTTGCCTGAGATTCAAATCTGGTTGGGTGAAGATGTATTTCACGCTTTGGTGATCAGTGAAGATTTCACAGCGATTACTGATACGTCCACAACGTATCTATAATTTCTGCTTGCTCCATGCCTCTTTTGGGTGATATTGCTATGTTATTTATACACTTCCATACACTTTTGATCATATTTGGACTAACCTATTAACTCAGTGCACCCCAGTGCCAGTTTCTGTTTTCTGCTGTTTTTGTATTTCAGGTTTTCCCATTACGAAAACTACCAGAAAAATCCCGGAAAAATTATATAAAAAATCAGCGTTCCAGAAGCTTCCCTGCACCCGAAGTAGAGCCGGAGGGGGGCCACCAGGGCTCCAGGCGCCCTGGTGGCGCGGCCCCCCTCCTGGCCGCGATGGGGGGGGGG
>LR738715.1:380189627-380250602 GCA_902687465.1 Secale cereale | reverse complement strand
GGGGGGGCGCCTGGGCCCCCCAGGCCTCCGCTGATACCCCCCTTTGGCATATATTTATATCGTGTCCCGAAACCCTCGAGACGGGAACCCTTTTTCGTGATCTCATCTCTGTTCCGCCGCCGCCGCGCTTCCAAGATCGGGAGCACCTGGAGAACTCTTCCCGGCACCCTGCCGGAGGGGAGGATCACCACCGGGAGCCTCTCCACCACCATGGACGCCTCCCGGATGAGTTGTGAGTAGTCTCCCTTGGACCATGGGTCCATGACCAGTAGCTATGTGATGTTCTCCTCCCCTTCTTATGCTTCACTAATTAGACCTCGTGAGCTGCCCTACATGATCGAGGCACATATGTAATCCTTATGCTGTTGCTATGATGAGTTTGTTGGGATCCGATGGATTGTGAGATTATGTTCAGATTGTGTTTGAGTAATATATTTGATCTACCTCTTTTATATTTATGTTCGTAAGTAATTCTTGCATGTTCTCCGTTGTTATTTATTGCTTTGGCCAAGTAGTAGGTAGTGACTCCAAGAGGGAACGTTATGCTTGATTGTGAGTTCATGCCCCTCGATGACTAGCTTGAGTGACAGAAACATGAGTCTAGGGGATGTGCTGTTGCCACAAGGTGGAAAACAACGGTGCTTGTGCCCGCGGGTGCAAGGATTGTTTACTTTACGCAAAGTTCTTTTAATGCAGTTGTCTGTTGCTTTGAGTTTACACTATGGGTGGGACTCACAACTTAATACCAGCGAGATGTTCTGGATAGATATCTCAAGGTGGATGATTAGTAGTAGATGCAGATGGATTTCGGTCTACTTGCCTTGGCGTACCGCCCATGCTTTGAACCTCTACCTTTCTTGCAACATAGTTAGCATTGGTTTGCGCACATAATTCTGTCAATTGCCCAGCTGTAATTCGTTTACCTCACATAGCTGTTTTATCGTCTTTTGGGAGAGAGACATCACTAGTGAACATCATGGGACCCCGGTCCATATTACCATCATTGATCACATCCGCTATTTACTTTCTGCTTGTACTTACTATCTGCAGCATTACCTATCACTATTATCACTTGCGTTGGATCCTTTGTAAACGACAAGGCCGGAGGGATTGACAACCTCTCTGTACTCGTTGGGAGCAAAGTTATTTGTATCTGTGTGCAGGTCCACATTGATTGCTAATATCTGGCGCCATTAGCAGATGACACCTTCTTGTTGAAACTGGGAGTCTCAGGGGAAATCAATCCTTGGTATCTTTGCCAAGGGAAAACTTCCGCTACACTGCATCTCAAACCTTCCACTTGGGGTAACCAACGAGGGGCGAGAAGCCATCAATTACCAAGAAGGTAATGTCGCCATGTCTTGAGTGCGTCGACTACAGCTGCAAGCTCTAGATCATGTGTAGGATAGTTATCCTCATGTGGACGCAACTGTCGAGATGCGTATGCGATCACTTGACGATCTTGCATGAGTATGCAACCTAGTCCTTGTCGCGAGGCGTCGCAATAGATAATAAAGTCCTTTGAAAAGTCTGGTGGTACCAGTACGAGTCCAGATGTCAGGCGTCTTTTCAGTTCCTGAAAGCTGGACTCGCACTGTGGGGTCCACTCGAACTTTTTATCTTTCTTGAGGAGTTCAGTTAGAGGTTTAGCAACCTTGGAGAAATTCGCGACAAAGCGTCGGCAATAGCTCGCTAAGCCAAGGAAACTCCTAACTTGCTTGACCGATTCAGAGGGAGTCCAATCAAGGACGGCCTGAACTCGCTTGGGATTGACAGCTATACCCTTACCAGAGATTACATGACCCAGATAGGTCACTT
The DNA here is from genome assembly GCA_902687465.1 of Secale cereale. Taxonomy (NCBI): domain Eukaryota; kingdom Viridiplantae; phylum Streptophyta; class Magnoliopsida; order Poales; family Poaceae; genus Secale; species Secale cereale. The sequence continues at coordinate 380,248,784 of LR738715.1, read as the reverse complement.
CTGGCGACCAAAATTCACACTTGGAGAATTTGGCATAAAGACGGTGCTCTCGAAGTTTCGTCAATACCAACCTTAGATGCTCGGCATGATCTTCCTTGTTCTTGGAGTAGATGAGTATATCATCGAGGTATACCACGACAAATTTATCCAAGTACTCCATGAATATAGAATTCATTAGCCGGGAGAAAGTGGCTGGGGCATTGGTTAACCTGAAGGACATAACGGTGTACTCATATTGGCCATAACGAGTAACAAAGGCCGTCTTGGGAATGTCCCCGTTCTTGATTTTGATTTGATGGTAACCCAACCTGTCAGGGATATTGCTAGCAGGTGTAAACCGGCTAGGGTAAACCGGATTATGATGATATAGTTGTATAATTGTAAGCTCAATAGAGGTTACGGCCCATGAAGACTTAGGGCCCATGTGTAAAGTTTACGGTTTGTAAACCGTCCTATCATGTAAACTTGAGATACAAAGAAGAAAGAGCAGAGACCGAGGCGGACACAAATATGAGCCGGCCTCGGGACTCTGTAACCCGGACCGGGCGTTACCTCCTATATAAAGGGACGACCCAGCGACCATTCAGGGACAGGAAAACAACCCGTCGAGACACAGGCAAGCAATCAGCTCCCTGTTCATCGACGCCCAAGCAATACCAAACCAAACTAGACGTAGGCTTTTACCTTCATTGAAGGGGCCGAACTAGTATAAACCCTCTGTGTCCTTTGTGTGCTTTTAACCCCTTCAAGCTACCCCGTGCGATGGTTCCTCAACTAAGTCCGTTAAACCGGACATCTGCCGTGCTAATTCCACAACAGTTGGCGCCCACCGTGGGGCCTCCGCACGATGGTTTCGAGTTCTTGAAGGGCAGTTTTGAAGGACTCAAGGGCTACGCGGTCGGCCGGATGACCAAGAGTCGCCGCGGCCGGATCTACATCGACGACGCTGGCTGGGGCCCGGAGGCCGATTCAATCGAATACGGGTACCGGGTTCCCTTCGGCGGCATCCATGTGATAGCCTGGCTTATTAGGGATGATAGACTACTCATATCAATAAGGAATTCCTTCTTTTCCGGGAGCCCATTCGGATAGAACTCCAAAGTTAAGCGTGCTCAGCTTGGAGTAGTTTCAGGATAGGTGACCGACCGGGGTGTTGCTCCCGGGTGCACACGAGTGAGGACAAAGTGCGCAGAAAAGACTAGTATTGATATGTGAGGCCAGTCTAGATCCCGCCAGGAGTAACGACCACCGGCGGGTGTGTCCGGGGCGTTACAAGTTGGTATCAGAGCCGACCCTCGTGGTTACACGGATGTTTGCCGACAATTTGCAGTCATGTTGTGCATGACGTTTGTGACCCGTCGTGGCACACGGCATAGCACATGTGCTGTCCTGGAAGCACAGACGGTTGTGCCAAGAGGGAACGTTCATGTGGCCCGACGAGGACGTCGGTTCCTCTGAGTGAGGGTGTATGTGATAGCCTGGCTTATTAGGGATGATAGACTACTCATATCAATAAGGAATTCCTTATTTTCCGGGAGCCCATTCGGATAGAACTCCAAAGTTAAGCGTGCTCAGCTTGGAGTAGTTTCAGGATGGGTGACCGACTGGGAAGTTGCTCCCGGGTGCGCACGAGTGAGGACAAAGTGCGCAGAAAAGACTACTAATGATATGTGAGGCCAGTCTAGATCCTGCCAGGAGTAACGACCACCGGCGGGTGTGTCCGGGGCGTTACAATCCACGTCTTCATCGGCAAGATTGGTGAACCGGGACCTGAGCCGGACATCTTCCCCAACATCATCGAGCTGGCTCAGCGTGCGAGATCGGCCCGGATTCAGCCTGCCATGAAGCGTGTTTTCGTCGGAGCAATTCACGGAGTCCAAGCTGAGGACGGATCGGATTCTGGTGGCGAGACCGTTGTTTATTCCGACGATGAATCCTCATCCGGAGAGACTGAATCTTTGTATCTGTTGCGGGACGGCCGATCCGGGGGTGTGTCCGAAGGAGACAGTATTTTGTACCCCTTTGATCTGCCAAACCGGGTGGCTGTCTTTATGGTCGGATCACAACCTACGCCGCAGTCCACGGTGAACAGGGCGATCATAGTAGAAGCTGGTACAGGGGGAGCGGCCATGCCCTCTCGCCCTCTGACTCTCTATCCGCCTTAGTAGAGGAGTTTACAACCCGGGCAGTAGTAGTGGTGGCTCCAGCAGATAAGGAGCAACACGATGCAGAACTCCTTCAGCTGAAGGGCCGGATCGAGCAAGCAAGAGAGGACCTGAAGGCAGAGAAAGCTATGATAGCAACAAGGCTGGCAGAGCTGGATTCTCAGGCTTTCCAGCTCAGGATGGATCAGGCCTCTGCGTAGGGGGTATGGAGTCGGAGGTACTAGTCTCGTCTACCACCGGTCTATGAGGCGATGAATCTCTTTGGAACGCCAGGAGCGGGAGCCAGCAATGATCCGGAGGTAAACCAGAGGGCAGCCCCAGCGAGGGGCAAACCGGTTCAACAGCCCACTACGGAGCAAGATCGACGGATTATGTCCACGCCTTACATCCCCACTCCTCCGGGCCATTACTCAAACCCTTTGGATAACATTGTTGCTGCCGCTTCACGCCTGGCCGCTTAACCCATTGAGGGGACATCCCCCGTGGCAATGGAAGCACGTCGGGTCAAAGATCTGCTCAATACGGCTTTGACACAGCAGCAGGCATAATCCTACAGCAGGGAGAGACTTCATTCAACACCCCGTCACAGCCGGAGTTATACTAGGCATTGGGATGAACCGGAGGTGTCCAGTAGTGAACGGAGGCGACACCGTCACAGACAGGATAATCCGGCGGGCGCAGAGGCGCAAGCTCAGGAGGCGGTAAACTGGGCTAGACCTGCGGCCCGTGAGGAGATCCGCCAAACGACGCCGGTTCACACAACTACAGCAGAGACAGGAGTCACGGCGAGTTCCTTTGGGGTGCCATGTCTTGTCCCCGCTTTACGAAGCGTAAAGTTACCCAAAGATTTCAAGGGTCCGCGTAAAGTACCTAACTACACATCAGATTTGGCTCCAGAGGCTTGGATTGTGAGCTACGAGATGGCTATGGAGATGCTGGACGTGGATGAAGCGGCTTGCGCGAAGTACTTTACCATGATGCTTGAGGGTACAGCCCGGACCTGGTTAAAGGGCTTACCACCTAACTCGATCGGATCATGGGGCGAGTTACGCCGTCAGTTTATCAAAAATTTCAAGGACACGTGCAAGCAGCCGATGTCAGTGGTGGACCTGGCGGCATGTGTACAAGGAGAGCAGGAGCCTACGAGGGCATGGGTCCGGCGAGTGTCAGAAATCCTGCACTCTTCGAATGGTATCAACCCCAGTACGGCGATAGTAACACTGGAAAACAATTGCCAGTTTGAGTCTCTAAAGTTGAAGCTGGGACGGCTCAAACGGGATTGCAATGACATGGGGACTCTCATGAGCGCTTTGGTAAAGTATGGGGACTCCGACAACACTAAGTACCCAGAAGCGGATAGAGATAAATCTGGAAAGGCAAATAAGTGCGGTAAACCGGCGCAGGCTAATCCGGTCGGAACAAGCTTCTTAGGCAAATGAAAGGCAGAGGGTGGCTCTGATTTCATGGCCAATACCCAAGTTCAAGGGAGCTTTCAGCGCAACAAGGGTAACCCGCCTCCACAAAACGGCCGGGGGTTCATTAATTGGGAGCAACAATTGAATGAGCCTTGCCCGAAACATGGAACAAAGGAGCATCCAGCTAAACATACCTGGGCAGAATGTAGGGCCATGATGGAAGCTATGAACCGGGTCAGATCTAACAACAGACCACCAGGCGGCGGATCAGGCCCCGGGTTTCACGGTCCGGGTCATCAGGGTAATGGCTCCGGATCAGGATATCATGGCAACAACAACGGCTACAATAACCAAGGCAACCATCAGTATGGTCAGGGCAGCTACAATAACCAAGGCAACCATCAGTATGGTCAGGGCGGTTACAATAGCCAAAACAACCAGCAGCTGGGCCAGGGTAATCACATCAATCAAGGCAATCAGCAGCGTCAACAGCAGCAGCAATCCGGATATCAGAGTAATCCGAAGGAGCTGAGCAGTGGACAGTATCATGTGTTCACTACGAGTCTGTGCAAACGGGATCAAAAAGTCTTAAAGCGGGCGGTCCACGCGGTTGAACCGGCAACACCACAATTCCTGCGCTGGTCGGAGCAACCTATTGTGTGGAACAGAGAGGATCACCCGCCGCGAGTTGATAATCCGGGCCAATTGGCCTTAGTGGTAGCACCACAGGTGGGTGGCTACAAATTCACCAAGGTTCTCATGGACGGCGGCAGCAACATCAATATCTTGTATTATGAGACCTTCCGTCGCATGGGGCTGACAGATAAGAAGCTAAGGCAGTCAAACACGGTGTTTCATGGGGTCATCCCAGGTAAATCAGCTTACCCGGATGGGAAAATTGACCTAGAAGTTACCTTTGGAGATGAATATGATTCCAGGTCAGAGACGATAAACTTTGAGGTGGTAAAGATCCGGAGCCCATATCATGCCCTGTTTGGACGGCCGGTTTACGCCAAGTTTATGGCTAGGCCGTGCTATGTTTATCTGCAGCTCAAGATGCCGGGTCACAAAGAAATTGTAAAATTGCATTAGAGTGCGAAGAAGGGGATGCTGCCTATGCGGAGGCAGTATGTGCTACGGAGGAGTTGAAGTTTTACAAAGACAATGTTGATCCGACAGATATGTCCCCGTTGAAGAAGCCAACTACAGAGCATGATCCGGCATTGAAGTTCAAATCTGCAGAGGAAACCAAGCAAGTTGACTTTGTGCCAGGCGATTCATCCAAGCAGTTCACTATCAGTGCTAACCATGATCCTAAATAGGAAAGCGCGCTCATCGAGTTCATCCGTGAGAATCGGGATATCTTTGCATGGAAACCTTCTGACATGCCAGCTATACCGAGGGAACTCACTGAGCACAGTCTTAACATTGATCCGAAGTTTAAACCAGTCAAGCAATATCTGTGCCGCTTCAACGAAGAAAGGCGCAAGGCTATATGAGAAGAAGTGGCCAGACTTTTGGCCGCAGGGTTCATAGTTGAAGTTTTTCATCCAGAGTGGTTGGCTAATCCGGTGCTGGTGTTAAAGAAAAATGGAAAGTGGAGAATGTGTGTGGATTACACAGACCTAAACAAAGCTTGTCCAACCGATCCTTTTGCTCTCCCCGTATTGATCAAATCATTGATGCTATGGCAGGATGTGAGCGGCTAAGTTTTTTGGATGCGTATTCAGGATATCATCAGATCAAGATGGCAGTTAAAGATCAGGAGAAGACAGCCTTCATAACTCCTTTTGGTGCTTTTTGTTATGTATCTATGCCTTTTGGGCTCAAAAGTGCCCAAGCCACCTACCAACGTTGTGTACAGAATTGTCTTAAGGGGCAGATAGGGAGAAATGTCCATGCTTATGTGGATGATATCGTGGTGAAATCAAGGAAGGAGGAGACATTGATAGAGGACCTCAAGGAAACTTTTGATAACCTTCGGGCCTATAAGATGATGCTCAATCCGGAGAAGTGTGCTTTCGGTGTTCCGGCGGGCAAACTCCTTGGATTCTTGGTGTCCAACAGAGGAATAGAAGCCAATCCAGAGAAGATCAAGGCAATCACGTCCTTGACTAAACCGACTTATATCAATGATGTTCAGCGTATCGCCGGTCGGATCACAGCATTGAGCCGGTTCATCAGCCGTCTGGGGGAAAAGGCAATTCCGCTTTATCAGATGCTGAAGAAGACAGACCGGTTTATATGGAGTGATGAGGCAAATGCTGCGTTTGAAGATTTGAAGCGGCAACTGGCAGAGCCGCCGGTCCTTGCTTCCCCTGTTGATAATGAGCCATTGCTATTATACGTCGCCGCCAATGCACGGGCAGTCAGCGTAGCAATTGTGGTCGAACGCAAGGAAGCAGGAAAGGAGTATCCGGTTCAATGTCCGGTTTATTATGTCAGTGAGGTTCTCATTGAATCCAAACAAAGATACCCGCATTAGCAGAAGCTGGTATATGGTGTGTTCATGGCAAACCGAAAATTGAAACATTATTTCCAGGGCCACCCAATAACGGTTGTCAGTTCAGCTCCATTGGGGGATATAATCCAGAACAGGGAAGCCACTGGCAGAGTGGCGAAGTGGGCTATTGAGCTTAGCCCACACGGATTGAAATATGTGCCACGCACCGCAATTAAGTCCCAGGCGTTGGTAGATTTCATCAATGATTGGACTGAATTGCAAGCACCAGAAGAGAAGCCGGATCTGACATACTGGACTATTCACTTTGACGGTTCAAGGCAATTACAAGGCTCGGGGGCTGGAGTTGTGTTAACTTCCCCGCGAGGTGACAAGTTTTGCTATGTCCTCCGCCTAATGTTTCCATGTACTAACAATGCAGCAGAATACGAGGCATTGCTTCATGGCCTGCGGATGGCCAAGGAGATGAACTTAAGCCGGGTCAAGTGTTTAGGTGATTCAGATTTAGTGGCACAACAAGTATCCGGCAAGTGGGATTCTAAAGACCCTCTCATGGGAGCTTACATGCGAGAAGTTGAAGCAGTCGCAGGATATTTCAAAGGGTATCAGGTGGATCACATAGACCGGCGAAGGAATGAAGCGGCCGATTCTCTGAGCCGGCTAGGTTCTCAGCGTAAACTGGTGCCACCGAATACTTTTTTGGATGAGCTACACAGTCCATCAGTTCAGGTACCGCCGGAAGAAGACCTGGCTGTTCCTGATCCGGAGGCGCAGCTAGTTGCAGCACTTCATGTTATTCTGGATTGGACGCTCCCATATTTGGCATACCTAGGCCGTGGAGAGTTGCCGGACGACGAGATTGAAGCAAGACAGATAATCCGGCAGTCCAAATCCATGACGATTGTAAACGGGGAACTTCACCATCGCAGTGTTTCCGGAGCATTTCAGCGGTGCGTATCATCCGAGGAAGGCTGTGACATCCTTCGAGAGATCCATGAAGGGGATTGTGGCCATCACGCCGGTTCAAAATCCTTGGTGGCTAAAGCTTTTCGACATGGGTTTTATTGGCTGACAGCCCATGCTGATGCGGAGGATTTAGTCCGGAAGTGCGATGCTTGTCAGAAATTTTCACAGCGTGCTCTTATTCCGGCACAGGAGCTGCGGATGATACCGATTACTTGGCCGTTTGCGACTTGGGGACTTGATATGGTCGGACCTTTTAAAAGATCCCAAGATCAAAAAACTCATCTGCTGGTTGCCGTGGATAAGTTTACAAAGTGGATTCAGGCAGAGCCTGTGAGCAAGTGTGATGCGGCAACAACGGTTAAATTCATCAAAAAGGTAATTTTCCGGTTTGGTTTTCCGCACAGCATCATCACACACAATGGCACCAATTTATCCAAAGGAGAGATGGAAGAATTTTGTCAAAGGGAACATATTCGCCTGGATGTATCTTCTGTAGCTCACCCTCAGTCCAATGGTCAAGCTGAAAGGGCCAATCAAGAGATTTTGCGAGGTATCAAGCCCCGGCTTATGACTCCCTTGCAAAGAACACCAGGGTGCTGGGTCGAGGAGTTACCCTCTGTCCTCTGGAGCATCAATACTACGCCGAACCGGTACACAGGTTATACACCTTTCTTCATGGTGTACGGTGCTGAAGCGGTCCTTCCAAGTGATATCCGTCATGACTCACCGCGGGTGACGGCTTATGTTGAAGCGGCCAATGAGCAGGCAAGACAGGACAGTTTGGACCGGCTAGATGAAGAGCGTGACATAGCAGCCGCACGGTTCGCGATTTATCAACATGACTTGCACAGATATCACAGCCGCCGGGTCAAAACCAGGACGTTCCAGGAGGGAGATTTGGTACTCTAGCTCATCCAAGACCAAACAGACATGCACAAACTATCCCCGCCTTGGGAAGGGCCCTTTGTGGTCAGCAAGAATCTACACAACGGTTCATATTACCTGGTGGACGTTCGAGAGCACAAAGACTCACGGACATCAGAAGAAGAGACAAAGAGGCCGTGGAATGTTGCTCTCCTACGGCCCTATTATACTTAAGCCATGAGCTCTGCTGTATCCTATGTATATATTATGATTAATGAATAAACCGGCGCCCTCAGTGAACCGGGGGATCAGCCTTTTTTCAAATATAAGTATCTTATGGAAATTCATTCAGGGGATATCCATCTAAAGTTTATTCCTCTTGATATATATATCATTAAGAAGACAAGATGCCTTGATCTATCTATGTTGATATACATGACAACTCTTTATTAAGGGACCAAAGAAGGTTGCCGCATAGTGCAACTCCCATATAGGTACCCTGCTTCTACATTCACTAGAAGGCTTCCTGTTCAAACATAGGTCGTATTCGAACCAAAGAGAACATAGCCAAACCCACTCAGGGGCTTCCTTTTCAAACATAGGTCGTATTCGAACCAAAGAAAACATAGCTAAACTCACTAGGGGGCTATGGATCGTATTCGAATCCTAGCTTAGCCCCTAGTTGTCCGGTTTATATGATCGTATCCGAATCATAAGCTCCATGGATCGTATTCGAATCCATTGATTGGCTAAAATTTCACAGTCACTAGGGGGCTACGGATCGTATTCGAATCCTAGCTTAGCCTCTGGTGATCCGCTTTATATGATCGTATTCGAATCATAAGCTCCTTGGATCGTATTCGAATCCATTGATTGTCTAAAATTACACGGTCACTAGGGGGCTACGGATCGTATTCGAATCCTATCTTAGCCCCTGGTGATCCGGTTTACGGATCGTATTCGAATCAGAAGCCTCGATTTGGAGCCTGGCAGCTCGCAAAAAGCCTCGACTACATGGTCTTATTTGCAAACCTGTGTTTTTTGTATTTGTGTTCTCATGTGTTTCTATGGTTCTTTGATCCGGAGTGGGACAACTTCAAAGTTGACCACATATCTTCAAAAGTCTGGACACAGAGCTCCAACATATTTAAACCGGTAGTTCTTGTAAACCCGGAATAATTGGGTACGCCCCAACAGAGCCAAGAGCTTCCTCAGAAACAACAATGTTCACCGGATTAAGGATATCAAGCATACTTAATCACAGGTATGAAGTTATTTCTGGTATAAAACAAACACTTGTTTGATATATTTACGAGAGCGTTTTAATCGGTCTGGCGATAAACCGCTAGGACATCTTTTAAGTGTTATCTATGCAGAAACAGATAGTATGCAAGATAAACCATATCAGATAAAGGATTCAAATTGGCAGACGCCAAAGCAAAGTTGGGACATCCGGATCAAGACGGATAATATTTCGAGCTATCCTATTACAAGGCACAGCAAGCCTGAACGGATTAAAGTTTTTTCGGCAAAATAATACCGCAGCTACAAAGATAAAATGTGTGGCCTATGCTTCCTCCTGCTGCGACGGCTGAGGATCGACTTGTTCCGGAGCTTCTTCATCTTCCTGAAGCGGCTGAAAGTCAGGAACGCGCCAATCGATCTTTGATAAAGCACGGAAGTACACCTCTTCAGTAATCAGATCAGACGGATCAACATCTGGGGCGAAAGTGTGGGGGCGCACTGGTGGGATTAGATTTTCGGTATCATAAACCGGCTGATCCACCCGCTCATTCTTTAAATCGTACGCCGGATGATACCTGGTCAAGTCTGATTCAACAGCAAGCTTGCTAGCGAGAGGACGTATCTCCTTAGTCAAAGCATGAAGGTCTTTGCCAGTGAAGGCCGATCCGTCTTCTTTGGTGTTGGGATACCCGTTCAGGGCTTCTTCCGGATCAAAATCTGGAACCCACGCTTTAGCTCTGGTGAGTGTTACAAGAGAAACAGCTCGGGCATCAGACTTCTTCACCTCTTCCAAGTGTACTGGCAAGATAGAAAGCTTCTCCAGAGTACCTTGGATAGTGGTGGGGCCGGTTTATTAAAAGACATTGCACTTATAATCCTTTGAGCGCCGGAATACAGCTGCTCAACTAGAGTATAAGAGGCCTTGAGTTTCTTCCGGAGGTCATCCCCAAGATGGGTGACGCGTCGCCCTGCATAGGGTTATCACAATTAAGCCGAAAAGGATTAAAGGTTGCAGAGATGAAAACACATGCAAGTTAAGTATTTACCAAAGACGGCAGAAGCCATAAGTTCTATTTGCCGCTTTAAGCCGGTCACCTCTTCTGTCACCGGATTAAGAGCTTCCTCAGCATCCTTTCCTCTTTTTTGAAGAGCATTCTTCTGCACTTCCCAAGTTGTCCGCTCCTCTTCAAAATATTTCTTCAATTGTTCAGCAGTGGTTAAGCTCAGCGCCAGCTCTTTTTTGGCCTTGGCAGCAGCAGATTCAGTTCCAGCGAGTCTATTCCGGAGTTCAGTTATTTCCTCAGCCCTTCGGGTCAAGTCAGCCTGCAAAGAGTCAAGAGGAATAAAGTACAGTTCAGACAAGTTTCAAGCACATAACCAAGTTATCTACTTGACACTTGGGGGCTAATGAGCAATTGAAGTATACAAAGAAGAAAACTAAAGATAAAGTCTCAAGCACATAAGCAAGTTATCTACTTGACACTTGGGGACTAATGGGCAGTTGAAGTATTGCAAGAGAGATCCAAGCAAGTCCCAGGCACATAAAACAAGTTATGCCCTTGGCACTTGGGGGCTAATGTAAGATCATTGGCACATGTTTGGAAGTTCCGGTTCACCTCCAATAAAGCTAAACCGGAACTTGGGGGCTATCATGACATAGACAGAAATACAAAGAAGGCAAAAGCAAAAGCAAAAGACAAATAAGATACCTCGTATTTGTCCTTCATCATATTGACTAAGCCCGCTTCATAGTCCCGACTGGTATGAAGCCGGTTAAAGTACCCGGAATAAAGCTCCTGGGCACTCAGCTTGGCATAACTGGACAAGTCTGTACTCCACTTGCCCTTCTCTTGCTGGAGTTTCTCCGCTTTAGCAGTATGCTTGGCTAAAACAATAGGCTCAGCAGGAGTAGTATAACCTGTACCAGTTATTTGAATATCCGGAGAAGAGGCAGCTGCCGGTTGTGGAGTAGCAGTATGAACCGGACTAGCGGGAGCTGGGCTAGTCCAAGGAGGGTTGGCCCGGACAGGACTTGTCGGTTCATGGACATCTTCAGCGTTGGGATTTTCAGGAGCAGTGGCATAATTATGATCCATGGGAGCGGGATCGTCAAGCTGAACTGTAGGCTCATTTTCCGGAGGGATGACTGTATCCGGATCAGCCGCCGGATCATCAGTGGCAGTCTCAGCAGCTGTTTTGCTGGCCTTTGCCCTTTTGCTAGGTTTAGGCTTGCTGAAAGGAATTGGAAAAGTAATCAGAGTCACGAAAGCTGTTTTGCTGGCCTTTGCCCTTTTGCTAGGTTTAGGCTTGCTGAAAGGAATTGGAAAAGTAATCAGAGTCACGAAAGCAAATACAAAAGTAAACCGGATGAGGTAAAGGACTTACCCAGGGACGGTGTTCAGAGTTGGGACCTGTGTGGCGGTTGATTCGCCAGAAGATGATAAAGGAGTCTCTTGATAATTAGGATCAGACGGTTTAAGTGGTTTGCGTATAAGTCCGGCCTTGGGATGAAGAAGAGTTGGAGAAAGTAAAACCTCAGAGCGGCGCCTCCGGGCCAGAGTGAGAGATATTCCGGAAGACTGGACTACACGGCGGGCTTCATGTTGTTGCTTCTTCAAAAGAAAATTGGGGTCCAGTTGAGCGTAAGGATGAGAAAAAGGATACTTCCGAGATGCCTTACGAATCTTGGGCACCGACGCTTCAGAATCTGAAAAAAGAGTGATTACCTCAGTTTCGGCCGCTTTATCAGCTTCAGCCAAGTCCTGTGAAAAGACACAGTTAACATAAATCGGGATAGAAGAGATCAAAGCATATCAGGATTAACTCATACCTCAGAATCCGGATCATCCTCTTCAACTTGTGAACCGGAGCCAGCAGCTGCCTTTTTCTTCTTAACAGTGTAAGTTTTCCGGCGTGGCTGTTTGCCTGACTTATCCTGAGATTTCCTTTTCCAAAAAGGATCGTCGGCCTGTGTAAAAGATGAAAGGTAAGAAGAAGACAATCTAAATGAACGGATTAGAAACAAACAGAAGACATTAAGGCTTACCGCTGGCAGTTTGTTCTTCCTATAATGTGGAGCCAATCCGGTTTTACTACATTCCTCCAGAGAGATGTTGAGCATTTTCTTGGCAGATTCAATGACTTCCTTTTCAGAAAGTGTTACGTCGGAAAACCATTGAGGATCATCTGGATTTCCGGTATACTGATACATTAAACCGGAGCGCCATCTCAGAGGGAGGATACTCCAGGCAAGCCAGCAACGCAGAAAATCAACTCCAGTCAATCAGTTAGCCATAAAGGCTTTGAGTTTGGTGAGTTGAGAGGCGAACCGGGGCCGTTCTGAAGGGCTGAGACGCTGCGGCAGTGGATGATCTTCAGGAAGACGATGTTCGCGATAACCCGGCAGTGGGTTCTCTCCTTCAGGGGAAGTATCGTGGCAATAGAACCAAGATTTGTTCCACTCCTTGGGATGTGTATGGAGAGCAGCATGAGGAAAGACCGCGTCTCTTCTCTTTTGAATGCTAACCACACCCAGTTCTTGATGAGGTCCGCCAGTAAACTCAGTTCGCCGGTTCAAATGGAAAAAATCCCGGAACAAGTCGACTGATGGCTCCTCTTGAAGATACACCTCGGAGAAAACTTGGAAATCGCAGATATTTGATATGGAAATTGGGCCTATGTCCCGAGGATGAAGCTGAAAGGCGGCAAGCACGTCTCGGAAGAACTTTGAACCGGGAGGACTAAAGCCCCGGGCTATATGATCAAAGAAAACAATAACTTCCCCTTCTTTGGGAGTATGGGGGCATTCATTTCCTGGGGACCGCCATTTCAGAACTGCTTGAGGGCCCAGAGTGCCAACTGAAGCAGCATTAGTTAAATCTTCTTCCGTAATGACGGAAGGAACACAGTCGCAAGAAACGAACTGCTTGGCAGACATATTAGCAGAAGGAAGGTGCTGAAAAGGTGAAGTATAAATTCCGGATTATTCAAGTACAAAGGCATAAACCGGATCACATATGCAAAATCACAACGACGGTTTAGACAAGGGACTAATGGCATTGACAACTCGGAAGCAAGCGGGAAACGAGCTGCTACCGGTTTATGACAACAAAAAAGAAAGAAGCTAAACCGTCGGATTCATGGTTGATACGTGGCAGAAGCAATGCATGATTGACTAAACCGGCGAGTATCTTACAGATCTATAAGGATGAAGAAACATGTTTCTACAAGAGGCTAAGGTAAAACAGATCTGAGCGATAAAGAAAAAGAGGAAATTTATGCAGGTCTATTACAGAAGAACTGCGGGGGTTTTATACAGAGCGAATGAATCTAAGGGTTGAATCTAATGCCAAGTCTAAGCATAAGGCAGCGGAGCGGGAGCAAGTTTCGAAGATAAATTTAAGGTTGAGCCTATTACAAGCATGGAGTATAGGACGAACGGCCGAAGCTTTGAGGTCTAATGGAGGAAACATGGTGAAACCCTAAAGCTACAGATCTACAGCGAGGAAAAAAGGGATACCTGAGGAAGATGGAAACGGCGGTGGAGTGGTTCTGGACGCGATTCAGGTTGATGCAGCGGCCTGGTCGATGATGGCGATGAGCTCGAGCGCAGCGGAGAAGATTTGGGCGACGGAGGAGGAAGATGAGCGGAAGGAAGAAAAGTAAGGGCATGGCTGTATTTATAAAGAGGGAGAGATGAAACGGTAAGCGCGGGATTTGAGGAAGAAAGAGATTGGATAAAGATTCCCCTGTCGCCTCGATTCTCGGGATGGCCTTTAAAGCAAAGATAATAAACAGCTGTGCCCGATAAATGTGGAAGTGATGTCACGACCGAATCAAATGATTTCCAGGGATGACGTCATCGCCGGTTTACAAAAACTGAGAAGATACAAGAAAGAAGGTTATGCAAGATTGAGAAGACTGACATGAACAAGTTCAAATCATTCTGGGGCCTAATGTTAGGGATATTGCTAGCAGGTGTAAACCGGCTAGGGTAAACCGGATTATGATGATATAGTTGTATAATTGTAAGCTCAGTAGAGGTTACGGCCCATGAAGACTTAGGGCCCATGTGTAAAGTTTACGGTTTGTAAACCGTCCTATCATGTAAACTTGAGATACAAGGAAGAAAGAGGAAAGACCGAGGCAGACACAAATATGAGCCGGCCTCGGGACTCTGTAACCCGGACCGGGCGTTACCTCCTATATAAAGGGACGACCCGACGAAGGTTCAAGGACAGGAAAACAACCCGTCGAGACGCAGGCAAGCAATCAGCTCCCTGTTCATCAACGCCCAAGCAATACCAAGCCAAACTAGACGTAGGCTTTTAACTTCATCGAAGGGGCCGAACTAGTATAAACCCTCTGTGTCCTTTGTGTGCTTTTAACCCCTTCAAGCTAACCCGTGCGATGGTTCCTCAACTAAGTCTGTTAAACCGGACATCTGCCGTGCTAATTCCACGACACAACCTCAAATCCATTTTGGAAAAGACTGAGGATCCAGTGAGCTGATCATACAGGTCGTTGATCCTGGGGAGCGGATACTTGTTCTTTATGGTGACCAGATTGACAGGTCGATAATCTACAACCATCCGTTCCGTTCCATCCTTCTTCTTGACGAAGAGGACGGGACAAGCCCAAGGGGAAGAACTAGGACGGATGAAACCCTTTTTCAAGGACTCATCGAGTTGTTTCTTATGCTCAGCTAGTTCTAGTGGTGCCATCTTATAGGGTCTCCTAGAGATTGGGCAGTTCCTGGAACAAGATCTATCACGAACTCGACATCTCTATCAGGTGGAACACCTGGCAGTTCTTCTGGAAAGACATTCGGAAAGTCACGGACTACCGGGATATCTTCGAGTTTTGGTAGAGGACTGGCACTAAGAGAGTAGAGCTGAAGCTCAGCCATTCGGGCCAAAACATTGACTGTCTTGCCGGATGGGTGTGTAAGTTGAACAGTCCTAGTGTAGCAATCAATCTTGGCGTAATGAGCTGTCATCCAGTCCATACCCAAGATGATGTTTATGTCCGAGGACTTGAGAGCTATTAGTGATGCAAGGAAAACAAGTCTATCGACAAGAATTTCATTTCCATGGATTACCCTAGAGGTTTGCCACTTTGAACCAGGAGTTTGAATAACCATGGAAGTGGGCATGTCACAAAAAGTCATGTTGTGCATTCGAGCATAGCTCTCAGATATGAACGAATGAGATGCTCCAGTATCGAAAAGAACAAATGCTGGATGGCAGTTAACAAGAAGCGTACCAAGGACGACGTTAGGATCCTCATAAGCTTCCTCAGCAGAGACATAGTTGACATGACCACGTGCAGTGGGGATTGTCTTGACATAGTTCACCTTGCCTGTTGGCTTACCATGGCCAACGGACTTTCCTGGCTGGTTCTGAGGACACTCATGCATGTAGTGCCCTGATTCTCCACACTTGAAACATGTCACAGTGCCAGTGCGTGGAGCAAAGTTGGCAGGTGGTCCTCCATAAGTCTTGGCAGGTGCATACTGTTGGGTTGGGCGAGGCGCCTCATAGGATGGCCTCGTAGTGAACCTGGGTGGTAGAGCAGTGTTGGGAACCCAGACACGACGCTTGTGAGAGCCAGAGCCAGATGAGGAACCAAAGTCACGAGGATGCTTGCGTGTGGCTTCGAAATCAGTCTGGCCCGTCTCAGCACTGATGGCTTTGTTCACCAACTTCTGGAAGGAGGTGCACTCGTGCAGACGTAGATCTCGGCGAAGTTCAGGGCTGAGTCCCTTGCGGAACCTCGCCTGCTTCTTGGCATCGGTGGATACTTCCTTGGGAGCATAGCGTGCCAAGTTGCCAAACTCGCGACTATAACCATCCACGGTTAACCGGCCCTCGGTGAAATTGCAGAATTCCTCCCGCTTGCGATCCATGAGACCTTCCGGAATGTGATGTTCACGGATTGCCTCACTGAACTCTGCCCAAGTAGTGAGATGGCCAGCAGGACGCATAGCTTCAAAGTTTTCCCACCAGAGGCTGGCAGGGCCCTCAAGATGGTAGGCGGCGTAAGTAACCTTGTCAGCTTCGACCACACGGGAAGAGTGTAGTTTGTGGGTGATACTGCGAAGCCAGTCATCCGCATCCAGAGGTTCAGCGGAATGATGGAACTTCGGTGGGCACATCTTGATAAAGTCATTGATTGACACCACGTTATTCCTCTGGCGGAACCCAGTGATCTGCTCTATGCATTCCAGCAAATGGTTGGTCTCTCTCTTGTTCCTTTCTGCCTCGAGCATAACTTCAGCCAAGGAGGGTGGTTGGGGCAGATTCTCATCTCTAGCCCCACTAGCCTCACCCTGCTCCTGAGTAGCAGGAGTGCTGCGAGTGTTGACCATCCTAGGAAAACAAAACAACGGTTTAGACAAGGATGGCAAAACTTTGACATCGGAGTGCAAAATGTAATGGATGACACGGAATGTAGAGATGTTCATCCGTACGACGTGGTAATATAGAAACTGACATATATACACAAGTGGTCATACACACCATACATAGTTTAGTACAAGCCAAGGCTAAGGTACAACTACGGTGAAAGACAGTACATCTCATCAGAGGCAGTCAAAGCTCCTATACATTATTTAACTACGCCTCCGGAACTCAGTACAAACTAAGTCATATTCCACAAGACTCCCAGGACTGTGGAAATACAACTACTACGATACTACTACTGCCATGGTCTAGCTCAGACACTCCTGTAGTAATCTTCGTAAAGATTACCACCGTAGCTTGGAAGTGGAACAGGTGGATCTTGAAACTCTCGAGCACTCGAAGGCTGTGGAACATAGGGACATGGATGCGGTCTCGGTCCCGATGCTGGTGGTAACCGACGCCCACGTGGAGGTGTAATACCCCCAACGTCACGCCAATCCATACGATCAGGCAGACGAGTCCGCACGGGGTACAAATCCCGCATATCCAGATATCCGGCGTGCACGGCAGATGCAAGCCGTGTCAAAGTAGTCCAGTGGGCGGCTCGAGTGTTATAAAGCTCCATCCGGAGGGCACGGACCTCACGGTCCCTATCCTCCAGCATCAAGGTAGTAGTCTGAAGCAATGGCTACTCATGAGCGGCATCAGTATACAGACCAGTGTAGTAGCCTTCCTCTCGAGGGAGTGAAGCTGGCATGTAGCAGAACTCAGTGTTCAGAAGTAGGGCATGCCTAGCCTAGATGATGGTCATCATCGAATAAGCGGCATCCTGCACTGCCATCTCGATGGTAACCCCGAGTCCATAAGACCAATGGATGGGGTCGGTAGCTCCGGGATATGAGGGGTATATCCGGACGGTGCAGAAATACTGACTCTGGTTGAAATCCCGGTACTGTTCCTCCACGGTGTACTCAGGATACCAACGGTAACCGGTCTCAGTCAACACACGGACTAGCATGGCCGTGTGACCTGGCACATTAATGCACCGAGTCAAACGGACCACCTGGTGAGGTGTGCGACCAGACATCTGAAATACGAAATAATGCAAAGGCATTAGAATTTCTGGAAGAAATCGGGCAGCATAACAATTGTAAATGCTCAAAAAAGATTTTGAGACATCATACAAATGATAGCATAGCCACTCAACAATATCATATCAAGGTTCCGGGTCCAACTAATCATCATACTAGAAGGGTAGAAACTAAACTGAGGCTTGAAACCAACAACCCTAAGAGTCTACGGATTAGTAACACATGAACCTAGTAAGGATGAGAAGCCTAGTCCAAAACCCCCGTAGAAAGAATAGGCTGACTCAGATCAGAAGGGCATAAGGTAAAGAAGTAAAAAGAGCCTCACGTTCCCTTCCACAATCAATTCCCCTACATATAACTAAGAATTTTTCTAGACTCAACATCGACCAGTTTGGCTTGAGTAACCTATAGGCAGTCCGGCTCAGATGCCAATGCTGTCAGGACCCCGATCCTAAGTCACACCGATCTAGCTTGTAACACGTCATATCACTTTGCGGCCTCACGCACGGTATCCCCACGGGTGCCACCTTACCTGGCCCGGGACCGTTTGTGCATTTTGGCACACGTATATGATAGTGTCGCTAGCATCCATATGATAGAGAACCCGGGCCGACATGGCTAGTTATAAACCAAAAGTGGCACTAAATTACAGAGACAGGCATCCATGACCCAGCAACGAACGTGTCGGTCATCAACGTACGAACCCAAGTCGTAGCAAGCTACATGGACTTAAAGGAACAACGCGTGACATTTCCCCTAAGGGACAGACACAGGAACGCAGAAGGACACATGCCAGCCAGCCTACGTGTTTCGAGCAGTAGCAAGCTACCAAAGCTCAGTGGAAGCACTAGGAGGCATTTCCCTGTAAGATAGGCTACCAAAGGTAAACAACTAGGTGTCGGATCCCACACATACCAAGCATTTCAATCATACACACAATATGCTCAATATGTGCAAATACAACATTGCATCACAACAGAACTCTATGACTCAAAGTACTTTATTTAAGAGGCTCCGAAGAGCCATACATAACATATCCATAGAAGTCATACAAACATACAAGCACAAGCGGAAGATAACATGTCTGAGTACAGACAACTTGAAAATAAAACAGGCTTGGTGTAGCCTGACTATCTACAAGGCCCTTCACAAGCTCAGGATCTCCGTCTTGGTAGCAAGCTACTCGTCGACGTTAACGTCTATGTAAAACCCATCAGAAGGGGCAGGGTTCTCCTCTGCAATAGTTATTAAGCAAACATGAGTACAAAGGTACTCAGCAAGTCTTACAACAGAACCTATCATACATGCATCATTATCAACAAGGGTAGTGGAGTTCATAGCAGCAAGCCAACTTTGACTCTTGGCTAACCTATACTACAACTCTTAGCAGATTGCAAGATAAGACTACGTACACGAGTCCTCTACTCACCACAACAATACACCACTGTGGATCCTCTTCCGTCATCCTACGGAAGGGCCATCCACGGCACTCACACTTGTCTTGAGGCTTTTAATAGTATCCATCAACTTGTCTATGAACTGTAAGAGCAACCAAGTGGTCCGTACCGCGAACAACGGCTATTCGAATAGATTGGTAACCCTGCAGGGGTGTACTTCTTCACACATGTTTCCACCACTTAGCGTCTGCACACGACATGTGCTCAGCAGACTTCAAGCGAAAGCCGATGTGGGTGTAGACCACGACCTAACTAACCACTCAAGTCTCCCATCCAGGTTTATCGCCTATTTGGGTTCCATCCATGGGGAGATCCGGTCAGGGTGTCGCTCACGACCCCAAACGATGTGTACAGGGTTCCTGAGTCACCAAACGGGCGACCGGTACACCGTGCCACGTACCTGCCGCATCACAGCCCACCCCGAGGGTCAGCGCTGTGCACGACCACCAGTAAACTACAAACACCAGAAACTAGTTGCAACTCCTGGACAGAGAACAAGGGCAGTCAATAAGTCGAGCGTGGTCATATTTCAGGGCCCAATGTGTGGTAGTAGCTGTAACTTGAACCACACATACTGATCTCAGGTCCTATGGACGGTTCCAATGAAACAACCCACCATGTACTCCTACATGGCCTTTCATCGATACCTTTACCAAACATGTTCCACACTTCTCTCTCTTTATCGAGTATGATCATTTCACTCTGATCCATCACCCAGATGAACCAGACTTGACACAACTCTAAGCATAGCAGGCAACATAAACAAATAGCATGGTGGAACACACATCACATGGCTCAATCAACTCCTACACATGCTAGTGGGTTTCAACTATTTACTGTGGCAATGACAGGTCATGCAAAGGAATGGGGTTCAACTACCGCAGCAAGTAGCAGTTCACATGCTGTTGCCTTAATGCAGTAAAAGAGAGCAGGAGCGAGAAGATGGGTTTGTATCAGAATGATCAATTGTTGCTTGCCTGACAGATTGGTTGTCGAGTACTGCTCTTCAGCTGGATACGCAGTTGTATCCACGGGAGCATGACCTACCACAGAGAACACTGACGATACAATCAATATACAAACAAATGCTACAATATGATGCATGCTCATGACATGGCAAGATGAATGTGTTTTGGGCTAATGCAACTATAAACAGAAAGGTTTGAGCTTATTTGAATCAAAGATTCAAATTTATACCCAAACTATTATTTATTAAAGTGCATTATCATGTTTTAAAGTGAACAGCAAGGTTAACTTGCTCAAACAAGCATGAAACCAGTGCCATTGGAAAGATTGGATTTTTCTGATCAATTTTCATATATAAATCTTTTCCATCTGAGCTACTATTGAATTTATATGATTTTTTGAAGTTTAAAGCATTTTCTGAAATTTCCTGAATTGTTTTAAATCAATTAATCCCAGAAAAGCATTTACTGCGTTAGCATGACATCATGCTGATGTCAGCAAGTCAACAGGGCGGCCCATGTCAAACCTGACCAGTGGGACCCACTGGTCAGTGTCACAGTTAGTTAACTAACTAATTAGGATTAGTTTAGGCACTAACCTAGGTTTGACTAACAGGCAGGGCCCACATGTCAGTGACCCAGGGGAGTCAAACCCCTGGTCAAACTGGGTTGACCCGCCGGCGTTTAGCCGCCGACGAGGCCAGACGCGGCGGTGAGGTGCGGAAATCATGCTCCGGCGACCAAATCGATGGCGGAGCACGTCTACGTGCTGCTGGTGAGGTGCCGCAGCGAGTGATGGTGGTGGTTAGCCTCGGGGTCGCCGGAATCGACATCGGCGACGAGTCCAGCGGCTGCCGGAGCTCGGGTGAGCTCGGGCTAGTCGCTAGAGGGCACGGCGAGGCTCATGGTGAAGTCCTCTAGGCTCCTGGAGGTGCGGTGAAGCTAATGGATAGGATGGCGCGGCCGTTGGGTGGCCGGAGCCTCATCGGCGACGAGCTCCGCTGCGGCGCGTGCAGGTGAGCTTCGTGCAATGCATACGGTGCAGAGAGAGTTAACAGAGAGGGGGAGGACGGAGCTGAGCTCACGGCGATTGCAGCAAGCGACAAAGCGGGCTCGGGGAAGGACGGAGCTGACCGGGGCGATGATGGCGATCTCGGCAGCCGGAGTTGGGGAAGACGGGGTCGGGGGCGACTCCAGAGCGGGCGAGCGCTCGGGGCTCGGCCTGCTCGACGTAGTCGACAACGGCGGAGCGAACTGACACGGTGACGCGGCATGGGGACGATGGCGGACGCGGTTATCACGATGGCGCGGGCGCGGCAGCGTCGGCCATGGTGCGGGGGAGCGAGGGAGAGAAGCTGGGGAGGAAGAGGCGTGTCTGCGGGCTCGGGGGAGAAGTGGGTGATCCACCCAGGGCAGCAGAACGGCGAGGGGAGGAGGAAGGGCGGCGGGCAGCTGCGTGGCGCGCGCTAGTGCCGGCGTCGAGCACCTACCTGCCTGCCTGGCCGAGCCAAGCAGCTCGCTGGAGCGGTGGCTGGGCTGGGCCGGCAGGTGGGCCTGTTAGGTGGGCGCCAGGTAAGTTTCCTTTCCCTCTCTCTTTTCTGTTTTCTATTTATTCTGTTTTGTTTTCTTTTTCAACTTTGTTGAATTAATAAAAATGCTAGAACATTTTTATAAATCATGAAACTAGTCATGCCCACTTTATATAATATGAACAACATGGAACATTTTAGTTTATGATTATTTGGGCACCTAAATTATTTTATAGCATTTAATTGCCCAAATGCAATTACAATATGAATTAATCCAGTGACCTTTCGATGTCCTAGAAAATTGTGCACCATTTTTGGCAGAGGTTTAAGACCAAGGCAAAGATGATGAACATTTTTGAAGGGCATTTTGGGTACATTGGAAAAGATTTTATTAAACCCTAGTTGTTAGAAGAGGGGTGCTGGGGTTTCTGTCATTCCCATTTCAATTTTCTATAGAAAGTAAACATGATGCACAGTCTAGCTAGTCCTAATGCAAGCACTGACTAGGGATGTGACATGTTGTCATGTTATTGTTCGTGCTTTCCTGCTGTATAGTCATCATTATTTTCAAACCTGTGATATATTATACTCGAGCAATTATTGAATCTTACATCGATAGCTTTGTTCCTCAATAGTATGCTTGATTGAGTTTGTGTCTATCGAACCTTATTTCCACTGTATTAGTTCAAAAAAAATTGAAATAAATTTTGAATCTCCCATTAACCCCCATCTGGTCGATATACTCTCGGTCCTAACAATTGGTATCAGAGCAGATACTCCCTATATCTATTTATTAAAGGTCTAACGTCTCTGGAGTTTTGAGTATGTCATGTGCAGGTAGATCCTCGCACTCTAAGAGATTTCCTATCTTCAATGGAAATGACTATCTCTACTAGAAGGAAAGACTGAGAATCAGACTTCAAGCTATTGACATAGATATCTGGCGGATTGTGTAAAATGGATATGCCATTCGGCAACCTGATGCTCCAAATGCTAATGAACAAATTAATATGCGGCTGAATGCTCAAGCAAAAGATATCATCTGTAGCAGTATTTTAAAGGACATCATCATCCGATTCCGAGAGCTTGACACTACAAAGCAAATCTAGGATGCCACCAAAAACGATCATGAACAGTTCGTCACCAGAACAGATCCGCACACTCAAATGCTTAGAGCTATGTTTCCAGGTTTTAGAAGCCTTCGAAAGGAAAGCGATATGGAACTCACTAATCGGCTAACTAACATTGCTGAAAGACTTCACCAACAAGGAGTAATAGATATGACTAGAGATGTGGTCAACAAGCTTCTAAGTGCTCTTGACCCAACCTTCAATTCCATCGTAGCATAAATCAAGGAAAGACCATGCTATGAAGAACTTCACTATGTAGAAGTCATGACACTGCTGCCCATTCTTGAAGAAAGGATGGAAATGGAAAATGCTGATCAAGAATCTTCTTTAGAAAGTGAAGGAGAAATTATCTCACACTATGACAGTTCACAAGAAGAAGAAGATATCGAGAAGCAACAAACTATCACAAGAGAACTCGATATGCTCACAGAAAGGCTAAGTGATCACAGAAGACAAAATATGTCCCTCACAAATGATGAAAAATTTGATTTGCACGAAGCATCAAGAAAGTTACCTCTGAAGGAAAAGCAATGCTTCAAGTGCAAACAATTCGGACACCTCATAGCCGACTCTCCTTATTGGGAAGGAAAACCTAGCAACTTTTGGAAATATTTTCACTGCAGTGGATTCACTCGAATGAATCATCACACTAAGCTCTCGAAGGAAAATGACTCATCCTCATCTTCCTCGATGAGACTAGTCACTAACATGAATGCGAGAGCAGTCATCAGCTCTAACAAAAAGAAAATATCGCATCTGAACATAGCTTGCGATGATTTGAACTTTGATACTGAATATGAAGGAACAGATTTAGCTTCTGAAGATAAAGAAATAAACAAGCTGATAGGCAAAAGCAATGCTTACGTTGCAGTTGAGTCATCCATGGAATCTCTCGAATCTGACACTGATGATGATACCTCAAGTGATGATGAACCTATCGCATTCTGCCTCATGGAAAAAACTTCTAAGGATCAAGTATCATCAAAACACGAAAAATCTATGACTGAGTATTCTTCTGAACACTTTGCCTATGGAACCGTCATTGTAGAAGTGTTGGAGTAGCTGAAGATGCACATTGGAGAAGTCGCTCCTCACGGGCCAAACAACTCCTGAGTCCCATGAGTTTACAGAGGTCCGGGGGGCTCGTGAGGTTTCGGCAACTCCTCCGCCAGGATCGCCTGGCGCTTGGCCTCGTGAGCTGCCAGTACGCCCTGCATGTAGTGCGGGTGCAAGGCAACCGCGTTTGGTAGGCCGAATGGCATGCGAACGTAGCTATACGAGTCACCCCCACACCGGCCAACGCGGGATGGCCAGAAGAGCTCCTGAGAAGTAGCCCTGTTGAGACTTGGGATGTTGACACAGACATGCAGCTCGCTACCCACGTCAAGGGCGGCAGCTGCACTAGATGATGCGGGGCGACGCTCGCCCCACATGGCATGCGCCCCCTGAAGCTCCTCGATCACCTTGGTGATGAACTCCTAAGCGCCTGGTGCCTTGCGCCTTGCTCACTCGTGATGCTGGTCAGGTCAGAGGCCCTCCAAACGAGAGCCCCCGAGCTCGTCATTGATACGTCCAAAACGTATCTATAATTTCTGCTTGCTCCATGCCACTTTTGGGTGATATTGCTATGATATTCATACACTTCCATACACTTTTGATCATATTTGGACTAACTTACTAATCCAGTGCACCCCAGTGCCAGTTTCTGTTTTCGGCTGTTTTTGTATTTCAGGTTGTCACGTTTCGAGAACTGCCCAGAAAAATCCAGAAAAATTATATAAAAAATCAGCGATACGGAAACAAGACTGCGTCCGAAGGGCAGCCTGGGGGGGGGGGGCACAGGGGCTCCAGGCGCCCTGTGGGCGCGCCCCCCCTGGGCCGCGCCGGGGGGGCGCCTCGGCCCCCCGAGAGCCCCCCCGGTGCCCTACTTTGGCATATATTTAAAGGACTCTCCGAAACCCTCGAAACAGGACTTCTTTTCGCGATCCCAGCTCTGTTCCGCCGCCGCCGCCGCTTCCAAGATCGGGAGCACCAGGAGAACTCTTCCCGGCACCCTGCCGGAGGGGAGGATCACCACCGGGAGCTTCTCCACCACCATGGACGCCTCCCGGATTACTCGTGAGTAGTCTCCCTTGGACCATGAGTCCATGACCAGTAGCTATGTGATGTTCTCCTCCCGTTCTTGTGCTTCACTAATTAGTCCTTGTGAGCTGCCCTACATGATCGAGGCACCTATGTAATCCTTGTGCTGTTGCTATGTTGAGTTTGCTGGGATCCGATGGATTATGAGATTATGTTCAGATTGATCTTGAGTAATATATTTGATTCACCTCTTTTATATTTTAGTTCATAAGTAATTCTTTCTCCGTTGTTATTTATTGCTTTGGCCGAGTAATAGGTAGTGACTCCAAGAGGGAACGTTATGCTCGATTGTGGGTTCATGCCCCTCGATGACTAGCTTGAGTGACAGAAACATGAGTCTAGGGGATGTGCTGTTGCCACAAGGGGTAAAACAACGGTGCTTGTGCCCGCGGGTGCAAGGATTGTTTACTTTACGCAAAGTTCTTTTAATGCAGTTGTCTATTGCATTGAGTCTACACTATGGGTGGGACTCGCAACTTAATACCAGCGAGATGTTCTGGATAGATATCTCAAGGTGGATGATTAGTAGTAGATATTGATGGATTTCGGTCTACTTACTTTGGCGTACCGCCCATGCTTTGAACCTCAACCTTTCTTGCAATGTAATCAGCATTTGTATGCGCTCGTGGGTCCTGTCAATTGCCCAGCTGTAATTTGTTTACCTCACATAGCTGTTTTATCGTCTTTTGGGAGAGAGACATCACTAGTGAACATCATGAGACTCCGGTCCATATTACCATCATTGATCACATGCACTATTTACTTTCCGCTATTTTACTTACTATTGCAAAATACTATCTATCACTACTATCATATTGCTTTTAACCCTTTGTGAACTACAAGGCCCGAGAGATTGACAACCTCTCTGTACCCGTTGGGAGCAAAGTTATTTGTATCTGTGTGCAGGTCCACGTTGATTGCTAATTGCGCCGTTAGCAGTTGACACCTACCTATTGAACCTAGGAGTCTCTGGGGATTCGATCCTTGGCATCTTTGCTAGGGGAAAACACTTCTACTTACTGCATCTTACACCTTCCACTTGGGGTAACCAACGAGGGGTTCGAGGCCCATCAAGGAGTATTTTCTGGCGCCGTTGCCGGGGACTCCACTCTTCAGGGTAGGGGAGTTGCATGCTATCTTTTACCTTTGCTTTTTAGTCTTGTTAGTTTACCTATCATTTTTGCTTTAGTTCCTTTTTATCAAAAATCACAAAAATAGTTATCTTGCTTGCTTGCTACTATGGGTTCCACCGAGAACACCAAGTTGTGTGACTTCACTAGTCACAACAACGATGACTTTATCAGCACACCTATCACTACACCTGCCACTTCAGCACCTTCACATGAAATTAAACCTGCTTTACTAAACTTAGTTATGAAAGAACAATTCTCCGGTGCTGGAGATGATGCTGCTTTACACTTGAACAACTTTGTTGAACTTTGTGATATGCAAAAGTACCAAGAAATAGATGGTAATATTGTTAAGCTTAAGCTTTTTCCTTTCTCTTTGAGAGGAGGAGCTAAAATTTGGTTTCAGTCTTTGCCTAGAAATAGCATAGATTCATGGGACAAGTGCAAAGATGCTTTTATCGGAAAATACTATCCACCTGCTAAAATTATCCAACTTAGAAGTAACATCATGAATTTTAAACAATTGGATAATGAACACGTTGCCCAAGCTTGGGAACGTATGAAGTCTCTTATCAAAAACTGCCCTACTCACGGTTTGACTACTTGGATGGTTATCCAAACTTTTTATGCAGGCTTGAACTTTACCTCGCGTAACTTGTTAGACTCGGCCGCGGGAGGAACTTTTATGTCAACTACACTTGGTGCTGCCATGAAGCTTCTCGATGAGATGATGACCAACTATTCCCAATGGCACACCGAACGCGCTCCAACAGGTAGGAAGGTAAACTCTGTCGAGGAGATTTCCTCCCTTAATGAAAAAGTTGACTTGAATATGTCTCTACTTTCGAAGCAATCTACTGTTGATCCTCGTGATGTTCCTTTAAATTCTTTGATTGCTCAAGAACAAGTAGATGTTAACTTTATCTCTAGAAACAATTTCAACAACAATGCTTATAGGAGTAACTTTGGTAACAATCCTAGACCGTTCCCCTCTAACTCTTATGGGAACAACAATGCTTATCCTAGTACCAAGAACTCCAATACTGAACTAGAGACTATGCTTAGAGATTTCATCACTACCCAAAAAGCCTTTAATAAGAATGTAGAAGAGAAACTACATAAACTAGATGATCTTTCTTTTAAGGTAGACCACTTAGCCAATGAGTTAAAATTGCTGAAAATTGAAACTTCTCCACTTAAGGAGAAGGAAGTCATCCCTATTAATGCTACTCAAGTACAAATTAATGAAAATATTAGGATGGTTGCTAAGCTTAAAGAGAGATGGGCTAGAGAAAGGGAGGAAGAGGAAAGAATTAAGAGCCTTCCTACCCACCACACTGTTTCTACTATCAAAGTTATTGAGGATGTCCACACTCTTAGCACCCAATGTACTCCTGGTCCCAATGGACCTATTAATGGTGATGCTATAGAAACTACCAAACAGGTGAGCCTTAAGGACACCACTACTACTTTACTTGATGCTCGTGACCTTGATTTTGATAATTGCACTCTTACCGAAGTTATTGATTTCCTTCACAAAATGTCTAGAGATCCCCGCACTAGCACGCTTAACCTTGCCTTCACAGAGCATATCACTAATGCTCTCATCAAAGCTAGGGAGGAGAAACTTAGAGTAGAAGCCTCCATACCTAGACAGCTAGAAGATGGTTGGGATCCTATGATAAAAATTTATTTGAATGACTTCTCTTGTTATGCATTATGTGATGTTGGTGCTAGTACCTCTGTTATGCCCAAAAGGATATATGATATGCTTAAATTGAAACCTTATGATTCTTGTTCTTTTGGTGTTCGTCTCGTTGATTCTTCCATAAAGAAACCTTTGGGGAGGATCGACGATGTTCTTATTGTTGTCAATGATAATTATGTGCCCGTTGATTTCACTATTATGGATATTGAATGTGATCCTTCATGTCCAATTATTTTGGGACGTCCCTTTTTGCGCATCGTTGGTGCTGTCATTGACATGAAAGAGGGTAATATAAAATTTCAGTTTCCTCTCAAGAAAGGGATGGAACACTTCCCTCGTAAGAAGGTCAAGTTACCTTTTGAGTCCGTTGTACGGGCTAGCTATTCTTTTACGTTTGATAAAACTTGATCTATGCATTATGCCTAGCTTAAAGGCATAAAAGAAAGAGCTTTTGGGAGGTAGCCCACATGAATAATTTTTTTGCTTTTTTTGTGTCTTGATGTTGTTTACTGCTGTAGCATCATCATTGTATATTTACTTTTCATATTTGTGCCAAGTATAGCCTCTGATTGCTAGAAAGTTCAAAAGTTGTGAGGTGCTGTCCAGGAAACAGATTCTGTCCTTGGATAGAAAAATTCGTATAAAATCGCCAGATCATCTTTTGGTCTGAATTTTTTCGACAGCGTTCTCTATATAATTGTCTTTCGTGCGTCAGTTCTGAGTTTTTTAATTTGAGTTGCAGAAGTATCCCGAACAGGTCAATTACTGCCTGCTGTTCTGTTTTTCACAGATTCTGTCCTGTTTTGCCTTACCTTCACTTTGCAAATTGAGAACTTGCTTTTTCTTTGCAAAAACCTTTTGGCAATCTTGAGAAACAGTAGAACTTCAAGAATATCCTTATTTCCAGCAAGGTATAATTATTTTATTAAGGGTACTAACCTCGCTAATCAGATTATGATGAGTTATGTATGAAGGGAGTTTTCAAGTGTGCGAGGGAAGATGATAAAAAGATTCAGGAGTGTCAAGCGCTCAAGCTTGGGGATGCCCCCGTGCACCCCCAAGAAATATTCAAGGAGACTCAAGCGTCTAAGCTTGGGGATGCCCCCGTGCATCCCCTTCTCCATCAACATTATCAGTTCGTCTTTCGTTCCGCTATATTTTTATCACTTCATGTGTTATGTGCTATGCTTGGAGCTTCTTGCTTTTAGTTTTCTTTTTAGTTTTTCATAACGAGTCGGAACCCAGCATTTCATTATGTGGGGGAGAAACACGCTCCACCTCTACCTAGAACATTACATAGAATTTTCATGTCTATCTATCATGTGTGTGTTCTTTATCTTTAAATAGCTACTATCGTGCTTTGCTCTTAGTATTCATGCTTATCTTTTCAAGAGCTTTTATTTAGTTGGTTGCTTGAACTCTCTTTAATTACCATGCTCACCTTATTAAGAGAGTTTGCTTCGGTTGCATGGGTTAATGTGTCTATGATAAAGATGCTACTTTCATGATGGTTCTTAGTAGTTCAGGTTTTCTTATGGTTAATCTCGAATAGCTGGGGGGGGGGGGGTTCCCAATGTGTCACTGGAGTACCAACTTGGTTTGTTTGCCTATGATGTGGTATGGTTTAGTAATATCTTCCTTCGAGAATTTATTTTGATTGACTTGGCGTATGCTCACGCATATTCGATACTGTAAAGAAAGTCTGTCAAGCCTTGATGATCTTTTATTTCTAAGTAGCGATATAACTACCATGCCTGATTCAATATTGCTTTGTCGCTCTGCATGATTATGACCATCATGGCTCTCTTAGTTGGTCGCTTCCAGTCTTTTGCTAACCTACACCTGCACTAAGCAAATTAATCATGCAATACATAGCTCATGGGAAAGTAGCCTAAAAACTATTGTGGTAAAGAATATGTTGCTTATGTATCTTATTTCTTATGAGTTGCTTGCTGAGCGTTAACCATGTTTCTGGGGACGCCATCAACTGTCACACTTTTGTTGAATATCATGTGAGTTGCTATGCATGTTCGTCTTGTCTGAAGTAAGGGTGATTTACCGTGGGCCGCCAACCAAAGCCATGCATCATGGTGGAAGTTTTAGCTTGGACCTTAATCCTCAATCTCTCATGAGAATATGCTTATGCATTAAAGAGGAGTCCATCATCTATTTTCTATGTTGTCCCAGTATGGATGTCCTCAAGTTGAGATCTATCAAAAACGAGAAATCAAATGCGATCTATCTCCTTGGACCTTTGTACAGGTGGCATAGAGGTACCCCTTTGTGATACTTGGTTAAAACATATGCAATGCAATGATAACCCATGGGGATCCGAGCTAATTAGGACAAGGAGCGAGCACTATTGGTATTCGATGCATGAGGCTTGAAACTTATAAGATGTTTTATGCATGACACATATGAAGTACTACTACCGTTGACACAATTGCTTCCATGTTTCAAAATAAAAAGCTCTAGCACTTCAAGCACCAACTACTGAGAGCATGATTGTCATTCTGAGTGTAATGTGCATTGTCCCAAAGTAGCATTGTCTTTTGCATGATTGTGATATCGTTTATTCTGAAATGATTGTATCAAGTCATCACTTAAACCTTGAAGGTGCCCCTGCACTTATGTTTTGCATCACTAAAGGGGGCAAGCTAGATATCACTTAATCATATTTGCACATCATGTTCATTGCAAATCTTTTTGATGTTTCAGTTTCATGTTGTAAAACTTTCAGTCATTTGTGATTTTCTCTTGAGGCAACTTAATTACTTTAGAATCATTGTCTCAGTAAGCTTTTGTCATATGACTATGAGAAAGTCTTATATGGTTAATAGCATGTCACCACAGAAATTATTCTTGTTATCATTTACCTACTCGAGGACGAGCAGGAATTAAGCTTGGGGATGTTGATACGTCCAAAACGTATCTATAATTTCTGCTTGCTCCATGCCACTTTTGGGTGATATTGCTATGATATTCATACACTTCCATACACTTTTGATCATATTTGGACTAACTTACTAATCCAGTGCACCCCAGTGCCAGTTTCTGTTTTCGGCTGTTTTTGTATTTCAGGTTTTCACGTTTCGAGAACTGCGCAGAAAAATCCAGAAAAATTATATAAAAAATCAGCGATACGGAAACAAGACTGCATCCGAAGGGCAGCCTGGGGGGGGCACAGGGGCTCCAGGCGCCCTGTGGGCGCCCCCCCTAGGCCGCGCCGGGGGGGGGGGGGCACCTCGGCCCCCCGAGAGCCCCCCGGTGCCCTACTTTGACATATATTTAAAGGACTCTCCGAAACCCTCGAAACAGGACTTCTTTTCGCGATCCCATCTCTGTTCCGCCGCCGCCGCCGCTTAGAAGATCGGGAGCACCAGGAGAACTCTTCCCGGCACCCTGCCGGAGGGGAGGATCACCACCGGGAGCTTCTCCACCACCATGGACGCCTCCCGGATGACTCGTGAGTAGTCTCCCTTGGACCATGAGTCCATGACCAGTAGCTATGTGATGTTCTCCTCCCGTTCTTGTGCTTCACTAATTAGTCCTCGTGAGCTGCCCTACATGATCGAGGCACCTATGTAATCCTTGTGCTGTTGCTATGTTGAGTTTGCTGGGATCCGATGGATTATGAGATTATGTTCAGATTGATCTTGAGTAATATATTTGATTCACCTCTTTTATATTTTAGTTCATAAGTAATTCTTGCATGTTCTCCGTTGTTATTTATTGCTTTGGCCGAGTAATAGGTAGTGACTCCAAGAGGGAACGTTATGCTCGATTGTGGGTTCATGCCCCTCGATAACTAGCTTGAGTGACAGAAACATGAGTCTAGGGGATGTGTTGTTGCCACAAGGGGGAAAACAACGGTGCTTGTGCCCGCGGGTGCAAGGATTGTTTACTTTACGCAAAGTTCTTTTAATGCAGTTGTCTGTTGCATTGAGTTTACACTATGGGTGGGACTCGCAACTTAATACCAGCGAGATGTTCTGGATAGATATCTCAAGGTGGATGATTAGTAGTAGATATTGATGGATTTCGGTCTACTTACTTTGGCGTACCGCCCATGCTTTGAACCTCAACCTTTCTTGCAATGTAGTCAGCATTGGTTTGCGTTCGTGGTCCTGTCAATTGCCCAGCTGTAATTTGTTTACCTCACATAGCTGTTTTATCGTCTTTTGGGAGAGAGACATCACTAGTGAACATCATGAGACTCCGGTCCATATTACCATCATTGATCACATACACTATTTGTTGGAAATATGCCCTAGAGGCAATAATAAAAGAGTTATTATTATATTTCCTTGTTCATGATAATCGTTTATTATCCATGCTATAATTGTATTGATTGGAAACTCAAATACATGTGTGGATGAATAGACAGACTTTGTGTCCCTAGTGAGCCTCTACAGGACTAGCTCGTTGATCAAAGATGACCGCGGTTTCCAGGTCATAGACATGAGTTGTCATTTGGTAACGGGATCACATCATTAGGAGAATGATGTGATGGACGAGACCCAAACGTTAAACATAGCTTTTGATCGTGTCAGTTATCGCTATAGTTTTCTGCATGTCAAGTATAAGTTCCTATGACCATGAGATCATGTAACTCACTGACACCGTAGGAGTGCTTTGTGTGTGCCAAACGTCACAACGTAACTGGGTGACTATAAAGGTACTCTACAGGTATCTCCGAGGGTGTCGGTTGAGTTGACATGGATCGAGACTGGGATTTGTCACTCCGTGTGACGGAGAGGTATCTCCGGGCCCACTCGGTAATACGTCATCTCAATGAGCTCAAAGTGACTAAGTAGTTGGTCACGGGATTATGTATTACGGTAACGAGTAAAGAGACTTGCCGGTAACGAGATTGAACTAGGTATAGAGATACCGACGATCGAATCTCGGGCAAGTAACATACCGACGAGACAAAGGGAACTGTATACGGGATTGCTTGAATCCTTGACATCGTGGTTCATCCGATGAGATCATCGAGAAACATGTGGGAACCAATATGGGTATCCAGATCCCGCTATTGGTTATTGACCTGGGAGTGTCTCGGTCATGTCTACATGGTTTCCGAACCCGCAGGGTCTACACACTTAAGGTTCGGTGACGCTAGGGTTGTTAGTGAGAACAGTGCATGGTTACCGAAGGTTGTTCGGAGTCCCGGATGAGATCCCGGACGTGACGAGGGTCTCCGGAATGGTCCGGCGACGAAGATTGATATATAGGATGAAAGGTTTCGGAGTCCGGAAGTGTTCCGGGGAGCATAGGGAAATCGGCGGATTACCGAAAAGGGTTTCGGGGGTCCCGGAAGTGGTTCTGGGCCTAATGGGCCACAAGGGGGGACACCACAGCCCTCATAGGGCTGTGCGCCCCCCCCCTGGGCCCTCTCCTCATGCGCAAGGGGAGGTGGACCCTCCTAGGGCTGCCGCACCCCCCCTGGCTTGGGGGGCAAGGCACCTAGGGGGGGAAACCCTAGGGCCTGGCCCTTGGCCGCCGCCCCCCCTGCCCTGGCCGCCGGCCCCCCTAGGGGAAACCCTAGGGCGCCCCCCTCTCCTCCTTCCCCCTATATATAGAGAGGTATAGGGAGGGCAGCCAACACACGATTGTGCCTCGGTGCTGCCCTCCCTCTCCCATAACATCTTCATCTCCCGCGGTGCTTAGGCGAAGCCCTGCTGGAATCCTTCTCCACCATCACCACCACGCCGTCGTGCTGCCGGTCTCTCCATCAACCTCTCCTCCACCCCTTGCTGGATCAAGAAGGAGGAGACGTCCCCGAGCCGTACGTGTGAAGAACGCGGAGGCACCGTTGCTTCGGTGCTAGGATCTTCGGCGATCTGAATCGCGGCGAGTACGACTCCATCAACCGCGTTCTTAACGCTTCCGCTTAGCGATCTACAAGGGTACGTAGATCCAACTCTCCTCTCGTAGTAGCATCTCCTAGATTGATCTTGGTGAACGTAGGAAAAATTTTTGTTTCCCATGCAACGTTCCCCAACACCACCACCATGGACGCCTCCCGGATGACTCATGAGTAGTCTCCCTTGGACCATGAGTCCATGACCAGTAGCTATGTGATGTTCTCCTCCCGTTCTTGTGCTTCACTAATTAGTCCTCGTGAGCTGCCCTACATGATCGAGACACCTATGTAATCCTTATGCTGTTGCTATGTTGAGTTTGCTGGGATCCGATGGATTATGAGATTATGTTCAGATTGATCTTGAGTAATATATTTGATTCACCTCTTTTATATTTTAGTTCATAAGTAATTCTTGCATGTTCTCCGTTGTTATTTATTGCTTTGGCCGAGTAATAGGTAGTGACTCCAAGAGGGAACGTTATGCTCGATTGTGGGTTCATGCCCCTCGATGACTAGCTTGAGTGACAGAAACATGAGTCTAGGGGATGTGCTGTTGCCACAAGGGGGAAAACAACGGTGCTTGTGCCCGCGGGTGCAAGGATTGTTTACTTTACGCAAAGTTCTTTTAATGCAGTTGTCTGTTGCATTGAGTGTACACTATGGGTGGGACTCGCAACTTAATACCAGCGAGATGTTCTGGATAGATATCTCAAGGTGGATGATTAGTAGTAGATATTGATGGATTTCGGTCTACTTACTTTGGCGTACCGCCCATGCTTTGAACCTCAACCTTTCTTGCAATGTAATCAACATTTGTATGCGCTCGTGGGTCCTGTCAATTGCCCAGCTGTAATTTGTTTACCTCACATAGCTGTTTTATCGTCTTTTGGGAGAGAGACATCACTAGTGAACATCATGAGACTTCGGTCCATATTACCATCATTGATCACATCCACTATTTACTTTCCGCTATTTTACTTACTATTGCAAAATACTATCTATCACTACTATCATATTGCTTTTAACCCTTTGTGAACTACAAGGCCCGAGAGATTGACAACCTCTCTGTACCCGTTGGGAGCAAAGTTATTTGTATCTGTGTGCAGGTCCACGTTGATTGCTAATTGCGCCGTTAGCAGTTGACACCTACCTGTTGAACCTAGGAGTCTCTGGGGATTCGATCCTTGGCATCTTTGCTAGGGGAAAACACTTCTACTTACTGCATCTTACACCTTCCACTTGGGGTAACCAACGAGGGGTTCGAGGCCCATCAGTCATGATAGGGGCACCGGGCGCGCCTTCCTTTGCGAGAGGGAAAGGCGCCCAAGTAGTGGGCGCGGGGCGTGAGGCACGGTCGCCTGGTGCCCCAGGCCACTGGCGTTCCTTGGAGAGGAGCTGTTCTTCTGGGGTGTGTGTGGCACCCCAGATCAGCGTGACAGATTTACCTTGCATTGCCAGCCCAGAGACCTTGTCTTCTGGCAAAACACAACATCTTGGTACAGAAAACAACCGCTTTATTGATACTAGCGGACCATAGTTTTACATTACAACATAGCGAGGCCAAGCGGCACACACGGTGCGGCTGGACAATCTGTACATTATTTAATGAACATAAAAGGCACCGGTTATAAAACTACGCAGTAGCGGAACGACTTCGTAGCGGAACTCCATCTCATAGGGACACCGATGTGGACACGGTCTAGACTCGGACGGTACTCCTTTCCAGCGGAACTTTCTTGAAATCTGGCATGACACGCCAGGTCAGTACATTGAATGTACTTGCAAGCTTACAGCAAACAAAATCATAATGACAAACAATATCATGATAATTAATCAATTGTTAAAATGCAGCAACAAACTTGGATGTACATTAAGTAACATGTTGTGCTCATGCCTTTGTGAAAACAGAACCTCAGTCTGACTTGCCCATGGTGATATTTATTAAACTACAAACTTGTTCATATCAACAGGACATAAATCGTGATCTTTCCGGCGATCACCACCCTGACCATACTTGGTCTCAAATCATCTCGGTGGCTCTTCCACCATTTATACAGTACAAAAATTTAGAACTTAGTAAGGAAAATTTTATTATATGTTGACCCATGGTGTGACTTACTTTCGAGCGTGTCCGTGACCGTGGACTCGGCAATCGATAGATTAATTACACTCTGGAGAGGTAGTGCACTGTACCCACACCACGAAACCCATGGCCTCGTTCTCCCATTCGGGTGGACCAACTGCATTCCGACAAAACTCTTCCATTGTCATGACACTCTCCCGGCCACTCCGACTCATTTCCCCACTGGAACACTCCTGGGTGGCCCTGTGCCTACCAAAGGCACACCGACCACCGTCGTGGCCAAACAACAACTGTCCCAAACGGGGACTCGGTACCATAAACTTAACAACGGGCACACAAGATTATGTCTGCTTACCAGGACAGGGTACTGGATGCCCATGACCTTCCCTATTTGGAGGTACCGACAAGAGGCATGACAACGGACCGAATAAAGACCTTTCCATAAAGGCAAATGTGGTTACACTGGGGAAAGACTCGATTTAGTGGCACCATGTCCCGGTCAACAATTTATTCAAGTTGAGTTATTAACAGTTTCAACTTAAAGAAAATAAATAACCGGTGTCATAAC
The DNA here is from genome assembly GCA_902687465.1 of Secale cereale. Classification (NCBI taxonomy): domain Eukaryota; kingdom Viridiplantae; phylum Streptophyta; class Magnoliopsida; order Poales; family Poaceae; genus Secale; species Secale cereale. Next base: position 380,212,593 of record LR738715.1, on the reverse strand, counting down.
ATGCCATGGAATGCAACATACTAAAATGCCTTAAAAAATAATTGAGTCAACTTTACTTTACTAAATATAAGCATCACAACTTCAATATTATTCTGGTTATGATTTACTTTCAATTAAAAACAGAACATATTCTAGCAAAACAATTATCATAATACTTACGTAAAAGAAAATAATTCAACATAGCTATGTATATGCATATCCATAATAGTTCTCGATGATCCAAACTTTCTTCTAGCTATCTTAATAACTTAAACCAAGTTCCAACTTGCTGTAAACTAAATGAAACAACTAAATACATGAACCAACAGAAAGTATTTAACAAAAATAATTCATATGCATAAATTAAATCATTTATTCTAGTTGGAAAATCGGAAATATTGAAATGGCACCATGAAAATGTTGTTGTGGCTTGCCTTAGTTCAAATGAGGTTCACAAACCTCCTGGAGATCCTCAAGACAAGCTTCACCTTCTGAAAATAAATAAAAGTGCAAAAAGAAAATATCAAGAATCCTTCAAAAATTCACTAGAAAATCTACACAGAACCAAATAGTCTCATTTTTGGTGTGCTGCAAGATTTCTTCACAAAGAACATAATGCAAAAAGAATCAATTCATTTGGACTTATGGTTAAAAAGTTAACGCAGTTTGAAGTTCTCTGAAAATATTTAAATTTAGAATTTAAATAAACAGACTAGGGGGTGACGTCGAAGTCGTAAAAGCCCAGGGCACCACCACTCGTACCGCTTCGCGCGAGTACGGAGAGGCTGACTAGCGGGCCCTGCTAGTCAGGTGAGGGGGAGAGGTGGGAAAAGAACAGGGGCGGCCACGGTCTCGCTCCTTGGCCAAGATGGGAGGGATAGATCGACGGAGGAGGTCGAGGCGCACCTGCCCGTACCCGTAGGGTAGCTAGGGGTGGTCCGACAGCGTCGGAAATGAGCTCGTAGGCAGAGGCAGGACGGGGAGGTCGCCGGAGTACAAGAAGACGGCGTGCAACGACGTCTCCAGCAGCTCCAACCAGGTGGAACGGCTCCACCAGAGAGTGGCGGAGGCTCTAGTAGGGTCGCCCTGGCCTGAGGGGGCCTGGAGCTACCACGACGACCCGAGGGGATCGCCGATGAGCTCGATCTCGGGGACGGCGGCCTGTGGCCTTCCCGGCCGGGCCACGGGGTTCTACGCAGTCTAGGTGTGTGTGTGAGCGGAGCTGGGTGCTCGGGAAAGCTGGGAGGGGGCTTATTTATAGGCAAGCCGAGAGGGGGGAAACGGGGCTTCGCCGGCGACACCTGGATGCTGCGCCCGGCGACGAATGGCGTCAGTGAGAGGGGGAAGAAGGCGACGAGGTCATGCGGGAGCTGTGGACGGATGGAGACGAGCATAGGGGCGCTGGGGTGGCGACAGCACAGTGCACACCGCACTGTTGCCTTGGCCGGACCACGCCCGTGCTCGCTGCGGCGAGCTCCGGTGTCGGCGAGCACCATGGGGGATGTTGTAGAGATGAAGACGAGGATGGTGGCGCGGGTTGGCACACTCTGGCAGGCGCGGAAGCAAGCACGCGCTCAACAGAGCGCTCGGCGGCATCCAGAGCACGCCGACAAGGAGCCATGGCATGGTGCACACGCGTGGTCACCGCGCGAACTTTGCCTACTGGCTTGCTTGGTGCCAAAGTTTATGTCTGGCGTGTTGTTCATGGTAGATAGGAGAGTTACCCATGGTTGGTTTGTTTCCAGACGCAGTAGAAAGAAAATCACACGCCTGGTGAGTTTCTGGACAGAACTTTGAGAGTTTACTGAGGTAAATTGGCTTGGAGCTGGAGGCTGTGCTTTGGAGGCTATTCATGAGTTACTAAGGTGAAGATGCACAAGGAGTTTTAGGTGCAATGGAGCAAGTAAAATGGTAGTTGCTGTAGAAACTACCATTTCTGTCCAGAATAGGAAAGAATTTCTGTAGCAAAAATATTCCAAAAAGTGATGCAATATTTTTGCTCAGGAATGTGTCCTAGGGTCCAAAGAATATTTATGAATTTCCCCAGGTTTTTGTGGGCCAGAAAAATAGGGGTTGCTTTGGAGCACAAAGGGTTTAGCTAGGGTTTTGGAGGGAAAAGTGAATATTTTTCAATAAAGAAAAATATTCCATAAATTATATTAGAGTGAACAAGAGGAAAAAGATGATTTGAGATGGATAGGAGGCACTTGGGTCAAAGCAATGGGTACCCAAGTATTTAAGTCCATATGAAAAGATTCAAAAATCCCAAGGTTCAAAATAAATTCAAGGGAACCCATGCAAATAAAGGAGGGTAAAAATCAGGCTGTCACGGTGTGGCCTCAGGAGGCAAGGTGGCACCCTCATCATCTGAGTTCCCAACTGCTGCGGCCTGATAGGGGCGCTCGAGGGAGAACACCGCATCCTTCTCGTCACAGGCTACCGTGATGATGCCACCACTTCCCGGCATCTTGAGGACATTGTAGCCATGGTGAGTTTCCTCCATGAATATGGTGAGGGCCGGATACCCGAGGATGGCAGTGTATGGGAGGCGAATGTGGGCGACGTCGAAGTCAATGAGCTCGGTGTGGTAGTTGTCGCGCTTGCTGAAGGTTACAGGGAGGCGAATCTACCCTATGTTGTCGGTGCAGCCATCGGGCCCCCCTGAGTAAGTCTTGGTGGGCATCAGCTGGTCATATGGCACCTGGAGCGTGTCAAACGTCTCGACAGAGAGGACTTTGGGCCCTGCGCCACCGTCGACGAGAGTCTTGGTGATGTGGATTTGCTGATGGTTGGTGAGAAAAGCATTGGAAGCGCGCCAGCGGCGGCCGCACACTTGAGCTGGTCTGTAGAGTCGAAGGTGATGGCGTACTTGGACCACCTGAGGGGACGCAATGCATTGAGCTTGGGGAGGAATGCGTTCACCTCACGAGCGAACTGCTCGAAGATGCGATGAGAGGCGGGAGTCTGAGCACCACCAAAGATGCAGGCGATGGCACAATGCTCTTGGAAGCCCCCAACCCCTTCGGCTTGGCGGTGGTCGTCGTTCCTCCTTGGAGCCGGCGACAGCGAAGGGAGGTCGGCATTGCCCTGAGGACGGTCCTCGCGAGGCTGGTCACGCTAGGAGCCCTTGTGAGGTTGGCCTTGCCAGCGGTCCTCACGAAGCTGATCTTGCTAGTCCTGGCGGTGGTCGCGGTTGTCCCAACGGCCACTACGGTGGCCTCCTTCGTGGCCATAGCCATGGTCGTTGCGGTCGGGGCGGCGGCCAAGGTGCCTATTGCAGATTGCCCTGAGCTCCTCGCAGTCATTGCTGTTGTAGCTATGGACGTTGTGGAAGACGCGGAACAGGCGGCTCCCCTTGGAGGGCTCGGCCTGGTTGCAGCCGCGCTTCATCTCAGTTTGGTCACGAGCACGACAGGGCCCTTGCGCTTCACATCCTTAGCCTTGGCCTTCTTGTCCTCAGGATCGACCTAAGGAGGGTGATGGCTTCTCGCCCCTCGTTGGTTACCCCAAGTGGAAGGTTGAGATGTAGCGTAGCGGCAAATTTCCCTTGGCAAAGATACCAAGGATCGAATCCCGTGAGACTCCGAGGGTCGACAAGTAGGTGTCAACGGCGCCAGAAACTTAGCGGTTGACGGGACCTGCACACAGATACAGATAACTTTGCTCCCAACGAGTACAGAGAGGTTGTCAATCCGTCGGGCCTTGTTGTTTACAAAGGATCAAACACAAGAGATAATAATGATAGCTATGACTGCAACTAGGAAATAAAAACAGGAAGTAAATAGAAGGTGTGATCAATGGTGGTAATATGGACCGGGGTCCCATGATGTTCACTAGTGATGTCTCTCTCCCAAAAGACGATAAAACAGCAAAGCGAGGTAAACAAATTACAGCTGGTTAATTGACAGGATTATGTGCGCAAACCAATGCTAACTATGCTGCAAAGATAGGTAGAGGCTCAAAAGCATGGGCGGTACGCCAAGGCAAGTAGACCGAAATCCATCTGCATCTACTACTAATCATCCACCTTGAGATATCTATCCAGAACATCTCGCTGGTATTAAGTTGCGAATCCCACCCAAAGTGTAAACTCAAAGCAACAGACAACTGCATTAAAAGAACTTTGCGTAAAGTAAACAATCCTTGCACCCGCAAGTACAAGCACCGTTGTTTTCTCCCTTGTGGCAACATCACATCCCCTAGACTCATGTTTCTGTCACTCAAGCTAGTCATCAGGGGGCATGAACCCACAATCAAGCATAACGCTCCTTCTTGGAGTTACTACCTACTACTTGGCCAAAGCAATAAACAGCAACGGAGAACATGCAACAATTACTCAAGAACAAAGATATAAAAGAGGTGAATCAAATATATTACTCAAACACAATCTGAACATAGTCTCATAATCCATCAGATCCCAGCAAACTCAGCAAAGCAACAACAGAAAGATTACATATGTGCCTCGATCATGTAGGGCAGCTCACGAGGTCTAAACCATGAAGAGCAAAGAGGGGAGGAGAACATCACATAGCTACTGATCATGGACCCATGGTCCAAGGTGGACTACTCACGACTTATCCGGGAAGCGTCCATGGTGGTGGAAAAGCACCCGGTGGTGGTTCTCCCCTCCGGCAGGGTGCCGGGAAGAGTTCTCTTGATGCTCCCGATCTTGGAAGCACTGCGGCGGCGGAACAGAGGCGAGATCGCAAAAAAAGGTTCTGTCCTCGAGGGTTTCGGGACGAGAGGGATATATATGCGAAGGGGGGCAGCCAGAGGCGGAGCAGGGGCCCCAGGCGCCCCCTTGGCGCGGCCAGGGGTGGGGCCGCGCCAGGTGGCCGCCTGGGCCTCCCCTGGCTCCCCTCTAGCCCATCTTTGGTTCTTCGCGAAGCTTCCTGTACGCTGATTTTTCCTATATTTTTCCTGGAATTTTTGGAGCACTTTTAATATGGGGGAAACATGAAATAGAAAAACAGCAGAAAACAGGAACTGGCACTGTGGTGCATTGAGTTAATAGGTTAGTCCAAATATGATCAAAAGTGTATGGAAGTGCATCAATATCATAGCAATATCACACAAAAGAAGCATGGAGCAAGCAGAAATTATAGATACGTTTTGGACGTATCAGCGGCTCCAGGAGGGAGAGGCATCCTTCCTCTGCCCACGCGCATCTAGCAGCCATGTTGAACATTTCCACGGCGGAGCACAAGTCCTCATGTATGGCGAGCTCCTCCTTCATCTTGACATCCCAGACACCATCAGAGAACGCTGAGATGATGGCCTCGTCTGACACCTTTGGGATCTTGAGGTGAACGTAGGTGAAACATTGTATGTACTTGTGCAAGGTCTCGCCCAGCTGCTGCTTGATGTGCTGCATGTCGCCCGTCGTAGGTGTGCGGTCACGAGTGCCCTGGAAGTTGGCAATGAAACACTTGCATAGCTCGCTCCAGGAAGAGATCGAGCCCGCCGGGGGATTAAGGAGCCAAGAATGTGCGCCATCCTTGAGGGCCATGGGGAACCAGTTCGCCATGACCTTGTCATTGCCGTTTGCTGCGTCGATACTCACCTCGTAGAGATGGAGGAACTCGGCGGGTTTGGGGGTGCCGTCGGAGTGCGGAGGTAGGTCCGGCTTGAACTTGCCGAGCCAGATGACGCGGCGCAGCTCCGGGGTGAAAGCACGACAACCTGTCGCGCTCACATGAGTTGGCTGCGGGGGAGGAGCCTGATCTTGATGCCTACGCACCGCCGCCTCTAGCGGCACGCGGTCTTGACGTGGCGGTGCTGGGAGCGCACGCACTTCCCCTTGGGGCCGGTGCACCACCTGGCAGCTTTCTTCATCGTGCTCCGGCGCCCTGCATGGCGGGTCGTGCTGGGGCACATCGTGCTGGGGCGCGGGGACGACATCGCACCGATGGGGAGGAGGAGGTGCGCCGTGGGCTACCTCCCCCGCCTAGGGCGGTGGTGGCAACGAGCGAGACGGCGTCGGGGTGTCTCCGGCATGGCAGATGAGCTCGGCGATGCGGTCTAGCCACTCTTCATAGAGGTCGTCGGTCAGACGATAGCGCAGAAGCTCACGCACCAAGAGAAGCGCAGCCTGCGAGTTCGTCGGCCCACAGCGAACATGAGAAGACGACGCATCATCTGGGGTAAGCGATGGAGTGGCGGTTCAACTATCATGCCGCACGGACGGTGGAAGTGACGAGTCTTGCTGCTCGTGGGCCGCGGGACCGATGGCGGCGTCGGCCGCGGGGGAAGGGGAGCGGCGAGGGGCGCCGTCCGCCGCGGGTGCCGTCTGAACTACCCTAGAGGCCCACCGTTCGGCACAGACATGGCGAGCGTCGACCATAGGGACGATGGACCGGAAGCGGAGCGAATGGCGAAGAAGAGGCTTTGATACACCCCCTACCTGGCGCGCGAAATGTCGGATTTAGGGCTTCGCAGACCCAAGAAATGTTCGAAATCAGGGGCATGTGCGAAGAACCCAACTTCCCTAGCCAACCAGTTCATCAACCATATAGCCTAGATCGATGAACAAGGAAGGATATGGACACGACAGTTTACCCAGGTTCGAGCCACCTTGCGGTGTAAGACCCTACTCCTGCTTTGCGGTGGATTTGCCTCACGAGGGGCTGAGGATGAACTAGTTCAAGGGAAGAACAACCTCGTGAGGTTTTCTCTAGTGTGGGTGTAGTTTGATGAGGTTTTGATCCCCCTTCTTGGTGGTGGCTAGCCTATACTTATCGTGGCATTGGTCCTCTTCCCCTAGAATGTAGGCGGGAAGGGATCTTACTGTGGCCAATTTGAAAGGGGACAAGGAGTACATCTTATCCTAACGAAAGATGGTCTTCGTCTACAAAGTCTCTGGTCATGACGCTGTGGTGGGGTCGGGGATGCCATCCGTCCTACCGCCCTGGTGGTCTTGGTATCGTTGCACCGGAATGGAAACCTTTGGCTGATTCCTCGGGACCCCACGCCTGCACTTGCCTCCTTAGCACCAAAGAGGAAACCTGCTCCTCTGTGCCCGCTGGCACCCGCCTGGCCGTGGTCGTCATGGCTTGCGGCACCTCAACCTCATGAGGTGGTTACCTGCATAGGAATCTCTGCTCCACAGGAGCAGCCCATGGGCGGCCACTCCCTCCGGAGGTCTTAGTGTCATCCGCCACGCGAGGCTTGGCCCCTCGCAAGGGTCTTTGTCTTGTTGGAGCTGTAGATGGGCCGTACTAGGCCGTCAATGAAGCCACGCCATGGGCTGCAGGCAGACAGGCTGGGTACCCTGGTTCCCAGAACACCGACAATCCTTCTGGAGTGTTTCTCCGACAACGACTTTCTCCGCCAAGATCTTCTCTCACGAGTTAACGGAATCAAGATTCTGCTCCAGCTCGGTAAGCTTGGACTTCATATCTTGGATCACACCATTAGCAGTGGCCAGTTCTTGGTTCTTGGATGAGAGTTTCATCTGTAGTTCCTCTAGGGAGTGAGTTGCTTTCTACGCCTTGGCCTTGAGGGCCTCGATATGCTTGCCATAGGTGGTAAGCTCTTCCTTCAATTTGCCGGCATAGGCCTCTGCTTCTGTCTTGGCGGTAGTAGCATCCGCCGCCTCGTCAACAACTTCTTTGAGCTTGGAAGCTTGCATCAAAGCTTGCGCCTCCAAGGCCCTCTGGTGGTCATCCTCCATCTTCTGGGTTCACTTCCTCACAAGTTCCTCACTCTCATCATTTTTGCTATGGAGAGTACAAGCCATAGCTTGTTCCTGAGTGCCAAGATCCTTAGCTTTGGCGTTCAGCTACGAGTCGCGCTCTGTCAACTTGTCGTCATGAGCTCCTGCATTCTCTATGGTAACTACCTTCTTCTCCTCCTGGCTGCTGAGTTCATGGGATCAATTGTTGTACCATGTGCGCAACTCTTCCGCTTTCTCCTTCAGCTGCCAATCAGCTAGGTCTTGTGCCTTGGGTTCTCCCTCGATTTGCTTCCACCTCTTGTCGTACTCGTCCTGAGCATCTTTGGACCCAGTAGCCATAGCCTGCAAGAATGCATAGTCCTATTGTTCATTAGCGGTATCTTCGGCATTTGTGGACCTCTGAGCCAAGGGGAGCAGGATATGTGCAACTTCCTCCTCAAAGTTCAGTTATACAGTGTCGGACAAGCTGGGGGCTCCAAGATTGGCCTGGAAGGGCACCGCTTCTGTTATGGTTGGCGGGATTGGTGGGGCCACTGATACCAGTGGCTTGGCAAGTAATAACAGCGGGTCGATGGTCTGCACCCCATCCAGATCCATCTTGGTGGGCTCATATCGTTTGTTGGAGGCCTCCTCGATCGCCACATCGGCCTCCTATATATCCGTTAGTTCGCTCGGGGTTTTTTGCGGCGGAAATCTTGGTGGCCTCTTTAGCAGCGGCTTTGGCAATCCCGGATTACTTTGTTGTACTTGTTGGACGAGGATCTCCATCCCCGGAAGCTTGCATTTCCGGCACCTGACCCTCAACGACTTCCATCATCGGGGAGGCATTGAGGTGAACAGCATCATCGGTGAAGGGCTTTTGCGGGAGAAGTGCTCCTAGTAATGGTGGTTGATGGGGAACCTGCGTCTCGGTTCTCTTCGCCCTAGTGCTCCCCTCCTATCTCCTCATCATCACCAGAAGAACGGGCTTCAACATTCGTATCAACTGGCTGGGATGATGGCACGTGTTGACGCAGGGGGTTAATGGCCACGACATCATTCGCTGGCGTGTCTTTGGCGACCCTTGACGATGAATCATGGCCCGTTGATGCCTTAGCCCGCTTCGTCCGGTGAGTAAGTGGCTCTTCATCCCCGAAACAACAAAGAACCAGATTAGATTCAGCAAAGGAGATATATTGAAGCATGATGAGGCAGGAAATCGCTTACTCTTTGTCAAATTCGACGAGCATGCTCATTTGGTACTGAGTTGGCGGTGGAGACTCTCTGGCCCTCTTAAGAGCTTGTGGCGGCAAACTTGGCGGTAGCGGGGTCTTTTCTTCTCCAGAAAGTTCTACCCTGTAAGGAGGTTTGAGTTTGACTAGCTGGGCGTATTGCCCGCGTATCATCTCCTGCATCCTAGTCTTGGTGGTAAAATTCCTTGACGTAGAAGTGGACCGGGGCGTGCTAGTGCCCAAGTGCTCGTGGCCACCCCTACCACGGAGGTGGCGCGGTAGCTCGCCGACCTGGAAATCCTCCTCTCCCAGTCTTTCCGCTGTCTCTGCCTCGGCAGCCTCGTCCCCGGGGAGCCCTTCCCATCGCTCTTCAATAGGCTCCTCATCTTCATCCTCATCTTAACCGCCTTCTTCCTCCTCTACATAGTCTTCATTGTCTTTAGCATGGACCGCGGTCTTTACAAGTGATGACCTGCGGGCCTCTACAACTCTGTTGGCCATGTACGCCTTCTCCTCTTCCATGGTCGCCTTGACCAGGTCATTCTCTTCACGCTTGGCCTTCTCCTTTAGCTTAGAGGCCCATTTCATCTCGTCCGACAAACTAGGCAACTTCCAGCTTTCCTTGACCCCGGCAGCAGAGCAGTCTGGCATCCAGGCCAGGATGGCGCTCCTCTTGTGTTCATGTGCAACGGCTCAACCGCTGGTGGCAAATGGAAAGTGCCCAGCCTGTGGGACAACTGCTAGCAGAGCCAAGAGTGGCCCAACCCCGTCAAGTTACAGCCACGGCCGGGGAACAACCTCATTATATCCCTGGCATTCTGATACAACCAAGTTGGCCTATCTCTCTGCTACAGCGGGGCAATGCGGCATCGCAAGAACTTGGCTCCGACCATTTCAATGGCAAGGCCAGCATCCCGCAAACGAGCAATCCTGTTCATGATCGAACGAAGCTTCTTCTCGCTGGCACCGTACTTCTTCCAATTACCATCACGGTCAATCATCTTTCTCCGCGGCAAGAAGAACGTCGGGAAGTTCTCCTCCTGAATCCAACACCAAGTCCCCTTCCATTCACTTCCCGTGGAGCTGTCCAAGGATGTAATCTCTTTGGTCTTTCTTCCACCTCGAGAACCATGTTACGCTTCTTGATAGTGCATCATTCTCAACCCGAGGGACAAAGAAATGGCAGAACAGGCGTACATTCGGCATGACTCCTATGAAGTTCTCGCAGAAATGCGCAAGACCCTCCATGCACGTCATGGAATTGGTAGTGAAGTCGAGCAGCCAAAATGCATAACTTGACATCAACTAGCAGAAGAAATCTGAATATGACGGCACCAATCCGCAATTAAAGTACGCGCAGAAGAAAGGGTAGGAGTTGCTCAGGATTATAGGCTCAAAAGGAAGAACCTTGGGGGCTCCGTGGCCATCAGTCTCTAACCCGCACATGTAGGTGTACCTCTCAATCAAGGTATTGGCGGATAAGGTCAACGACGAAAATACTATTCTCATTTTTCTGTCTCTCTGGAACCTCCAACTCTTCTTCTTCTTCTGCTCCACATTGGGGTCGAGCGGCTTGGCGCCTTCTTCCCTTTCGCAGCGTCTGCCTTGGGTGCCATCCAGGGCTCGAGGAGAAGGAGAGATTTGAGGACGAAGCTGGTTGATGGTGGGGTCGGCGGCGGCGGCAAAGGCGGTTTGTTCTTGGCTGGAGCGAGAAGATGAAGCGGGGGAGGGAAAAGTGAATGAGCAGTGCCCCTTTGTAGTTACATTTTATGGGGAATACGCGAGGGGGATGGTTCTTCGAGACCTCCCCCAGTCACGCCCCTCACAGGTACACCTTGTTGGGTAACTGCAACAACACCCACGCTCCCACCTCCCGCGATTAATGCATGGATTGGACGTACGGTGGGAGAAACTGTCGTAATTTTAGATCACAACCAAAAATCATGTCATTTACCCTCTGCCACGTGTGGTCATGCACGTTGTTGGACCTGACCGAACGACGACTCATATGCGCGTATGGGCCAGGCCCGAGGGCTCCTATCGGCACACTAGGAGTGGGGTCCCTAGTACTCCTAACCTATGTACAGACAGTTGTAGCCTTCGTAGCATGGTGCCTTGGCGGGGACTGGTACTAAGCTAGAGATGCAGCTCTTTGTGAGATACAAGAGCACATTAGAAGACCAACCAACCAGTAATCCAAAGATCTTTAGGAGAGCCTCCCCCGCCGGCCTGGCGAGGTTGGCGGGGTCGAAGCTGCGCCAGTGATCGAGGCCAAACCACGCCTGGCAAGGCCTTTGAAGCCATCAAGATCAAAGCAAAACCCCAAGGAAAGGCCCGGATGCTCCACGCCGGCAAAACCCCTCTGTTCACCACCGCTCCACTTCATTGAGACTCCAGTCACTAATCGGTAAGGTGTCGAGCTCTTGAGCGGTTGGACAGATCTCGCCGAGCATCTGGCAGCCTGCTGGAGGAGAAGCTACCTTTATCGACACATGTATCAATGGCGTGTCATGCTAATGAGAGGTACGTGGATAAGCGGTGCAGCAACCTTGCCAGGGCTATCTCCCCACATGACACCTAGCAGCGCATTTAATGCGTTTTGTCCTAACTGCCAGAGTTAGGTATGATAGTTCCACATTTGTCCAATCCCCCCTATAATGACTGTTTTGCCATTGTGGTGACCCCTTGAGCTATAAATGGAGGGCCAGGGCAACATTAGAGGGGGTTCGGACCCTTAACAACTTTCATGCATATGTATTCATGCAACTGTGTAGCGGGATATCCGCGGACACCTATGGGTCCGGGTGGCCCCTTGCTGGTTCACTGGGGGGATGGCGCGTTGCACAAAGAGTAGAACAGCGCACGGCAGCATGGCAGAGAGGACACAATCAATTTACCCAGGTTCGCACCGTCACAAGGCGTAAAACCCTACTCCTGCTTAGGTGGATTGATGGTGGAATGAATGTGGTGGTGCGTAGTACAGTTGCCCGGCAAGATGTGCCCCAGGACCGCAGCGACTACGCATGTACGGTGGCTTGAGTTCATCGACTTTCCAACCCCTCCTACGGGTGCCATGGGCCTCCATTTATAGATTAAGGGGTCACCACAGTGGCAAAATAGTCATTATCAACTGGTATGATAGTTAACAATGCTATCACACCTAACTCTGCAGGCTGATAGGGTGCATTAAATGCACTTCTTAGTGTCACATCACTGGTCGCCCGACAAGGCAGGCCGGGCTGTCTTGCCAGCTCTGCATCTGCTTCCATGACACGTCGTAGGACGGGTGTCTTTTTTGGGTTTCTTCCATAGGAAATGAATGCCATGTGGCGAATGGCTGCCACTTAATCACTTCACGGCTTGACACTGCACCGATTGACGACGTGGGTCATTGTTGAGTGGTTGGCGTGGTGGTTTACCACCCGCAACCCCCCCCCCCCCGCAGGCTCTGCTGGCGAGTCTCTGATAGCTTGTTTCTGGTGGTGGCCTCGCCCCTTGTCGGGCTCGCCTGCCCGGCAAGGGAGGCTCTTCTCTTGTCGATATCTTGTTTTTCTGGCTTGACCTTGATCTCTCTAGCTGCGTGTTGGTTCTTCGAATTTCTTGGTTCTTCAATCTTGGGCTTGAGCTGGTGCTTCAACCTTGGTCTTGTGCCTATGCATAGTTGGGCAACAGATCCAGGGTTTGTTGCACCGACATAAGTCCCCGAGCCTGCCCCGAACACGCTACTGAGCGTCGTCGAGGTAGGGCCTAATAAGTGCATAGGCTGGATTGCTGAAGGGGTTGGCCCCTTGAGATTTCCATTGCTGCTTCATTTGTCTTGATTTCATGGATGGTTTTCGATTCCCCCGCGCGTGGTGTGCGGCCTCATGGGAGAACTTGGACCGTGGCCCGCGGATTCTCCTCGCCCCATGATCACGGGTCAAAAACTACCGCCCCACTCATCCCATGTTTCGCACGCACCTTGCCACATGCTCCGCATGCATTGGGCGTGGTAGGTGGTGGACGGAGGGCATAGGGAGGGGCACCATGGTTTGAAACCCGAGCGCCAACGGTTGGCGCAGGGGGGCGGTCTCGGCCTTGAGAGTCATGGTGGATGCAGAGAGGCCGTATTGGAGGAAAGGGGCGACCATTTCCCATAGGAGGAGCCAGCCCCCTGCCCCGTTTTCCCTATAAAAGGTGTCGGGGCAGTGTTCTTCTGCACACACTTCTCCCCATCTTCCATGATTCTTCTCTTTTAGTCATGGTGCGAGGGCGAGGGCATGGTGGCGCCCCGGTGGTGGCGACAAGGGCTTCTTCTCGACAACGCGCCCCTCCTCCCCCGGACACTGAGGCAGTGGAACCGTCCGCAAGGAGAGGAGGAAGGGTACATGCTCATGGTCACTATGGCGCTCGAGGAGGAGGAGGACGGGGGTGGTCCCTTGGCGACGCCTCCGTCGGCGGGTCTGCCCCTGGCGGAAGGCCACGTTGGCGACCAACCCCGGGAGTTCGTCATCCGGCTGTACAAGGCCGTGTGTGGTCACCTTCATCTCCCTACTCCCTTTGCGCGCGAGATGGATCTTGAGCAGCCACGCGCTCTGTGGCTGCACATGAGGGGCTGCGGCAATGGAGGCGTGAGGGTTGATGTCGACTTCCCTGCCCCCCATGTGATGTATCTTCGTCGTGGCTGAAAGACCTTTGCTCGTGCCCACGGCTTCTCGGAGGGGCTAGTTCTCCAGTTCAAATTAATGGATAACGGCTTTCTCTTCGTCAAGATCTTCGGGCGCTCGGGTGGTTGTTTAGGGTGCTGTGCGGAGAGCTCGACCGACGACGAAAGCTCCTCCTCGAGCGAAAGCGACGAGAAGGATAGTGACGGCGATGATGACGACAGCGGGTGGAGGAGCGATGACTCCGACTCCGGCTGACCGTCGCCCGCACCATCTTCATTAGGAGGTAGCACTGTCATCTGCACCTGCATCAATTCATCGGCAATGTGATTTGCCGGGGATTTGGGTGCAGAGGTGTGGAGGGTGCGGAGGGTGCCACCGAACTCCTCCAGCAGCCTTCCAGCTGGACTCCGGTAGGCTTCCTCTCGGGTTGCAGCTCTGTAAGCCCTGTCGAGTCATGCTGGCCCTGGTGACGGTGGTTGACGGGGATGCCTTCCGCCTTACTCTCCATCGTGGCATTCCCTCGCGCTCCTGTCCCCTCCGGGCTACCCCTTCCAGAGCCTAACGTGAGCGGGCCGGGTCTCTACCCAGGTGCTCCTTTTGCCCTCCTCGCCTTCGACGGCTGTGCCTAAGAGGAGAGGGAAAAGATAGGGCGTCACGGGGTACTTATCTTTTTACAATCATAAATTCTCAGGCAAATGCCAAATTTTAATTCAAATAATGTAACATCTCGAGTCCATCTTTGTGTTCATTAATGCTTGTACTTGTATCAGCATGTGAATGAATAGGATGAAACTTGTCGGGAACTCATGCATGTGTACGTCCATGCAGAAGTGGAATGCCTCTTTAATGTAAATAAGCGAGTTTTCCCCGGCAAGATATCCTGCCGGCACCCTCTTCGTCTGCCGGAGAGCCACGTCTGCCGGGGAATAGACAAAAGGGGCCAACCCCCGCCAACTCCTTTTTACCAAAGGCTACTGTGACCAACCCAACCAAAGCAGCGTTCGAGTCATGGATGGGAGCACCTAAGTTTCAACAGAGAGAGGCGAGGTTTTCCCATGCAAAGTTATAGCTTTACATAACACTAATGGACACGAGGAAAACTTATCTGTCTGGCTTGTCGGGGATCGCCGTGCCATGCAATCTTCTCGTCCTTTGTTGAAGCCAAGTTCGCGGCAGGAACCTACAACTCCATGTAGATGAGAATGAATGTAGGATGCAATCCTATCTATATGTATATGCTAATGCTCATGGAATGCTAATGCAGTGATCTTGGTGTGCTTATGCATGCATGCAATCTTAGTTGGGGCCCCCTACAGCGCTTCTTTATTTTCTATTGTACGAGGTCATCGCCCCGCCTTTGTACGAGGGGTTACATGCAGCTAAGGCAAGGCTTGTACAAAAGGGTGGCTGTCGGGCGGTGCCCGGTAGCCTCACACCTTACGGGTAATACTTACGGAGATGCTCAATATTCCATGAGATTTGCAACTGAGTGCCATCTCCGATCTCCAGACGGACTGCACCGGTTCTGTTGACTCGTACCACCTGGTCAGGGCCTTCCCACTTCGGTGACAACTTGTTTGTACCCTTGGCGGACTGAACGCGCCTAAGAACAAGGTCACCTTCCTCAAAACACCGAGCATGAACCATGCGACTGTAGTTGCGACGCATGGCTAGCTGATAGCGTGCAGCACGCGTTGCAGCCCCGAGACGATTCTCTTCGAGTATCACATCGTTGTCACTTTGATGCTGATCTTGGACCACTTCATCGTAGGCAAGCACTCTAGGAGACCCATAAATGAGTTAAGTGGGGATAGCTGCTTTTGCCCCATAGACCAGGGAGAAGGGAGTCTGCCCGGTTGCTCGGTTAGGTGTCGTTCTGAGGGACCAGAGAAGTACCTGTAGCTCCTCAATCCACCGCCTGTCGTGCTTCTGCAGTGTATCAAAAGTTCTTGTCTTCAGTCCATGAAGCAGTTCAGCGCTCACCCTCTCAGCTTGTCCATTGCTCCAGGGGTGTGCCAGGAAAGCGAATGAGATCTTGCATCTGAGGGCATGAACATATGGCATGAAGGCGTGGCTCGTATGCTGCGTGCAATTGTCAGTGATGATCCTTGCTGGAATCCGAAACGACACAACAATTCTTTCATGAAATTAATAGCTGACTGGACAGTCACGTTTCTCACGGCAGTCCCTTCCGGCCACTTTGTAAACTTGTCGACGACAACAAACAAGTATTCAAAGCCCCCGATTGCCCGGGGGAAGGGGCCAAGAATATCGAGCCCCTAGACCGAAAATTTCCATGAGAGAGGGATTGTCTGAAGGGCTTGGGTAGGCAGGTGTGTTCTCATGGAATGGAACTGACAGGCTTCACATGTCGTGATGAGCTCGACATCATCTTGGAGGGCTGTGGGCCAATAGAATCCTTGCCGGAATGCTTCCGCAACTAATGCCCTTGATCTCAGCCCGCAGTTCCTTTCCATCCTCCCGGCAAACACACTTCAATTTCACACCGCTGGGTCTCCTTCTGTATAGAGTGTCATCGACAAACTGATACATACTGCCCCTCCAGGCTACTTTATCACCTTCATCTTGGTTGCGAGGGAGTTCTCCGGTTTGGAGGCAGTGGACAATGTGCCTTTCCCAAGTTTGAGCCTGAGGCTCAACAACAAGGACTAACGGTACCTCCTCTGCTGCGGGAGCACTAGCATCTCGTGCGGGGCCCTTGGGCCCTACAGGAGGGGGTGGTCCGGTAGGCTGTGAGGAGTTGTTTCCGACAGGGTCTCTGCCGGGAGCAGATCGCTCTATCGGGAGAGGCTTACCGTAGCCCAACTTTCTGTTTTTCCGGGCCATTGTGGCTAGTGGTACGGAGGGCTGAGAGAGACGGAGAACAAAAGTTCCTGGTTCCACAGGAAGCTTCTGCGTAGCACACTTTGATAGGTGATTAGCTATGATGTTTTCCGCACGGGGTACATGCTCTGTTTGCAACCCATCAACGTGCTCCTCCAATCTCCTCACTTCCTCGACGCATGCTTCCATCAATGGGCTCTGATAATCTTTGTTGACTTGTCACACCACAAGCTGTGAATCTCCTCGTATGATCAACTTCTTAATTCCCAATTCTTCTGCAATCCTGAGCCTGGCAAGGAGCCCTTCATACTCAGTTGTATTGTTGGTGGCTTCTTCCTAGGCAAAGTGCATTTGGATGACGTACTTCTAGTGCTCCCTAGAGGGTGCAACGAGAAGCACGCTAGCCCCTGCACCTTGTAGGGAAAAAGCACCATCAAAATACATAATCCATTATGGGGTGATTCATTGCCGGGGAGAGTTGTTTCTGTTACTTCCTCATCAGGGGTTAGCGTCCATTCTGTAAAAAACTCCGCCATTGCCTTGCTCTGAATGGTCGAAGTGCTCTCAAAATTCAAACCAAAGCTGGATAAATCCAAAGCCGACTCCACTATTCTTCCAGTAGCCTTAGGGTTTTGGAGTATCCTTTGCAACGGGAAATGAGTGACAACCGTGATCTCATGGGCTTGGAAGTAGTGGTGCAGTTTCCTTGAGGCCATGATAAGGCCAAAGATCAACGTTTGGATGCCAAAGTACCTCGATCGAGATCCTTGTAACAAGGAGCTGACGAAATACACTGGGCGTTGCACCACTTTCTTCCTTGCGGTGTCCTTGGAGTTGCTCTCGTTGTCGTGCTTATTGATGTCCTCATTCTGCCATGATCCGGCCACTTTCTGCTTCATCTACTTCTCGCTGTGCTATCAAGGCCGCACTGACCACTTGGTTGGTTGCCTCCAAGTAAAGCAACAATGGCTCTTGGGGTTTGGGTGCAACCAAGGTAGGCACAGACGATAGGTAGTCCTTCATCTCCTGCAATGCTGCATTTGCTTCCGGAGTCCACTTCATTGGACTTGCCTTCTTCAGAATTTTAATGAACGGCAAGGCGCGCTCGGCACACTTGGAGATGAATCTGCTTAGCGCGGCAATGCATCCCGTCAAGCACCTTACGTCCTTGACTGTCCTTGGCGCCTGGATCTGTTCAATGGCTTTGATCTTATCGGGGTTGGCTTGAATCCCCCGATGGGATATGAATAGTCCAAGCAGCTTGCCGGAGGGAACACCAAACACACACTTTTCTGGATTAAGCTTCAAGTTGATCTTGCGCTGATTAGCAAACGTCTACTCCAAATCCTGGATAAGGGTGACCTTATCCTTGGTTTTGACCACAGTGTCATCCATACAAGCTTCTATATTCCTGTGTAGTTGTGGCTCAAAACCAATCTAGACTACTCTTGCAAAAGTGGACCCGACACTCTTCAATCCGAAAGGCATGCGGACAAAGCAGTATGTGCCACACGCAGTGATGAATGATGTCTTTTCCTCATCTTCTTTGGACATTAATATTTGATGGTACCCGGAGTATGCATCCAAAAAGGAGAGCAGATCACAACCTTATGTGCAATCCACAATCTCGTCGATACGCGGCAAAGGGAATGGGTCCTTTCAGCTAGCCTTATTGAGATCTGTGAAATCAATGCAAAGCCTCCATTTCCCATTAGCCTTCGAGACTACCACTGGATTTGCTAGCCATGTAGGGGTGTAGTACTCCTCTGACCAAACCAGCTGCCTCTAGTTTCTTGATTTCCTCAGCAATGAACTGTTGCCGCTCCAAGGCCTGCTTCCGGAATCTCTACTTGACAGGTCGGGCATGTGGGCAGACAGAAAGGTGGTGCTCGATTACCTTCCTGGGAACACCGGGGATATCAGATGGTTGCCAATCAAATACATCAATATTCGACCGTAGGAAGGCAACAAGTGCGCTTTCCTAGTTGTTATCAAGGATGGCACTGATAGTGAAAGTACCATCAACGCCAGCCAGCCCTGTCGGGACATTCTTCACTTGGGGTGTAGCAACCTTGGGTCTCTTGGTGTTGGAACACTCCGGCGCGTCCTCTATGGGTGTCGTGCACTCGGAGGGGGCACGCTTCCCAGACTCCTTGCCGGAGGACCAACAATCCCTCCTCTTTCCTTTGCTTTCCATTGCGGGAGCTACCGCTGCCGCAGCCTCTGCAGCGACTGCATCCCTGTACATCTTGTCCACGCAGATAATGGCGTCCATCTTGTCTGATGGGATAGGGATAACTCCCAGTGGCCCACGCATCTTCAAAGTGTTATACGCATAATGGGGAGTTGCCATGAACTTAGACAGGGCTGGGCGTCCCAGAATCCCATTGTACGACAGGGGGAGGTCAACCACATCAAACACAATCTTCTTAGTTCGGTAGTTCAGCTCTCCCCCAAACGTCACCAGCAACATAATCTTTCCCTTAGAAGGGCTCCTGCCGGGATTGACTCCTTGAAACGTGCCGGTAACCTCTAGCTCTTCTTCTCCTATCTGAA
The DNA here is from genome assembly GCA_902687465.1 of Secale cereale. Classification (NCBI taxonomy): domain Eukaryota; kingdom Viridiplantae; phylum Streptophyta; class Magnoliopsida; order Poales; family Poaceae; genus Secale; species Secale cereale. Next base: position 380,193,682 of record LR738715.1, on the reverse strand, counting down.
GCTTCTTGATGACCGCCGGGGAAATCAGATTCAACCCAGCCCCGCCTTCCACCAGCTTCTTTGTGACCTTGAGGTTGCGAATTGTTGGAGAGACCAACAATGGCAAACACCCTACCGCTGTGACGCTGCCAGGGTGGTCCTCCTCATCAAATATAATGGGTGTGCGGGACCACTTGACTGGCTTCCGGACCTCTAGCACTGGCTCCATGTCATTGACCTCCCTTGTCAATCGCTTGAGTTGGCGATGGGATGTGTGCAAAGATGCACCTCCGTCAATGCATAGGGCGTCAGTGGCCCTCTGAAATTCCTGCTCACTGGTTTCCTCTACATTCCCTCCATCACTCACATCACCACAAATTTCCTTCAGTTGGGCCCTGGCGGGTCTTCCTTGGTTCCGAAAGGGTTTGCTTCACCGCCTCGGCCCTTACCGCTAGTAGCATTCTGACCTCTTTCCTTATCTCGCTTATTATACTCTACCCTCTGTCTCTTGGCAAGCTGCTCAACCTGATAACACTCCTGAAGGTCGTGGCCCTTGGTCCGGTGGATCTTGCAATACGGACCTTCACCTTTCCCAGCTTTCTCGGCAGCAGCGGCTTGCCGGCAAGCCATGCAAGCAGCAACTTCCTTGCCGGGGCCTCAACCTTGGCCTACTTGCCGTTACTAGGCATGCCTAAACCTTCCACAATCATCACTACCTTATCTCTTGGTTTCTTGTTGCGCTTCTTGCCGTTCTTTTGACTGGTTGACTCATCTTCATCCTTTGAATCAACATTGATGCAATCTTCCTCTCCGGGCAACTTCCTTCCTTCCTCCATCCTAGCATACTTATCCACAAGTGTGTATAGTTCCTTCACAGTCTTGGGCAATCGCACATTCATTTTGGAACGAATGCGGCGGTTGCTCACATTGGATTGGAAAGATGCTATAATGGATGCCAGATGGATATTCGGAATATGTCTATAAACTTTACTGAATCTCTGTAAATACTTACGGAGGGTTTATTCTTCCTTCTGTTGAAGGAGCTGCAGGTCACTGGGCCTGCCGGGTTCTTGGTACCCACCGGTGAAGGCGCCGATGAACTCATGGCACAGATCTGCCCATGACGAAATGGAGTTCTCCGGTAGGTTCATCAGCCAAGACCTCACATTGGATTTGAGGGCCAAAGGGAAGTAACTGGTGAACACCTTCTCGTCTCTTCCCCCGGCAGCCTGAACAACGATGGTGTAGATGCTCGAGAACTCTGCCAGGTTCAGCCTCCTGTCGTACTTCTTAGGTATCTCTGGCTTGAACGTGCGAACGGACGGCCAACAGAATTGCCACAGCTCTCGTGTAAAGGCAGGGTAGCTGACCTCAAAGGGTTGGCACCCGCCAACACCGAGCGCAGGCTCGTTAGTGTTGAGGCTGTCGCGCCCATTGATTGGGCAGGGGTTGTTGCGGCATCGATCAACGATTGCGCGCGCGTCTCCCCGTCTCCTATCCTTCAGGGTCCGATGTCGGCCTGGACGTGCTCGAGGGTCAGAAGAGGCCATCGAGGCATTGTCGGGCTCTTGATTCGGCTGCGCCTGCGCCAACTGCCGTGGTGGAGACAGCCTCCTTTGTTCGACCAGCCGTGCGGGCGGTTGCTGTCGCTTGGGGAGGCTATGGCGGGCAGGCTCGTCGCGAGCCCCCAACTTCGATGAAACCGAGCAGGCTTTGGATGGTGGCATGCCTGCCGGCGTTGTGGGAACCAGGGTACCCAGACTTGCCTGTCTGCGGGCTGCGACGTGCTCCTACCACGGCCTGGTATGGCCCAGCTGATCGACCAGCTACCCAAGACCCTCGCGAGGGGGCTAGACCTCGTGAGGAGAACAACGTCAAGACCCCCTCAGGAGTGGCCTCGGCAAGGTTGCTCCAGAGGGGCGGAGAACCCAAGGCCAAGCCTGCCTCAGGAGGAGGCAGTGACGTAAGTAGTGACGCACCGCGCCGGCGGGTGCCAGCGCCTGCCAGCAGCGCAGTTGCCGTTTCGGTGCAAAGGAGACAGCGCAGGCGCAGATTCCCGAGGAGTGGGACAAAGGTTTCACCTTCGGTGCAACAAGACCGAAGACCGCAAGGACGACAGGGAGGATGTCACCACTGAGCCCACCACCGCGTCACCGCCTGACCCTTTTGCAGTCGAAGACCGCTTTTGTCAGGATAGGAACGTCCTTGTGTTCCCGCTCAAAAATGGCCATTGTGGGATTCCTTCCCGCCTAAACATTTCGGGGGAAGAGGACCCTGGCCGCCTATATAAGTAGCTAGGATCCCCTCTATGAAGGCACGATGGGGAGCAGATCCATGAACTCTGCCTTCACGCAAAGGAGCAAGAACTCTTGCCTCTTGAAGTTCCTGAGCTCTTCTCCTGATCTCAGGAACCACTGTACTAGTCCATATTCAAGCCCTCCTGAGGCCAATCCACCAAAGCAGGAAGTAGGGTTTTACACCACAAGGTGGCCTTAACCTGGGTAAACTCTTGTGTGCTTTACTTGATGTTCGCTTGAATCTCTTCACTGGACGAGGGAGAGACGCTAGGTAGACGTGAGTGGGAGAGATCTTCGTTCACGCCCCTGTGTTCGAACTTCTTGGGTTTGCGGAGCCCATAATCCGACATTTGGCAAGCCAGGTAGGGGGCATGTCAAGATCTCGCCTCTCCGATGACCTCGTCCCGTTCTCATCGTCGACTTCGCTCCACAGCCATGGTGAACACACGCCGAGCGTGCGCCGCCCGCCGCGCCGCGAACGTCGCTTAGACGGCGCCCGCGTGCAACGGTGCGCCGCCCCGCCCCAACTCGCCGGTCGCCAACGCCGCTACCGACCCGGCCGTCCACGAGCAGCAGGACTCGTCACTGCCGCGGTCCGTGTGGCGCGATGGCCACACGGCGACGCCTTCACCATCGCTGGCCACGGCGTCATCCTCACTGGTTCGCCGCGGGCCAGTCTACCAGCAGCCTGCGCTGTTGATGGCGCGGGAGCTCTAGCGCTACCGCCCAGCAGATGACCTCTACGACGAGTGGCTACACCGCATCACTGAGCTCGTCAACGCCGCCGGAGAGGCAACTGCACAAACTCACTCCTCCCATCCCCCGTCGCCCCTGGCGGGGAACAAAGGCCACGGAGTCCCGGCTCCACCTCCACTCTACGGCGCCGGCCAGGAGGTCCGGCGCGAGGCTCCACGGCGTGAGCCGCACCGTAGGGCCCATACGCGCTATGAGGAGAGCTTCCAGGTGATTCCGAATCCCCAAGCAGGGGCTCACGGGCCCCCTGTCCCACAGCGCCAAGACCGCGCACTACAGGAAGTGGTGGCGCCAGCACCCCAAGAACTAGCACCGCAGGCGCAGGGGGCGCCTGCAATCATGAGCGTGGCTGGATGTCGTGCCTTAGCTCCTGAGCTACGGCGCCTCGTCTGGCCCGGAAAGTTCAAGCCAGACCTACCTCCACGCTACGATGGCACCACCGACCCCACGGAGTTCCTCCAACTCTACGAGCTGAGCATCGAGGCATCCAACGGCACTGAGCAGGTCATGGCGAACTGGTTCCCCGTGGCTCCCAAGGATGGCGCATGCTCCTGGCTCCTGAACCTCCCCGTGGGATCCATCTCCTCCTGGGGGGAGTTTCGTGAGCGTTTCGTCGCCAACTTCCAAGGCACCTGCGATCGAGCCCCAGCAGCCGCGGATCTGCGCCGCGTGAGGCAGCAGCCGGGAGAGACCCTGCAAAAGTACATCCAACGCTTCAACACCATGCGCCTCCGGATCCCTGGGATCTCGGATGATGCCATCATCTGGGCGTTCTCCGACGGTGTCGCGACGTCAGGATGAGGGAGGAGCTCGCCATCCACGAGGACCTGTGCACATCCCTCAAGATGTTCAAGCTTGCAGCAAAGTGTGCCAGGGCGGAGGAAGGACGCCTCTCCCTCCTGGAGCTTCCTGAGGCGGAGGCGGATGACAAGAAGACCAAGGCCAAAGAAGCAAAGCGCAAGGGACCCGTCGTGCTGGCTGCGGAGCCAGAAGTGAAGCGTGGCTGCGGCTACAACCCCCCCCCCC
>LR738715.1:380088477-380175238 GCA_902687465.1 Secale cereale | reverse complement strand
GTGATAAAGGTGTATCACGACTCCAAGAGAACATCGCTAGCGGACTCGCTAAAAGTTTCTCCATGGATGATCGAGGTGTTGTTTTCTTTGAGAACCGTGTAGTGGTTCCCAAGAACCACCATTTACGGCAATTAATCCTTAAGGAGGCTCATGAATCTCCTCTCACGATTCATCCCGGTAGTACCAAAATGTATCAAGACCTACGTCAAAGATTCTGGTGGACTAGGATGAAGAGAGAAATCGCTCAGTTCATTGCTAACTGCGACGTTTGTCGTCGAGTTAAAGCACAGCATCAACGGCCTGCTGGCACCCTTCAACCTTTAGCTATTCCTGAATGGAAATGGGACAAAGTCGGTATGGACTTCATTACCGGGTTTCCCATGTCCAGGAAAGGGAATAATGCTATCTTCGTCGGTATCGACCGCCTCTCTAAAGTAGCTCACTTCCTGCCTGTTCGGGAGAGTATTACCGCTAGCCAGCTAGCAGACTTATATATCTCTCGAATAGTATCACTTCATGGTGTACCGTTGGAGATTAACTCAGACCGTGGAAGTCTTTTCACTTCCCGATTTTGGGAAAGTTTCCAGAATGCTATGGGAACTCATCTCTCTTTCAGTACTGCCTTCCATCCGCAGTCAAGTGGTCAAGTGGAACGAGTCAATCAAATTCTGGAAGACATGCTTCGAGCCTCTGTTATTTCTTTCGGTATGGAATGGGAAAAGTATCTTCCATTTGTCGAATTCGCTTATAACAATAGTTATCAAGCCAGCTTGGGTAAAGCTCCCTTCGAAGTTCTATATGGACGAAGGTGTCAAACACCTCTTAACTGGTCAGAAACCGGCGAAAGACAATTCTTTGGCCCGGATATGATTCAGGAAGCAGAAGAACAAGTTCGCATCGTTCGTGAGAGATTGAAGACAGCCCAGTCTCGCCAAAAGAGCCAATATGATAGTCATCATAAGGCTGTGACTTTTGAAGTCGGCGATAAGGCTTACCTTCGGGTTACTCCTCTTAAGGGAACCCATCGCTTCGGTATCAAAGGCAAATTGGCCCCTCGTTACATCGGTCCTTTTCGCATTCTTGCCAAACGAGGAGAAGTTGCCTACCAATTGGAACTACCTCCGCACCTCTCCAGAGTGCATGATGTTTTCCACGTTTCTCAACTCAGGCGTTGCTTCTCGGATCCTATCCGCGGAGTGGACCACGAAACGCTTGATCTCCAAGACAATCTCACATATCGAGAATACCCCGTTCGTATTCTTGATCAAACTGAGCGCACCACTCGACGCCACAATATCAAGTTTCTCAAAGTTCAATGGTCACATCATTCCGAGAGTGAAGCTACTTGGGAAAGGGAGGATCGTCTTCGACTTGAGTACCCCACCCTCTTTCCGGAGGAACCCGAATCTCGGGACGCGATTCTTTTAAGTGGGGGTGAGTTGTCACATCCCTAGCTAGCACTTGCATTAGGACCTGATTAGAGTGTGCATCATGTTTACTTTCGAAGAAACTTGAAATGGGATTAACAGAAACCCCAGCACCCCTCCCCTAACAACTAGGGTTTGCTAAAATATTTTCCAATGTACCCAAAATGCCCTTCAAAATGTTCATCATTTCTGCCTTGGTCTTAAACCTCTACCAAAAATGGTGCACAATTTTCTAGGACAATCTAGGGTTTTGGATTAAATCATATGGTATTTGAATTTGGGCATTTAAATGCTATAAAATATTTTAAATGCTCAAATAATCATAAACTATAATGTTTCCTACTGTTCATATTATATACAACAGGTATGACAAGTGTTATGATTTATAAAAAATGTTTAGGCATTTTTATTAAATGAACAAAGTTGCAAAAGAAATGAAACAGAAAAGAAAATAGGAAAAGAAAATAGGAAAACACTTACCTGGCGCCCACCCGGCCCACCTGCCGGCCCAGCCCAGCTGCCGCTCCAGCGAGCTGCTTGGCTCGGCTAGGCAGGCAGGCAGGTGCTCGACGGCGACCGCACGGCGCGCCACGCAGCTGCTCGCCGCCCTGCTTCGCCCCCTCGCCGTCCTGGAGGGATGGATCGAACGTCCACGACCTCCTCGACCCCCCAGACACCTCCGTTTCTCCCCAGCTCCTCTCCTCCGCTCTCCCCGCGCCATGGCCGACGCCGCCGTGATCGCAACGTCGTAGAAACCATGTCCACCGTCGTCCCCGAGCTCCGCCGTGTTGTCCATCGTCTCCGCCGTCCTCGACTGCTTCGGACAGGCCGAGCCCCGAGCGCTCGCCCGCCCTGGAGACGCCCCCGACCTCTTCTTCCCCAACTCCGGCCACGGAGATCCCCCTCGCCGTGCTGCTCAGCTCCGACCACCCCCGAGCTCGCTTCGGTGCTTGCTGCAACCGCTGTGAGCCTAGCTACCTCCTCCCCCTCTCCGTTGGCTCCCTCTTGCCCTATAACCCACTGCACGTAGCTCCACCGCACGCACCGCCGCCGTGCTCGTCGCCGGTGATGCTCCGGTGACCATTTGGTCACCGGCACCCGTCCAACGCACTCACCACAGCACGTAGATGCGAACGGTGCCTACGCACGCATCGCCTAGGCCCCTGCAGCCGCATCTCCACACACGCCCGACGCCGCTCGCCGCCGTCGAGCTCGTTGCCGTCGTCTCCGGCCACCCCAGGTCCGGCGACCACCACCATCCGATGCGGAAGAGCAAGAGCTCTCCAACGCACCCAGCCGCAGCTCGAGCCATGCCCCACAGTCGTTTTCCGAGGCACGCCGCCGCGTTTGGCCTCGCCGGCGGCTAAACGCCGGCGAGTTGGACCTGTTTTGACCACGGGTTTGACCCCCTGGGTCAATGAAATGTGGGCCCTGCCCGCAAGTCAAACTTAGTTTAGTTGTTATTTTAATTTTAATTAGTTAATTAGTTTAGTCACTGACACGTGGGCCCTGGCCCCACTGACAGCTAATTAGTTTAACTAAACTCTAATTAACTCAGTTAATTAGCTGTGACACTGACATGAGGGACCCACTGGTCAGGTTTGACCTGGACTGGCCCTGTTGACTGGCTGACGTCAGCATGATGTCATGCTGACGCAGTAAAGGTTTTTCTGGGATTTTTAGATTTAAAATAATTCAGGAAATTCCAGAAAATACCCAAAACTTCTAAAAATCATATAAAATCAACCATAGCTCAGATGGAAAAGATTTATATATGACAAATGATCAGAAAAATCCAAGCTATCCAATGGCACTGGTTTCATGCATGTTTGAATAAGTTAACTTGATGTTTACATCAAAAACATGATAATGCACTTATTTAAATAATAGTTTGAACTTCAATTTGAATCCTTGATTCAAATAGGTTCAAACCCTTCTGGTTTTAGTTCCATTAGCCAACCCACATGCATCTTGCCATGTCATGAACATGCATCATATTGTTGCATTTGTTTGTTAATGATTGTATCGTCGGTATTCCCTGTGTTAGGTCCTGCTCCCGAGGATACAGCTGTATATCCAGTTGAAGAGCAGTACCCGACAACTACCTTGTAAGGCAAGCAATCATTGATCATTCCGACACAAACCCAATCTTCTCGCTCCTGCTCTCTTTTACTGCATTAAGGCAACAGCGCGTGAACTGCTACTTGCTGCGGTAGTTGAACCCTATTCCCTTGCATGACCTGTCATTGCCACAGTAAATAGTTGAAACCCACTAGCATGTGTAGGAGTTGATTGAGCCATGTGATGTGTGATCCACCATGCTATTTACTTATGTTGCCTGCTATGCTTAGAGTTGTGTCTGGTCTGGTTCATCTGGGTGATGGATCAGAGTGAAATGATCTTACCGATAAAGAGAGGGAAGTGTGGAATACGCTTGGTAAAGGTATCCATGAAAGGCCATGTAGGAGTACATGGTGGGTTGCTTCATTGGAATCGTCCATAGGACCCGAGATCTGTGTGTGTGATTCAAGTTACAGTTACTACCACACATTGGGCCCTGAAATATGACCCCGCTCGACTTATTGACCGCCCTTGTACTCTGTCCAGGAGTTGCAACTAGTTTCTGGTGTTTATAGTTTACTGGAGGTCGTGCGCAGCGCTGACCCTCGGGGTGGGATGTGATGCGACAGGTACGTGGCACGGTGTACCGGTTGCCCGTTTGGTGACTCGGGAACCCTGTACACATCGTTTGGGGCCGTGAGCGACACCCCGGCCGGATCTCCCCACGGATGGAACCCAAATAGGCGATAAACCTGGACGAGAGATTTGCGTGGGTGGTTAGGTCGTGGTCTACACCCACGTCGGCTTTCGCTTGAAGTCTGCCGAGCACATGTCGTGTGCAGACGCTAAGTGGTGAAAACATGTGTGAAGAAGTACACCCCTGCAGGGTTATCAAACTATTCGAATAGCCGTTGTTCGCGGTACGAACTACTTGGTTACTCTTACAATTCATAGACAAGTTGATGGATACTGCTAAAAGCCTCAAGATAAGCGTGAGTGCCGTGGATGGCCCTTCCGTAGGATGACGGAAGAGGATCCTCGGTAGTGTATTTGATGTGGTGATTAGAGGACTCGTGTTCGTAATAACATCTTGCAATCTGTTGAGAGTTGTAGTATAGGTTAGCCAAGGTCAAAGCTGGCATTCTGCTATAAACTCCACTACCCCCTTTGATAATGTTGGATGTATGATAGGTTCTGTGGTAAGACTTGCTGAGTACCTTTGTACTCATGTTTGCTTAATAACTGTTGCAGAGGAGAACCCTGCTCCTGCTGATGGGTTCTACATAGACGTTGACGTCGACGAGTAGCTTGACACCCAGACGGTGATCTGGAGCTTGTGAAGGGCCTTGTAGATAGTCAGGCTACACCAAGCCTGTTTTATTTTCTAAGTTGTCTGTACTCAGACATGTAGCTTCCGCTTGTGCTTGTATGACTGTATGACTTGAGTGTTGGGTCATGTGACCCCTACCTGTATGAATATGTTATGTATGGCTCTTGGAGACTTTTAAATAAAGTACTATGAGTCATAGAGTTCTGTTGTGATGCAATGTTGTATTTGCACATATTGAGCATATTGCGTGTATGATTGAAATGCTTGGTATGTGTGGGATCCGACACCTAGTTGTTTTCCTTTGGTAGCCTATCTTACAGGGAAATGCCTCCTAGTGATTCCAATGAGCCTTGGTAGCTTGCTACTGCTCGGAACTCGTAGGCTGGCCGGCATGTGTCCTTCTTCGTTCCTGTGTCTGTCCCTTAGGGGAAATGTCACGCGTTGTTCCTTTAAGTCCATGTAGCTTGCTACGACTTGGGTTCATTCGTTGATGACCGACACGTTCGTTGCTGGGTCATGGATGCCTGTCTCTGTAATTTAGTGCCACTTTTGGTTTATAACTAGCCATGTCGGCCCGGGTTCTCTATCATATGGATGCTAGCGACACTGTCATATACGTGTGCCAAAATGCGCAAACGGTCCCGGGCCAGGTAAGGTGGCACCCGTGGGGTTACCGTGCGTGAGGCCGCAAAGTGATATGACGTGTTACAGCTAGATCGTTGTGACTTAGGATCGGGGTCCTGACACGTGACCTCCCCCTTCACCTTCTTCATCACGCCACCCAGGCTGCTGCATCAGGAGAAGTACGTCAGGGACATAGCAACTAAGGATAACAGGAGATTGCACACTTACTCGTCGGAGGCGAGGCGTGCCATCCTCTTCATCCGTAGGTCGGTCGCAGCCGCTGGCGCTACGGGTCTGCCGGCAGTCCGGATCTTGGCAAGGGGCGAGGCCACGGACCTGGGTGCAGCCGTAGTCACCAGTTTCGCTGGCACGGCACTCCTCGGCGGGGTCGCCGCGTTGCTTCCCCTGGATGCAACGTGTCCGGATCGTCGTGGAGTGGTCGCCTGGGGCCGTCCGACAGCACCTACGTCTGACGCGGCTTCTTCGACGGATGCCTCGGAGGAGTCCCCATCGTGAACCCGGTCCTCGTTGCCCAGGGTCTCCTCCGAACCCTCCTCGTCGCTCCCATCATTGGCACCGGAGGACACGTCAATTGTGGGCACCCCGAAACCTGACACGGCCTTCAGCAGTTCGGCCTTGTCAGGGCGGCTGTACAGCGGCAGGTGGGCCCCTGAGAGGTCCTCAAGAACCACCCCAGGAGAGTGACTGAGGCGAAGTCCAGGTCAGCCTCGGCCAGCGCCCCCAAGCGCAGCCAGAGCCTGTCGGCATCCCCCATCAGCTCCCACATGGGGCGCGAGTGTGCCTGCAGCGGCGCCAGACGCTGCCTCAGGAACTCCTTCACGATCTGGGCCCCTTCAAGCCTCGAGCCTAGGTCGGCTTCAATCCTTGCTAGAACAGGCTTGGCAAGGGGGTCGGTGAGCTTCGTGTAGCTCCAGCCAGCACGTTTCGCCGGATGGGTGGTAGGTAGTGCCAGCAGTGGATGAACGCGATGGGCATCCAGATAGTCCCACCTCTTCCGGCGGGAGTCTATCTTCTTCCCAACTGTCATCAGCCGGCAGCCTTGGCGCTGGAAGACGAAGGAGACACAGCCCAAGCACGGACCCTCGTCATACCGCCGCATGGAGAAGAAGTGGCAGAAGAGTTCGACAGTCGGTCTCAACCCCACGAGCGCCTCATAGTAAAATGCGAAGAACGAATGGATGAAGATGGAGCGAGGCTGGATGTGGAGAGCATGCACCTGATAATGGTCCAGGATGGCGTAGAAGAACTCTGAGAAGGGCGATGCGAGCCCGACGGAGATGTTGTGAAGGATGAAGGGGTAGCAGGACTTCGGCAAGATCCGCGCTATAGTGGATCCGACCCAAATCCCCGTCGGGCCATGCTCGTTGTGGACGCTCGACAAGAAAGGCTGGACCTCCGAGTAGTCCTCCTCCTTGGTGATGGTGGACTCCTCGAGCGCCGCCTCAAGGGAAGGAGCAGATCCAGATGCCTGCACAGTACCCTTGCCTTTATTCGCCATTGCTGAAGGTGCCGGAGGATGCAGGCGATTTAGGAAGGCCGGAGGCGAAGGAGAAGGAGATCTAAGCAGGAAGGGCGGGGGAGATAACTCCTCTGAAGCAAAGACGGCCCCCTTTTGTCAAGCTACACGGTTTCCGAGACTGCGTGGGGAGCGGAGTCGCCCACGTCCCATCCAACCGTCATGCGCCAGCGTGGCCCGCAGCCTTTTTGGGGCCCGCAGTGCTTCGTCCTCGGCTAACGCTTCGCCCCGAAGCCAACTCCGGGCGCGCCTTGGGCCCCGGGGCTACTGTCGGCATCCTGGGAACCAGGGTACCCAAACTTGTCGGTCTGTGGGCCATGAAGCGCTCCTGCCATGGCCTGGTACGGCCCAGCTGATCGACCAGCTTCCCAAGACCCTCTCGAGGGGGCTAGACCTCGCGAGGAGAACGACGTCAAGACACCCTCAGGAGCAGCCTCGGCAAGGTTGCTCTGGAGGGGCGGGGAACCCAAGGCCAAGCCTTCCTCAGGAGGAGGCAGTGACCTAAGTAGTGACGCACCGCACCAGCGGGTGCCAGCGCCCGCCAGCGGCGCAGTTGCCGTTTCGATGAAAGGAGAAAGCGCAGGCGCAGGTTCCTGAGGAGCAGGACAAAGGTTTCCCCTTCGGTGCAACAAGACCGAAGACCGCAAGGGCGACAAGGAGGATGTCACCACCGAGCCCACCACCACGTCACCGCCTGACCCTTTTGTAGGCGAAGACCGCTTTTGTTAGGATAGGAACGTCCTTGTGTTCCCGCTCAAAAATGGCCGTTGTGGGATTCCTTCCCGCCTAAACATTTTGGGGGAAGAGGACCCTGGCCGCCTATATAAGTAGCTAGGATCCCCACTATGAAGGGACTATGGGGAGCAGATCCATAAACTCTGCCTTCACGCAAAGGAGCAAGCACTCTTGCCTCCTGACCCTTCTGAGCTCTTCTCATGAGCTCAGGAACCACTGTACTAGTCCATATTCAAGCCCTCTTGAGGCCAATCCACCAAAGCAGGAAGTAAGGTTTTACACCACAAGGTGGCCTGAACCTGGGTAAACTCTTGTGTGCTTTACTTGTTGTTCGCTTGAATCTCTTCACTGGATGAGGGCGAGACGCTAGGTAGACGTGAGTGGGAGAGATCTTCGTTCATGCCCCTATGTTCGAACTTCTTGGGTTTGCGGAGCCCGTAATCCAACAACACCATTCATCCATCTGCTCGGCCGCTGGCGGGAACCTTAGTAGCAGCTGGGCTTGCGCCATGGCTTTCATGGCGGTGCTTGGCATGGATGTCGAGGACGTCGACCGCACTGTCGTCTGGCTCCTGATGGTGCCAATGGTAGCGGGGGCGGTGTCGCGCCTGCGCTGCTGTGGGACGACCACCTGGGCAGCGGGATTGTGCGGCGGTGGTGCTCGAAGATCAGCAGCTCCATTTAGCGCAGCGGTTTGGTTGGCTCGTCCGGGAGGAGGTGCACGCGCCGCATTCGCTCCCTGGGTGGGGGCGACTGGAGGGCGGTGGTTTGCCCTGGACCGAGCGCCGTTGTTGCGGCTGTGCTCATGAGCGAGAGGAAAGGTGCGGATGGAGTGACCCCCTCAACCGCACCTTGAAGAGCATGATCGACGAGATGATGCTGGTGTTGTTCTCCTCTGACGCCTTCAGCCACCATGTCGGCCATAGTGGGAGTGGCAATGGCACCACCTGCTCCAACCACGCCTCTAGCGATGCTCACATCCTTGCTTGTCTCCGCATCCCCCGTGGCATTAGAGGTCGCGGGCGCCGGGGCCTTCGAGGTAGATGGCCGGGCCGAAGTGCCGGATTTCTTTTTCTTGGGCGCCATGGTTGATGGCGTCATCGAAGATGAAGATGGCAATGAAGATGATGTGCTGCGTACGCTTTCAGGTCGCGCAAGCGCTCCCCCTACCTGCCGCATCAAAGATGTCGCGTGATATCCGCGAACACCTATGGGACCGGGTGGTCCGTTGCTGGTTCGGCAGGGGGACGACGCGTAGCACAAAGAGCAGAACAGCGCCTGGAAGCACGTCAGGGAGCACACAAGAAATTTACCCAGGTTCGGGGCGCCCTGAGGTGTAGGACCCTACTCCTGCTTTGGTGGATTGATGGTGGAATGAATGTGGTGGTGCGTAGTACACTTGCCCGGCAAGATGTGCCTCAGGGCAACAGCAAGTATGCACGTATGGTTGCTTGGCTTCATCGACTTTCTAACCCCTCCTACAGGTGCCATGGGCCTCTCCTTTTATAGATTAAGGGGTCACCACAATGGCAAAATGGTCATTATCAACTGATATGATAGCGAACAGTGCTATCACACCTAACTCTACCGGCTGACAGGGTGCATTCAATGCACCGCTTAGTGTCACATCACTGGTCGCCCGGCAAGGCACGCCGGGCTGTCTTGCCAGCTCCGCGTCTGCATCCTTGACCCGTCGCAGGACGGGTGTCCTTTGTGGGTTTGTTCCGTATGAAATGACTGCCATGTGGTTTATGGCTGCCATTTAAGTACTTCGCGGCTTGACACCGCACCGATTGACGACGTGGGTCGTGCTTGAGTGGTTGGCGGGGTGGTTTACCCCCCGCAATCCCGGCAGGCTCTGCCGGGGAGTCTTTGATAGCTTGTTCCTCGGAGTGGCCTCGCCCCTTGCCGGGCTCGCGTGCCCGGCAAGGGAGGCTCTTCTCTTGTCGATATCTTGTTCTTATGGCTTGACCTTGGTCTCTCTGGCTATGTGTTGGTTCTTTGAATTTATTGCTTCTTCAATCTTGGGCTTGAGTTGGTGCTTCAACCTTGGTCTTGTGCTTGTGCACAGTTGGGCAACAGACCCAGGGTTTGTTACACCGACAAACTGCCGTCCTCGCCACTTGCCGGGGAGGAGCGCTCTGTGTCATGTACGTTTAAACACCACCAATTTACCAAAACGCAGGAGTAGGGTTTTATGCCTCCGCTTGTCCTGAACCTGAGTAAAAATCACATGTTCCTCATTGTGTTTCCTCTCTGCGTCGATCATCACCCCTCGCCGAACCAGCAAAGGGGCGACATTGCCCCATAGATCGCCGGCTCCATGCCAACATCGAGCATTAGCCACTTGTTGTGAGGTCGGCATGGTAGGAATATCTCCTTTCTCTGTTACGGTGAGAGCTGCTGACAGATTTGCATATTAAGGGCTTCTCTCAGCCTGGTGTCATCAACCTGTTTAGGGAACAACATCAATGTAAGCCTAAAAATAAATATCACTCCACACTTTCATACTAGTGTTGCGGTTGCACATAAATTAATACTAATAGAAACCCGTTCGTTGCTACGGGCTTTTATTTTTTTACAATTGCACTTATATGAATACAATGCGTATCAAATTTTGTAGATATATATTTTTCTGATTACACCTGTAAATATAAAGCATTTCAAATTTCATATATATATAAAAGATAGCCCGGAACAATCGAAAATAATTAAAATTCACTTCAGCTACATTGTAACTTGAGGATGTGTACATTGAGAGCCTATAAATATAATGCATTTCAAATTTCATATGTATAGAAAACATAGACTGAAACAATCGGAAAATAATTAAATCCACTTCACACAATGTAACTCAAAGATGTGTACATATAGAGAAATGATCCAAAATATATATGTTACAAACTAATATCTATTTGATGCGCTTAAGATATTTTTATACAAGGTCAGGAATGTTGTCTTTAACTTCATTTGCATCCTGCACAAGCAATACATATAATTAACATAAAGATTTCATGTGGAAAATAATATTTCTCGTGCATTGCAATGGGGCATATATTAGTTTGGTTGTTCAACTTTAATCAAGTTAAATATGTCTATAGATACATAAAATTCTCCGATAATTTTCTCCCCTTCCCTCTGTAGCTAGGGGAAACTGTCCCCTCCAGACTTCTCTGTCAAGCCTATGGATTTTCCTCCCTTCTAGGTGTCACTCAAGCTAGTAATTTAGGTTAATGGTTTTGGTCCATCTAGACATATCGACGAAGCTCTAATGAAGATTACCGTTGTCTACATGGTGCGGCGAGGTTAGGGTTTCTTGTCGTCCATGCGCGACGGTGGGATTTGATGTCAATTGCTATAGATCTATTCAAGAATTTAACAATCACAACTGTGGCTCCAAGGTGTTGGTCCTTAGGGGCATGTGCACGAAGACGTCACGACTGTTATTGGTAAACGACTTTAATAGGGAAGTGTCATTAGCGGCGCGTCGGTGGCACATCTAACAATAGAAGTGGGCATTCGATAATCTAGAGACAAGGATGTAACTTTTATTATGTTGGAGGTGATTTGTACTTCTGATGAACTTTTGCAATATATCTTAATCTTATTCCCAAAAAAATGTATACCTATGAAATTTTCATTCATATCTACAATTTACTTTTTTATCAATAAATCACTCAACACCTTCTTTATCCACCAACTATCACCGCAATCCCGGTCCATGTTTACCATCTCAGTTAGTGAAAGATCCAGCTTGCAATCCCCCCTTCCGCCTCCGTGAACACAAACTTCGAATCTCAAACACGTAAGGTGCATTTGTCCTATATTTCACACTAAAGATCTCTCTACATGACATATCTCTCTCATTGTAATATGTTAGTATCCCTCTCTCCTTACATCCTCTCTTTCACACATATAGATGTTTCTCGCTCCCAAACTCTGTCCCACACTCGTTCTCTCTCTCTCTCTCAAACACACACACACACACTCCCCCTCTCCCTCTCCCATGAATCATAACTTAATTTTGGCTCAGCTTAATTTCCCGAGTGTTAACATTCAGTGGCTACAATATAATCTAGAAGCCAAAAGGCCACGGTTGTGCAAAAAACATTGTGATCAATTTAACCATCTATATTGTTACTAACTAGTTGCATCCCTTCTAACAAGGATTGACATGAAAGGGACACCTTACCAAATTTTTCTTGCCGCAATAATCTAGACAATCCGGGTAACGTCCAGATTGTAGAGATTTTATTCTATCAGTGCCCCACACATATGTGTCCCCTGTAGCTGCTTCAGCTTGAGTCTGTTGGTGAACGGTCCCATCTGCTATGTAACAAATCAACAAAAAGTTATTCTACTGAAAGAAATACCAGTGTAACAATTTATGAAACCTTCTTCATACATAGACTGCTGACAACAAATCATATTTCTTAATAGAAAATGCGATAAATAACCAATCTTATTTCTTAACAAAGAAACTTCATAAATATCTCTGGGTGAGCATTTGAAACATTTCCCATGCAAAGATGGAAAATAAATAAAACATATGGAATATTTCTGCTGAAATAGAACATATGATAGGCAAAGGTCAAATGATCTATCTAAGAAAGGTTACCATATATGTTAGCTTAAAGGCCCCCTGACGAACATACACACAAAGAAGAACATTAGGTGCCCCAAAAATCAGGTCTTGCATGGCATGTCAATCCAATATTACAAAATCCCAACCCATACTAGATGCCTATTTTCTAAAACGATGTCACATCACCTGTGATCAGGACAACCGATTTAAATCATGAAACATAATTACAACTGTAGAAGCTATTTTTATTTTGACCAGACAATGCTATATTGATTTCATCTTTAATTATTGATTAATTGATGAAAGGTAAATACAAAAGAGGAAACTGTTAAAAAATAGATGAATTATCCTTCCGAGCTTCACAAAAGTAGATAATCTGGATTACACAAAAAGAACTATCTTTGATTGAATAGGCATTGTACATGATAACTTTCAGCAGAACTACGGCACAAAAGGGGAACTGTATGCAAATCCCGCGACATGATGACACGAACACGTACATCGATTGATCTGGTGCCGATATCATGGAATTATTGAAGTTAATTCCTTCAAAAATCCTCCGGGCAATGCTGCAACAAGCCACATACTACTGGTCTAGCTCACTCCATCTTCTCTTGTGTCAATGCACCCGACTGCACTGTCTTGGCGACCGACGTGTCTCTCCTACTGTACAACTCACCAACGAGCCTTCTCAAGGCGGCGGAGGCGCCTGTGCCATCACTGCTGATGAACACCACACTTCTGTTGGCCAGTGTGATGCGCACATCAGGGGAGAGCAGGCCCTTGGCCTCATCCATGAGGCCGTCCACCATCGTGTCAGGCTCGTCGTCATGGTCCTCGCCAATACCAAGGTAGTTCTCGGCAAGCCTGTGAAGTGCGCTAGGCGAGGTGAGTACTAGTCGAGCTCAATGTTGCGGTCCATGCCGCCCGGGAGGAGTAGCACTGGGTCAAGCTGCTCCGTGTTGTTGGTGGTGAAGATCATCAGGCGCTCACCGACTCAGGACGACAAGAGCAAATCCACCAAGTAGAGGACACCGGCGAGGCTTACTGGTTCGTGCCCGATAACCGGCATGGACGTCGTGGCGGTCGGGGACAGATCGCCAACTACGTGTTGTCCTCGTCGGCTGTCGACGTTCTTCTTGTGGTCGAAGAGGTCTAGGAGCAGTCTATGTCCTCGACGACGATGACAGATTTGGGCGTGGTGGAGGTGAGAAGGCGCGAGAGGTGGGAGTTGGTGGGCATTGTGGTGAGCTCTCGGTCATAGATACCGAACTCGAGGAGGTTCGCGATAGTGCCCATGAAGCTGGTCTTGCTTGTACCGGGCATGTCGTGGAGCAGGTACCACGCTTAGAGGCGTGACCGTCGTGTGCTTAGTGATCCTGGCAGGCGGCAATGTGGGGCAGATCGAAGCAGATCTCCTCGTGGAGCATGAGGTCGACAACGAGCGTGTTGAAGGAGGAAGAGTGGGAGGTCTAGAGGTGGATGTGGTCATCCTTGGGCAGGAAGATGCTGTTGGTGTAGAGCATGCGCAACCACGACTTGAGCGGCATCCTGGTGGCCTCGTCGATGACATCAGGGATGTAGGAGTCGTCCATGATATCACGATGCTGGCGCGGGAACTACAGCCAACATCTTCGTTGGTCGCAGCCGCGCCACCACCCGGCCATCAAAGACGTTGTACGAGTTGTGCTTCTATCCTGCACTGCGCTCAATGGGGCACGCGGCGGAGGTCCACTTCACGTGGACACCCTGGAAGGTGTCGTGAGCAGTGTGCACATCTAGGAGCAAGGCCACAGTGCGCTCGACCGGAGTGGTTTGTAGAGGTGCATGATGAGGCTGCAGCGAGGCATCACAAGCCAAGGTAGAGATGCGTGACCTTGTAAAGGTCATTGGTGGCGTCAAAGCTAGCACCATCGGCCTCATCGATGAGGACTGTGGCCATGGGCCTAGAACGTCGATAGAAAATGAACACAGATATATAATGCTTTCATGACAAGATTTGTTTTTCATGATTTACATGTTAATTTCCTTGAAATCCGTTATCTGTTTCCTAAAAAACAATTATTTGTTTCTCTAAGAGAGGGATCGGTTGATTTGAATAAGTTAGAAAAGTTGGATCTGTAATACTTTGTAGGTTAGGAAAGTGTTGATTTGTAATAAAAGAGAGGAGAGAAAAATAAACCGATTGATAAAAAAATATCAAGAAGGGGGTTGCGGGAGGGGGACGAAATAAAACATTATTTGTTTCTTAAAGAGAGGGATCAGTTGATTCGAATAAGTTAGGAAAGTTAAATCCGTAACCTTTTGTGCGTTAGGAAAGTGTTGATTTCTAATAAAAGAGTGAAGAGAAAAATAAACCGTTTGATAAAAAAACAACATGAAGGGGGTGGTGGGAAGGGGGGCGAAATAAATCTGGACAAATATAAAACAGTTCTACTAGGCGTTAGGAAAGTGTTGATTTGTAATGAAAGAATGGAGAGAAAAATAAACCAATTGATAAAAAAAACAGCCCTAAAGGGGTGGTGGGAGGGTGCAATGAAATAAAACCATATTTGTTTCTGAGAGAGAGGGATCAGTTGATTTGAATAAGCTAGGAAAGTTAGACCCGCAATATTTTATATATTAGGAAAGTGTTGATTTGTAATAAAGGAGTGGAGAGAAAAATAAACCGATTGATAAAAACCCAACATGAAGGGGGTGGAGGTTGGGGGGACGAAATAAAACATGTATGACACGCTACCGACTGAGACATTAGAGTAGAGATTCCAATCGTCCCTGGCAGTGACATAAATAAGGAAAGGTTTTGAGAAGGAATTGGGATCGGATATTAATTAAGGAAAAATCGGTCCATGCTGAATCGAAGGATTTGACAAGGAAAATTGAGACTTGATAATAAGGAAAGCAATGCATGCCTGCCACATCGTGACAGAAAATATGGGAGCTAATTTGGAAAGGAATTGAGAACGGGATCCAAGCCTACTAAAATTGGATGGTGGTCATGGGCTGGATGTGGCACCCCGGCACAGAGAAACCGGAACGCCCCGTATTCCAGCCCAGAGATCGAGGAGATGTCTTTCGGAATACGGCACTGCTTGACATATAACAAATAAGCTCTTATGACAAAGGATAAATACAAGGGTTTGATGTTACAAAAGATCACATCAACACAGCGACACTACGCCTGCGATACCACACTTGCTCAATGCTAGAAGCAGAACAACTCGTAGCAGCACAATACTTCTAGCAGCGGAACAACAATGAAGGTGGTGAACTCCACTCCGCGAGGACTCTTGCTGGGACACGATCTAGCTCGCATGAACGGAAACCTCAACAAACAATCAAGCAATCATGGCATCACTTGCAATCTGGCATGACATGCAGATCAGTACATTGAATGTACTTACAAGCTCACAACAAACAAAGCCAAGACAACAACATAGAATTAGCAGATTAATTAATTAAAAACTACTATGATGAAGCAACTACTAATCATAATATGAAACCGCTACAATACTGATAAACCAACATCTTAATCTGAGTGACCATATCACTCTTAGCTATCCGACCAAGCGATATACCATCCCAATCACCTCGTGATCAATAGCTCGACATGATCACTGCGTGACCACGTCACAAACTACATAATCATCCTCGAGATCATCTCAACATCATCCTCAACATCCTGCCAAACTATTACTGCTCATAGTACATCAACATATAAATCATCTAAAAGCCATTCTGTCATGTGAGTGTTGATAGAATGGTGTGACCTAGTATGAACTTGTGCCCATGACCAATGACGCGGCTATCGATAGATTAAACACACACACTCTACAGAGGTAGCACACTATACCCACACCACTGAACCCATGGCCTCGTACTCCCATTCGGGTGCCAACGACATTCCGACAAAACCGACCTACGCTGTCAGGACCCCGATCCTAAGTCACACCGATCTAGCTGTAACACGTCATATCACTTTGCGGCCTCACGCACGGTAACCCCACGGGTGCCACCTTACCTGGCCCGGGACCGTTTGCGCATTTTGGCACACGTATATGACAGTGTCGCTAGCATCCATATGACAGAGAACCCGGGCCGACATGACTAGTTATAATCCAAAAGTGGCACTAAATTACAGAGACAGGCATCCATGACCCAGCAACGAACGTGTCGGTCATCAACGTATGAACCCAAGTCGTAGCAAGCTACATGGACTTAAAGGAACAACGCGTGACATTTCCCCTAAGGGACAGACACAGGAACGAAGAAGGACACATGCCGGCCAGCCTACGTGTTCCGAGCAGTAGCAAGCTACCAAGGCTCATTGGAATCACTAGGAGGCATTTCCCTGTAAGATAGACTACCAAAGGAAAACAACTAGGTGTCGGATCCCACACATACCAAGCATTTCAATCATACACGCAATATGCTCAATATGTGCAAATACAACATTGCATCACAACAGAACTCTATGACTCAAAGTACTTTATTTAAAAGGCTCCAAGAGCCATACATAACATAGTCATACAGGTAGGGGTCACATGACCCAACACTCAAGTCATACAGTCATACAAGCACAAGCGGAAGCTACATGTCTGAGTACAGACAACTTAGAAAATAAAACAGGCTTGGTGTAGCCTGACTATCTACAAGGCCCTTCACAAGCTCCAGATCACCGTCCGGGTGTCAAGCTACTCGTCGATGTCAACGTCTATGTAGAACCCATCAGCAGGGGCAGGGTTCTCCTCTGCAACAGTTATTAAGCAAACATGAGTACAAAGGTACTCAGCAAGTCTTACCACAGAACCTATCTTACATGAAACATTATCAAAGGGGGTAGTGGAGTTTATAGCAGAATGCCAGCTTTGACCTTGGCTAACCTATACTACAACTCTCAACAGATTGCAAGATGTTATTACGAACACGAGTCCTCTAGTCACCACATCAATACACTATCGAGGATCCTCTTCCGTCATCCTACGGAAGGGCCATCCACGGCACTCACGCTTATCTTGAGGCTTTTAGTAGTATCCATCAACTTGTCTATGAACTGTAAGAGTAACCAAGTAGTTCGTACCGCGAACAACGGCTATTCGAATAGTTTGATAACCCTGCAGGGGTGTACTTCTTCACACACGCTTCCACCGCTTATCGCCGTTTACTCGGCGTGTACTCGGCAACCTTCAAGCGGAAGCCCAGCGAGGGTGTCGGCCACGACCTGACTAACTACTCAAGTCTCTCGTCCAGGTTTATCGCCTATTTGGGTTCCATCCGTGGGGAGATCCGGCCGGGGTGTCGCTCACGGCCCCAAACGATGTGTACAGGGTTCCCGAGTCACCAAACGGGCAACCGGTACACCGTGCCACGTACCTGTCGCATCACAACCCACCCCGAGGGTCAGCGTTGTGCACGACCTCCAGTAAGCTATAAACACCAGAAACTAGTTGCAACTCCTGGACAGAGATCAAGGGTAATTAATAAGCTGAGAGGGTCAATTAAGGATCCCAATGCATGGTAGTAGCTGTAACCTGAATCACACATACAGATCTCGGGTCCTATGGACGATTCCAATGAAACAACCCACCATGTACTCCTACATGGCCTTTCATCGATACCTTTACCAAGCGTATTCCACACTTCCTTCTCTTTATCGAAAGATTGTTTCACTCTGATTCATCACCCAGATGAATCAGACCAGACACAACTCTAAGCATAGCAGGCAACATAAACAAATAGCATGGTGGATCACACATCACATGGCTCAATCAACTCCTACACATGCTAGTGGGTTTGAACTATTTACTGTGGCAATGACAGGTCATGCAAGGGAATAGGGTTCAACTACCGCAGCAAGTAGCAGTTCACGCGCTGTTGCCTTAATGCAGTAAAAGAGAGCAGGAGCGAGAAGATTGGGTTGTATCGGAATGATCAATGATTGCTTGCCTGACAAGGTAGTTGTCGGGTACTGCTCTTCAACTGGATACGCGGCAGTATCCTCGGGAGCAGGACCTAACATAGGGAAAACCGACGATACAATCATTAACAAACAAATGCAACAATATGATGCATGTTTATGACATGGCAAGATGCATGTGAGTTGGCTAATGCAACTAAAACCAGAAGGGTTTGAGCCTATTTGAATCAAGGATTCAAGTTGAAGTTCAAACTAGTATTTAAATAAGTGCATTATCATGTTTTGACATAAACAACAAGTTAACTTGTTCAAACATGCATGAAACCAGTGCCATTAGATAGATTGGATTTTTCTGATCATTTTTCATATATAAATCTTTTCCATCTGAGCTATGGTTGATTTTCTATGATTTTTAGAAGTTTTGGGTATTTTCTGGAATTTCCTGAATTAAATTAAATCTAAAAAAAATCCCAGAAAAACCTTTACTGCGTCAGCATGACATCATGCTGACGTCAGCCAGTCAACAGGGCCAGTCCAGGTCAAACCTGACCAGTGGGTCCCTCATGTCAGTGTCACAGCTAATTAACTGAGTTAATTAGAGTTAACTAAAACTAATTAGCTGTCAGTGGGGCCAGGGCCCACATGTCAGTGACTAAACTAAGTAACTAATTAAAATTAATTTAACACCTAAACTGAGTTTGACTTGCGGGCAGGGCCCACATGTCATTGACCCAGGGGGTCAAACCCGTGGTCAAAACATGTCAAACTCGCCGGCGTTTAGCCGTCGGCGAGGCCAAACGCGGCGGCGTGCCTCGGAAAACGTCTGTGGTGCACGGTTCGAGCTGTGGTTGGGTGCGTTGGAGAGCTCTTGCTCTTCCGCATCGGATGGTGGTGGTCGCCGGACCTAGGGTGGCCGGAGACGACGGCAACAAGCTCGACGGCGGCGACCGGCGTCGGGCGTGTGTGGGGATGCGGCTGCAGGTGCCTAGGCGATGCGTGCGTAGCACCGTTCGCATCTACGTGCTGCGGTGAGTGCGATGGACGGGTGCCGGTGACCAAATGGGCACCGGAGCATCACCGGCGACGAGCACGGCGGCGGTGCGTGCGGTGGAGCTACGTGCAGTGGGCTACAGGGCAAGAGGAAGCCAACGGAGAGGGGGAGGAGGTAGCTAGTCTCACAGCGGTTGCAGCGAGCACCGAAGCGAGCTCGGAGGTGGTCGGAGCTGAGCAGCACGGCGAGGGGGATCTCCGCGGCCGGAGTTGGGGAAGAAGAGCTCGGGGGCGTCTCCGGGGCGGGCGAGCGCTCGGGGCTCGGCCTGTCGAAGCAGTCGAGGACGGCGGAGACGAGGGACAACACGGCGGAGCTCGGGGACGACGGTGGACGTGGTTTCTACGACGGTGCGATCACGGCGGCGTCGGCCATGGCGCGGGGAGAGCGGAGGAGAGGAGCCGGGGAGAAACGGAGGTGTTTGAGGGGTCGGGGGAGACGTGGACGTTCGATCCACTCCTCCAGGACGGCGAGGGGGCGAAGCAGGGCGGCGGACAGCTGCGTGGCGCGCGGCGCGGTCGCCGTCGAGCACCTGCCTGCCTGCCTGGCCGAGCCAAGCAGCTCGCTGGAGCGGCAGCTGGGCTGGGCCGGCAGGTGGGCCGGGTGGGCGCCAGGTAAGTGTTCTCTCTCTCCCTTTTCTATTTTCTTTTCTGTTTCATTTCTTTTGCAACTTTGTTCATTTCATAAAAATGCCTAAACATTTTTATAAATCATAACACTTGTCATACCTGCTGTATATAATATGAACAGTAGGAAACATTATAGTTTATGATTATTTGAGCATTTAAAATATTTTAAAGCATTTAAATGCCCAAATTCAAATACCATATGATTTAATCCAAAACCCTAGATTGTCCTAGAAAATTGTGCACCATTTTTGGCAGAGGTTTAAGACCAAGGCAGAAATGATGAACATTTTGAAGGGCATTTTGGGTACATTGGAAAATATTTTAACAAACCCTAGTTGTTAGGGGAGGGGTGCTGGGGTTTCTGTTAATCCCATTTCAAGTTTTCTTTGAAAGTAAACATGATGCACACTCTAGTCAGGTCCTAATGCAAGTGCTAGCTAGGGATGTGACAACTCACCCCCACTTAAAAGAATCGCGTCCCGAGATTCGGGTTCCTCCGGAAAGAGGGTGGGGTACTCAAGTCGAAGACGATCCTCCCTTTCCCAAGTGGCTTCACTCTCGGAATGATGTGACCATTGAACCTTGAGAAACTTGATATTGTGGCGTCGAGTGGTGCGCTCAGTTTGATCAAGAATACGAATGGGGTATTCTCGGTATGTGAGATTGTCTTGGAGATCAAGCGTTTCGTGGTCCACTCTGCGGATAGGTTCCGAGAAGCAATGCCTGAGTTGGGAAACGTGGAAAACATCATGAACTCTGGAGAGGTGCGGAGGTAGTTCCAATTGGTAGGCAACTTCTCCTCGTTTGGCAAGAATGCGAAAAGGACCGATGTAACGAGGGGCCAATTTGCCTTTGATACCGAAGCGATGGGTTCCCTTAAGAGGAGTAACCCGAAGGTAAGCCTTATCGCCGACTTCAAAAGTCACAGCCTTATGATGACTATCATATTGGCTCTTTTGGCGAGACTGGGTTGTTTTCAATTTCTCACGAACGATGCGAACTTGTTCCTCTGCTTCCTGAATCATATCCGGGACAAAGAATTGTCTTTCGCCGGTTTCTGACCAGTTAAGAGGTGTTCGACACCTTCGTCCATATAGAACTTCGAAGGGAGCTTTACCCAAGCTGGCTTGATAACTATTGTTATAAGCAAATTCGGCAAATGGAAGACACTTTTCCCATTCCATACCGAAAGAAATGACAGAGGCTCGAAGCATGTCTTCCAGAATTTGATTGACTCGTTCCACTTGACCACTTGACTGCGGATGGAAGGCAGTACTGAAAGAGAGATGAGTTCCCATAGTATTCTGGAAACTTTCCCAAAATCGTGAAGTGAAAAGACTTCCACGGTCTGAGTTAATCTCCAACGGTACACCATGTAGTGATACTATTCGAGAGAGATATAAGTCTGCTAGCTGGCTAGCGGTAATACTCTCCCGAACAGGCAGGAAGTGAGCTACTTTAGAGAGGCGGTCGATAACGACGAAGATAGCATTATTCCCTTTCCTGGACCTGGGAAACCAGGTAATGAAGTCCATACCGACTTTATCCCATTTCCATTCAGGAATAGCTAGAGGTTGAAGGGTGCCAGCAGGCCGTTGATGCTCTGCTTTAACTCGACGACAAACGTCGCAGTTAGCGATGAACTGAGCGATTTCTCTCTTCATCCTAGTCCACCAGAATCTTTGACGTAGGTCTTGATACATTTTGGTACTACCGGGATGAATCGTGAGAGGAGATTCATGAGCCTCCTTGAGAATCAGTTGTCGTAGTTGTGGTTTCTTGGGCACCACCAAGCGGTTCTCAAAATACACTACACCTCGATCATCCATAGAGAAACTTCTAGCGAGTCCGCTAGCGATGTTCTCCTTGATCCGAGATATGCCTTTATCATACCGCTGGGCAACTATGATTTGATCCAAAAGGGTAGGTTTCGCCACCAAGGTGGAAAGGAATCCTCGAGGAACAATGTGAAGGTTAAGCTTACGAAATTCATCGTGGAGAAGTGGTTGATTTTGTTGTAACATTAAATTGTTACAATAAGACTTACGACTTAGTGCATCAGCCATGACATTGGCCTTTCCAGGAGTGTAAGTGATTCCTAAGTCGTAGTCGGTGAGCAACTCAACCCAACATCTTTGTATGAGATTCAAATCCGGTTGGGTGAAGATATACTTCAAGCTTTGGTGATCAGTGAAGATTTCACAGCGATTACCAAGGAGGTAATGCCGCCATGTTTTGAGTGCATGGACTACAGCTGCAAGCTCTAAATCATGAGTAGGATAGTTGTCCTCATGTGGTCGCAACTGTCGGGATGCGTATGCAATCACTTGACGATCTTGCATAAGAATGCAACCTAGTCCTTGTCGCGAGGCATCGCAATAGATTATAAAATCCTTGGAAAAATCTGGTGGTACCAGTACAGGTGCAGATGTCAGGCGTCTTTTCAGTTCCTGAAAACTGGACTCGCACTGTGGGGTCCACTCAAACTTTTTATCTTTCTTGAGGAGTTCGGTTAGAGGTTTAGCAACCTTGGAGAAGTTCTCGACGAAACGTCGGCAATAGCTCGCTAAGCCAAGAAAACTCCTAACTTGCTTGACCGATTCAGGGGGAGTCCAATCAAGGACGGCTTGAACTCGCTCGGGATTGACACCAATACCCTTGCCAGAGATTACATGACCTAGATAGGTTACTTCTGGCAACCAAAATTCACATTTAGAGAATTTGGCATAAAGGCGGTGCTCTCGAAGTTTCGTCAATACCAGCCTTAAATGCTCGGCATGATCTTCCTTGTTCTTGGAGAAAATGAGTATATCATCGAGGTATACCACGACGAATTTATCCAGGTACTCCATGAATATAGAATTCATTAACCGAGAAAAAGTAGCTGGGGCATTGGTTAATCCGAAGGACATGACGGTGTACTCATATTGGCCATAACGAGTAACGAAAGCCGTTTTAGGAATGTCCCCATTCTTGATTTTGATTTGATGGTAGCCCAACCTCAAATCCATCTTAGAAAAGACTGAGGATCCAGCGAGCTGATCATACAGATCGTTGATCCTGGGAAGCGGATACTTATTCTTTATGGTGACCAGATTGACAGGTCGGTAATCCACAACCATCCGCTCCGTTCCATCCTTCTTCTTGACGAAGAGGACGGGGCAAGCCCAAGGGGAAGAACTAGGATGGATGAAACCCTTTTGCAAGGACTCATCGAGTTGTTTCTTTAGCTCAGCTAATTCTAGTGGTGCCATCTTATAAGGTCTCCTAGAGATTGGGACAGTTCCAGGAATAAGATCTATCACGAACTCGACATCTCTGTCAGGTGGAACTCCTGGCAGTTCTTCTGGAAAAACATCCGGAAAGTCACGGACTACCGGGATATCTTCGAGTTCAGGTAGAGGGCTGGCATTAAGAGAGTAGAGCTGACGTTCAGCCATTCGAGTCAAGACATTGACTATCTTGCCGGATGGATGTGTAAGTTGAACGGTCCTAGTAAAGCAGTTAATTTTGGCGTAATGGGTTGTCATCCAATCCATACCCAAAATGATATTTATGTCCGAGGACTTGAGAGCGATTAAGGATGCAAGGAAAACAAGTCTATCGACAAGGATTTCATTTCCATGGCTTACCCTAGAGGTCTGCCACTTTGAACCAGGAGTTTGAATAACCATGGAAGTAGGCATGTCACAAAAAGTCATGTTGTGCAATCGAGCATAGCTTTCAGATATGAACGAATGGGATGCTCCAGTATCGAAAAGAACAGATGCCGGATGGCAGTTTACGAGAAGCGTACCAAGGACGACGTTAGGATCCTCATAGGCTTCTTCAGCAGAAACATAGTTGACATGACCACGTGCAGTGGGGATTGGCTTAACATAGTTCACCTTGCCGGTTGGCTTACCACGGCCAACGGGTTTTCCTGGCTGATTCTGGGGACAATCACGCATGTAGTGTCCCGGTTCTCCACACTTGAAACATGTCACAGTGGTGGTGCGTGGAGCAAAGTTGGAGGGTGGACCTCCATAGGTCTTAGCAGGTGCAGACTGTTGAGTTGGACGAGGCGCCTCATAGGATGGCCTCGGTGAATACTTGGGTGGCAGAGCAGTGTTAGGAACCCATACACGGCGCTTGTGAGAGCCAGAGCCGGATGAGGAACCTAGGTCTCGAGTATGCTTGCGGGTGGCCTCGAAGTCGGTCTGGCCTGTCTCAGCACTGATAGCCTTATTAACCAACTTCTGGAAGGAGGTGCACTCGTGCAGACGTAGATCTCGACGAAGTTCAGGGCTGAGTCCCTTGCGGAACCTCGCCTGTTTCTTAGCATCGGTGGATACTTCTTCGGGTGCATAGCGTGCCAGATTACCAAACTCACGACTGTAGCCATCCACAGTCAAACGGCCCTGGGTGAAATTGCAGAATTCCTCCCGCTTGCGATCCATGAGACCTTCCGGAATGTGGTGTTCACGGAATGCCTCACTGAACTAAACCCATGTAGTGACTTGGCCAACAGGACGCATAGCTTCAAAATTTTCCCACCAAAGACTGGCAGGGCCCTCAAGATGGTAGGCGGCATAGATAACCTTGTCAGCTTCGGCCACGCGGGCAGAGTGTAGCTTATGGGTGATACTACGTAGCCAGTCATCAGCATCCAGAGGTTCAGTGGAGTGATGGAACTTCGGTGGACACATCTTGATAAAATCGTGGATTGACACCACGTCATTCCTCTGACGGAACCCAGTGTTTTGCTCTATGCGTTCCAGCAGACGGTTGGTCTCTCTCTTGTTCCGTTCTGCTTCAAGCATAACTTCCGCCAAGGAGGGTGGCTGGGGCAGATTTCCATCTCTAGCCCCACTAGCCTCACCCTGCTCCTGAGCAGCAGGAGTGTTGCGAGTGCTGACCATCCTAGGAAAACAAAACAACGGTTTAGACAAGGATGGCAATATTTGACATAGAAGTGCAGAATGTAATGGATGACACAGAATGCAGAGATGTTCATCCGTACGACATGGTAATATAAGAACTGCTATATATACACCAGTGGTCATACACACCATACAATGTTTAGTACAAGCCAAGGCTAACGTACAACTGCGGTGAAAGACGATACATCCCATCAGAGGCATTCCAGGCTCCTATACATTATTTAACTACACCTCCGGAATTCAGTACACACTAGTCATATTCCACAAGACACGCAGGACTGTGGAAATACAACTATTACAATACTACTACTACCACGGACTAGCTCAGACATTCGCGTAGTAATCCTCGTAAAGATTACCACCGTAGCCTGGAAGTGGTACAGACGGATCTTGGAACTCGCGAGCACTCGAAGGCTGGGGACCATAAGGACATGGGTGTGGTCTCGGTCCCGATGCTGGTGGTAACCAACGCCCACGTGGAGGTGTAATACCCCCAACGTCACGCCAATCCATGCGATCAGGCAGACGAGTCCGCACAGGATACAAATCCCGCATGTCCAGATATCCGGCGTGCACAGCAGGTGCAAGCCGTGTCAAAGTAGTCCAGTGAGCGGCTCGAGTGTTATACAGCTCCATTCGGAGGGCACGGACCTCACGGTCCCTATCCTCCAACATCTGAACAGTAGTCTGAAGCAGTGGCTCTTCATGAGCAGCATCAGTATACAGACCAGTGTAGTAGCCTTCTTCTCCGGGGAGTGAAGCTGGCATGTAACAGAACTCAGTGTTCAGCAACAGGGCATGCCTAGCACGGAGAATGGTCATCATCGAATAAGCGGCATCCTGCACTGCCATCTCGATGGTAATCCCGAGTCCATAAGACCAATGGATGGGATCATTAGCTCCGGGATATGAGGGGTATATCCGGACTGTGCATAAATACTGACTTTGATTAAAATCCCGATACTGTTCCTCCACAGTGTATTCAGGATACCAGCGATAACCGGTCTCAGTCATCACACGGACTAGCATGGCCGTGTGACCGGGCACATTAATGCACCGAGTCAAACGAACCACTTGGTGAGGAATGCGGCCAGACATCTGAAACACGAAATAATGCAAAGGCATTAGTGTTTCTGGAAGAAATCGGGCAGCATAACAACTGTAAATGCTCAAACAGAGATTTGAGACATCATACAAATGATAGCATAGCCACTCAACAATTCCATAACAAGGTTCCGGTTCAACAATCATCATACTCAAAAGGATAGAAACTGAACTGAGGCTTGAAACCAAAAATCCTAAGAGTCTACGGATTAGTAACACGTGAACCTAGTAAGGATAAGAGGCCTAGTCCTAAATCCCCGTAGAAAGAATAGACAGACTCAGATAAGAAGGGCATAAGGTAAAGGAGTAAGAGAGCCTTACGTTCCCTTCCACAATCAATTCCCCTACATATAACTAAGAATTTTTCTAGACTCAACATCGACCAGTTTGGCTTGAGAAACCTACAGGCAGTCCAGCTCTGATGCCAACGCTGTCAGGACCCCGATCCTAAGTCACACCGATCTAGCTGTAACACGTCATATCACTTTGCGGCCTCACGCACGGTAACCCCACGGGTGCCACCTTACCTGGCCCGGGACCGTTTGCGCATTTTGGCACACGTATATGACAGTGTCGCTAGCATCCATATGACAGAGAACCCGGGCCGACATGACTAGTTATAATCCAAAAGTGGCACTAAATTACAGAGACATGCATCCATGACCCAGCAACGAACGTGTCGGTCATCAACGTATGAACCCAAGTCGTAGCAAGCTACATGGACTTAAAGGAACAACGCGTGACATTTCCCCTAAGGGACAGACACAGGAACAAAGAAGGACACATGCCGGCCAGCCTACGTGTTCCGAGCAGTAGCAAGCTACCAAGGCTCATTCGAATCACTAGGAGGCATTTCCCTGTAAGATAGACTACCAAAGGAAAACAATTAGGTGTCGGATCCCACACATACCAAGCATTTCAATCATACACGCAATATGCTCAATATGTGCAAATACAACATTGCATCACAACAGAACTCTATGACTCAAAGTACTTTATTTAAAAGGCTCCCAGAGCCATACATAACATAGTC
Source organism: Secale cereale (assembly GCA_902687465.1). NCBI lineage: Eukaryota > Viridiplantae > Streptophyta > Magnoliopsida > Poales > Poaceae > Secale > Secale cereale. The sequence continues at coordinate 380,148,286 of LR738715.1, read as the reverse complement.
ATACAGGTAGGGGTCACATGACCCAACACTCAAGTCATACAGTCATACAAGCACAAGCGGAAGCTACATGTCTGAGTACAGACAACTTAGAAAATAAAACAGGCTTGGTGTAGCCTGACTATCTACAAGGCCCTTCACAAGCTCCAGATCACCGTCTGGGTGTCAAGCTACTCGTCGACGTCAACGTCTATGTAGAACCCATCAGCAAGGGCAGGGTTCTCCTCTGCAACAGTTATTAAGCAAACATGAGTACAAAGGTACTCAGCAAGTCTTACCACAGAACCTATCTTACATGCAACATTATCAAAGGGGGTAGTGGAGTTTATAGCAGAATGCCAGCTTTGACCTTGGCTAACCTATACTACAACTCTCAACAGATTGCAAGATGTTATTACGAACACGAGTCCTCTAGTCACCACATCAATACACTATCGAGGATCCTCTTCCGTCATCCTACGGAAGGGCCATCCACGGCACTCACGCTTATCTTGAGGCTTTTAGTAGTATCCATCAACTTGTCTATGAACTGTAAGAGTAACCAAGTAGTTCGTACCGCGAACAACGGCTATTCGAATAGTTTGATAACCCTGCAGGGGTGTACTTCTTCACACACGCTTCCACCGCTTATCGCCGTTTACTCGGCGTGTACTCGGCAACCTTCAAGCGGAAGCCCAGCGAGGGTGTCGGCCACGACCTGACTAACTACTCAAGTCTCTCGTCCAGGTTTATCGCCTATTTGGGTTCCATCCGTGGGGAGATCCGGCCGGGGTGTCGCTCACGGCCCCAAACGATGTGTACAGGGTTCCCGAGTCACCAAACGGGCAACCGGTACACCGTGCCACGTACCTGTCGCATCACAACCCACCCCGAGGGTCAGCGTTGTGCACGACCTCCAGTAAGCTATAAACACCATAAACTAGTTGCAACTCCTGGACTGAGATCAAGGGTAATTAATAAGCCGAGAGGGTCAATTAAGGATCCCAATGCATGGTAGTAGCTGTAACCTGAATCACACATACAGATCTCGGGTCCTATGGACGATTCCAATGAAACAACCCACCATGTACTCCTACATGGCCTTTCATCGATACCTTTACCAAGCGTATTCCACACTTCCTTCTCTTTATCGAAAGATTGTTTCACTCTGATTCATCACCCAGATGAATCAGACCAGACACAACTCTAAGCATAGCAGGCAACATAAACAAATAGCATGGTGGATCACACATCACATGGCTCAATCAACTCCTACACATGCTAGTGGGTTTCAACTATTTACTGTGGCAATGACAGGTCATGGAAGGGAATAGGGTTCAACTACCGCAGCAAGTAGCAGTTCACGCGCTGTTGCCTTAATGCAGTAAAAGAGATCAGGAGCGAGAAGATTGGGTTGTATCGGAATGATCAATGATTGCTTGCCTGACAAGGTAGTTGTCGGGTACTGCTCTTCAACTGGATACGCGGCAGTATCCTCGGGAGCAGGACCTAACATAGGGAAAACCGACGATACAATCATTAACAAACAAATGCAACAATATGATGCATGTTTATGACATGGCAAGATGCATGTGAGTTGGCTAATGCAACTAAAACCAGAAGGGTTTGAGCCTATTTGAATAAAGGATTCAAGTTGAAGTTCAAACTAGTATTTAAATAAGTGCATTATCATGTTTTGACATAAACAGCAAGTTAACTTGTTCAAACATGCATGAAACCAGTTCCATTAGATAGATTGGATTTTTCTGATCATTTTTCATATATAAATCTTTTCCATCTGAGCTATGGTTGATTTTCTATGATTTTTAGAAGTTTTGGGTATTTTCTGGAATTTCCTGAATTAAATTAAATCTAAAAAAAATCCCAGAAAAACCTTTACTGCGTCAGCATGACATCATGCTGACGTCAGCCAGTCAACAGGGCCAGTCCAGGTCAAACCTGACCAGTGGGTCCCTCATGTCAGTGTCACAGCTAATTAACTGAGTTAATTAGAGTTAACTAAAACTAATTAGTTGTCAGTGGGGCCAGGGCCCACATGTCAGTGACTAAACTAAGTAACTAATTAAAATTAATTTAACACCTAAACTGAGTTTGACTTGCGGGCAGGGCCCACATGTCATTGACCCAGGGGGTCAAACCCGTGGTCAAAACAGGTCAAACTCGCCGGCGTTTAGCCGCCGGCGAGGCCAAACGCGGCGGCGTGCCTCGGAAAACGTCTGTGGTGCACGGTTCGAGCTGTGGTTGGGTGCGTTGGAGAGCTCTTGCTCTTCCGCATCGGATGGTGGTGGTCGCCGGACCTGGGGTGGCCGGAGACGACGGCAACAAGCTCGACGGCGGCGACCGGCGTCGGGCGTGTGTGGGGATGCGGCTGCAGGTGCCTAGGCGATGCGTGCGTAGCACCGTTCGCATCTACGTGCTGCGGTGAGTGCGATGGACGGGTGCCGGTGACCAAATGGGCACCGGAGCATCACCGGCGACGAGCACGGCGGCGGTGCGTGCGGTGGAGCTACGTGCAGTGGGCTACAGGGCAAGAGGAAGCCAACGGAGAGGGGGAGGAGGTAGCTAGTCTCACAGCGGTTGCAGCGAGCACCGAAGCGAGCTCGGAGGTGGTCGGAGCTGAGCAGCACGGCGAGGGGGATCTCCGCGGCCGGAGTTGGGGAAGAAGAGCTCGGGGGCGTCTCCGGGGCGGGCGAGCGCTCGGGGCTCGGCCTGTCGAAGCAGTCGAGGACGGCGGAGACGAGGGACAACACGGCGGAGCTCGGGGACGACGGTGGACGTGGTTTCTACGACGGTGCGATCACGGCGGCGTCGGCCATGGCGCGGGGAGAGCGGAGGAGAGGATCCGGGGAGAAACGGAGGTGTCTGAGGGGTCGGGGGAGACGTGGACGTTCGATCCACTCCTCCAGGACGGCGAGGGGGCGAAGCAGGGCGGCGGGCAGCTGCGTGGCGCGCGGCGCGGTCGCCGTCGAGCACCTGCCTGCCTGCCTGGCCGAGCCAAGCAGCTCGCTGGAGCGGCAGCTGGGCTGGGCCGGCAGGTGGGCCGGGTGGGCGCCAGGTAAGTGTTCTCTCTCTCTCCCTTTTCTATTTTCTTTTCTGTTTCATTTCTTTTGCAACTTTGTTCATTTAATAAAAATGCCTAAACATTTTTATAAATCATAACACTTGTCATACCTGCTGTATATAATATGAACAGTAGGAAACATTATAGTTTATGATTATTTGAGCATTTAAAATATTTTAAAGCATTTAAATGCCCAAATTCAAATACCATATGATTTAATCCAAAACCCTAGATTGTCCTAGAAAATTGTGCACCATTTTTGGCAGAGGTTTAAGACCAAGGCAGAAATGATGAACATTTTGAAGGGCATTTTGGGTACATTGGAAAATATTTTAACAAACCCTAGTTGTTAGGGGAGGGGTGCTGGGGTTTCTGTTAATCCCATTTCAAGTTTTCTTTGAAAGTAAACATGATGCACACTCTAGTCAGGTCCTAATGCAAGTGCTAGCTAGGGATGTGACATACATCCATGACACTCTCCCAGCCACTCCGACCAACACCCCCTTAGGGTTCAGTCCTGGGTCGCCCCATGCCTACCAATGGCATCAACGGCCACCATTGTGGCAAAACAAAAACGGTCCCAAATGGGACAAAAAGGTGCCTAACAACTACGGGGACACAAGGCTTATGTACGCCTACCTGATCAGGGTAGAGCGCGCCCATAACCTTCCTTCGTTGGAAGCAACCGACGAGAGACATGACAATAGACCGCATTAGGTCCTTTCCCATAAAAGGCAAATGTGGTTGCACTGGAAAAAGCCCGGTTCGGTGGCACTTGACCAACTTAATGATGGAATTTATCCCCAAAGTATCTCTGCGATAACTAACCCTCCGATATCATACATCCACCTATAAGCCATGTTATAGCAATATCTACCAAATAATCCAAAGCGTGACCTAGTCATATCAAAATACTCCGAGGATAGCATATCAACTAAGATTAATGATGAATCCAAGAAACATGATACTACTACTCCAATAGCAAGAACAAGCTATCCACCCAAGATCCACATGCACGCATTATCTCCCAAATCATACTCCAAAACATAATATCAACTATCATCATGAAAATAATACTATCCACTAATAATCCAAAGGCAACATGACATCTAAAGTAATACTGCAGAATATAATACCAGATACCAACATGACTATAATCATAATATAAGCCACCAATAATCCAATGGCAACAAATCATCCACATAAGTAGCAACATATTAGTCCTAGAACTCGAAGCAATATCATGGCCACAGTAAGATCAACACAACTCCGAGAAATGCCATGAATAGATCACATGTAGCTAAAGCAATATTTTAAATAATTTCAAATAAATAAACCATGTCATTGCATTGCAGTCATGCAGGTGGAGGGTGTGGCTTGCCTGGGGGAAAGGATTCATCGGGAAAATGTGCGAGAAGCTCGCGGAAAGAATCGCGAGAAACTATTCTCTCTCGAAGGGGATGATTAAGGGAAAGGGAATAATGATCATTTTTAGAATGTTTACACATGGTGAAAATGATACCAATGGAACGGGATCGACGAGACGAAGAAATGGGCTTTGGAATCACCTCATTTGGAGGTACAGGTGAAAAGATACGATCGTTTAAAGCTCAGGGACTAATCTGTAAAAATACTTCTACAAATCGGTCCCTGGCAGACTAAACAGAACGTGCCTTTCTTGAAAATACGCTTTCCAGAAGAGAAAATGTATCCCGTCCCGAAGAACAACTGAAATGCGCTTTCCTGGAGGGGAGACGTATTCCGGGGAATACGCCTCCACTTATCCACGTCAGCAGGAGGCGGGGCCGGGGCTTGGGTCACTAACGACTGGGTCCCGCGCGTCTTTTCTCTCCTCCTGTCCTTCTAATTCTTCTCCCGCGACGCGCGCCCGCAGTACAGAGGAGGGACGCCGGCGCCGGCGCTTGCCTGGCCAGCTCTGGCCATCACCGGAGGAGCAGGAGGTACCAGAGAGATCAGAGAAGAGGGCCGCGCCCGTCCTGGCTGGTTGTCGACGCCGAGGAGCTCGAGGTTGGGCGGGGCATTGGCCGTGGTGGACGGAGGGCTCAAGAAACTTCGGCCACGACGCTATAGCCATGGAGAGAGGACAGAGAGCTTCGAGAAAGGGACTAGGGTGGTGGTGGAGGCTCTGGTTGGTGGAAAGAAGAGGAGGGGGGCTCGGCATTGAGCCAATTTAGGCGTAGGGGACCGGTGGCCATGGCGGCCATTGGAAGACTTGTGAGCTCCTCGAGCTCGAATAAGAGGCTAGGGAGGGGTCTAGGAGTGAGGCAAGGGCGAGGTGGTGCTCGGTAGGCCGCGGGGAGGGGTTTAAATAGGCGGACGAGGGTGGCCGTGACCGAGTGCCGCTGCTCGAGTCCAGCCAACACTCCGGCAGAGCCAAAGCTCACGAGAGGGAATTGACGAGGCGGGAGAGGCCAAGGGAGTACGGGGGAGGTTCATGGAGAAGAAACCGACGCCGGGGGACAGAGAAAACGGACGAGCGGAGGACCGGGTCAAGCGGGGCACAGTGCACCTATGGCCGCTAGTTGGCTAGCTCCGGTGAGGATGCTTCGGGAGGGGGCAAGGGGTCGAGGGCGACGTGAGAGAGGAGGGGAGTCATGTCGGCATGCCCAGACGCGCGGACACTGCTGAGAGGCCGCAGGCCGACGAGACCCGACGCGCAGAGCGCGTTTGCTGCAGCCAGAGCGTGCGCACACACAAAAATCCACACGGTCACCGCTGTGCCCGACAAGGAGGGGACACAAGAGACTGTCGTGAGCTATCTAGTGATGAGTCCCTGCATCATAGAGGCTGAGGGAGGTGATGGATCGACAGAAGAAGCTCTGCATCTGTGTTAGTCTTTGATTAAAGTTTGTTGCATCAAACTTGGCAGTGCATAGCCGATCAACAAGAAACTGATGGGAGTCAAAGGTGTTGTCAAGGATGATTAGGATATGAAGGACTGTAATCCTGGAGGTTTTGAGGGTAATTGGACCAAGATACATCATAGATGCTTCACAACTGCATATTTGGTCAAGAATTAAGATTAAGATGATGTACTTACATAGAGCAACCACTTGAGCTCAAATTTCCCAGGGCAACATGTTTTGGACATATAAAGATGATGTAGAAATTTCATACCAATAGGATTCACCAAAATGGTACTTGCTTCACAAACATCCTCACTAACCAGAAACTTGCAATAATTTTGGTGATCAAATGACTTAAGGAAATGACCCCAAATTTGGTGGAGAGAAATTATATGGGTAGGATCACAATCTGGTAATTTATCAGAATTAATAAAGCAATATAAAATATAATTGCTTCACAACCTGAAAAATATTGCCAGAAATAAAGATTTGATCATGTGCTCACATAGATCATTGGATGAGGCTGCAATTTGGACGAGTGTGGTAGTATGAGCACATGAAGGGGCATGCAAAATTTCAACTCATTTGGATACTCCTAGCCAGTACTTCCTACACAATGCCTTATGTCTAACAGAAACTTTGGTAAAATCACAGAGGGAAGTTAGCTAGGCAAATGGATCTGAATTTTTGCATGAGGCAATTATTTGGACGTAGTAGCATGCCTAAAAAGTATGGGAGCAAACACGGTAAGATAAATGACACTTCCTTCACAAAGTAACACTATGGACAGAGAAGAATGAATATTGGAGGAATATTTTTGAACTGGCCAAGGAAGGATTTTGACATATTTGAGCAAGATATGACCCAAACAATTTATGAGAATTATTTGGGAATTTTTCGATGGATAGAAATAGAGGTTGCTTCACAACCTAGGGCACGTGAGGTTATTCCTTTAATAGAAAAAGAATATTCCCCAAGAAAAATAATTATGGGTTGGGCTAGGATGGAAATGGCATGGTCTAGGGAAAGATTTGAGGATGATGAGCCACTTGGGAGAAGAAATGATGATGATCTCTCAGGTTGCAAGGCCACAGAACCACTCCAAAAAGAAATTCAAAGCAAAAACCAAATAAATCAAAAGAAAAAGGAAAGGGACAAAAACCAGGCTGTTACAAACCTTCCCACCTTAAAGAAATATCGTCCTCGAGATTCGGTTGCTCAGGGAACAAGTATGACTTGAGGACACCATTTCCAACTCGGGTATCCATTTCCTTTATATGTTGTTCCCTCAAGAATTTCATATGATTTTCTTACCTTGCTTTGGGGTGGTTTGATTCACCTTTCCCAAATTCTGACATGTTTTTGCTCATATACCAAATTCTTCTGATGAAGGTGATTCTCTCATATCTGCGATGATATCCAAAGGATCTGATCATAAATTTCCTTTTTGCCATGAAAACTTTTACTTCTGCAATGGGGTTGCTCAAACAAATGCATGTCTTCCGAGTTATATAAATGCTAAAAATCATGGCCATTCTCTGACTACTCAGAGGTGGTACTGATTTATATTGATTTATTTCTTTGGCTCGAGCATGAGATATGTACCAAAAATTTGACCGCCTTCCGTCGTGAGCCATCTAAAGGGGTATGGATACATAGCTGTATAATACCTCAAATATCATCTTGAGGCTGGTCTGACAGGGATTCTGATGGAAAAATACTTTTCATGTCTGTCTGACCGTGTACTTGGTTCTGCCAGTGAGTATACCTCGCCTGAGTTGATTGTTCAGTTTTTGATTTACCCATGTTGTCGGTATACCCATTTGTGGTAATAGGATGTGAGATGTTTTAAAACTGTCGCTGAAGTCAGACTGTGAGGTTGCAAAAGAAATCTTGGATCTGACAGAACATATTTGGTTATTCCACACACACCATATTAAGTAGGTCAGCGGAATATGAAACCCTTGTAGAACAGAGTAGGCCTCTAAGGGTATGTCCTTGTGGATCCATATGGAATCTGACCCCCAACTGACTTGGGTATCCGAACCCTGATGGTCACGCAAAAATCATCACCATACCTTTGCTGTCAGTCTCATCCTTTGACGGTCATGATTATCATTGTCGGATACCTTACTGAAATAGCTTGGCCACATATGTAATTGATTCTTCGTATGACCATGGATGTGGCTAGTGCAATATTCTTGGCAATATTCCTTGTGCTTGTGTTCCGACCTGGGTCCGCACATATATGACATGTACTCGGGGCTTGTAGTTATACAAATTTCATTGTTGAGGCCAACCATACACGATGACGACAAGAGTTTGGGATATCACCTTGTCGGGTGCGGGGATATTGGCCTTGGTGACCAGTGTCACAACTCTTGATGTTGTGTTGTCACCTCTATGGCTTGTCGATCCTTTCATTACATGAGTTGTATCTCTGCTTATCTTCATTTGCATGGTTTATGGGGTTGTTGGATCCATACCTTTCTTAAGTATATCTGCTTGATCATTGACGTATCTGGTATGGGGTACTAGTCTGACCGGGCGTACATGCTCACCATATGTATAAGAATCATATGCAACCGAATACCCGATTCTTGCGGTAGGCATATGTCTTAACTGAATTGTACCTCTGACAAAATTATTGCAAATTTCACCCTTGAACTGCACTTTCATATACTGTCAACTTGCCATATAATCTCTGAGGACGGTGCATTGTGTGGTACTATCATGGGCTGAGTGGCTTACGAGAGAATCCATCCAAATAGCTTGCAGAAGGAGGCTCGATAGCTTATACTTGAAGCTTGAACTGATTATTGTGCTGGAGAAGCCTGGGTTCCATACTTGAGAAGCTTCTCTTCGGGTTGCTTGTTGGGAAAGATTCATTTCTGTCTGCCAGAAGCTTTTACTGAGGTATCTTGCTGAGAAAGACAGGGTATCTTGGACCGGAATCTATCCATATATTGTACTGAGGAAAAACTGAGGAACCTTGCACCATAAATTTCTTCCGATAGCGTGTGGAGGAAGACTGAGTTTCTCATATCCAAAGATTCATACTTGTGATATGTAGACTGAAAACCATACACATACCCTTAATATTCCGCGGCTGATTACTGGCATGAGAAAATTTGTTTGACCGTCTTTCTTAATCATAGCACATTCTGGCTTTCTTTCAGAGTATAACAGATTTCAAGCATCATTTATTGCTGAGCCAAAACTTTGTATATGATCCATACCTTTGGCTGAAAATATATTGTTGGTCTTGCAACTGACTTGTCTTTCTGCTGGCTAAATCATTACTGCTGTGAGGATTTTGTGCTGATGTAGACTCGATGTTGATAATCAATTCAAGACACCACTGGTGTTTCGAGCAGATACTCATAATTTAATGCAGTAGACTGAGAAGGCCATAATGCTTAGCTGAGCTTCTTCCAAATATATGTAATCCTTATTGCTTCTTCAAGTCCGGTGTCAGTTGATGAGCAACTTCCATAAGGGGAAATAAGGTAACACCGAGGGCCCAAAAAAGAGACAAAAGAAAAAACTCAACTAAACAAAAGCACACAGACAATCAACTCACACACAAACAAAGTCGCATATTACTGCTAGTCACACAATATGCAAGCCTACTTAAACACACAAATTTTGCAGGATCTTCGGTTCTACGATCTATCATGTTGTGACAGCGTGCACGAGGACGAGTCAATGTGTGGAAGAATTGGTGTAAACATCGCTACACCAAGTGTTGGCTCATCAAGGTAGCATTCCTTGACTAGCTGAGAGGCGAGGATGTACTTGGTAGCTATGTAGCAGGACACAAATATCGCGGCCACATTATTATCAAGTGGATGGAAAAGATTTGTACTCATCCAAGGAATAGGGTAGCAAGGAAAACTGAGTCGGCTGGCATTGCCCTTTTGTGATGACTAAGATCATTAAGGGTTGCCAACACCACAAGAAAAAGGACGATCTGGGGTAGAAGCATTTCTACCACCGAAATGATAGGTGAGGATGAAGGAAGGATATCGGCATGATACCTGAGCACCATTTTGCAAACAGTGTCGGGATCACTTGGCATCACTCGCGATAGAAATGACACCGAACACCAAAGAACCGGCAAGAAACGAAACTTGAAGAATGCATGGGCTGAGTTGTAGTGGATCTGGACCGATGCCAGCTACACTCACCGGATAAACCGTTAGTAACAAATAATCAAGCTATATGCATGCTATGCAGCAAACAAATGCAGAAACCAAATGCGACAAATAAGGCAGACTCTATACTACCGATTACTACCGGTTTCTACCGCTCGCACTGAATAGAACGTCCTGCAGTCAGACCTGCTCTGATACCAAGCCTTTGGCACCCCAGCTCAGAGGAACCGGAACACCCCATATTCTAACCCAGAGATTGAGAAGAAGTCTTCAGGAATACACACTGCTTAACATAGAACATCTAGGGGGGAAACAACACCTATGGGATCCCGGGGACCCCTACTACGGTTGGCGGTGGCACAGTGCTGCGCAAAGAGCAGGTCTAGTGGATCAACGTGTGGGAATTTTTACCCAGGTTCAGGCCGCAAATGATGCATAAAACCCTAGTCCTGCTTGTTTGTGTTTGTCTTGTGTTCTTGAGCTCTTGAACTGGCTACTATGCATGCTTGTCTAAAAAGTCTGAATCCTTCCACAGTACGCCTCGGGCCTCCTTTTATATGACAAAGGGGTCCCACAGTGGCACACAGGAGGTGGAAAGTATCTACAGTGTACAAGTTTATCGCGTGACATCATAGGACAAACGCATTTAATGCGCCGCCTATGTGTCCTCTAGTTTTATCGGGGACGGCAAAAGAGCTTGTCCCACCCGTCGCCACCTCGCCTTGTTTCGACGCGCGTCCAAGCTGACGAGGCACGCAGCACCGCGCTGGCTGGCTGGTCGCTGTGCTGGTGTGATGGCAGGGTCTTCATGAAGATCGTCATGCCACCACGCAGGTGCTTGACCAGTTGGCCTAGAAGTTGCATGCTGCCACGCAGGTGCTTGTCCAATTTGTGGGTTGTTGCCGCGTATGAGTGGTCGCGAGGCAATGAAACCTTGAGGGGTGCAGGCCAGGCTGTGGCCCCGCAGACGCCCCCGGCAAGTGTCTTGCCAGGGTCTCGTGGCTGTCCCCGGCAAGGATCTTGCCGGGGGTCTTCGGTCGTCCCCGGCAAGGCTCTTACCAGGGGTCTTCGTCTTCTGGTCCTCATCTAGATCCACAGGCATTTGGCCATCACAAAGATCTACATGCCACCACGGAGGCGCCCCTGAATCTTGGTCTTGACGTTGTTGATGGTGTCAGAGCTCCCATGCCCAAGGGTGGTGACCTTGCTGGTGTTGGGCAAGTTGCCCCGGCAAGACTCTTGCCGGGGGAGTCCATCTTGCCCCTCTGCTCTTCATGCCTCTGTCTTGAGTGTTGCCTCGGCAGTCTCGTGCTTTTCCTTCCTCTGCCCTACCAAGCATGGCCGCATGTGTGGCTACGCCTGCCCGTGCACAAGTAAAGGGGTACAGCAAGGCCCCTACTTTTGTACACCGACAGGAGACCCCAGGCCTAGGGCACACATAAGCACAAATCATTGTTGGGCCAGGCCCAGAACAGTGCACGGGGATGCGTGGCAGTGTTTTAACTACGGTGATTTCTTCGCCAGTTACGATTCCCCATGACTCGCATTGGGTGCTTGACATGGGGGTCGTGCGTGGAGTGGTTGTAGCGTGCTTGTGTCACATCACGGTGAATAGTAAAGAGGTGGCCCGCGTCTTCCCCGTAAAAGAGGAAACCGCAGGAGCGCTGCTCATTTACCTTCTGCGCCTTTTCCAATCTCGGAACCGCCGTCCCCCTCTTCTTCTTCAAGCACAAACCGGAGCTTTTGCCTCTGCTTGCCACCGCCACGCCCTCATTGCCTTTGATTCCTCGCCCTCTCTCAGCCGCCAGGGTGCCCAAGGAAGTCAAGGGAAAGGGAGCGGCTAAGGACGTCGGGGGGGAGGAGGCGCCGGAGAAGAGGGTGAATGCCGGGGGGGAGGAGGCGCCGAAGAGCGAGTTGGTGGAGTTGCGGACGCTGTTTGCCCTCTTCACCCCGACGGTCAACGCGCTCACCCTCAGTGACAAGATCAAGTGCCTGTGGGGGAGGGAGACGACGCGGCATCCGGCCACGCGCATTGTCCCCGCCTTCTTCGCCAAGCCCGATCCACATCGCTATCCTTTCTTTATCGATTACTTCTCCTGCGGGCTCTACCCCCCTTTCTTAGATTTCTTCAGCGACATCATGCACACCTACGGCTTCCACCTTCTCGATCTTACGCCGAATGCCGTGGCGTGCATGAACTTCTTTGCCCACCTTTGCAAGGGCTTTGCCTAAGTACTCCCCAGCATGGCGCTCTTCCGCCATTACTTCACCCCTCGAATCTAGCCAGGGGGCGCCATCTCTGGCTGCATTGCTTGAATACCGAGGCCCCAGATCAAGGGCACGTACCCGGAGGGTGCTCATAAGGAGAGGTGGGACGAGTGGCGAAGCCGGTGGTGCTGGATCGAGGAGACGGATCCGTCGGAGTTCTGTCGGGTCCGTCGGAAGCCGCCGGTCCGCAGCAAGGACTGGGGCGAGCTTGACACCGACGACCAAAAGCTCACGATTGCCACCACCAGGATTCATCGCCTCGCCTCGGCGGGGCTCACCCTCAAAATGATCGGGGCTGATTTCAACTGCCGCCAGATTGCCACATTGCACAATAAGGGGAGGCCGGCCTGGGATTTCAGGAATGCGGCCGACATCATGAGGCTCCAACTCGGCTTGAACCACAACTTCAGGGTGTTATAGCACACTCATCTTTGCCAGAGGCTCTTCCAGCTCAGGGTCGACGAGGTTGGCAGGGTAGAGACGACCGGCAAGGCTGAGAAGACCGGCAAGGCCACCATAGCTGCCAAGCCCGACAACCTATTCTGGTTGCCAGCGGGGGTAGTCCCGTTGAGCAACAACTCTTGTCTGACCGCCATCATCGCCATGATGCCGGTTTTCGACGCGCATGGCCTCGATCTGACCTGGGCCAAGCCAAAAGCGGAGCTGGCACAGACATTCTTCGACAACTTGTCGGAGAGGTACGTCCGTGACAAGCCGTAGCTCATCCGCCCCACCACCAAGGAAAAGTTTGCGTATATCGCCGCTAGGGCGAAGGAGGCAGCACTTGCCGCGGAGGCCGCCAGCCTCGGCACCATGGAGGACGAGGCCGACGTGGCCGCAGAGGAGAAGGAATTTGCTGAGTTGGCGGGGTCCGTCGGGGAGGCCAGCGGCGGCGGCGCTGGGGTTCCCCTTGTTGAAGGAGCGGTCGAGGAGTCGGCCGAAGAGGAGACCGACGCGGATGACTCCCCGGCCCCAGGGAAGAAACGTGTATTCCGGCGGGCTGGCTCCGGCCAGCCGATTCGGCCCGGCAGAAGACGCATTTCTTCCCTGGGGCCGAGAAGTCATCCGCATCAGTCTCCTCTTCGGCCAACTCGGCCGCCGCCTCTTCGTCGTCCAAGCGGCCGAGGACCCCATCCCCTTCTCCTCCGCTTGCGGACGCCGCCCCCAAGGCCGATTTTGATCTTGGGTCCTTTAGCCCAAAGAGGAAGAGGAGGCCAGAGGAGGAGGAGGATGAGTAAGCACTTTGCCCCTCATCATCTCCCGACCCTTCGCCTATGCTATCTTTCACTGAGTTGATTCTATCTTTGCAGCGACATGGAGACGCTGGCCCAGAGGGCAGCCAAGGGGGCCAAGGCCTCAACCGGCGACGAGCCCCCGGCGAGCACTCTGTGCACGCCGGCGTTGGTGGTGATTAGCCCGGACAACAACCCTCAGTGTAGCCCCCACTCCAACCCCCAGCGTGAGTCCATCTTTCACTCCCCATCTACGGGCCTTGGGGTGTGTATCCTTGGCGCTGACCTTGCCGAGTTCGCAGGAGGAGAGTGGCAATAGGAGGAGCCACTGACGGCCGCCCCCGACATGTCGTCCCCGTCAACCACGCCACCTAGAGGGGTGTCAATGGAAAGTGCACCTACCGCCGAGCCCATGCGCATGGAGGAAGATGGGGCAAGCACGGGCCCTGGTGGCTCCGTCCCGGCAAGAAACACCGACGGGGAGGGAAGCACTTGTAATGCCCCGGATGTAATACTTTCCCTTTTTGGCAATATATATCTTTGGCTTCATCAGTTCCATTCCGGGTTCTTCGTCTTTTCGGGTTTTCATCGTTTTGTCGTGTGCGCGTGTGCATTCATCCATGTCATGTTGTCATGTGCATTGCATTGCATTTGTGTTGTCGTTTGCATCCGGTCCCACTCGTTCCTTCCTGTTGTCCGTTTCGAGTTCCGACGCTCTCACACGTGCCCGTGGCTTCCCCGAGTCCTTCTTTTGTGTTTGGCCGTGTAACGTTTCTGATTTGGCGTGAGACTTGTCGTGCGATGTAGTTTTGTTAAGTGTAACCCTCCTGTCAAGTTGTGTCGCGTTTGGAGTTTGTTTGATACTCCAACAGTTAACCTCATGGGCTAAAAGTACCTCCTCTTTGAGGCCCAAGACCCCCCTCCAACAGCCCACCAACCCAGCTCAAACCCTTCCCATCATCTAGGCCGTTCAATTGTGATCTCGTGGCCGAAAACCTCTCCTCATTTGGACTACCCTAGCTCCTTGTGCCTATATAATGGTCCACCCCCTCCAATTTTTGCCTCCAAAAACCCTAGTGCTTCCACCGCCACCGCGCAGTGCTTCCACCACTATCGCCCAGTGCTTCCACCGCCGTCGCGCCGTGCTTCCACCGCCGCCGCGCCGTGCTTCCACCGCCGCCGCCAGTGCTTCCGCCCCCGCCGTGCGGGCCCCGCAGGCCCAGCGCCGGCCCGCTCCCGCTATTGCCCTGCGCCAGTGTCGAGCGCCCTCGCGCCTTCGTCCCCGCCGCCGCCACCCTCCGGCGACCCTCCGCCGCCGTTCCCACCTCGCCCCGCCGCCAGGAGCTCCACCCGACCGCCGCCGCCTTCAGATCCAGGTCGCCGCCCCGAGCCACCCCTTCTCCGCCGCCGCGCCCCTCGAGTCCATCGCCGCCGGCCGCCGTCTGCCAGGCCGCCGCCGGGCTCCCAGCCACCCCTCGCCGGCCGCCGCGCTCCTTCCCGCCGGCGGGATCGAGAGGAGCAGCTGAGTCGCCGATCGAGCCCCGAAGGGATCGGGATCGAGGGATCCCGGATCGGGCCGATCCAGTGCCGCCCTAGGGAAACCCTAGCGGTCGATTGACCCGCGGATCCGGACCCGTTTGACCGATCCAGTCCGTTTGACCAGACCCGACCTGCTACAGGAGGTTGACCCTCGTTTTTTCTTCCAAGTCTGTAGTTTTTCAGTGTCTGATGCATTCTTGTGATAGCAATATCTTTTACTGTGCATGTCCGTTTTGTGTGTATGATATGTCAAAATGATCGTGGTGACATGTACTATGTTTTGTTCCATTGTGCCATGCATGTTTGAGTCCATCTAGATGTCTTAATCTTCATGAGAAGAGTGCTACTTGTTATAAACTGCTGCTATTAGTTGTTTTCATGCCATGTTTGAAATGTGATAACTTGGTGCATGTTTATCCAAATGAAGCAAATGATATGTCCACATGTTCATCATAAGATGCTCTACATGTTGGTTTCTTTAGCTTGCATGATAGAATTCATATTGCCATGTTTATCTCCTTTGCAAAAGTGCATGTGGTTGTTAGGTTCTTAAACTTGTTACGAGATGCCTAGTTGAGGAGCTCGTTGCTATTGATGTGGTTGTCCCCATGTTGCATGCTTATATGTTTAGGATTCCCCATCATGTGTACTTTGCTGTGGTGCCAACCACTTGCCATGCCATGCTTTGAGGTGACCTAAACATGCTCACAAACATGCCATGATAATATTGTTGTTTTAACACTTAGTGAAATTTCACTAAGTCTGGAATCTGTAATATCCGGATGATATGTTTGCTTGTTGTTCTAGGCAAATCCATGATAGTTTTGGGGTGAATATTGATGATTCCTTGTTGTATATGTTGTTGGCTATCCATTCATGCTCTCACATGCTCATTTGGGTGGCTGTAGCATATTTAACTCTTGCTCCCAAGTTGCTATAAAATACTGCTGTCAGGAATTGTTTGCTGTAGGTTATGTCTACTTCATGCCCATGCTTGTTGTCACCATGTTTGAATGCTGTAGAATATATATTTCTTGCTCCGAAGTTGCTATGTGGCTGTTAATTTCAGCTTCGCATTGTTTCTTGTTTCGGGTGTATCTTTTAGCCCGTTGCTCCGTTTTGAGCAAGTCCTATATGAAACTTGTGTGGTTTTGCATGTAGATTCATAATATCCTCTTGTTAACATGTTTTGAAGTTTCTTGCTTGTTGCATCTTGTCATGTTCCTTGTGCTGTATCTCTGTGTTTCCTATGTTGTCTTGCTGTGCATCCTAAGTGTATCCGCAGTGCTTCCTTAGTGCATCAGCCATGCATCCTGTGGTTTGCGCATTGCATCTTGTTTGATTTCGTGCCTCGTGTGTTTTTTGTTGAGTTGATCCAGAAGCCGAGACCGAGTACGAGAACGAGGTTACTACCGAGGTTGAGAACGAGGAGCCCTCTTACGATCCCATCGACGACTCAACAGGCAAGATGACCTGACCCGGATATCATTACTATCTTTGCCTATTGCTAGAAGTGTCGTTCTTTAGCTTATTGCCTCGATGCCCATGTTTTCCTGTAAGCCTCCTATTGTAACCATGAAACTATTTAACCACCCAACCTATGCAAACCTTTGATTGGCTAAGTAAGCTTCGCTCAGCCCCTCTTATAGCATTGCTAGTTGCAGGAGAAGATTTGAAGATTCTTGCTTCATGTTGAAGCTTGTTGGGATATCACACTATATTATCTCTTTAATGAAATCATCTATATATTGGTAATGGGTGGAAGGCTAAGCATGTTGCTTGGTGATTTGTTCCACTCATGCCGCCCTAGGAACCGTATAAACCGGTGTTATGTTCCTTGATTTTGCGTTCCTCACACGGTTGGGGTTATGGGACCCCCTCGATAAACCGCTTAGCGCTAAGTCTTTTCCAGCAAGTCCCAACATTGGTACTATTTGCCTAAACAACTAAAAACTTGCCGAGGGAGTAATTAACCCGAGGATTAATTAATCAACCCCCTGGGCCAGTGCTCGATTTGAGTGTTGGTCCAAACTAGAGCCACTTGCGGTGCCACCCACTTCGCTGGGGTCTTCGGTATTTGTACGTAGCGCTCATCCGGCCCTGGCCTGAGACTAGATACGCGCGGCTACTATCAGGTTGTCGCCATGCCGGGAGGATTTGATGGATTAGCCTTATCTTAGTTGGAGTATCTTGAGCACGGGATTCCGAGGATACTCGGGCCTTCCCACCTTGGAGTTGCGACTCCGCGGATCATGGGCTTGTCATGGGCCAAGTTGGAACACCCCTGCAGGGTTTTGAACTTTCGAAAGCCGTGCCCGCAATTATGTGGCAGATGGGAATTTGTTAATATCCGTTTGTAGAAAACTTCACACCATGTTCAGAACACACTACCAGCCTGAGTACCGTGACGGTCATTTTCCGAAAGGGGTTCGGGAAGTGAACACGGTGGGGTTATGATTGCCGTGCTTAGTTAGGATCACTTTGTGATCACTTGATCGTCCGAGGCAGTTCTCTTCTCGCTCTCTTTTACGTAAGTTAGTGCAAGTGTTGATGCAACCTCTTATTCTTTCTTCAGCCTTATTCCACACCCAAGGCTTAGATAGTTCTGCTACCCGGGAACGGGATTGCTGAGTCCTCTATGGCTCACAGATTTCTACACCACACCAGATGCAGGTACCATGGTGAGCTACTCAGGTGACGGCACCGAGCTAATCTGGGAGTACGACGAGGACCATAGCCGTTACTATGTGCACTATCCCGATGATCAGTAGTGGTTTCTACTAGGGGCGATTCAGACATGTGGCTTTATGTATGTTTGGTATCTTTCATTTGGTTCTTCACCCGTAGAAGGGTTGTGATGTTATTTGAATGATGTTTGGATATGTAATGAATTGTGTGACGTGGCGAGTGTAAGCCAACTATCTTTTCCCCTTTCATCCCTATTTTTACATGAGATGTGCAAAGATACCGAACTTGTGATCATTCCAGAATGGGCTTATACCTGTAAGTCGTGCCTCGACACGTAGGAGGTATAGTCCCATCCTGGGCATTACAAGTTGGTATCAGAGCCTTCTCCGACCTAGAAGCCCCCACTGATTGATCGAATCGTTGACGGTTGAGTCTAGGCACACACTTAAAATGTTTTGAGTCCTATATATATATCGGAGAGTAGGAATTCTTTTGCTCCTCATATCTTTTCACTCCGGTGAGGACTCCTGACGATTACTCTTGTCTCTTCTACTCTAAAAAATTGCACCAAATTTTTTTTAGGAATCTCGCGAGTATTGTTTGGATTGTTTCGATGTCTTTGTGACGAGAACATTGTTCTCGATGCCTCCTGTCATTAGGGGTTGTGGCAGTGTCCCGGGGAGTTGAGCTCCGAGGTGTTGTCGTCACAAATATATCGCATCAGTTCTAGAATACTTAAGACGGCCGACATCGAAAACTCTCCTATGCGGTTAGTGGCAAGATAACCCCGACATCACCTAGTACTAGGGAGGTAGTTCGGGAGTATTGCCATAGCTTGTATAGTAGATGCGTTTCGAAGGTCCGAGGTAGACGGTTTCCGGAAATAACTGGTTATGTGTTTATGGATGGATACAGCTGGATGTAGGATTAGAGTTGAGTGCGCGATGCTTCCCCTGTATCCCCAACACCTGATTGCATAACTGGAAACTTTCGGAAATTAATAGGTGGGTTCATCTAGTAGCTCGTAGGCATTCTTCCAACGAATGCAGGTTATGGAGTTCGGGGTTCTACATTGAGTGAAGTAGTTTTATGGCCGTTGTTCCGATCGGGAGTTGCATCTTAAAGGGTCCTTGGCTATGCTGATCCGGGGATTGAAAAACCCTTTCGTAACACGTTCCATAAGCTTTCAGAACGAATATGTCGAACGAAGCTCCTATCTTGTATTTTTTCTATCTGCACCTTGTTGTTTTTATTTACCTTTTGTCTCCCAAGTGGCTTCTCGTGAAGATTGCTGTTATCAGTAAACTTTGAAGTTCATTCGTTCCTCTTGTTCGAATGATTCTTGTGAAGACTATGTTGCAATTTCTAGCCGTTGTTTCAGCTTATATCTTCTTGCAATCAAATGGCTAATGGTGGTCATCTCTTTCAGGATGGCTCCTAAAAAGGTTCCCAACGCTAACCCAGAGGGTGAAGAGGTTCCTGATCGTCCTCCTTCCCCTCCTCCTCCGTCTGAGACCTGGAGAGCAATTATGCAAACTACGAATCAGAACACCCAGATGCTTATGCAGATGATGTAGCAAATTCAAGCAAATCAAGCAAATCAGGGTGCTCATGGGAACCAAGGCAATTTGTTCAACCAACCCCACTTTGCTACGCTCAACCAGTTCTTGGCAAATCAACCAAAGGCATTCAGTTACTGCGTGGACCCTCTCGATGCTGAAGACTGGATAACAGATATCAAGAAGCATTTTGAGTGCAGTAACATAAGGCCCGAGGACTATGTGAAGTTTGCAGCCTTCCAACTCAAGGACCAAGCAGTTGATTGGTGGCAACAGTGCAGAGACTCCAGAGCAGGGCGTGAAATCTCCTGGGATGATTTCTGCAAGGATTTTCATTCTCACCACATTCCAACAAGTGTCATCGAGGGTATGCGTGAGCAATTCCGCAACATGAAGCAAGGCTCTATGACTTTCTACCAATATAATGTCATGTTCCAGAACCTTGCTCGCTATGCTAAGCAAGACATCCCAGATGCCAAGAGCAAGATCTATCAGTTCCGTGGTGGTCTGAAGGATGAACTCCAACTTGCTCTCACCTTGTTCGAGCCTGATGAGTTTGATCAATTCTATAATATGGCACTTAAGCAAGAGGTAGCCCAGCTCAAGATGGAAGCTTGCAAAAAGAGGATCAGAGACGCTGTTCACTCCTCCTCTTCTTCTCAAGTGGTCGCAAAGCAACATAAGTTTTGGCTTCCACCTCCTCCAGTGATCCGAGCTCCCTACAACAACAACAAGAACTCTGGTGGCCGTGCTTTCTCCCACCCACCCAACCCAAGCAACCAGTCAAAGAATCAGTTTCAAGCTTCCAAGTCAAGTGCTCCTCACTACCGTCCTCTCTCAGAAGTGATTTGTAACAAGTGTGGCCAGAAGGGTCATTATGCTAACAAGTGCCCCAACCCAAGGCGCCTTCCGCCTCCTCCACCTGTCAGCACTGCTATTGTCAAGCACAATCCAAAGGTTGCAAGAGTGAATCTGATGAATGCAGCCCAAGCAGAGAATTCTTCAGATGTGATACTTGGTAACCTTCCAGTTAACTCTATTCCTGCAAAAGTATTGTTTGATTCGGGTGCATCGCTTTCTTTCATTTCAAGACCTTTTGTTGCTAAGCATGAATTGGTTTCGGAGAGCATTCCTAGACCTTTGAAGATTATTTCTCCGGGTTTGCAAATGACTTCCAACTCAGTTGCTCCGAATGTATCTATTCGCATGGGTGATTACCGCTTTCTGGCTAATCCGGTTATTCTCGGCAATTCCGCCATTGATCTTATTCTTGGGATGGATTGGCTTTCTCAGCATGATGCTCACATTGATTGTGCAAATAAGGAAGTCAAGATTACTCATCCTAACGAAGGCGTGATTATCTTCGCCTCTCGGGATAACACAACCAGGCTATTCTCTCTCAATGACAAGGGCGAGATTAATGCCATCTCTCAAATTCCGGTGGTAACCGAATACGAAGACGTTTTTCCTGAAGAGCTTCCAGGCATGCCTCCACATCGTCAAGTTGAATTCGTCATTGAACTCGAGCCTGGTACTGAGCCAGCATGCCGGCGTCCGTACAAGCTCTCCCCCGAAGAGTTGAAGGAGTTGAAGAAACAGCTTGATGAACAAGAGCGTATGGGTCTGATCAGGCCTAGTACGTCGCCTTGGGGCTTTGGTGTCTTATTTGTCCAGAAGAAGGATGGCACGGAGCGCCTTTGCGTTGATTACCGACCATTGAACAAGAAGACAATAAAGAACAAGTATCCGCTCCCCAACATCAATGAATTGTTCGAGCAGCTCAAAGGAGCTAAAGTGTTCTCAAAGCTCGATCTCCGAATGGGTTATCACCAAATTCTCATTCGTGAAGAAGATATCCACAAGACTGCCTTCAGAACGAGCTACGGCTCCTATGAATATACAGTCATGTCTTTTGGCCTCGCTAATGCTCCACCTACCTTCTCGAGAATGATGCACTACATTTTCAACCCCTACACCAACGAGTTTGTGCTTGTGTATCTGGATGACATCTTGGTATTCTCCAAGAATGAAGAGGATCACGAAAAGCACCTCCGTCTAGTTCTCGACAGACTCCGTGAACATAAGTTCTATGCCAAGTTCTCCAAGTGCGAATTCTGGCTCGATAAGGTCTTGTATCTGGGCCATATCATCTCCGCTGATGGTATTGCTGTGAACCCCGAGAAAGTTGAAGCCATTGTCAACTGGGAACCTTCGTAGAACGTCAAGCAACTCCGAAGCTTTCTTGGCCTTGCTAGCTATTGTAGAAGGTTCGTTGAGAACTTCTCCAAGATTGCCAAGCCTCTATCCAACTTGCTGCAAAAGAATGTCAAGTACAACTGGTCTCCATATTGTGATGTGGCATTCAAAACTCTCAAAGAAAAGCTCATCTCTGCTCCAGTTCTTACCCCTCCAGATGAGTCCAAGCCCTACGAAGTATTCTGTGATGCTTCTCTTCAAGGACTTGGTGGTGTGCTAATGCAGGACAAGAAAATTGTGGCATACAGTTCTCGTCAACTGAAGCCAAGTGAGAAGAACTACCCTACACATGATCTCGAACTAGCAGCTGTGGTACACGCTTTGATTACGTGGAGACACCTTCTGTTGGGCGGAAAAGTCGACATCTTCACCGATCACAAGAGCTTGAAGTACATCTTCACACAGCCGAACCTGAACCTCCGCCAGACTCATTGGGTCGAAATGATCCAAGAGTATGATCCAAGCATCAAATACACACCTGGCAAGGCTAATGTCATTGCAGATGCTTTGAGCAGAAATGCATATTGCAACAGTCTCCTTATCAAGCTGTTCCAGCCTGAGCTTTGTGAAGCATTCAGGAAGCTCAACCTCCAAGTTGTTCCGCAAGGTTTTCTTGCAAATCTTCAAGTTGCTCCTACCTTGGAAGATCAGATCCGTGAGGCCCAACTCAGTGATGCTATGGTGCAGAAAGTGAAACATGGTATTGCAAAGGGTACTCCTAAATACAAGTGCTATCGCGTTGATGAGAGAGATACCTTGTTATTTGAGGACAGACTTGTGGTTCCCAAGGGTGATCTCAGGAAGCTCATAATGAACGAAGCACATGATTCTCTCCTTTCGATTCATCCTGGAAGTTCCAAGATGTACCAAGACCTCAAGCAATCTTACTGGTGGACTCGCATGAAAAGGGAGATTGCCCAATTCGTGAACGAATGTGATGTCTCCAGAAGAGTGAAGGCATAGCATCAACGTCCAGCCGGTCTTCTCCAACCTCTTCCTATTCCCGAGTGGAAGTTCGACCACATTGAAATGGATTTCGTCACTGGCTTTCCGAAGTCCAAGAGAGGGAATGATTCTATCTTTGTGGTGATTGACAAGCTTACCAAAGTCGCTCACTTCCTTCCAGTCAAAGAATCCATCAATGCAGCTCAACTGGCAGAGTTGTACACTTCCAGAATTGTGTACTTACATGGCATTCCTCAAGTTATCTCCTCAGACCGTGGAAGTTTGTTCACATCCAAGTTCTGGGACTCCTTTCAGTCTGCCATGGGCACTAAGATCCGTTTCAGCACTGCATTTCACCCTCAGACTAGTGGTCAAGTCGAGAGAGTGAATCAGATTCTAGAAGACATGCTCAGAGCTTGTGTCATCTCTTTTGGCATGAAGTGGGAAGATTGCCTTCCATTTGCCGAGTTCTCTTACAACAACAGCTTCCAAGTAAGTGCCGGCAAAGCTCCGTTTGAAATCCTCTATGGCAGAAAGTGTCGTACCCCTCCCAACTAGTCCGAGACTGGTGAACGTCAACTTCTTGGCAATGACTTGATCTCAGAAGCCGAAGAAATGTGCAAAGTCATACGTGATAATCTCAAGGCCGCTCAGTCACGTCAGAAGAGCTACTATGATGGCAAGCATCGTGATTTGGCTTTCAACTTTGGGAATCATGTCTATCTCCGTGTTTCTCCTATGAAAGGCACCCAAAGATTTGGTATCAAAGGAAAGCTTGCTCCTAGATACGTGGGCCCTTTCAAGATCCTTGGCAAAAGAGGCGATCTAGCCTATCAACTTGAGCTCCCTTCCAAATTCGCTAATGTTCATGATGTGTTTCACGTGTCTCAACTCCGCAAGTGCTTCAAGACACCTGAACGCACCATTCCGTTTGAGGAGATTGATCTTCAACAAGACTTGTCTTACCGAGAGCATCCCGTTGCTATTCTCAAAGAAACCAAGCGCAAGACGTGTAACAAGTCAATCAAGTTCTTGAAAGTCAAGTGGTCACACCATACCGACCGAGAAGCTACGTGGGAATGAGAAGATCACCTTCGTTCTGAGTACCCTTCCTTCTTCCAGTCCTAGATCTCGGGACGAGATCTTTTCGTAGTAGAGGAGAGTTTGTAATGCCCCGGATGTAATACTTTCCCTTTTTGGCAATATATATCTTTGGCTTCATCAGTTCTATTTCGGGTTCTTCGTCTTTTCGGGTTTTCGTCGTTTTGTCGTGTGCGCGTGTGCATTCATCCATGTCATGTTGTCATGTGCATCGCATTGCATTTGTGTTGTCGTTTGCATCCGGTCCCACTCGTTCCTTCCCGTTGTCCGTTTTGAGTTCCGACGCTCTCACACGTGCCCGTGGCTTCCCCGAGTCCTTCTTTTGTGTTTGGCCGTGTAACGTTTCCGGTTTGGCGTGAGACTTGTCGTGCGACGTTGTTTTGTTATGTGTAACCCGCCTGTCAAGTTGCGTCGCGTTTGGAGTTCGTTTGATACTCCAACAGTTATCCTCGTGGGCTAAAAGTACCTCCTCTTTGAGGCCCAAGACCCCCCTCCAACAGCCCACCAACCCAGCTCAAACCCTTCCCATCATCTAGGCCGTTCAATTGTGATCTCGTGGCCGAAAACCTCTCCTCATTTGGACTACCCTAGCTCCTTGTGCCTATATAAACGTCCACCCCCTCCAATTTTGCGTCCAAAAACCCTAGTGCTTCCACCGCCGCCGCGCAGTGCTTCCACCGCCGTCGCCTAGTGCTTCCACCGCCTCCGCGCTGTGCTTCCACCACCGCCGCCAGTGCTTCCGCCCCCGCCGCACGGGCCCCGCAGGCCCAGCGCCGGCCCGCTCCCGCTGTTGCCTTGGGCCAGTGCCGAGCGCCCTCGCGCCTTCGTCCCCGCCGCCGGGCGCTCGCCGCCGCCGCCCTCCGGCGACCCTCCGCTGCCGTTCCCACATCGCCCCGCCGTCGGGAGCTCCACCCGACCGCCGCCACCTTCAGATCCAGGTCGCCGCCCCGAGCCGCCCCTTCTCCGCCGCCGCGCCCCTCGAGTCCATCGCCGCCGGCCGCCGTCGGCCAGGCCGCCGCCGGGCTCCCAGCCACCCCTCGCCGGCCGCCGCGCTCCTTCCCACCGGCGGGATCGAGAGGAGCAGCCGAGCCGCCGCTCGAGCCCCGTAGGGATCGGGATCGAGGGATCCCCGATCCAGTGCCGCCCTAGGGAAACCCTAGCGGGCGGTTGACCCGCGGATCCGGACCCGTTTGACCGATCGAGTCCGTTTGACCAACCCCGACCTGCTACAGGAGGTTGACCCTCGTTTTTTCTTCTAAGTCTTTAGTTTTTCAGTGTCTGATGCATTCTTGTTATAGCAATATCTTTTACTGTGCATGTCCGTTTTGTGTGTATGATATGTCAAAATGATCGTGGTGACATGTACTATGTTTTGTTCCATTGTGCCATGCATGTTTGAGTCCATCTAGATGTCTTAATCTTCATGAGAAGAGTGCTACTTGTTATAAACTGCTGCTATTAGTTGTTTTCATGCCATGTTTGAAATGTGATAACTTGGTGCATGTTTATCCAAATGAAGCAAATGGTATGTCCACATGTTCATCATGAGATGCTATACATGTTGGTTGCTTTAGCTTGCATGATAGAATTCATATTGCCATGTTTATCTCCTTTGCAAAAGTGCATGTGGCTGTTAGGTTCTTAAACTTGTTACGAGATGCCTAGTTGAGGAGCTCGTTGCTATTGATGTGGTTGTCCCCATGTTGCATGCTTATATGTTTTGGATTCCCCATCATGTGTACTTTGCTGTGGTGCCAACCACTTGCCATGCCATGCTTTTAGGTGACCTA
The DNA here is from genome assembly GCA_902687465.1 of Secale cereale. Classification (NCBI taxonomy): domain Eukaryota; kingdom Viridiplantae; phylum Streptophyta; class Magnoliopsida; order Poales; family Poaceae; genus Secale; species Secale cereale. The sequence continues at coordinate 380,122,826 of LR738715.1, read as the reverse complement.
AACATGCTCACAAACATGCCATGATAATATTGCTGTTTTAACACAGTGAAATTTCATTAAGTCTAGAATCTGTAATATCTGGATGCTATGTTTGCTTGTTGTTCTAGGCAAATCCATGATAATTTTGGGGTGACTATTGATGATTCCTTGTTGTATATGTTGTTGGCTATCCATTCATGCTCTCACATGCTCATTTGGGTGGCTGTAGCATATTTAACTCTTGCTCCCAAGTTGCTATAAAATACTGCTGTCAGGTTTTTGTTGTCATGTTCAAAATGTTGTAGCTTGTTGCTATTGATCCATGCCTCCTCTGTAGATGCTCCAATGGAATTGTTTGCTGTAGGTTATGTCTACTTCATGCCCATGCTTGTTGTCACCATGTTTCAATGCTGTAGAATATATATTTCTTGCTCCGAAGTTGCTATGTGGCTGTTAATTTCAGCTTCGCATTGTTTCTTGTTTCGGGTGTATCTTTTAGCCCGTTGCTCCGTTTTGAGCAAGTCCTATATGAAACTTGTGTGGTTTTGCATGTAGATTCATAATATCCTCTTGTTAACATGTTTTTAAGTTTCTTGCTTGTTGCATATTGTCATGTTCCTTGTGTTGTATCTCTGTGTTTCCTATGTTGTCTTGATGTGCATCCTAAGTGTATCTGCAGTGCTTCCTTAGTGCATCAGCCATGCATCCTGTGGTTTGTGCATTGCATCTTGTTTGATTTCGTGCCTCGTGTGTTTTGTGTTGAGTAGAGCCAGAAGCCGAGACCAAGTACGAGAACGAGGTTACTACTGAGGTTGAGAACGAGGAGCCTCTTACGATCCCATCGACGGCTCAACAGGCAAGATGACCTGACCCAGATATCATTACTATCTTTGCCTATTGCTAGAAGTCTCGTTCTTTAGCTTATTGCCTCGATGCCCATGTTTTCCTGTCAGCCTCCTATTGTAACCATGAATCTGTTTAACCACCCAACCTATGCAAACCTTTGAGTGGCTAAGTAAGCTTCGCTCAGCCCCTCTTATACCATTGCTAGTTGCAGGAGAAGATTTGAAGATTCTTGCATCATGTTGAAGCTTGTTGGGATACCACACTATATTATCTCTTTACTGAAATCATCTATATATTGGTAATGGGTGGAAGGCTAAGCCTGTTGCTTGGTGATTTGTTCCACTCATGCCGCCCTAGGAACCGTATAAACCGGTGTTATGTTACTTGATTTTGCGTTCCTCACACGGTTGGGGGTTATGGGACCCCCTCGATAAACCACTTAGCGCCAAGTCTTTTCCAGCAAGTCACAACATTGGTACTATTTGCCTAAACAACTAAAAACTTGTCGAGGGAGTAATTAACCAGAGGATTAATTAATCAACCCCCCTGGGCCAGTGCTCGATTTGAGTGTTGGTCCAAACTAGAGCCACTTGCGGTGCCACCCAGTTCGCTGGGGTCTTCGGTATCTGTACGTAGCGCTCATCCGGTCGTGGCCTGAGACTAGATACGCGCGGCTACTATCAGGGTGTCGGCAAGCCGGGAGGATTTGCTAGATTAGCCTTACCTTAGTTGGAGTATCTTGAGCACGGTATTCCGAGGATACTCGGGCCTTCCGACCTTGGAGTTGCGACTCCGCGGATCGTGGGCTTGTCATGGGCCAAGTTGGAACACCCTGCAGAGTTTTGAACTTTAGAAAGCCGTGCCCGCGGTTATGTGGCAGATGGGAATTTGTTAATATCCGGTTGTAGAAAACTTGACACCATGTTCAGAACACACTACCAGCGTGAGTACCGTGACAGTCATTTTCCGAAAGGGGTTCGGGAAGTGAACACGGTGGGGTTATGATTGCCGTGCTTAGTTAGGATCACTTCGTGATCACTTGATCATCCGAGGCAGTTCTCTTCTCGCTCTCTTTTACGTAAGTTATTGCTAGTGCTGCTGCAACCTCTTATTCTTTCTTCAGCCTTGTTCCACACCCAAGGCTTAGATAGTTCTGCTACCCGGGAACGGGATTGCTGAGTCCTCTGTGGCTCACAGATTTCTACACCACACCAGATGCAGGTACCATGGTGAGCTACTCAGGTGACGGCACCGAGCTAATCTGGGAGTACGACGAGGACCGTAGCCGTTACTATGTGCACTATCCCGATGATCAGTAGTGGTTTCTACTAGGGGCGATTCAGACCTGTGGCTTTATGTATGTTTGGTATCTTTCATTTGGTTCTTCACCCGTAGACGGGTTGTGATGTTATTTGAATGATGGTTGGATATGTAATGAATTGTGTGACGTGGCGAGTGTAAGCCAACTATATTTTCCCCTTTCATCCCTATTTTTACATGAGATGTGCAAAGATACCGAACTTGCGATCATTCCAGAATGGGCTTATACCTTTAAGTCGTGCCTCGACACGTAGGAGGTATAGTCCCATCCTGGGCATTACAGCACTTCTCCTCGGCCCGTCACGGGTAAGTTGCCTGCTTCCCATCCCCCGCTATCTCTGCCATGTGATGTTCTTTCTTTTCTTTGTTCTGAACTTTTGATCTTGGCCTCACTTCATTCTCCTTTCTAGTTTCCAGACTCTCCCTCGACGAACTAGGTGGACATCGACGCTGTCATCGAGGAGGTCGCGAAGGATGCCGAGGCTGAGGCCACAAAGATTACGGCTGGGGAATCCGGCACATCCGGCAATGAGGAGGCCACCAAGGGTCCTGCCTCGGAGACCGGTGAGGTGCCTGCCAGGGAGGCCGGCAAGGCTGCTACCGAGGATGCCGCCAAGGGGCCTGCCGAGGACACCGGCAAGGCTGCTGCCGAGGAAGCCGCCAAGGAGCCCGCCGGGGAGGAGGTGGCCAATGACTAACCTTTCTCCTCTACAGCTCCCTCCCCGGGCAAGTACTTGAAGGTGGGCGATGATATGTTCGTCCCTCTCCCAGGGACGGCAAGCACCAGAGCGCCAGCCGAAGGGGAGGTTTTTGACAATGAGGTCCTTGCCACCGCTGGGCTCCAGGTTTTCGACTAATCGAGTGCCAGCAGCGGCGGTTCCCAAGAGGAGCAGCTCCTTCGGGCAATGAGGGCCAATATTGAGAAGCTTCACGCGCTCTACCTTGCCCACCAGGATAAGGCGAACTCTAGGATGGCGGCCATGGACAAGGCGGAAGCGGATTTTGAGGAGAGTGTCCTTCAGATGCAAGTCTGGTTTGGCGAGGCCCAGGAGGAACTGAGGGCCATCTAGGACCAGCTGGACAAGTGCAAGGGAGAGCTCGTCCTGAAGCAAGCTAACGTCGAGAGGGCCCAGGAGCTGGCAAAGGAACAGGCCGCCATGGACGAAGCTGCCCGAAGGCAGCAGCATGATCAACTGGACATGCAAGATAAGGACCTCATTGCTTGTGAACAGGCGCTCACCGCCGCGCTCTGCGGCAAGGACGACGAGATCAAGAAGCTCGTCACGCAGCGGACCCAGGAGCTGGAGTAGAAGCTCGAAGATGCACTTGATGCTCTAGCCCTGGACCAGGCCAGCAAGGTGGAGAAGCTGGAGCTAGAGCGGGAGGGTCTGAAGGAGGAGAACTTGAGGTTGACGAAGGAGAGGGACACGAGCAACCACACTCTGGCGAATTTTCAAGTCACCGTCTCTGAAAAGACCAAACTTCTCTCCGACACCAACATCTCCATCAATGATCTAAAGCTAAAGCTAGAAGCCTTGGAAGGGACGCTTTCGGAGGTCAGGGCCCATGAGGAGACCCTTAACAAGGCCCTTGAGAACGAGAAGCAGTTGCGGCAGGATGACGCCGCCACCCTCAAGGACTATGTGGGCAGGGTACAACTCTGGACCAACGGCCTTGTCTACATTGTAGAGAGGCATAGCACGCAGCTGGCTGTCATGGGTATGCCGAACTATAAGTACTCCCAGGAGGTGAGCATACGCCCGAGCACCAGGCTGACCTTGTTCTTCGGGTGCGTCCTTGAGGCCATGGAGCAGCTCCGCTCCAATCGAGCAAATTATCTGGCTAACAAGGCTCGGAAGCTTTGCCGGGGCACCCTGACCAAGGTGCACACCAAGGTGGCGTTCTGGAATCCCAGCGTCGACTTCGCGAACGCGCTTGAGAGCTTGCCGGAGGATGTCGACCTCACGGCACTCGAGGAGCGTATCGAGCCCATCATCAGCTGCGTTGACGGAGTCAAGAGGTTGGAAGGCTAGTGCCGAGACTAGCCATGCCGCTTCTCATTGCCGCTGCGAGTTCATGCCCAAGGCACATTTATCTTAAGTTAGAATAGCGGAAACCACTGTCGTAATATAACTTTGCAGTATTTTGAAACAGTGCATGTTATCTTCATGTTTGATCTTTCTTTGTATGTACGCAACCTACGCGCGTAAAACCCGTGCTATGGTGCTTTGAGGAACAGATCCTTAGCAGCCTATCGGGGTTGCTTGCTGTCGGGCAAAACACCTTGCCATTCTCGGCGCAGCCGCTTGAATTGTTGAGCAGACTCGAAACAGAACAAGGGCATTGCCAATAGCGAAAAGGTTCCTTTGCGTGCAGGTTCTCCATACAAGGAGCAAGATCTTTCGAGGAAAATAACCTTATAGAAAGGAAATTGCTCAAAGTTTTGTGTGACTTAGCTTTTTCATCGCCGCGCAAATGGTTGTTGCGGCTGCAGACGACACCGCTCGCCTGGCTGACGGCACCAGAGCGATGCGGATGATGTTGACCTCCTCCGCCGCCTTCTTCTTTGCGGCCATCGCGATGGAGGAGTTGATGCGCTAACTTCTTGTGGGGACCCCTACTTATGAGTCGAGATCACCGAATGCACGTGTACAGTGATCCCAGAGATCAATGCTCACTTAACACACAGAAGCTGAATAAAAAGAGTCTTACATCCATACATACCGTCTTACACAAATTATGGCCATTATGGCCAAGTTTTACATAGATAATGCCTCATGGGCTGAATAGCAAATAAACTCGAATAGCGGAAGTCTTCGTAGATAAGTAGAACCCATGCCATCTGCCTTAACCCTACAGTTCGCATGCTCGTCTCCATAGAATTCTTCTTCAAATTCCTGTTCCTTCATGCCTGGCCAATTAAATAACCAGTGGCAAGCCAATGAGTACTTTGAATGTACTCGCAAGCAACCCATGATTTGGTTCGAGGTAATAATGCAAGTTGTACAACAATAAGCAACCTAGCTACAAGCTAGATAAGATATTCTACCATTGTGAGTCATGCATCAATGTACTTGGGTAACCTCGAGGACAGGTTACAGATATGAACATAAATAGAGTTCAAATCATTTCTGGTTCTTCAACGTGTCAAGTCACCACCTTGACTCAATACACACACACATTCACCAAGATTGTAAAATTCTCAACATAGTTTAAGTAGCACCTCCAAACTATCCATGACTGTGGACACAACTATTCGAAGAGTTTTACACTCTGCAAAGGTTGCACACTTTACCCACAAGATCCGGGGAACTTCCGTGTCATCCATGACCCGCGGTACCTCAAGTACCCGGGGTAAGCACCCCATTACTATCTTTCCCTAGACGACACTAACATAGAGTCCACTAGATTGTTAGTAACCCCGTGCCCAACATTTCACATCTTAAAAAATTGTGGAGCCTCGCTCCCATATTCATCACATACCACTGGCACGGGGTACCAATGGTGAGTTCGGTGCCCTGTGAAAACAGTCATGGCCGCCTATCCAAGCACAACCCCGTCCCGAGAGTGACCTCGTGACACCCCCATCACTAGTAATGCGGGCACCATGCTAGTATCGGCCTAGGTAATCAATTATGCCCTTTACCATATAAGGGTAGAGTGGTTGCAATGTTTGGTTGGGTCGGTAATCACACATAAATCTAATCCACCATTTCACACACACACACACACCAAGAGCTCTCTTTGGTACACCACTTCCTCCTCAAGTGCTGACATAATTCAACATCACCCACGGGCATCAGGGGCACCCGATGGGGTTTTCGAAAGAATATAATTAAAGAATGTAATTATGAAGAGTTCATGTTGCTCATGCAACATTATGCATCACAGCTAATCTCTTGCATTTATGCACAAGGTAGAGTTATGAGTAGGGGGGTATGCATCATGTGGTGGTTCACAGCAAGTTTACCACCGTCATGTTTCATCGTCATGCAATCGGAAAAAGGGTACCGATGAACAAGAGGGGTGTCATGGTCAAAGGGCTGCTTGCCTGGATTGGCTTGGTCTTCAAGGTCTTCAACTCCTTTTCCTTCTCCTTCTTCAGCAACTTCGTCAAATACGGTATCTAATCGTCGCAAGAAAATACGGAGAAATAAGACAATAATAAAAACAGAAAAATCAAAGTGCTCAAAAAATGTCAACTTATTTTTATAAAATACTAGAAGGAGAACTAAGAGGGCAAAAGTTCTTAGTTTTGTATTTGGAGTGACCAAATAGGGTGAATGGATTTTTGAACAGAGGTTATATTGTTCAAATTTGATTTTTAATTTGAACAGTACAGAAAAGGTTCATGAATATGTGTGGAAGTTATATCATTAAATAGGCTGGAATATTACAAGATTTTAGGAGTTGGAATAAATTAATTTGGATAATTATTTTATCATGGAGATTTATTTGAAAAACCTACAGAAAAGAAAAGGAAAAATGCTACTGTGCAATTGGGCCAGAACGGCCTTAGCGCACACGCCCAGAGAGTTTTCAGCCCGGGCAAGCCGAGCGGTGCGCGCGCGTCAGGTTTAAACCTGACGGGCGGGGCCCAATGGCCAGTGGGAGAGAGGGGAGGCGAGAGGGATGGGACGCTGATAGGCGGGCTCCGCCTATCATCCCTAACCCCCGTCCAGAGGGCCGGCAAGCTCACCGGCGACGATGCAGGGCACGGCAGGGCGAGCTAAGGGCGGGGATGGAGTCAGCATGAAGTCGTCGTTCGGGTGGTGGTAGAGGCATTCGCCGGGGCGGTCGGGTTAGCTGGCGACGAGGTTGCACGGCGGAGAGGCGTCGGGTGGAGGTTGCTCCGGCCGTTTCCGACTGCAACGGAGAAGGGAAAGAGAGGGGAAAGGGTCAGTGAGGCTTGGCGGTTCCAGATCGAGGCTCAGGGATAGCGGGGATGACCCGTACCGACCGGACGACGGCGAGCCGCCGTGGCGGAGCTCGAGTTTGATCCCGAGCTCGAGAGCTTCTGGGAGAGAGCTGGGAGTGTAGGGGGATGTTTGAGCTTGTCCAGAGGCGAGTGATGGAGAGGAGAGGGCTCGGGGATGCTTTTATATAGGCGGACGGCGGTCCACCGAGGAGGTGTGCGCCGGCGAGCTCGTTGCGGTCGCTACAGGCCCCCGGGGCTCGTCGGGGCGTGTCTGGGGTGTTCGTGGGTGTGGTTCACGTCCGGAGAAGGGAAGGGAAGGAGCGGGGGAAGGCTCCAGAGGCTCGCGCGTGTGAGGCCAGAGATTGGAGCTTGCGGGCGGCCGGTGTGCATGCGAGGGAGGCCATAGGAGGGAGAAGGAGGAGGGGGACAGGGCAGTGGCGTGTCGCGGACGTCGAGGCGCCTCGGCTGGCGCGAGGGGGAGGCTCGAGGTGGTCGGAGGCGCCCGGTCAGGAGCGGCTACAGTGCCAGAGCGCACTGTAGCGTGCTCCAGAGCGTGCAAATGGCCGGCATGGCTTTCTTTATGCCCTGTGGCCGTGGCCACCAGAGTCTAGAGGATAAGGGAGACCATAAACAACATGGAATTGGCATTGGATGCTCTCGAGGGCTTCTAGAAGGAAAGAGGATTGAAAGAGAAGGGTGAAAGTGGCTGTCCAGAGATGTAAAAATGGGTTTTACCCCCCTCAATCATTGAGCTGATGTGCAGCCATTGTTGTTGGAGGTAGAAGAGGTGTTGGGGTGCTGTGGTAAGAACTTGAGGCAAGGGGAAATAGTGTAAGGGGTCAAAGCAAGGGTTTTTGGTAAAATAGCAGAAGGTGTTTGATGATGTTTTGGGCAAGTAAATGGGTTTCATTTGGCATGAGACTCCACAGGATGAAATGGCACATATAATTAGGTCCTTTCACCAAATTAGAGCTCATTTGGGCAAAGTTGCCAATGCAACTTTTGTAAACCCTAGAAATCAACATAAATGGATTTTCCAAGATCTAGTTAAGCAAATCATCCCTTCTTGATGCACCACTTGGTGTAGTGTCATCATTTCGGGTTGTGGGCTTGTCCACCAAATTTGGGGTCATAAGTAAAAAGTTGGTAATGTAAAGTTGTTCAAATTTGAATCTGAACAGAAATGATTTTGGGGCACTCTGATCAAGTTAACCTTCTCCAAAACTAGTGCCATTTTGTCTAGATGCATAATTAGACCATTGTAGCATGTGCACCAAGTTTGAGTGCATTTGGACAAGTTTGGCAATGTAAAGTTGCTCAAACTTCAAAATGGACAGAAATGGTTTTGAGGGGATTTTATGATGTTTTCTTGCTCCCAAAGGCATGAGGCTTGGCAAGATCATCAAATATGTCATATCTGACATGATAGAATTTCCCTAGAATTTTTAGAGAATATTTCCTTTGTAAATATTTCAAAAGCTTGAAATATCCAGAAAGGGTTTCTCAGGGATTTGCCCAATATTTTGAAGATGACCATGTGTTGAAACTCATATATATGGACAATATATGTCCTAAGAGTCTCTATGATTTTTGGCAAATATTTTTGAAATAGTTATATAATTTTTACATGTTAAAGACCATTTCTGCCCTAAAGAAAAAGATTTAAATAAAATAGGAAAATAAGTTTTAAAATTATACTTTTGTGGGTTTGGGGAGTCCTATACCTAATAGGATTCAAACATACCTTTCAAAAGATTTTTATCACCCTAAATCAAGTACTTGCAGTGCAAATCTCAATTCAGGGGTTTTTGGGAAACTAATTTTTGAAAATACCAATTGGCCAAAATATTTTTATAAGAATATACTATACTATCCCATACACATGGTATGATCATTGGGCAGAAGTTTGGGGTAAGGAGATGAAGTATAGAAGGTGAGGCTATGTTGACTTTTAAAGAGCACTTGAAATCAGAGAGAGTAAAACTCAATTCCAAATAAAAACCAAATGATGCAAACAGTTTTTGGTGGTCCAAATTTTAATGTTGTATTAATGTAATAACCATGTTACAAAATGCAGGGTGTGACAGACCTACCCCCTTACACGAATCTCGTCCCCGAGATTCCTAAACTAGGCTTTAAAAGAGATCGGGAAACTCGGATCTAAGATAGTCTTCACGTTCCTAGGTTGCTTCTGCTTCTGTGTGGTTGCTCCACTTGACCTTGAAGTACTTGATGGTGCGGCTTCGCGTCCGTCGTTCTGCTTCATCCAGAATGCAAATGGGCCTCTCGCGGTAGGTCAAATCAGGCTGAAGGTCAATGGCTTGGTGATCGACATCCTTGTAAAGATCAAGCTTGTCCGGAACTTGGAGACACTTCCGGAGTTGTGACACGTGGAATACGTTGTGCACATCGAATAGCTAAGGTAGTAGTTCCAACTGGTAAGCCACTTCTCCTCGTCGTGCAGTGATCTCAAAGGGGCCAATAAACCTTGGTGCGAGCTTCCCCTTAACGTGGAAACGCTTGGTTCCCTTAAGAGGAGTTACCCGTAGGTACACATGGTCTCCGACTTGGAAGTTCACTTGTCGGCGTCGAGTGTCAGCATAGCTCTTCTGGCTTGACTTGGCGGTCTTCAAACGTTCTCTGAATAGTTGGACTTGCTCTTCTGCTTCGCGGAGAACATCTGGCCCAAAGACTAGCCCTTCACTGATTTCTGACCAGTTGAGGGGTGTGCGACACTTGTGTCCGTACAACACCTCAAATGGTGCCATCTGAAGGCTCGACTGATAACTGTTGTTATAGGAGAAATCGGCAAAAGGGAGGCAATCTTCCCACTTGGCTCCGTATGCTAAGACATAGGCTCGGAGCATGTCTTCGAGTATTTGATTTACTCGCTACGTCTGTTCTCCGGTTTGCGGGTGGAAAGCCGTGCTGAAAGACAACTTGGTTCCCAAGGCTTCTTGGAACTTCTTCCAGAACCTTGAGGTAAACTGGGTTCCTCGATCTGACACAATCACCTTAGGAACACCATGAAGGCTTACGATTCTGTCGATGTAGAGAGTTGCCAGCTGATTGCCATCATAGGTAGTCTTGACAGGAATGAAAGCAGATACTTTGGTCAAATGGTCGACTATGACCCAGATGGAGTCATGTCCTTTATTCGACCTTGGTAATCCAGTGATGAAATCCATTCCGACTTTATCCCACTTCCACTCAGGAACCTTGAGTGGTTGGAGCAATCCAGCGGGTCGCTGATATTCAGCCTTGACCCTTTGGCACACTTCACATTTTGCAACATAGGTGGTAATCTCTCTTTTCATCCCATGCCACCAAAATCTTTCCTTCAAGTCTTGATACATCTTGGTTCCTCCGGGGTGGATGGAATACGGAGTGTCGTGGGCTTCTTGCAAGATCAAATTCTTCAGCTCCATCTTGTTTGGTACGCAGATGCGGCCTTTGTACCAAACAATCCCGTGCTCGTCCTCGGAGAATCCTGGGGCCTTGCCTAGCTTCATCTTCTTCTTCATGCCTTCGATGCTTGCGTGCCCGCTTTGTGCTTCCTTGACTTCGTCCATCAGGGTTGGTTTGACTTCCAGATGGTCTAGAAATCCATGGGTGACCAATTCCAACCTCATTTGTTCCAGCTCTTCAAATAGGGCTGGCTGCCTTCTTTGAATTATGGCATTCAGGGAGCAAGCATTTCTGCGTAAGGCATCGGCTACCTCGTTAGCCTTCCCGGGGTGATATTGAACACTAAGGTCATAATCCTTGATTAGTTCAAACCATCTTCGTTGCCTCATGTTCAATTCCTTCTGGGTGAAAATATACTTCAGACTTTTGTGGTCCGTGTATATCTCACACCGCTTCCCTAGGAGGTAATGCCACCATGTCTTCAAGGCATGAACCACTACTGCTAACTCAAGATCGTGAGTAGCGTAGTTCTCTTCATGAGGTCGTAGCTGCCTTGAAAGGTATGCTATGACCCATCCTTCTTGCATCAGAACACTTCCCAATCCGGTTCGAGAGGCATCATAATATATCACGAACTCCTTGTGAATGCCAGGTGTTGCCAGAACTGGGGCGGTGGTCAATCTCTTCTTGAGCTCTTGGAAGCTTTCTTTGCATATTGGCGTCCATTCGAACTTCTTGTCCTTCTTCAGGAGCTGAGTCGTTGGCTGGGCGATGCTAGAGAATCCTTCCACGAATTTGCGGTAATAGCCCACAAGTCCGAGGAAGCTTCTGACTTCCTTGACGGTTGTTGGGGACTGCCATTGGGTCAGAGCTTCGATTTTTGTGGGATCAACTGATAATCCTTCCTCGGTCAAGACATGACCTAAGAATCCAACTTTATGCAGCCAAAACTCACATTTGCTGAATTTGGCATATAGTTGGTGCTCTCGAAGCTTGTCTAGGACCATCCTCAAATGTTGCTCGTGCTCTTCCTCCATCTTCGAGAAGACAAGAATGTCATCAATGAAGACAACAACAAACTTGTCCAAATATTCCATGAAGATCTTATTCATGAGATACATGAAGTAAGCTGGGGCATTTGTCGTGGATTTAGCACGACAGATGTCCTGGTGAAAGGACATAGTCGTGAGGCCATCACCCGGGTTAGCTTAAAGGGGTTAAAGCGGACGAAGGACACAAGGAGATTATACTAGTTCGGCCCCTTCGATGAAGGTAAAAGCCTACGTCTAGTTTGGTGTGGTATTGCTTGGGCTTCGATGAACAGGGAGCGAATCCGCTTTGCATGTGTCTCTAGCTGTTGTTTCCTGTCCTGAACCGTCGCCGGGTCATCTCTTTATATAGGAGGCGACGCCTGGTCTGGTTTACAGAGTCCCGAGGCCGGCTCATAAACGTGTCCGCCTCGGTCTCTATTCTTTCTATCTTACATCCCAAGTTACATGGCATGACGGTTTATAAATCATGGGCCTTATAAACGGGCCATGAACCTCCATAGGCTATAACCTTCTATTACATACTCCACTGGGCTTCTGATAATATAATCTTAATGACATAAATCGGACCCTCCTGTCGGTTTATACCTGATAGTAATATCCCTGACAGCATTGGATAATCCAAAGGACATGAACATGCACTCATACAGGCCATATCTTGTTACAAATGTCATCTTCGGAATATTTTGGGGTCTGATCTTCAGCTAGTAGTACCCAGATCTGAGTTCGATCTTGGAGAACACCTTGGCTCCGCTGAGTTGATCAAATAGATCTTCAATCTTGGGAAGTGGATACTTGTTCTTGATTGTAACTTCATTGAGGGAACGATAGTTAATGCATAAGCGGACGGTACCGTCCCTTTTTGCAACAAACAGAACAGGTGATCCCCAAGGGGAGGCACTTGGGCGGATAAATCCCTTCCTCAACTGCTATTCCAATTTCTTCTTCAACTCAGCTAATTCTTCCGTCCCCATTCTATAAGGCTTCTTATAGATGGGTCCTGCCCCGAGCATGAGCTCGATGAAGAACTCAGTGCCACGGTCAAGAGGCATTCCCGGTAGCTCATCCGGAAAGACATCGGGATACTCGCATACTACTGGCACTTGCTCCAGTCCAACTTCAGACAGACAGTTGACTTGAGTGGTTTGAGCAGAAGAGGAGTTGGGGGCAAACTTAACTTCGACTCCTTGGTCATTGGTCACAATGACAGTCCGGTTGGCACAGTCTAACAAGCCTTGGTGCTTGCTGAGCCAATCCATTCCTAAGATCACATCCAAGCCTTGCGATCTTAAGATGATAAGGTCTGCTAGGAAGTCTACATCGTCAATGATGATACTGACTCCCTTACAGCCTATCTTGGCTCTCATCTCTGCTCCGGGGGTTTGTACCACCATGGGATTATTTAGGGGTGTAGGGGTCATGCCACTTTTTAATGCAAACCTTTGGGTTACAAAAGAATGCATGGCTCCAGAATCAAACAAGACAGTTGCAGGTGCTGAGTTGACAAGGAACGTACCCAGCACGACGTCCGGGTCTTCCTGGGCTTCTTTTGAAGTGACGTGATTCACACGCCCCTTTTCCATTGCTGGGCGGATTGCGAGGAGCTTCGTTCATTAGCGGCATCCCGCGGCCTTGTCCTGGGTTCTGCGCATTGGGGCGTGGGGCATCGGGCTTCTTGTTGGGGCACACCTTAGAGATATGTCCATACTGGCCACAACCAAAGCAAGTGACTTGGTTTAGGTTGTTGATCTTGTTGCCACCACTGTTATTGGGGTTGAATGCTGGCCTTGGGTTGGCATACTGCTGAGACTGATAGTTGATGCAAGGTGTAGGAGCTCTTGGCTGCTGGTAGGTAGGCTTGATCGGGGCTGGCTGCCACGGGCGAGGCTTCTGGTTGCTGGAACTTCCCTTGCTGATCATCTTGCGATTGCGAGTGTCTTCCTGAGCACCCCGCTTGTCTTCAAGCATGAGTGCTTTGTTCACCAGGTCAGGAAAGGTTGGGCAGTCACACACGACAAGCGAGTACTGCAGAGTCTGATTGAGGCCTTCCATGAAGTGCTCCCTTTTTGCAGCATCTGTGCTGACATCTTCAGGGGCGTACCTTGACAGAACACTGAACTTCTGCAGGTACTCCTTGACAGTGCCACTTCCTTGCTTCAGGGCTCGAAACTCACGCTTCTTGATAGCCATGATTCTGGAAGGAATATGGGCCTTGCGGAATTCTACCTTGAAGTTATTCCAAGTGATGTCTTGCCCAGCATGCATGACCTTGAATCCATCCCACCAAGCTCTAGCAGTCCCCCCGAGGCAGTGGGCAGCATAAGCCACCTTCTCGCGGTCTTCGGTGCAGCCGACTAGTTCCAGCAAGTCCTCAATGGTGCGGAACCAGTCGTCTGCATCCAGGGGTTCAGCAGTCTCGATGAAGGTTGGTGGTGCATGCTTCTTGAACTCCGCCAACGTGGAACGTCCATTTCCATTCCCCGCCGGCTGGCGGTTGTTGGTGACTGCTGGAGCGATCATCTGGAGGGCTGCGGTGTTGGCTTGGCGTTCCTCTCGGAAGGCTTGGAGAAGCTGAGCCATATCCATGATCGGGGGAGGTGGTGGTGGAGCTTGGTCGTGGGTTTGTTCATGGCTGGCCTCTGCTTGGGCGGATGCTCCGGCTTCGGGCTGCTAGGTAGAGGTACCAGTACGAGTTACAACAGGCATCCTATTGGAGCAGTCAAGGTCTTATGATTTGGAATGAAGAGGGAAAGCAATAAAGATGGGTGCCCAGTAAAGGGGTGTGACACTATTTATTTCATGCAAGGGACAAAAGGGCCAAACACATTCATTAAAATTCCAAATGGGTGATGTAGTCGTTTACACGTTCCGGAAGGGAGGATACGACTTACATCCAACCATAACAAAAGCAAACACAAGATGGCTTCATATGAACCATACAAGGACTCGACTTCACATAAGGGTTACACGACCTATCCTACCGTAGAGGTCTCAAGCTGGCATATCCGAATTGCGAATAATGCCTAAGTGGCGGAATGCTCGGTCGCGTATTCTGGGTCTTCCTCCTTGTTTTCATCTGTCTGGGCTCCCCTATCACTTGAGGGTGTGGTTGAGTGGAGGAGTTGGACACGGCATTGTTTTGCCGGTGGTCCAGGGAAAAGCTTGTGAAATTCCCTCGCCGTCATACGGCGTGGCTGGGGTAGTACTTCATCCTTGGAAGATACATCTCCTGAGGGCCTTCCGCCTCGATACACGACAGTGGGTTGCCCGGGAGGCGCACCTTCCTTCTTGATCCTATCTGTCTTCTCTTGTGCTCGTCAAAAAAGTGCCTTGGTCTTGTGGAGTTATTCTCGGAGCTTCATCGATTCCGAGGCCAACTCTTGTGCCAAGCTATCGGCACAAAGGCTGAAGTAGGTCTGGAACCGAAGTGGGGGTCCTTCCTTCAGTGGAGGGGCTCGTGCGCTGCTCTCATCTTCACCCTCCTTCCGGTAAGGCAAGAAGCGGGTTGTCATCTTGGCTGCCATCTCCGGAAGAAGTTCTCGGAGGCGGGTTAGTGCCTTGCGTGCAGCTGCCTTGACAGCGAGGAGTAGTGTTGCCATCTGGGGTCCCTCGAAGAACCAACTTGTGGGAGGATCGTTTGCCTTCGTGATTATTTCCACATGGTACTACACCTCATTGTCGCTAACCCAATCCTCATGGTAGGTGAGGATGGGTGCTCGGTGGAACTGGCACTCCTCGAGGCTATCCTCGAGAAGCAAAGGGAACCCGGTGGTCAGGAGCTCTTCAGGTACAGCGGCCATCTACAAAGGTTGAATGGGAGATGTTAATAATCTGATGATATCTCAGGTTTGGTATGGTTTAGAAAAGAAGAGAGGTTCAGAAGGTTTATGAAAAGGGTCTCATCCTAACTAACACCCATGCTAACTAAGGCTTCCTACAGTCAGGATGGCTCTGATACCAGCTCTGTGGGGACCCCGACTTATGAGTCGAGATCACCAAATGCACGTGTATAGTGATCCCAGAGATCAATGCTCACTGAACACATAGAAGCTGAATAACAAGAGTCTTACATCCATACATATTGTCTTACACAAATTATGGCCATTATGGCCAAGTCTTATATAGATAATGCCTGATGGGATGAATAGCAAATAAACTCGAATAGCGGAAGTCTTCGTAGATAAGTAGAACCCATGCCATCTGCCTTAACCCTACAGCCATTCTGACTGGGAAGGCGTCCTAGTTCGCATGCTCGTCTCCATACAATTCTTCTTCAAATTCTTGTTCCTCCATGCTTGGCCAATTAAATAACCAGTGGCAAGCCAATGAGTACTTTGAATGTACTCGCAAGCAACCCATGATTTCGTTTGAGGTAATAATGCAAGTTGTACAACAATAAGCAACCTAGCTACAAGCTAGATAAGATATTCTACCATTGTGAGTCATGCATCAATGTACTTGGGTAACCTCGAGGACAGGTTACAGATATCAACATAAATAGATTTCAAATCATTTCTGGTTCTTTCAACATGTCAAGTCACCACCTGCAGAGGTTGCACACTTTACCCACAAGATCCGGGGAACTTCCGTGTCATCCACGACCCGCGGTACCTCAAGTACCCGGGGTAAGCACCCGATCACTATCTTTCCCTAGACGACACTAACATAGAGTCCACTCAATTGGTAGAAACCCCCGTGCCCAACATTTCACATCTTACAAAATTGTGGAGCCTCGCTCCCATATTCATCACATACCACTGGCACGGGGTACCAACGGTGTGTTCGGTGCCTTGTGAAAACAGTCATGGCCGCCTATCCAAGCACGACCCCGTCCCGAGAGTGACCTCGTGTCACCCCCGTCACTAGTAATGCGGGCACCGTGCTAGTATCGGCCTAGGTAATCAATAATGCCATTTCCCATATAAGAGGTAGAGTGGTTGCGCATGTTTGGTTGGATCGGTAATCACACATAAATCTAATCCATCATTTCACACACACACACACCAAGAGCTCTCTTTGGTACACCACTTCTTCCTCAAGTGCTGACCTAATTCAACATCACCCACGGGCATTAGGGGCACCCGATGGGGTTTTCGAAAGAATGTAATTACGAACAGTTCATGTTGCTCATGCAACATTATGCATCACAGCTAATCTCTTGCATTTATGCACAAGGTAGAGTTATGAGTAGGGGGTATGCATCATGTGGTGGTTCACATCAAGTTTACCACCGTCATGTTTCATCGTCATGCAATCGGAAAAAGGGTACCGATGAACAAGAGGGGTGTCATGGTCAAAGGGCTGCTTGCCTGGATTGGCTTGGTCTTCAAGGTCTTCAAATCCTTCTCCTTCTCCTTCTTCAGCAACTTCGTCAAATACGGTATCTAATCGTCGCAAGAAAATACGGAGAATTAAGACAATAATAAAAACAGAAAAATCAAAGTGCTCAGAAAAATGTCAACTTATTTTTATAAAATACTAGAAGGAGAACTAAGAGGGCAAAAATTCTTAGTTTTGGATTTGGAGTGACAAAATAGGGTGAATGGATTTTTGAACAGAGGTTATATTGTTCAAATTTGATTTTTAATTTGAATAGTACAGAAAAGTTTCATGAATATGTGTGAAAGTTATATCATTAAATAGGTTGGAATATTACAAGATTTTAGGAGTTGGAATAAATTAATTTGGATAATTATTTTATCCTGTTGATTTATTTGAATAACCTACAGAAAAGAAAAGGAAAAAGGCTACTATGCAACTGGGCCAGAACAGCCTCAGCGCACAGGCCCAGAGGGTTTTCGGCCCGGGCGAGCCGAGCGGTGCGCACGCGTCAGGTTTAACCTGACGGGCGGGGCCTAGTGGCCAGTGGGAGAGAGGGGAAGCGAGACGGATGGGAGGCCGATGGGCGGGGCCCGCATGTCATCGCTAATCCCCGTCCAGAGGGCCGGCGAGCTCACCGGCGATGATGCAGGGCACGGCAGGGCAAGCTGAGGGCAGGGATGGAGTCAGCGTGAAGTCGCCGTTCGGGTGGTGGTGGAGGCAGTCGCCGGGGCGGTCGGGTTTGCCGGCGACGAGGTTGCACGGCGGAGAGGCGTCGGGTGGTGGTTGCTCCGGTCATTTCCGACTGCAACAGAGAGGTGAAAGAGAGGGCAAAGGGTTAGTGAGGCTTGGCGGTTCTAGATCGAGGCTCAGGGATAGCGGGGACGGCCCGTGCCGAGCGGACGACGGCGAGCCGCCGCGGCGGATCTCGAGCTCGAGAGCTTCTGGGAGAGAGCTGGGAGTTTAGGGGGATGTTTGAGCTTGTCCAGAGGCGAGTGATGGAGAGGAGAGGGCTCAGGGATGCCTTTATATAGGCGGGCGGCGGTCCATTGAGGAGGTGTGCGTCGGCGAGCTCGTTGCGGTCGCTACGGGCCACGGGGGCTCGTCGGGGTGTGTCTAGGGAGCTCATTGAGGAGGGATAAGGAGGAGGGGGACAGGGCCGTGGCATGTTGCGAACGTCGAGGCGCCTTTGCTGGCGTGAGGGGGAGGCTCGAGGTGGTCGGAGGCGCCCGGTCAGGAGCGGCTACAGTGCCAGAGCGCACTATAGCGTTCTCCAGAGCACGCAAATGGTCGGCATGGCTTTCTTTATGCCCTATGGCCATGGCCACCAGTGTCTAGAGGATAAGGGAGACCATAAACAACATGGAATTGGCATTGGATGCTCTGGAGAGCTTCTAGAAGGAGAGAGGATTGAAAGAGAAGGGTGAAAGTAGCTGTCCAGAGATATAAAAATGGGTTTTACCCCCCTCAATCATTGAGCTGTGGTGCAGCCATTGTTGCTGGAGGTAGAAGAGGTGTTGGGGGTGCTGTGGTAAGAACTTGAGGCAAGGGGAAATAGTGTAAGGGGTCAAAGCAAGGGTTTTGGTAAAACAGCAGAAGGTGTTTGATGATGTTTTGGGCAAGTAAATGGGTTTCATTTGGCATGAGACTCCACACGATGAAATGGCACATATAATTAGGTCATTTCACCAAATTAGAGCTCATTTGGGCAAAGTTGCCAATGCAACTTTGGTAAACCCTAGAAATCAACAGAAATGGATTTTCCAAGATCTAGTTAAGCAAATCATCCCTTCTTGATGCACCACTTGGTTTAGTGTCATCATTTGGGGTTGTGGGCTTGTCCACCAAATTTGGGGTCACAAGTAAAAAGTTGGTAATGTAAAGTTGTTCAAATTTGAATCTGAAGAGAAATGATTTTGGGGCACTCTGATCAAGTTACCCTTCTCCAAAACTTGTGCCATTTGGTCTAGATGCATAATTAGACCATTGTAGCATGTGCACCAAGTTTGAGAGCATTTGGACAAGTTTGGCAATGTAAAGTTGCTCAAACTTCAAAATGGACAAAAATGGTTTTAAGGGGATTTGATGATGTTTTCTTGCTCCCAAAGGCATGAGGCTTGGAAAGATCATCAAATATGTCATATCTGACATGATAGAATTTCCCTGGAATTTTTAGAGAATATGTCCTTTGTAAATATTTCAAAAGAATGAAATATCCAGAAAGGGTTTCTGAGGGATTTGCCCAATATTTTGAACATGACCATGTGTTGAAACTCTTATATATGGACAATATATGTCCGAAGAGTCTCTCTTAATTTTGTCAAATATTTTTGAAATAGTTAAATAATTTTTACCTATTAAAGACCATTTCTAACCTAAAGAAAAAGATTTAAATAAAATAGGAAAATAACTTTTAAAATTATACTTGTGTGGTTTTTGGGAGTCCTATACCTAATAGGATTCAAACATACCTTTCCAAACATTTTTATCACCCTAAATCAAGTACTTGCAGTGCAAATCTCAATTCAGGGGTTTTTGGAAAGCTAATTTCTGAAAATACCAATTGGCCAAAATATTTTTATAAGAACATACTATATTGTCCTATACACATGGTATGATCATTGGGCAGAAGTTTGGGGTAAGGAGATGAAGTTTAGAATGTGAGGCTATGTTGACTTTTAAAGAGTACTTGAAATCAGAGAGAGTAAAACTCAATTCCAAATAAAAACCAAATGACGCAAAAAGTTTTTGTTGGTCCAAATTTTCATGCTTTATTAATGCAATAACCATGTTACAAAATGCAGGGTGTGACACTTCTAGACCAGATTTTCGCATCCTAGCGCCCCCTACCTGGCGCGCCAAAGATGTCGGGGGAAATGACACCTATGCGATCCCGGAGACCCCTACTACGGCTGGTGGGAGTGTGCTGTTGTGCAAAGAGCAGGTCTAGTCGATCAACACATGGGAATTTTTACCCAGGTTCGGGCTGCAAATGATGCGTAAGACCCTAGTCCTGCTTGTGTGTGTTTATCTTGTGTTCTTGAGCTCTTGAACTGGCTACTATGCATGCCTATCCAAAAAGTCTGACTCCTTCCACTGTACGCCTTGGGGATCCTTTTATATGACAAAGGGGTCGCCACAGTGGCACACAGGAGGTGGAAAGTATCTACAGTGTACAAGTTTATCACCTGACATCATAGGACAAACGCATTTAGTGCGCTGCCTATGTGTCCTCTAGCTTTATCGGGGACGGCAACATAGCTTGTCCCGCCTGTCGCCGCCTCGCCTTGTTTCGACGTGCGTCCAAGCAGATGAGGCATGCAGCGCCACACTGGCTGGCTGGTCGCTGTGCTGGTGCGGTGGTAGGGTCTTCTCGAAGATCTGCATGCCACCATGTAGGTGCTTGACCAGTTGGCCTAGAAGCTGCATGCTGCCAAGCAGGCTCTTGTCCAATTGGCGGGTTGGTTGCCGCGTAGGAGTGGCCGCGGGGCAGCGAAACCTTAGCGGGTGCGAGCCTGGCTGTGGCCCCGCAAAAGCCCCCGGCAAGGGTCTTGCCGGGGTCTCGTGGCTGTTCCCGGCAAGGATCTTGCCGGGGGTATTCAATCGTCCCCGGCAAGGCTCTTAACAGGGGTCTTCGTCTTCTAGTCCTCATCTAGATCCGCAGGCCTTTGTTCTTCACAAAGATCTACATGCCACCACGCAGGCGCCCCAGAATCTTGGTCTTGACGTTGTTGATGGTGTCAGAGCTCCCAGGACCAAGGGTGGCGACCTTGCTAGTGTTGGGAAAGTTGCCCTAGCAAGACTCTTGCCAGGGCTACGTAGGCCACCCCGGCAAGGGTGTTGCCGGGGGGGGGGGGTCCATCTTGCCTATCTGCTCTTCATGCCTCTGGCTTGAGTGTTGCCTCGGCAGTCTCGTGCTTTTCCTTCCTCTGCCCCGCCAAGCATGGCCGCAGGTGTGGCTACGACTGCACATGCACAAGTAAATGGGTATAGAAAGGCCCCTACTTTTGTACACCGATAGAACAAATCAGATCTTGTTAAAAAGGATAAATACAAGGGTCTGGTGTTACAAAAGATCACATCAGCACAGCGACACTACTCCTCCGATACCACACTTGCTCTATGCTAGCAGCAGAACAACTCGCAGCAGCGGAATACTTCTAGCAGTGGAACAACGACGAAGGTGGTGAACTCCACTCTGCAGGGACTCTGGATGGGACGCAATCTAGATCGCACTAACGAAAACCTCGACAAACAATCAAGCAATCACGACATCACCTGCAATCTCGCATGACATGCCAGGTCAGTACATTGAATGTACTTGCAAGCTCACAATGACAAAAAGCATCAAGGCAAGACAGCAGCATAGCATTAGTAGGTTAATTAATTAAAACCTACTATGATGAAGCAACTACTAATAATAATATGAAACTACTACAATATTGATAAACCAACATCTTAATCTCAATGACCATCTCACTCTTGGCTATCCGACCAAGCAATATACCATCCAGATCACCTCGTGAGCAATACCTCCATGTGATCACCACGTGACCATGTCACAAACTTCATAATCATCCTCGAGATCATCTCAACATCATCCTCAACATTCTGCCAAACTGTTATCGCTCATTGTGCACCAACATATAAATCATCTACAAGTCATTCCGTCATGTGAGTGTTGATTGAACGGTGTGACCTAGTACGAACTTGTGCCCATGACCGAGGACGCGACTATCGATAGATTAAACACACACACACACTCTGCAGACGTAGCGCACTATAACCACACCACGGAACCCATGGTGGACCAACGGAGTTCCGACAAAACCATCCTACTGCCATGACACTCTCTCGGCCACTCCGACCAACACCCCCTTAGGGTTCAGTTCTGGGTGTCCCCATGCCTACCAAAGGCATCAACGACCACCGTCGTGCCAAAACGAAAACGGTCCCAAACAGGGGCAAAAAGGCTCCTAACAACTACGGGCGGACAAAGTTTATGTCCGCTTACTAGATCAGGGTAGTGCGCGCCCATAACCTTCCCTCGTTGGAGGCACCGGCATGAGACATGACAATAGACCGCATTAGGGCCTTTCCCATAAAAGGCAAAGGTGGTTGCACTGGAAAAGGCCCGATTCGGTGGCACCTGACCAACTTAATGACGGAATTTATCCCCAAAGTATCTCGGCAATAACTAGTCCTCCGATATCATACATCCACCCGTAATCCAAGTTATAGCAATATCTACCAAATGATCCAAAGCATGACCTAGTCATATCAAAATACTCTGAGGATAGCATATCAACTAAGATCAATGATGAATCCAAGAAACATGATACTACAACTCCAATAGCAAGAACAAGCTATCCAACTAAGATCCACATGCAAGCGTTATCTCCGAAGTCATATACTCCAAGACATAATATCAACTATCATCATGAAAATAATACTAGCCACTAATAATCCAAAGGCAACATGACATCTGAAGTAATACTCCAGAATATAATACCAGATTCCAACATGAATATAATCATAATATAAGCCACTAATAATCCAATGCCAACAAATCATCCACATAAGCTACAACATATTTGTCCTAGAACTCCAAGCAATATCATGGCAACAACAAGATCAACACAACTCCGAGAAATGCCATGAACAGATCACATGTTGCTAAAGCAATATTTTAAATAGGTTCAACTAAATTAACCATGTCACTGCATTGCAGTCATGCAAGTGGAGGGTGTAGCTTGCCTCGGGGAAAGGATTCAACGGGAAGAAGTGCGAGAAGCTCGCAGAAAGAATCGCCGAAAATTGTTCTTCCTCGGAGGTGGCTGATTATGGGAAAGGGCATAATGGTCATTTTCATAATGCTAACACATGTTGAAAATGATAATAATGGAATGGCCTCGACGAGACGAAGAAATGGGCTTTGGAATCACCTCATTTGGAGTTACAGGTGAAAAGATACGGTCGTTTAAAGCTCAGGGACTAATCTATAAAAAATACTTCTAGAAACAGGTCCCTGACAAACTAAACAGAACATGCCTTTCTTGGAAATACACTTTCCAGAAAAGAAAATGTATTCCGGCCCGAAGAACAACTTGAATGCACTTTCCTGGAGGGGAGACATATTCCGGGGAATACGCCTCCACTTATCCACGTCAACAAGAGGCGAGACCGGGGCTTGGGTCGCTGACGAGTGGATCCCGCATGTCTTCTCTCTCCTCCTCGCTTTCTCCTTTTTCTCCCCCAATGCGCGCTCACAGTACAGATGAGGGACGCCGGCGCCAGCGGTCGCCTGGCTAGCTCCAGCCATCACCGGAGGAGCAGGAGGTACCAGAGAGATTAGAGAAGATGGCCCCGCCCGTCCCGGCTGGTCGCGGACGCCGAGGAGCTCAAGGTCGGGCGGGACATTTTCTGTGGCGGTCGGAGGGCTCGGGCAACTTCGGGCATGGTACCACGACCATGGAGATAGGAAGGAGAGCTTCGAGAAAGGGACTAGGATGGTGGTGGAGGCTCTGGGTGGTGGAAAGAAGAGGAGGGGGGCTCGGCATTGTGCCAATTAGGCGGAGGGGGCCGGCGGCCATTGGAGGGCTTGGGAGCTCCTCGAGCTCGAATAAGAGGCTAGGGAGGGGTTTAGGAGTGAGGCAAGGGCGATGGGGTGCTAGGGAGGCCGCGGGGAGGGGTTTAAATAGGTGGACGAGATAGGCTGTGGCCGAGTGATGGAGCTCAAGTCCGGCCAACGCTTCGGCAGAGCCAGAGCTCGTGGGAGGGAACAGACGAGGCGAGAGAGGCCAAGGGAGTGCAGGGGAGGGTCACAGAGAAGAAAGCGACGCCGGGGGACACAGGAAACGGACGGGAGGAGCACCCGATCAAGCGGGGCACAGTGCACCCATTGCTGCTCGTCGGCTAGCTCCGACGAGGACGCTTCGGGAGGTGGCAGAGGGTCAATGGTGACGTGAGAGAGGAGGGGAGTCAGGTCGGCACACCTAGACACGCGGGCACCGCCGAGAGGTCGCGTGCCGACGAGACCCGATGCGCAGAGCGCATTTGCTGCAGCCAGAGCGCCCGCAGACACAAAAATCCATGTGTTCACCATTGTGCCCGACAAGCAGGGGATGCAAGAGACTACCGTCAGCTGTCTAGTGATGAGTCCATGCGTCATAGAGGCTGAGAGAGGTGACGGGTCGGCAGAAAAATCTCTGCATCTGAGTTAGTCTTTGATTAAAGTTTCCCGCATCAAACTTGGCAGTGAACTACTGATCAGTAGGAAATTGATTGGTGTCAAAAGTGTTGTCTGGGATGATTAGGATATGAAGGACTATAATCCTGGAGGTTTTGAGGATAATTGGACCAAGATACATCATAGATGCTTCACAACTACATATTTGGTCCAGAATCAAGATCAAGATGATGCACTCACATAGAGCAACTACATGAGCTCAAATTTGGCAGGGCAGCATGTTTTGGACATATAAAGATGATGTAAAAATTTCATACCAATTGGATTCACCAAAATTGTACTTGCTTCACAAACTTCCTCAGTGACCAAAAACTTACAATAATTTGGTGATCAAATGGCTTAAGGAAATGACAAAAAATTGGTGTAGAGAAGTTATATA
This sequence comes from Secale cereale, assembly GCA_902687465.1. Classification (NCBI taxonomy): domain Eukaryota; kingdom Viridiplantae; phylum Streptophyta; class Magnoliopsida; order Poales; family Poaceae; genus Secale; species Secale cereale. Next base: position 380,098,359 of record LR738715.1, on the reverse strand, counting down.
GGTAGGATCACAATCTGGTAATTTATCAGAATGAATAAAGCAATATAAAATATACTTGCTTCACAACCTGAAAATATTACTAGAAACAGAGATTTGATCCTATGCTCACATATATGATTGGATGAGGCTGAAATTTGGAGGAGTGTGGTAATATGAGCACATGAAGAGGCATGCAAAAGTTCAACTCATTTGGATACTCCTAGCGAGTATTTACTTCACAATGCCTTCTGTCTGACAGAAACTTTGAAATATCACTAAGGGAAGTTGGCTAGGCAAATGAAGCTGATTTTTTTGGATGGGGAAATTATTCGAATGTAGAAGCATGCCCAAAGAGTTTGGGAGCAAACAAGATAAGATAAATTACACTTCCTTCACAAAGTGCCACTCTGGATAGAATAGAAGAATGAATATTGGAGGAATATTATTGAACTGGCCAAGGAAGGTGTAATGCCCAGGATGGGACTATACCTCCTACGTGTCGAGGCACGACATAAAGGTATAAGCCCATCCTAGAATGATCTCAAGTTTGGTATCTTTGCACGACTCATGTAAAAGAGGGATTAAATTGCAAAAGGAGATAGTTGGCTTACACTCGCCACTTCACACAATACATTACATAAGCATAACATCATTCAAAACATCACAACCCGACTACGGGCGAAGATCCAAAAGAAAGATACCAAAACAACATAAAGCCACAGGTCAGGATCGAATCCTAGTAGAAACCACTACTGATCGTCGAAACGTCACAAGCAAACGGCCACGATCTTCATCGGACTCCCGGGTGAAGAACTTGAACCAGCTCCTGCATCATTCTCGGCTGAACCTGCATCTGGTGTGGTGAAGCAACTGTGAGCGACAGAGGACTCAGCAATCCCGTTCCCAGGTAACAAGACTATTTAAGCCTTGGGAGAGGATAAGGCTGAAGAACAGAATAAGTGTCTGCAGCAGCAACTAGCAACTAGCTTACGTGAAAGAGAGCGAGAAGAGAAGTGCCTCTGACGAGAGATGATCACGAAGTGATCCTAACTAAAGCCAGTCAAACATAACCCCACCGTGTTCAACTCCCGAATCCCTATTCGGAAATTGACAGTCACGGTACACACACTGGAGTGTATTGGAACAAGGTGTCAAGTTATCTACAACCGGATATTAACAAGCTCCCATCTGCCACATAACCGCGGGCACGGCTTTCGAAAGTTCAAAACCCTGCAGGGGTGTTCCAACTTGGCCCATCACAAGCCCACGATCCGCGGAGTCGCAACTCCAAAGTGGGAAGACCCGAGTATTCTCGGAATCCCGTGCTCAAGATATACCGAACTAAGGTAAGGCTAATCCAGCAAATCCTCCCGGCGTGTCGACACCCTGATAGGTAGCCGCGCGTATCTAGTCTCAGGACACGACCGGATGGGCGATTCTACAGGTTTATATCAATCCTCGAGTTTCCTCGTGGTGACCCCGCAGAACCCCCGGTTTGGACCAACACTCATGAGGAGCACTGGCCCGGGGTTGTTGATTAACAACTCGGGTTTGCAAGGCCCTATGCAAGTTTTATTAGTTATTAGGCGAATAGTACCAATGTTGGGACTTGCTGGAAAAGACTTAGCACTTAGCGGTTTATCAAGGGGGTCCCATACACCCCAACCGTGTTAGGAACGCATAATCAAGGAACATAACACCGGTTTATACGGTTCCTAACGGCATGAGTGGAACAAATCACCAAGCAAAAGGCTTAGCCTTCCACCCTTGCCAATATATAGATGATTTCATTTAAGCATTTATATAGTGTGATATAACCCAACCAAACTTCAACATGAAGCAAGCATCTTCAATCTTCACCTGCAACTAACAATGCTATAAGAGGGGCTAAGCAAGCCTACGTATAGCCAATCAATGGTTTGCATAGGTAGGGTGGTTAGACAAGATCATGGTTACAATAGGAGGCTGACAGGAAAACATGGGCATCGAGGCAATATACTAAAGAGCGATACTCTAGCAATAGGCAAAGATAGTAATGGTATCCGGGTTCGGTCATCTTGCCTGGAATTCCACAAGGGAGAAGAACGGATCCATGAAGTAGGCGGAGCAACACAGACGAGAGAATCCTCACAACTCCGGAACGAAACCGAAGCTAACAAGAGAAGCAACCGGAAAGAAAGAAACAACACGATAAACACACAATCATAAACATGGCATACGATGCACATCCAAGTATGATGCATGTCCGGTTTAATTATGCATGGCATGGCAAGTGCACAAACAAATACTACAAGTTAAGTGGAGCTCAATATGCAACGAGTTGCATATTGACGAAACACCACATTTATTTATTTAGTTGACCCTCGTTATTTACAAGACAAGATTAAGTGTTTGTTAACATGGCAAGAGGTGAAGCATAATAAAACTACACTATTTAGGCATTTTAAATGAGGCCGGAAAATAACAACAACATATCCGGAAAATCCCCATAAGCAGGTATAGTAATTATAAGCAAACAACAATTCACACATATAAACATATTAATGTTGTTATCATGATGCGGATGACATGATCAAGTTTATGCAATTTTATTAAAGAGTTAACATGAAAAGATATGAAGCATCGTCACCGTGGTGGAATGAAAAAGGGTGCCACGGCAACGATCCGAAAATGATGCAACGGCATCATATCGGTGCTGGTAACTCGTTGAGAGTCCGGTGCAAAAGGAAAGATGGCGTGAGCGGGTCAACGAGATGAAAGGTGGGGCGATCCCGTCACCGGGTTCCCACGGGTCGGCGACGAGGCAACCGAGGAACACGACAAAAGGTGAAACGGGCACGGTGCACACAAGGACAAACATCTCATTCAACACATGCATGCAACCACGGGTCATCGTCTCGGGTTATACCTTCGGAACAAACGTTCTCGGAGCGGTTCGAGATCGTAGTGGAAGTAGTGGTACTCGCGGTCGTAGAGGAAGTAGTTGTTCACGTTTCCGAAGAGGAAGAAGTCGTTCCGTAGAGGTACACGTGTAGTCGTTCACATTCGTAGATGTACTCGTCATCGTAGCCGTTCGGGTCATCGGTAGAGGTACTTGCGGTCTCGGCGACGGTAGTGGTACTTGTCCATGAAGTCGTTCTCGTTCGTAGTCGTTCATGTCATCGATGTTGGGGTACTTGACGATTCCGATGGCTCCGGGCGTTGAGGTACTTGATCGTGGTACTTGTCGGTCCATGAGGTAGTAGAACTTGACGAATCCGGAAGGGAACTCGGCGACGACGGGTGTTTCAACTACAGGGTCTGCATCAACAGGAAAAAAAAACGCAGCAAGCAAAAGAGACGCGGCAACATCAGCAGGGTTCGGAGCTCGGCTCCACGGAGAGCTGGGGCGCCGGTGCTGGCCTGGAGGCAGAGGGGCACAGCGGCGTTGGGCCATGGCCTTGGCGACGGAGGGGCCACGGGGCGATGCGGGGCGGCCGAGGCAGGGCCTGGGCGCGCACCGGACGAGGAGGGGCGCGGCCCGCGGCTCTGGAAGGAGGCGCTCGGGGCGGCATGGACGGAGGGAGGCCAGAGGACCTGGCCTTGGATGCCGGTGCTGCAGCTGCTGGTGGTCGACGGGATGGAGCCCCGGGGCGCGCAGGAGTGCGGCGGGTCGAGCGCCATGGAGATGGAGGGGCGCGCAGGGAGGCGGCGCTCCTGGCCTTGGGGCGCGGAGGGGCGCCAAGCATCGAAGGGAGGAGGAGGCTCGGGCGTCGTCCTGGGGCGACGGAGGCGGAGGCAGAGGGACTGCGGGCGCTGGAGGGGGGCCAGCTCGCGGGGCGATGGGGATCCCGCAAGGGCGACGGGGAGGCCGGCGGCTGCTCCTTCGAGGAGGAAGGTGGGTCCGAGGGGTGAGGACCGAGGGACTCGGGGAGATCGAGGCTCGAGGGAATCGCTCGGGCACGGGGTCGAGGTCGAGTACCTGACGGCGCAAAGGAAATCGAAGGGGAGGAGATCGGGGCTCTAGGGTTAGGGAGCGAATCGGGCCACGGGAGTCCAGATGGGCTGCGGGGAGGACGCTGAGGCCTAGGGGCCTGCTGGGCTCTCTGCTGCGGCTGCTCTGCTTTTTATCTCCCTTTTAGCATAAACAAAAGAGAGAAGAAAAGAAAGAAGAGGGAGTTTGTAGGATCGAAAGTATGTCTAGAGGGGGGGTGATTAGACTACTTGTAAATATAAAAATTCTGCCTTTTGATCATGAACAGTTTTTGGCAGTTTCACAATTATGATCAAGTCAAGTATCACCCTACGCATGCAATTCTAGAGTATAAGTAGCGGAAAGTAAATTGCACATGTAGTAAAGAGAGGTGGAGAAGATCAAACGCAATTTGGAGACGCGGAGATTTTTCTCGTGGTTCCGATAGGTGGTGCTATCGTACATCCACGTTGATGGAGACTTCAACCCACGGAGGGTAACGGCTGCGCGAGTCCACAGAGGGCTCCACCCACGAAGGGTCCACGAAGAAGCAACCTTGTCTATTCCATCATGGCCTACGCCCACGGAGGGCTAGCCTTACTCGGGGTAGATCTTCACGAAGTAGGCGATCTCCTTGCCCTTACAAACTTCTTGGTTCAACTCCACATCTCGATGACGGAGGCTCCCAAGCGACACCTAACCAATCTAGGAGGCACCACCCTCCAAAAGGTAATAGATGTTGTAGATGATGATGAACTCATTGCTCTTGTGCTTCAAATGATAATCTCCCCAACACTCAACTCTCCTCATTGATATGGCTGTGGTGGAAGAAAGGATTGAGTGGAAAGCAACTTGGGAAGGTTAGAAATCAAGTTTCATATGATAGGAATGGAGCAACTTGATCTCAACACAAGGGTAGGTAGTTCTCTTCTCAGAAAGTGTAAGCTAGGAGTGGTAGTTCTTTCTGATGGCTCTCTCCACGAATGAAGAGGGGGTGGAGGGGTATATATAGCCTCCACACAAAATCCAACCGTTACACACATAATTGAGCAATCTCGGTGAGACCGAAGTGGAAACTCGGTCAGACCGAAAGTTCAAATATAGTGAACGTTGGGTTTTTCGGTGGGACCGAAAATACCATCTCGGTTTGTCCGATTTGAGTCAAAGACAGGAACTTGCCAATTTCGGTGGCACCGAAATCATCAACTCGGATATTCTGATTTGATGACAAACGATTACAGAAGGTTGGCAGCCCGTGTTTCGGTGAGACCGATCTCAAACTCGGATTGACCGATTTTTCTAGGGTTTGGCTTATGGCTGAGGTGGTTCATCTCGGTGGGACTGAGTTGGAAGAATCGGTTTGTCCGAGAGTACTTATGAGTGTGTATAGTAGTGAAAGTTGCTGATAGTTGAAGGAGATATATCACTAAGCACTTGAGCAACCAGATCATGAACACAACCTCATCCCCTTTTAATAGTATTGGCTTTTCCTATGGACTCAATGTGATCTTGGATCACTAAACCAAAAATGGAGTCTTGAGCTTTTGCCAATGCTTGCCTTAGCATTTTGAGGGGTCCACTTCTTCAGTCATTTCCATACCCGTATCACTGAACTTCTCTGAAATGATTCTCAAGTAACTATTAGTTCAATGATATATATGTTGTTATTAATTACCAAAACCACCCGGGGATTAGTTGCTCTTTCAATCTCCCCCTTTTTGGTAATTGATGACAACATATAGATCAAAGCTTCGACAAAAGATATAATCAATGAATAATATCGTCGCTTTGAGAAGTATGTGATAAACAAGAGCTCCCCCTAAATTTGTGCATTATTTAAAATTTGCGTTTGAATGCAAATGCACAATCGATTAGGATTATGGGTTACTCTTCCATGTCACATACATCTTGGTGGAGCGCACAAAATGATAAGAATGAATAACATGCACCCAATCACCAAGACATGAGTAAATAGCCATACAAGATAGAGATAGCATATGATAAGCATTAAGCACACATTAAAGCTTAGTACGACTAAGCACTCATTAAGGTAGCATCAAACGTAGTATCAAGCACACTGAAAGTTTCAAGAACCAAAAGAACCAAATGTATCTCAAAGAAAACCGGCAAAAGAACGAAAGAGCACTCTCTCTCTCGAAGCCCTATGATCTATACAATTTCTCCCCCTTTGGCAACAAGTTACCAAAAAGTTTGAAAAAGCATAGAGCTAAACGTCACTGTGGGCTCTGCTGGCGGCTCCCGTCTGGGTAGATGTCGGAGGAGAAATGACGGCATCGGCGAAGACTTCAGCTGATGTCTGCGCTGGAGGAGTGGATGCTGGAGCTGTGGCTGGAGTGACTGCTGGAGCTGTGGGAATAGCAGCTGATCGGGATCCTCTGGGAACCGGAGCAGTCTGGCGATGAGAGTCCTGGACTAGATCATCCTGCACGAGCTCTGCCTTGTCCTGCCTAGCTTCCTCCATGTCTGCCTCAAGCTTGTTGACGGTCACCTGAAGTTCAGTCAGCTTCACGTCCAGAGCGTGGACCTTCTCGTCAATAATCCTTTCTAGGCTCTCCTGAGATTGTTCAATGCTGGCCAGGCGTTGTTCAATCCTCTGGGTAGCTTCAAGAATCTGCTCTCCGAAGCTCTTTGGTTTAGCTGCTGCTGCTGCTGCCTCTTTATCAGCTTTGGCTTTCTTAGCAGCTTCAATCTTGGCTTGACCTTCAATAGAAGTTGGATCCTCCTCATCCATCACAACAATGTTATCTTCATGCTCTGGCTGCAGTGGTAAGTGCTTCCTATCCAACAAGAATTTGCCCGTGCCAAACTTGGCATTGATAAGCATCTGAATCTGCGGGGCAAATCCACACGACCTCTTTTGGTCAGCTGCAATCCTCTTAATGGTCTCTACCATTAAGTCCATCACCTTGAAAGGTGCCTTCTCATCAAGTATGTGCAGCATGTTGATAGAATAGCCTCGGATCATGCGGTGGTCTCCAGACTTGGGCATCAAGGTATGCCTCAGAATAGTGTTTGTGGTAGGTAGACCTGCCTGGAGATAGTACACTGAGCCAAGCTTCCACCCTTCCAAATCTGCTGCGGGGATCTCCATATACATGTTCTTCATGGACTCATGGTTCTTCTTAGGAATCCCATAGACATCAATGTCGTCCTCTCTTTGCACTGGAGCATTTAGAAGTTCTGCCCATTCTTCAACAGACAAAGAAAACCTTTGACCTTCAGTCATCCAGGTGATCTTCCCATCAGGATAGAAATGGGCTGTGGCATAGAACTGCATAATCATCTCATCATTCCAATCTGTCAGTTTCTGACCCACAAACTCATCAACTCCACATGCAGTGAAGCTCTCATGCACATGGGGAAAGAAGTCTCGGTGCTCTTTACTGTCAATGTACTTCCAGTCAACATATCTGGTATCTGCAACAATAGGCTTCTTATCCATCAGCACGGTCTCATAGAAGTCCTGCTGCTCTCTGGTGTGGAATCTGGGGTCCACAGCAGTCCTTCTCCTCACGGCATATGGATCAGACTGTCTCCATAGCCTGAGACCTCTGTCCTTCCTTGCCTTCATATCCTCGGCTTGAGGATGAGCATCGTTGTGGAGTGGCAGTTTTGGACGGAGCTTTAGCAACACATGTTCTTCTTCATCAGAATCAGCTGGTGGCACATCACCCTTGTTCTTCTCAGAGGCTGGGATGTTCCTGGTTGTCCTCTTGGGCTTGGCAGAAGGCTTTGCTGGAGCTGCCTTTGCTTGAGCAGGCTTCTTGGGCTTAGAAGTGGCTTGAGCCCTAATTGCATCACCCATGAGTTTCTGCTTCTGAGGAGCAGGCTGGGGTGCTTCTTCTGCTTCTTCTTCCTCGGCTGCTACATCTGCATGAGAATCAGCATATACTACCCTCTTCCTCTTGGAAGTTTTCTTCACTTTACTTGGGGCTGGCTCTCCCAAGTTCAGCTTCTTGGCAACAGCTGACTGCTTGACCTTGCTGGTGCCTTTCTTGAACTGCTGCCCTTGGTGCTCTTTGGCAACAACACTTCTCTTGGGCTTGGAGGTTACTTCCTCAGCAATGAAGTCAGAGTCCTCATCATCAAAATTTCTCTGCTTTCTGGTTCTGGTGGCTGCAGGAGGCAAACCACTAGGTGTACTCCTCTCATCATCATCAACTGGACTACTAGCCTCAGGACTAGTATCTGCCTCAGGAATCTCTGCAAAAGGTGATTCTGACCTGTTCTGGCTGTCACTGGCATCTGACATGGCTGACAACCTGTGAAGAGATAAGGTATAGGCAGAGTAGAAGAGTTATCACAAACTGCAGAGTTTTTGCAAAAAAAATGAGTTCAAATCTTAGTTTTGAGTTTTCACAGAATGCATTTCGGTCAAACCGATTTTCAGTTCCGGTGAATCCGAAGTGTATAACAGAAACTTACAAACCACTTTCTGTCAGACCGAAATGGGTTTCGGTCCTGCCGATAAACTAGGGTTTCACTAAAACTGTACTTCGGTCACACCGATTTGCACGACTCGGTTAGACCGAAAGTGCAGTGCAATGGCCAGAGGCCAAATCGGTCACACCGAAAATTTAAATTCGGTTTCACCGAGATGTGTTCCGTGGAAACCTAAACCTAAGAATTTTGCTCGAAACTAGAACGATCTGATGGAACAGAAGTTTTTCAATCGTGGCTAGATGCAGGGCAAACCAATCGCACAATGAGTCAGATGGGGAGCACGAGAGGGATCGAGACTCACCCTAACTTGGTAGAGTCCCTCTACGGCAGCAACGGCGCGGAGGAGAAAACCGTTGACGGCGGCGGAGACCTGCGGCGAGGGCGCATAGGCGACGACGGCGACGATCCGGAGATCAGGGCGACGGCAGCAGGGGACTTGGGGGCGAAACGGTTTGAAGGAATAATCGCGCGCTGCCCTCAGTATTTATATCCCCTTGCTGTCGGTGGGACCGAGTTGAAAAACTCGATGACACCGAAATGGATAACTGCTGTGCAGTTACGCATATCGGTCACGCCGAGATTTAGAACTCGGTTTCACCGAGATGAAACCTAGATCAGTCTAAGCGTTTCGGTTGGACCAAGTGGGAGAAGTTGGTCTGACCGAAATTGACTTAGAAGGTTTTGGAAGTCAGCCTTAGACGGATCGGTGGCTCCGAGTGCTCCTCACTCGGAGGGTCTGAAAATGACTTGTTCAATGTTTGTGATTTGAGCATGAATAGAATTTGAGACAAGAAAGCATAGATAGCTAGGGAAGGTGCTTAGGCATTCTTGTCCATCCATTTGGCCAGAAAAAATCAAAACAACCAAAACAACAAATGGATGTCCTTGAATGGATAAAATCATGCATTCAACATGCTCACACAATAAGATAGCAAATGAAATATGTGTCAAAACATGCACAACCAAAACTCTAGCTACTAGCACACAATTTGTCAGTGACTAGGTCATCTTTATATGAGTATTTTTACTTAGGAGCCAAATGAGAACATTTGATCATAGGTCATACTCATCGTTTAAGCACAAGTGGGGTTACCACTTTTACATAAAGCATTGATGTGTTCACATCATTTGGAGATGCTTTAGCTCAATTTTTAGAGCAAAGCTCCCCCTAGATGTGAGAACCCCTTTTAAAGGGTCAAACTAACCTTGGGTTGTCGTAGAAGACTTCATGTAGATGTTGAAGATGTGGATTCTCAATGTTGATGTAGATCATCAAGAGTTGGGAGCTATCCTTTGGATTAGGGCACTTTCAATACCTACATGAGTTAGTCCCACAAGGAACAAACAAGGATATCCATGGACATAGATTGAAGTTCACAATAGATGATGTCCATGAAAGCAATGATTACCTTGTCCCTTGACTTACCAACAAGAGGGTTTGTGACTCCATGAACTAGTGCATGATGTGGAAGTTGATTGCACAAGTT
>LR738715.1:380052364-380088467 GCA_902687465.1 Secale cereale | reverse complement strand
GTTTGTGATTTGAGCATGAATAGAATTTGAGACAAGAAAGCATAGATAGCTAGGGAAGGTGCTTAGGCATTCTTGTCCATCCATTTGGCCAGAAAAAATCAAAACAACCAAAACAACAAATGGATGTCCTTGAATGGATAAAATCATGCATTCAACATGCTCACACAATAAGATAGCAAATGAAATATGTGTCAAAACATGCACAACCAAAACTCTAGCTACTAGCACACAATTTGTCAATGACTAGGTCATCTTTATATGAGTATTTTTACTTAGGAGCCAAATGAGAACATTTGATCATAGGTCATACTCATCGTTTAAGCACAAGTGGGGTTACCACTTTTACATAAAGCATTGATGTGTTCACATCATTTGGAGATGCTTTAGCTCAATTTTTAGAGCAAAGCTCCCCCTAGATGTGAGAACCCCTTTTAAAGGGTCAAACTAACCTTGGGTTGTCGTAGAAGACTTCATGTAGATGTTGAAGATGTGGATTCTCAATGTTGATGTAGATCATCAAGAGTTGGGAGCTATCCTTTGGATTAGGGCACTTTCAATACCTACATGAGTTAGTCCCACAAGGAACAAACAAGGATATCCATGGACATAGATTGAAGTTCACAATAGATGATGTCCATGAAAGCAATGATTACCTTGTCCCTTGACTTACCAACAAGAGGGTTTGTGACTCCATGAACTAGTGCATGATGTGGAAGTTGATTGCACAAGTTGCCAAAATGAATATGAGTGAAGTATGTTGGCGGAGTCACCCTCAAGAACCTTCTAGTTCTTCTTCTTTGGGATCCACATCATCTTGATGGGAATCCTTGGGGTTGTAGTTGAGCTTGACGAAGTAGAACTTGACGTGTCCTTGGGAACCCACTTGACCATGGCTTGAGGTGCTTCAATGAATGCATCAATCTCCACTTGAAGCTTGTCCTTGGCCTTTAGCTTGTGGTCTTGTGGTGGAAGGTCATCTTGAGCTTGTTCCACATTGGAAGAAGTAGGATCATACTTCTCCTTTTGAGAAACAAACTGTGGAGTAGGGTATTGACCTTCTTCCCACTCAACACCTTCGCCGTTGAACTTTCGCTCAAAACCAATCCCTTGATTCTTCCAGTGCCTTCCTTGTTTGTGAACAATTTCCTCAAAGTTCTTGCTTCCGGCAAGACTCTTGTAGACACCTTTCTCTATAATTTCCTTCAATAAGCTATTTTCTTGCTCAAGTGTAACTTGGCTTGAAACATTGTTAGTGGAATCAAGAGAACTACTAGAAGCAACAATATTAGATTTAACATGGTTATTGTTACTACTAGAGGAAGAATTTTTCTTATGCTTGTCATGCTTAGTCTTAATAGGTGGCAAGAAATTAGACAAGAGAAGTCGTTTGGCAAGATATGAAGAACTCTTCTTTCGAAGATCGTCATTGATCGCTTTTAGAAACTCATGTTCTTGCTCTAGAGTGAGCTTCTCGAAGCGTAGCTTCTCATGAGATCTTAGGAGCTCTCTATGATCTTCTTGAGTTGTTTCATGAGCTAACTTAAGAGTGTTTAGTTCTTTAGTTACACGCTCAATCTCCTTCATAGCATTGTCATTCGACTCTTCTCGACTATAAAGACTACTAGCATTTTCATCGTTACTAAGCTCACTAGATTTATCATGCAAGAGCTCATCTTCACCAAGCAAGTCATCCTCATCACTATCAAAGTCAATGAATTCAGGGTGTGTTACCTTGGGGCCTTTAGCCATGAAGCATCTTCCAATTCCCTCATTGGGTGAATCAAATAAGTCGTAGGAGTTGGAGTTGGAGGATACGAGAGCAAGACCGGCAACACCTTCATCTTGACTGTAGTCGGAGTCGGAGTGATAGCTTCCATCGGATTGGTTGTCGGAGTCGGAGCCGGAGACCCATTCACCTACATGAGCTTGATGTCTTCTTCTTGTGTAGCTCCTTGATGACTTGTCTTTCCTCTCCGAATCCTTGCTTCTCCGAGAGGGTCTTCGTTCATAACGATCATCTCTACTCCTTCTCTCTCTCCGAGGTGACTCATCTCTTGATCTTCTTCTTGGAGATTCTTCTCTTCTCTTGTGGGGAACCGTACACTCATTTGAGAAGTGTCCGGGTCTTCCACAATTGTAGCAGTTTCGATCACGACTAGAAGATCTCTTTTCATCATATGATCTAGATTTTGAGCTTCTTTCTTTGCCACTATTCTTGTAGAACTTGTTGAAATTCTTAACCATTAGGCTTATCTCTTCATTGGAAATTATCTTGTCACTTGAGGTTGTGGGAGCATCACTTGTAGCTTTGTAAGCACCACTTGACTTGTTGTGAAGCTCTTCCTTATCCTTAAGTGTCATCTCATGAGCAACAATTCTTCCAATGACTTCAGTTGGCTTGAGAGTCTTGTAGTTTGGCATCATTTGGATCAAAGTGCACACGGTGTCATATTTTCCATCCAAAGCTCTGAGAATCTTCTTAATGATGAATCGGTCGGTCATTTCTTCGCTTCCTAAGCCGGCAATCTCATTTGTGATGAGAGCAAGCCTAGAGTACATTTCAGCGACTCCTTCACCATCCTTCATCTTGAACTTGTCAAGTTGACCTTGAAGAATATCTAGCTTTGATTCCTTCACAGATTCAGTACCTTCGTGCATTTCAACCAAAGTATCCCAAATCTCTTTAGCATTCTCAAGACGGCTGATTTTGTTGAACTCCTCGGGACACAAGGCATTGAAGAGAATGTCACAAGCTTGAGCATTGTTTTGCAACATCCTCAACTCTTCCGGTGTAGCTTCGCGATCCGGAACTTTTCCTTCCTCGAAGAATTCACCTTGCATACCAACACAAATAATGCCCCATGCGGCTGGGTTATGACCAAGAATATGCATTTTCATTTTATGCTTCCAACTAGCAAAATTTGTACCATCAAAGTAAGGACCTCTACGATAATTACCCTCACTAGACGCCATACTCTCCTAGGTTGTGAAACCAAGCTTATGGAGTCCAATGCAATGGAAACCAAAACAATGGAGACCAAAGCTCTGATACCACTTGTAGGATCGAAAGTATGTCTAGAGGGGGGGTGATTAGACTACTTGTAAATATAAAAATTCTGCCTTTTGATCATGAACATTTTTTGGCAGTTTCACAATTATGATCAAGTCAAGTATCACCCTACACATGCAATTCTAGAGTATAAGCAGCGGAAAGTAAATTGCACATGTAGTAAAGAGAGGTGGAGAAGATCAAACGCAATTTGGAGACGCGGAGATTTTTCTCGTGGTTCCGGTAGGTGGTGCTATCGTACATCCACGTTGATGGAGACTTCAACCCACGGAGGGTAACGGCTGCGTGAGTCCACGGAGGGCTCCACCCACGAAGGGTCCACGAAGAAGCAACCTTGTCTATTCCATCATGGCCTACGCCCACGGAGGGCTAGCCTTACTCGGGGTAGATCTTCACGAAGTAGGCGATCTCCTTGCCCTTACAAACTTCTTGGTTCAACTCCACATCTCGATGACGGAGGCTCCCAAGCGACACCTAACCAATCTAGGAGGCACCACCCTCCAAAAGGTAATAGATGTTGTAGATGATGATGAACTCCTTGCTCTTGTGCTTCAAATGATAATCTCGCCAACACTCAACTCTCCTCACTGATATGGCTGTGGTGGAAGAAAGGATTGAGTGGAAAGCAACTTGGGAAGGTTAGAAATCAAGTTTCATATGATAGGAATGGAGCAACTTGATCTCAACACAAGGGTAGGTAGTTCTCTTCTCAGAAAGTGTAAGGTAGGAGTGGTAGTTCTTTCTGATGGCTCTCTCCACGAATGAAGAGGGGGTGGAGGGGTATATATAGCCTCCACACAAAATCCAACCGTTACACACATAATTGAGCAATCTCGGTGAGACCGAAGTGGAAACTCGGTCAGACCGAAAGTTCAAATATAGTGAACGTTGGGGTTTTCGGTGGGACCGAAAATACCATCTCGGTTTGTCCGATTTGAGTCAAAGACAGGAACTTACCAATTTCGGTGGGACCGAAATCATCAACTCGGATATTCCGATTTGATGACAAACGATTACAGAAGGTTGGCAGCCCGTGTTTCGGTGAGACCGATCTCAAACTCGGATTGACCGATTTTTCTAGGGTTTGGCTTATGGCTGAGGTGGTTCATCTCGGTGGGACTGAGTTGGAAGAATCGGTTTGTCCGAGATTACTTATGAGTGTGTATAGTAGTGAAAGTTGTTGATAGTTGAAGGAGATATATCACTAAGCACTTGAGCAACTAGATCATCAACACAACCTCATCCCCTTTTAATAGTATTGGCTTTTCCTATGGACTCAATGTGATCTTGGATCACTAAACCAAAAATGGAGTCTTGAGCTTTTGCCAATGCTTGCCTTAGCATTTTGAGGGGTCCACTTCTTCAGTCATTTCCATACCCGTATCACTGAACTTCTCTGAAATGATTCTCAAGTAACTATTAGTTCAATGATATATATGTTGTTATTAATTACCAAAACCACCCGGGGATTAGTTGCACTTTCAGAGGTTAGGGAAAAAAATAGCACATGGGACTATTATTCTCGGGCATCATAAAATGAGCACTGTCCGAGAAAAATATAAAAGGCATGAACGGAAAATAATTCAAACATATTTGAATTTAATCAAATGGGTTTGAACTACGACTTGATTATAGAAGTGTCCAAAAATGTTGAGGATTTTCGGAGGAACCTCGAAACAACGGAAAAGAATTATTGGCAAGGTTTTGAAGGAGTAACTTGAATTAAAAAGGCATGGGGAAATATTTGCAAGTGTGTTGGTTAATTCCAAACAACTGGAATATTTAATATAGCTCTCTAAATATTGAGAGGCTTTATATGTTATAAAGAGAAGTCATCCTTCCCTCGATTTAAATGGACCGAAGGTCCACACAATTTATTAGGTTGAGATGCAAAGAAAAATGACATGATGGCATGATGACATGATGCAATGCAAAAAATAAATAACACAAGCACCAATGAAACACACGGGCAACCCGGAACATCTGGAATCTTCTGGAATCTTCTGGGACGTCGGTCTTCGGGCGTCACAACTCTCCCACACTAACAGAGGATCTCGACCCGAGATCCTAGAGATGGCACCGGGTAGAAATGGAAGAGGAAGAGGTAAACAAAGTTGCTTCTTTGACAGACGAGTGAAACCACGAACCTTGAGAGGTTAAACAAGTTGAACAAGAATACAATGGAGATGAACGAAGATGAAAACACTCCGTTAGAAAAGAGAAACAAGGAACATTATGAGAACCTTGTAGGTTGGAAGACATGAAACAATAGCTCACGAACCAAAAGAATATGAAATCGCAATGGTATAGCCAAGGAATAAGAATGACAGAATTTGGACAGCACTCCGTCTGAAAGTGGAAGGAATTGAACAAGAACTTGAGGAGATGGAATGATACTTGATGAAATGAACAACATATTACCTCCGAAACAATTAAAAAAATGGCACAAGGGGTAAGAAGGGTTCAGACAGCACTCCGGTTGAAAAGAGAGGCAAACTAGATAAATGACGGAACTTGAATGAAGAATACAACACTCCGGTTACATGATAAGCAAGGGAAAGAACATGATCTCGCTAGAACGATATGATGGTCAAAGAGAGAGCAACATCACAATGCCTCCGGAATGAAAGAATAGAATATAGATCATTGGAAAGAAAAGAACGGAGAAGAAAATGACAACCTCTCTCAAAATGAATTAGGAAATCCTCCTTACAAAGAAGGGTTGAACAGAGTTTTTGGAAATTCAACAACGAAAGAATAAGCTCGTTGTGGGCTTATGGAAAACATCTCGAAATTAAGAGGTGACAACCAGCCACTAACGGAAAACAATTAATTGGATTAAGATCAACAAGGAGATGGAAAACTTATCTCACCGAAATGATAAATGAAGAACTTGGGTCATTATAAGCACCATAATAGCAACAATTCTCAAGGAAAGCTTTTAGGTGAAATACAACCCAAGATTCCTCCAACGAATAAATTGAAGGGTTGGAAAGCTCTGTTGAACAAAGAAAATGATGGTTTTAAATATCTCATTCTTGATAACTCGTGAATCATAAAACATGAAGGAATTGTCAAGAATGACATAACACCATCTCAAAAGATAAGGGAGAAGAATTGCATGGAAAGCATGATGAAGAATGCATGAGCTCCAACAAGAATCTTGATGAAGACTTCGAGGATGAATTAAAACATGATGAACCACCATGAGAACTCCGGTAATGAAAGCATGAGAAGTGAAAGATGAAAAGAATAAGATTTAAGGCCTGCGATGAATTAGATGGAGCTTTGAAATGATATAATTAAATAACTTGAAGCTCCGGAAAACAAGATGAAGAATTAGAACCGAGAATATGATATGATGAACAAGCTCCGGAAAAGAGATTAGTCACTTCGGGAAAATAAGAATAAGATTTATGTCATACATATCCTTCATCAAAATAAATTGATGACAAGCAAACGGATTTGGCATACTACTTATTCTCGTTGGAAAGAATTAAAGAGGGATCTAGCACAAGCTTGGGTAAATCTTCAACGACCCACCGGTAGAATTGTGAAAAGAACAAATGAATTAAAACGATAACAACGGAAGGGTAATCTTGAAAGAACCACCGTAAAAATATGGAGACGAACGAAGAGGCATCGATGAAGAATATTTGGAGGACGAAGTTGAAAACTGAGAACGAAGAATCTTCTGAATTGATGGCCTTCGGAGGATCACAAAGAAAATAATTCATGAAATGCTTCGGATGGCTATGAAAGAATTCCTCACAATCGGAACAATAATGAGAATGGCATGAAGCTAGAACCACGAATCTTCAAGAAGACAGGCCAAGATTTAAGAGAAACTCTTCTCCGATCTTCACAATCTGAGAAGACGAGAAATGCCATAAGAACTGTTGAGCACTCCGGAATGAAGAATTAAAAAGGTTGAACCAATGATGAACAAGAATTTGAAAGCGATCTTGGAGAAGGTATATGACTGATGGAAATCATTCTTACGTCACACTTTGAAAAGAATTTGAGTATAACTCCAGAAAAATTAGAAGAGTCAGGTAAGATCCTGGGCAAAACCTGTGGGTTAGGGCCCACTCAAAGAAATCACCGTTGGAAAAGATTGCTTAAGAGATATTGCACCGGTTGAATTAAATGGCTTGAATAAGATGACAATCCTCAAAAATAATTTGAACGGATTAAGAGTGGAATTATGAATCTTCAGCACTCCGGATATGAGTAGCAAGAGGAGAATGATTATTTGGTGCACCGGAATAAGAAAGCATTGTGAAAAGAGGAAAAAGGATAAGATCAACACCGAAATCTTGAATTACATCCACCGCAGAATTTGAGAACAAAAGAATGATGAACTTGAAGCTCTTGAGCCTCTTCACGATAAATCACCGGATAAGAACATTGAAGGAAAAAGAATGGAGAAATATCACATGAATAAAATGGATACTTCATCTGAGAATTCTTGCTCTGAGAAGAAGAAGGTTGGGAGGGTGGGGAAAACAAAGACAACTTGGGATGAATGAAACAGACAATCGTCAGATTTCTCAACGACGTCCGTAAGGAATAACTAGAAGAAACGACACACCGGTTGAAAAGGATTAACACGACCATCTTGATGATCAAGAGGAATTAGCACTCCCATAGAAATATGAGAACATCGATTAGGAAAGGTATGGAATCAACATTAGACATCGAAGCAACTCGAATACCAGAATCAAAACAAAACAACGGATAGATATGTTTATGAAGAAGATTATGTTGCAACATATCTATCCGAACAGAGAATTGAACGAATGAATTCCGCAGGTACATCAACTTGACGAGAAGCCACTTGGAGAACAAAAGATAAATAAAAAAGGAACAAGGAACAGATAGAACAAATACAAGATAGAAGCTTCGTTCGACATATTCGTGCTGAAAGCTCATGGAACGTGTTACAAAAGGGTTTTGCAATCCCCGGATCAGCATAGCCAAGGACCCTTTAAGATGCAACTCCTGATCGGAACAAGCCCATAAAACCACTTCACTCAATGTAGAACCCCGAACTTCATATCGAGCATCCGTTGGAAGAATGCCTAGAACTACTGGATGAACCCACCTATTAATTTCCGAAAGTTTTCAGTTATGCAATCAGGTGTTGGGGATACAGGGGAAGCACCGCGCACTCAACTCTAAACCCACATCCAGCTGTATCCATCCTTCAACACATAACCAGTTGTTCTCGGAAACCGTTTACCTCGGACCTTCGAAACGCATCCACTATACAAGCTATGGCAATACTCCCGAACTACCTCCCCAGTACTGGGTGATGTCGGGGTTATCTTGCCACTAACCGCATAGGAGAGTTTTCGATGTCGGCCGTCTTAAGTATTCTAGTACTGCCGCGATGGATTTGTGACGACAACACCTCGGAGCTCAACTCCCCGGGACACTGCCACAAACCCTAATGACAGGAGGCATCGAGAACAATGTTCTCGTCACAAAGACATCGAAACAATCCAAACAATACTCGCGAGATCCTAAAAAAAAATTTGTGCAATTTTTGAAAATAGGAGAGACAAGAGTAGTCGTCAGGAGTCCTCACCAGAGAGAAAGGAGATGAGAAGCAAAGAAATCCTACTCTCCGATATAATATAGGACTCAAAATATTTTTCAGTGTGTGCCTAGACTCGACCGTCAACGATTCGATCAAACAGTGGGGGCTCCTAGGTCGGAGAAGGCTCTGAATACCAACTTGTAATGCCCAGGATGGGACTATACCTCCTACGTGTCGAGGCACGACTTAAAGGTATAAGCCCATCCTAGAATGATCTCAAGTTTGGTATCTTTGCACGACTCATGTAAAAGAGGGATTAAATTGCAAAAGGAGATAGTTGGCTTACACTCGCCACTTCACACAATACATTACATAAGCATAACATCATTCAAAACATCACAACCCGACTACGGGCGAAGATCCAAAAGAAAGATACCAAAACAACATAAAGCCACAGGTCAGGATCGAATCCTAGTAGAAACCACTACTGATCGTCGAAACGTCACAAGCAAACGGCCACGATCTTCATCGGACTCCCGGGTGAAGAACTTGAACCAGCTCCTGCATCATTCTCGGCTGAACCTGCATCTGGTGTGGTGAAGCAACTGTGAGCCACAGAGGACTCGGCAATCCCGTTCCCGGGTAACAAGACTATTTAAGCCTTGGGAGAGGATAAGGCTGAAGAACAGAATAAGTGTCTGCAGCAGCAACTAGCAACTAGCTTACGTGAAAGAGAGCGAGAAGAGAAGTGCCTCTGACGAGAGATGATCACGAAGTGATCCTAACTAAAGCCAGTCAAACATAACCCCACCGTGTTCAACTCCCAAATCCCTATTCGGAAATTGACAGTCACGGTACACACGCTGGTAGTGTATTGGAACAAGGTGTCAAGTTATCTACAACCGGATATTAACAAGCTCCCATCTACCACATAACCGCGGGCACGGCTTTCGAAAGTTCAAAACCCTGCAGGGGTGTTCCAACTTGGCCCATCACAAGCCCATGATCCGCGGAGTCACAACTCCAAAGTGGGAAGACCCGAGTATTCTCGGAATCCCGTGCTCAAGATATACCGAACTAAGGTAAGGCTAATCCAGCAAATCCTCCCAGCGTGTCGACACCGTGATAGGTAGCCGCACGTATCTAGTCTCAGGACACGACCGGATGGGCGATTCTACAGGTTTATATCAATCCTCGAGTTTCCTCGTGGTGACCCCGCAGAACCCCCGGTTTGGACCAACACTCATGAGGAGCACTGGCCCGGGGTTGTTGATTAAGAACTCGGGTTTGCAAGGACCTATGCAAGTTTTATTAGTTATTAGGCGAATAGTACCAATGTTGGGACTTGCTGGAAAAGACTTAGCACTTAGCGGTTTATAAAGGGGGTCCCATACACCCCAACCGTGTTAGGAACGCATAATCAAGGAACATAACACTGGTTTATACGGTTCCTAAAGGCATGAGTGGAACAAAGCACCAAGCAAAAGGCTTAGCCTTCCACCCTTGCCAATATATAGATGATTTCATTTAAGCATTTATATAGTGTGATATAACCCAACCAAACTTCAACATGAAGCAAACATCTTCAATCTTCACCTGCAACTAACAATGCTATAAGAGGGGCTAAACAAGCCTACGTATAGCCAATCAATGGTTTGCATAGGTAGGGTGGTTAGACAGGATCATGGTTACAATAGGAGGCTGACAGGAAAACATGGGCATCGAGGCAATATACTAAAGAGCGATACTCTAGCAATAGGCAAAGATAGTAATGGTATCCGGGTTCGGTCATCTTGCCTGGAATTCCACAAGGGAGAAGAACGGATCCATGAAGTAGGCGGAGCAACACAGACGAGAGAATCCTCACAACTCCAGAACGAAACCGAAGCTAACAAGAGAAACAACCGGAAAGAAAGAAACAACACGGTAAACACACAAGCATAAACATGGCATACGATGCACATCCAAGTATGATGCATGTCCGGTTTAATTATGCATGGCATGGCAAGTGCACAAACAAATACTACAAGTTAAGTGGAGCTCAATATGCAACGAGTTGCATATTGACGAAACAACACATTTATTTATTTAGTTGACCCTCGTTATTTACAAGACAAGATTAAGTGTTTGTTAACATGGCAAGAGGTGAAGCATAATAAAACTACACTATTTAGGAATTTTAAATGAGGCCGGAAAATAACAACAACATATCCGGAAAATCCCCATAAGCAGGTATAGTAATTACAAGCAAACAACAATTCACACATATAAACATATTAATGTTGTTATCATGATGCGGATGACATGATCAAGTTTATGCAATTTTATTAAAGAGTTAACATGAAAAGATATGAAGCATCGTCACCGTGGTGGAATGAAAAAGGGTGCCACGGCAACGATCCGAAAATGATGCAACGGCATCATATCGGTGCCGGTAACTCGTTGAGAGTCCGGTGCAAAAGGAAAGATGGCGTGAGCGGGTCAACGAGATGAAAGGTGGGGCGATCCCGTCACCGGGTTCCCACGGGTCGGCGACGAGGCAACCGAGGAACACGACAAAAGATGAAACGGGCACGATGCACACAAGGACAAACATCTCATACAACACATGCATGCAACCACGGGTCATCGTCTCAGGTTAGACCTTCGGAACAAACGTTCTCGGAGCGGTTCGAGATCGTAGTGGAAGTAGTGGTACTCGCGGTCGTAGAGGAAGTAGTTGTTCACGTTTCCGAAGAGGAAGAAGTCGTTCCGTAGAGGTACACGTGTAGTCGTTCACATTCGTAGATGTACTCGTCATCATAGCCGTTCGGGTCGTCGGTAGAGGTACTTGCGGTCTCGGCGACGGTAGTGGTACTTGTCCATGAAGTCGTTCTCGTTCGTAGTCGTTCATGTCATCGATGTCGGGGTACTTGACGATTCCGATGGCTCCGGGCGTCGAGGTACTTGATCGTGGTATTTGTCGGTCCATGAGGTAGTCGAACTTGACGAATCCGGAAGGGAACTCGGTGACGACGGGTGTTTCAACTACAGGGTCCGCATCAACAGGAAAAAAACGCAGCAAGCAAAAGAGACGCGGCAACAGCAGCAGGGTTCTGAGCTCGGCTCCACGGAGAGCTGGGGCGCCGGTGCTGGCCTGGAGGCAGAGGGGCACAGCGGCACTGGGCCATGGCCTTGGCGACGGAGGGGCCATGGGGCGATGCGGGGCGGCCGAGGCAGGGCCTGGGCGCGCACCGGACGGGGAGGGGCGCGGCCCGCGGCTCTGGAAGGAGGCGCTCGGGGTGGCACGGACGGAGGGAGGCCAGAGGACCTGGCCTTGGACGCCGGCGCTGCAGCTGCTGGTGGTCGACGGGATGGAGCCCCGGGGCGCGCAGGAGTGCGGCGGGTCGAGCGCCATGGAGATGGAGGGGCGCGCAGGGAGGCGGCGCTCCTAGCCTTGGGGCGTGGAGGGGCGCCAAGCATTGTAGGGAGGAGGAGGCTCGGGCGTCGTCCTAGGGCGACGGAGGCGGAGGCAGAGGGACTGCGGGCGCTGGAGGGGGGCCAGCTCGCGGGGCGACGGGGATCCCGCAAGGGCGACGGGGAGGCCGGCGGCTGCTCCTTCGAGGAGGAAGGAGGGTCCGAGGGGTGAGGATCGAGGGACTCGGGGAGATCGAGGCTCGAGGGAATCGCTCGAGCACGGGGTCGAGGTCGAGTACCTGACGGCGCAAACGAAATCGAAGGGGAGGAGATTGGGGCTCTAGGGTTAGGGAGCGAATCGGGCCACGGGAGTCCAGATGGGCCGTGGGGAGGAAGCTGAGGCCTAGGGGCCTGCTGGGCTCTCTGCTGCGGCTGCTCTGCTTTTTATCTCCCTTTTAGCATAAAACAAAAGAGAGAAGAAAAGAAAGAAGAGGGAGGTTAGGAAAAAAATAGCACATGGGACTATTATTCTCGGGCATCATAAAATGAGCACGGTCCGAGAAAAATATAAAAAGGCATGAACGGAAAATAATTCAAACATATTTGAATTTAATCAAATGGGTTTGAACTACGACTTGATTATAGAAGTGTCCAAAAATGTTGAGGATTTTCGGAGGAACCTCGAAACAACGGAAAAGAATTATTGGCAAGGTTTTGAAGGTGTAACTTGAATTAAAGAAGCATGGGGAAATATTTGCAAGTGTGTTGGTTAATTCCAAACAACTGGAATATTTAATATAGCTCTCTAAATATTGAGAGGCTTTATATGTTATAAAGAGAAGTCATCCTTCCCTCGATTTAAATGGACCGAAGGTCCACACAATTTATTAGGTTGAGATGCAAAGAAAAATGACATGATGGCATGATGACATGATGCAATGCAAAAAATAAATAACACAAGCACCAATGAAACACACGGGCAACCCGGAACATCTGGAATCTTCTGGAATCTTCTGGGACGTCGGTCTTCGGGCGTCATAAAAGGATTTTGACATATTTGAGCAAAATACGAGCCAAACAATTTATGAGAATTATTTGGGAATTTTTGGATGGACAAAAATAGAAGTTGCTTCACAACCTAGGGCACATGAGGTTATTCCTTTAATAGAAAAGGAATATTCCCCAAGAAAAATAATTATGGGGTTGGGCTAGGATGGAAATGGCATGGTCTAGGGAAAGATTTGAGGATGATGAGCCACTTGGGAGAAGATATGATGATGATCTCTCAGGTTGCAAGGCCACAAAACCACTCCAAAAAGAAATTCAGAGAAAAAACAAATAACTCAAAAGAAAAAGAAAAGGGCCAAAAACCAGGCTGTTAGACCAGAATACCGATAGAAGATGAACACAGATAAAAAAATGCTTTCATAATGAGATTTGTTTGTCATGTTTTTCATGTTAATTTCCATAAAATATGTTATTTATTTCCTAAAAAATATATTATTTGTTTTTTAAAGAGATGGATCAGTTAATTTGAATAAGTTGGGAAAGTTAGATCTATAATCTTTTGTACGTTAGGAAAGTGTTGATTTGTAATAAAAGAGGGGAGACAAAAATAAACTGATTGATAAAAAACCCAACCTGAAGGGGTTGTTGGGAGTGGGGGATGAAATAAAACCTTAATTGTTTCTTAAAGAGAGGGATCAGTTGAGTTGAATAAGTTCGAAAAGTTAGATCCATAATCTTTTATAGATTAGCAAAGTGTTGATTTTTAATATAATAGTGGAGAGAAAAATAAAACGATTAATAAAAAACCAACATGTAGTCGGTGGTGGGAGGGGGGACGAAATAAAACTGGACAAAAAATGGTGTACCAGGCTGTAATGCCCCATATGTAACACTTTCCAATAATGGCAATAAAGCTTCCTCTTTTGATCCTTGTCATTATCCTTGGGGGTTCTTGTCATTTATTTCTTTGCATTGCCATATCATTTATTAATTTTGCATCATTGCATTGCTCATCATCATATCATCATGGCATACTAGTTTACTTTATTGTTGTGCATGTGTGAGACCCTTGTGATGTTGTGTGTGTGGTCTAGCTATGCCTAGCTAACCCTACCCCTTCTCCCTCTTCTTCTTCTTCTTCTTCTTCTTCTTCTTCTTCTTCTTCTTCTTCTTTCTTTTCTTCTGACCTACCTTTGCTCTTTTGTGCAAGCCTCATAACCAAGCCCACTTTTGTTCTTTCTTCTCCTATAAATCTTGCACCATGCCTACAATCTCTCCACCAAATATTAGCCTATTTGAAAATGATTTGGTTGGGTTGTAAAATACCAAGAGTTTGAACCATATTCAAACTCCTTTTATTTTTCTGCCTCTAAAAATGTCCAAGTCAATTTTATTAAATAGGGCATTAATCACTCAGCATGGGGATATTTTTCTTTCCCCTAACTCTTCTTCTTTTATCCTGTGCTTTCCTTTTTCTTTTCTGCCTGAAGAAATAAAGAAAAAGGAGGAAAAACAGTAGCCAGCACAGTGGCCTAGGCTTCCTCTCCATCTCTCCCCCAAGCCCATCTCCTTTTTCCCTCACAGCGCAGGCCCAACTCCACCCGCAGGCCCAGCCAACAGGCGCAGCCTTCACGCCGTGGCTTTTTCACGCCTGGCCCACCTGTCTGTGTCACAGGGCCACGTCGCCATCTTCCACCGTCAGCAGAACAGAGCAGCGCGCGCCCGCGCCGTCGTGCCATGAACTCACGGACGTCGAGGCTGTCGGCGCCCCCTTTTTAAACCCGCAGCTTATCCTCTCCCTTCTCCTAGGGTTCCCGTTTCCCCTCGTCGCTGCCTAGAGAGCCGAGCGCCCCCAGATCCATCGATCCAGTCGATGCCCGAGCGCATCTGAGAGCGCGCTGGCGAGCCCCGCGTCGACCTCAGCCTCGCCAATGCTGTCCGTCTGCTTCCACGACATCGCCTACTTCGTCTACGTCGAATACGCGGACCCGATCGCCTCCACGACGTGCTCTTCTTCCTCTCCGGCAGCCGTAGGTGTTCGAGAGCCACCGTCATTGACTCCGTCCATGACTGGGCCAGCCGAGCACATCACCGTGCTCGTGGTGAGCTCCTCTCTCTCCCCGTACCATTTTCCCCTTCCTGTGCGCCCTCTATCACCTAGTTCCCCGAGCGCCTGATCGCATCGCCGTCGGACCTCGTCGCCGGCGAGTGTTCCGACCCCTCTAGTGCTTCGCTTGCCGTCCGTTCGCTTCAGTGCGTCGCGTAGATGCCGCCTGTGCAGTCGCCGTTCCCCCTAGGGCTTTGCATCGCCTCGCCGTTGCTCCGACGCCGCCGTTCTGCCGTTGCTCGTCGCCGGCGCTGTTGTGCTCTTTAGGTGCTGCTAGCGTGTTGAATGGATGCGGAACTCCTCCAGGAGCATCTCGCACCCCTCCGCCGTGCTATTTGGTCGCTGGAGCAGCTCAGACGAGCAGCTCCGACGAGGCCAGCGCTTCCCCTGCTTTCTGCTTTCTGCTGTTTAGTCTTCAGATAAACTTCCTGCTATCTGTCGTGAAACTTTTAGTAGGGCAGTGGTTCATCTCCTCATCAGATAGAAAGTGGTCGAGGGTTCAATTCCTCGCAGGGGCAGGTGTTTATGCCCCTTTTTGTTTTTCTTCTGTGGCTGACAGCAGGGCCCCACCTGCCAGCCACTCAACGGCTTCTCCACCCCGCGCGCAACCACGATGCCATCTTAGAGCCAGCCGAGCCCTTTGTCAGTGGCTTGGGCTAGCTGAGCCTGGGTCGATCTAGACCCTGGCGCCTGTTTTGTACTGTTTTCTTTTTCTGTTTTTCTGTTTTTCTTTTCTGTTTTACTTGTTTATTTAATATCTGCATAAATATGTTTCTGATGAATTTGAGTTATATATGAAAAGTGCTTAGAATTTTACGTAGATTATGAATATGCTACTTGCTGCCATGTTTAAAAACATTTAAATGTTGTTTGAATTATTCTTTTTTATATATGTGAAAACTTGTAAAAATCATAACTAAATATCTACAACTCCATTTTCAACAAACTTTATATGCATTTGGGGTGGGAAAATGTGTAGAATATTTTGGTGCTGTTGTTTAGCATGTTTGACAACTCTATCACAGAAGTTTTTCAGATCTGTCCCAAATGCATTTAATTCAATATGGGAGTTTCTGGATATTGTTGTTATTTCTTACAGCCCATTTAAATGTGCTAGCATGTTGTTGTTATGTTAGTTGCACCCTTGCCATGTTAACCAACTTCTTTAAAACATGTTGGATGCTTGTTTGAGTAACCAACATAAACCTGTTTGTGTTCTTATGCTTGTTTCTTTCATGTGGGTGAACTTGTTGCTTTGATGCTATTGCAATCTTGTGACCCCTAGGCCATGCATCTTTTCTTTCCATGTTCATATGCTTCATGTTCATGCATCATGTGGTTGAGCACTGCATGTTGATTGATTTTGTCCCGTTGTTGCATTGTTGTGTTTGGTTAGAGCCCGGTGACGATACAGAGTACGAGGTTTCTACCGAGGTTGAGTGTGAGGAGCAAGGTTGTGTTCCCTCCGAGGAATCAATAGGCAAGATGACCTTACCCAGATATCACTACTATCTTTGCCTATGCTAGATGTCTCGCTCTTTAGCTTATTGCCTCGATGCCTATGTCTGTTTGTCAGCCTCCTATTGTTGCCATGAAACTCTCTAACCACCCAATCTAGCAAACTGTTGTTTGGCTACGTAAGCATCTCTCAGCCCCTCTTATAGCATTGTTAGTTGTAGGAGAAGATTTGAAGATTCTTGCTTCATGATGAAGTTATTGTTGGGATATCACAATATATAATCTGTTAAACTAAATCATCTATATATTTGGCAATGGGTGGAAGGCTAAGCCTTTGCTTGGTGTTTTGTTCCACTCATGCCACCCTAGGAACCGTTTAAACCGGTGTTATGTTCCTTGATTTTGCGTCCCTAACACGGTTGGGGTTTATGGACCCCCCTTGATAACCCGCTTAGAGCTAAAGCTTTTCCAGCAAGGCCCAACCTTGGTTTTACATTTGCCTAATAAATAAAACTTGCAGAGGGAGTTATAAACCCAAATTTCTTAATCAACAACCCGGACCAGTGCTCCACATGAGTGTTGGTCCAAAGTGGGGTCCTGCAGGGCCACCTTGGGGAAACCCGAGGGCTGGTAAAAACCTGTAGCATCGCCCATCCGGTCGTGGCCTGAGATGAGATACGCGCGGCTACTATCAGGGTGTCGGCACGCCGAGAGGTCTTGCTGGATTAGTTTTACCTACGTCGGTATATCTTGAGCACGGGATTCCGAGAACACTCGGGTCTTCCCACCTTGTAGTTCCGACTCCGCAGATCGTGAGCTTGTGATGGGCTAAGTTGGGACACCCCTGCAGGGTTTGATCTTTCGAAAACCGTGCCCGCGGTTATGTAGCAGATGGGAATTTGTTAATATCCGGTTGTAGAAAACTTGACACTATGTTCATAATACACTACCAGCATGAGTAACTGTGGCGGTCGCTTTCCGAAGGGGTCCGGGAAGTGAACACGATGGGGTTATGTTTGACGTCCTTAGATAGATCACTTCATCATCACTTTGATGATTGTTGGCACTTTCTCTTCTCGCTCTAAACACGTAAGCTAGTGTTAGTGCTGCTGCAACCTTGTTTTCAGCCTCGTTCCACACCCAAGGCTTTAATAGTATTGCTACCCGGGAACGGGATTGCTGAGTCCTGCGTGGCTCACAGTTTCTACACAACACCAGATGCAGGTACCATTGAGAACTACACAGCTGGTGGTTCAGAGTTGTATTGGGAGTTCGATGAAGAACGTGGGCGATACTACGTGTCTTACCCAGAGGATCAGGAGGGCTCTTACTAGGATGATCGGGACCTTGTGTCGCTTTATTTATGGTATCTTTCATTTGGATCTTCGTCCATAGTCGGACTCTGATGTTGATTGAGGCAAAGGTGTCCCGTCTTTCGATGAGATGGTGGCTATCGTTTTGGAGGAAGTCAACATGGACGATCCGACTACGAACGTGCGTGGACGTCGTGTCACAGCCCTAGACCAGCCCTTGCCTGTCTTGCTTGGTCTTCATGTGCATCATGTTAATCTCCTCAGAAAACTGGAAATGGGGATGTTCAAACCCTAGCACCAAATGAATTCAACTAGGGTCAAGAATAAAATCATTTTGAATGACCCAAAATACCTTCATCAATGTTGATAATTTTGGCAGGGCTTTGAGACCAACCCAAAAATAGTGAACATTTTTGTGGAATATTTTGGGCACTGAATTAAATCATACCTTATTTGCATTCGGCATTTAAATGTTATATATTATTTTAAATGCTCAAATAATCATAAACTAAAATGTTTACTTTTGGATTTATTCTAAACAGTAGCCATGCTTGGTTTCATGATTTTTGGAAATGCCCTGGCATTTTTAATAAAGCCCTAAAGTTTACAAAGAAAGAAAATAGAAAAACAGAAACAGAAATAAATAGAAAAGAGAAAGAGGGAAAACCCCACCTGGGCCTTACCTGGCAAAAGAGGCCCAACCCACCAGGGGCTGAGTGGTCTTCTTCCTCTTGCCAGGAAGACAGGCAGGTGCGTGGCGAGCGCGTCGGCGACGCCTTGCCACCTCCTCCCTGCCTGCTTCCCTCCCCGACGTCCTGGACGAGTGCCACGCGACGGCCTCGACCCCATGCACCTCTCCTCTCTCCCTCTGGTTGCTCTTCCCCCTTCCTTTCATCTTTCTGCAGCTCACCTGAGCACTGCCGTCGCCGCCGTCATCGCACGCGTAGCCACCGCCACCCCCTCGCCACTACTCCGACTTTGTCCAGAGCTCCGCAACGACACAGGGCTACTCCACGACGAAGCAGGCGAGCCTAGAGGCACCACAGCAATGCCATCGCCATCTTCTCCACCACCGGTCATTGGACCTCCCCGTCGCCGATTCATTGGCTCTCGGACGCTAGGTTAATTAGGTTAGCTAGGTCTAATTATATACTGTTAGATACTGTGCGACTGACTAGTGGGCCCAGGCCCGACTGACAGTTTAGTTAGTTCTTAGATTAGCACTAATTAACTCTGTTAATTAGTTGTGACACTGACATGCCGGGCCCACATGTCAAGTTTGACCTGGACAAGCCCATGTTGACCTGCTCACGTCAGCATGAGGTCATGCTGATGCAATAGGTGTTTTCTGGAATTTTAAATAAATCAGAAATGATTTATTTATTTCAGAAAATATTCAAAACTTCTAAAAATCATATAAAATCAACCGTAGCTCAGATGAAAATAATTTATATATGAGAAATGATCAGAAAAATATGAGGAATCTGTTTATGGCATTTTCATGCATGTTTTAACAAGTTAAACCTGCTGATCAGGTCAAATCAATTAAATGACAATTAAATAATCACATATGGAGTTTGAATTTGAATCTTTGGTTCAAACCAACTTCATTTAATATGGTTGCTAGTTGCATTAGCTCAATCAACAGCATATTGCCATGTCATGATCATGCATCATATTGTCGCATTGCATTGATTGTCTTCTTTCTCTGTTGCCGGTGTTTGTTCCCTCTCAGTAGACGTTGTTCCGACGATGTGATCGATGACACTGATGAAGCCATAGTGCTATCTTTAGAAGTGCCAGGCAAGCAAAAGCCATTGAGCATTCCGTTACAATCCCACTCTCTCGCTCTTATTCTCTTTTACTGCATTAGGACAATGACGCTTCAACTGTTACCTGCTGCGGTAGTTGAACCCCTTTCCACTGCATGACCTGTCATTGCCACAGTAAATAGTTGAAACCCACTAGTATGAGTAGGAGTTGTTTGAGCCATGTTGTGCCTACTCATTCATGCTTTCTGGTTATGCCTGCTATTGCTTAGAGTTGTGTCAGGTCTGATTCATCGGGGATGAATTGTAACGGTGATGAACATGTCCTACTGTGTGAGAGCTAAGTGTGTGAACACGATTTGGTAAAGGTAGCGATGAGGGCCATGTATGAGTACATGGTGGGTTGTCTCATTGCAGCCGTCCTCAGGAACTGAGTTCTGTGTTGGTTGATCCATGAACACCACGCATTGGGCTCCGGGCGCTCCAAGCTCTCTCGACTTATTAACTGCCCTTGTCCTCTGTCCAGGAGTTGCAACTAGTTTCTGGTGTTTGTAGTTTACTAGAGGTCGTGCGCAGCGCTGACCCTCGGGGTGGGCTGTGACGCGGCAGGTACGTGGCACGGTGTACCGGCCGCCCGTTTGGTGATGCGGGAACCCTGTACACATCGTTTGGGGCCGTGAGTGACACCTCGGCCGGATCAACCCTCGGATGGAACCCAAATAGGCGATAAACCTGGACTAGAGACTTGTGTGGTTAGTCAGGTCATGGCCGACACCCTTGCTGGGCCTCCGCTTGAAGGTTGTCGAGTACATGTCGTGTAAATGGCGGTAAGTGGTGAGAGCGTGTGTGAAGCAGTACACCCCTGCAGGGTTATATATGATCTATTCGAATAGCCGTGTCCGCGGAAATGGACTTCTGGGTTACCTTTACAGTTCATAGACAAGTGAAAGTGGATACTCTAAAACACGCAAGATAAGCATGAGTGCTATGGATGGCCTTCTCGTAGGGAGACGGGAGTGGATCCATAGTGCTGTATTGATTGGTGAATATGTAGACTCGTGTGCGCCACCTCAAAAGAGTTACTTGCAGTCGTAGTTTAGGATAGCCACCGAGTCAAAGCTGGCTTGCTGCAGTCAAACTCCACCACCACTTTATTGATACTGATGCATATGTAGCTAGCTATGATGTAAGTCTTGCTGAGTACCTTTGTACTCACGTTTGCTTCATTTATGTTTTTGCAGAGAGACTCCAGTCTCACTAGTGGTTCCGCGTGGACTTCGACGTTTAGCTTGTTACCTCAGCTACGATCTTGTACCCTTGGGAGGGTCTTGTAGATAGTCAGGCTTCTCAGCCTTTTTCATTTGTAGTTGTCTGTACTCAGACATGTTATGCTTCCGTTGCCTGTATGCTCTGTATGTTGGGTCATGTGACCTCTGTTTGTAATAAATGCTATGATGGCTCTTCTGGGCCTTTATCTATATGAGTTGTTGAGTTATGTTGTGATGCCATGTTGTACAACACATACTTGCATGTTATGCATACGTGTAATTTGTATTGCTATGTGTGGGATCCGACACCTAGTTGTTTACCCTTGGTAGCCTATCTTACAGGGAAATGTCTCCTAGTGCTTCCACTGAGCCTTGGTAGCTTGCTACTGCTCCGGAACACTTAGGCTAGCTGGCATGTGTCCTTCTTCATTCCTGTGTCTGTCCCTTAGGGGAAATGTCACGTGTTGCTCCTTTAAGTCCTTGTAGCTTGCTACGACTTGGGTTCATACGTTGATGACCGACACGTTCGTTGATGGGTCATTTATGCCTGTCTCTGTAATTTAGCGCCACTTTTGGTTTATAACGAGTCATGTCGGCCCGGGTTCTCTGTCATATGGATGCTAGCAACACTATCATATACGTGTGCCAAAATGCGCAAACGGTCTCGGGCCAGGTAAGGTGGCACCCGTGGGGATACCGTGCGTGAGGCCGCAAAGTGATATGATGTGTTACAGGCTAGACCTGTGTGACTTAGGATAGGGGTCCTGACAGCTTTGGTATTAGACCTGACTGCCTGTAGGATTAGTAAGCCAAACTGGTCGAAGTCGTGTCTACTTTAGTTATATAAGGGAATTGATTGTGGAAGGGAACGTAAGGCTCTTTTTACTCATTTACCCCATGACCTTTTGATCTGAGTCATCTTCTCCTTTTCTACGGGGACTAAGAAACTAGGCTTCCTCTTCTGTCTATCAGGATCACGTTAATTGTGGATGCAACCCTCAGTTCAGTTTCTACTACTTCTGTTTGTTCAACTGTTGGACTCAGGACCTTGACTTTATGATGCTAAGTGGTTATGCTACCCTTTTGCTTGGATCTCAAAAGTATTTTCAAGCAATTATAGCCGTTATGCTGTCCGAGTCATCCTAGGTTTCTAAATAGTCTGATACATTTCAAACCTTTCCTCCCTGTTTCCGATGTCCTTTTATTCCAGATTAACCACACTAGTCGTTGTGTTGAGGTACTCTGTTACCTCGACAACTATGTTGGAGTTATTATTATGACTTAGGTGTCTTAGAAGATCACCAGTAATCCAGCAATGCTTTATATTCCTAGTGTGATGATTCTGGCCACTCGAAAGCATCCCGTGATGCCATTTAGTTAGTAGGCATTCTATTCCTGGGTTCTTGAACCCAAGATTCATTCTACTTACTTCATGTTGGTAGTATTTAATCGTCCCTTTAGGATATTAGTAACCTTGTGATAATCCTCGAGGTCCGTGGTTATCGTTCTTCCAATACCATGAACCATCCTTGGCAGAAGTTCTCCCGAACCAAAATATCACAATAAGAGTACTCTTGAGGAGTTCTTGATTCTATATTGTGACTCTGCCAGTCCTACCTTTCTGCATAGGTTATCCGGAAGAAATATGTTGGACTAGTTCGACATATTAATCTATGCATCCACAAGTCAGAAAGTCATATGTTCCTTTGAGTTGTCCCCTTTTAGTTGTATTATGACCCTCGTCTATCAGTTGATAGTCAGGAGTAGTTGTGCACTCGTGTTCATCGATGCCTTTTACTCTTGTGGTCCATCAAGCCATTCTATTCTGGAATGACTAGGAGAAACAAACTCCAGTACCTTATCCATATCCAGGATTGGGTCAAAGAAGTTGTACTTCGTAGATGAAGAATGCTAATCAAGCTTCTAATCTGTTCTATCCTGGAGTATTACCATCCTTATGTCAAGAATGTCATGGGAATTGCACAACCTCCTATGAACTCTTGATAAAGTGATACTTCTCACCATCGTTGTTCATCCTAGGTCTCCGTGTTATTATAACCGGAATGCCGACAAGTAAATCGTGATGTGTGTAATCAATACTCCTAGCAACTCCGTTGCCTGGTAGTTAATGGACGGTAATCTCATCCCTAGTATGCTGGATACGGAATCATCATTCTAAGAATGATCGTGCTACATAGTCCTTATTTCTGGTGCACTCTCTGATCAATGAGTTAGGATTGTGTCAATCTCTCGCTCTTTTGATCATATCGTCTTGCCCTGAAAAGCAAGATTGTTCTCGGGCCTAGCAACATATCGGTGGTTCGTGATTTCCGAGTATCTTCTCGGAAGTATTACCAGGTTGTTTCATGGCCGCTAGGTTGAGTTCGTGATCAAGTTGGTTTTCTTACAAACCACCCCTTCTCCAAGAATCTGTGTTGGATACCCTGAACTACTTGGTTAACCTGAACAACAACATGGAGAGTTGGAAGATAAAAGCTTGCCCAACATAGTTCCTTCCAAGGGATATCTTTTGTGAGTGTGTTGAAGAAAGATGATATCTTGATCGATCGATCCTCGTGATTAATTGTTGGATCTATTGTCTTGTCCAAAACTTTGATTTGAGTGTGGGCTATCCTCAAATAAAATCAGAAACAATGGTATTCGTAATGTTGTCTTACTCGTGGTTGATCCCTCGAGCATACACCGTTAGATCTATTGGTCTGACCAATGCTATCACCTTGTTCACATAGTTATGGAATTCCATTTTTATGAAAGCCTCGATAAATTGTTGTCGAGCCCATCGGCGACATGTTTATCTTCTCCATGATTCATGTTGAACATTTAAGCTAACATTGGAAACTTTTGTAAGCATCATCTTTGTGTTAGCTCATGAAGTAGATGTCTTGATGTAAGAAGTGGCTTCCCCTAATTCACGAGTACTTGATGTAAGTGGCCACCGTGAATTTGAGAATGCTTGTTTTACTTCCTCTAGAATCATTCCAAATCAGTCACGCATGTGTGAATTATTCTATGGTTTGATAGACTGATCATCTCCATTCCATATGTATTCCTAGCACACCAAGCCACTGATTGATTTTTTCAAGGAGAAGAAGTTCCATCATAAGAGCTAATCATATGACTTATGTAAGGACTTCGATATCCTAGACGATGGTTCCCAACCAGAACTCGGTGGTGTTTTATCATAAGACTACTACGTGGTCATGCTTGTCCTAGACAACGTGTTCACAGGTTTGTAGCAGAACCAGCTCATGTTTTGGAGCATGTTATTGTAGTTCAATCCCGAGAATTTCGCGACGTTGTCTCATCGATTTGGGTTGCAAACTTTCATTTTTCTTTCTAGACTCGATGAGTATGGAATATCCTGACACCAACCAGATCTGAATCTTAGGCAGATATAATGGTTGGGGCATTTTTCCAGGAACTATAATATTTGGTCTCTCGATAACCGGTAAAGTGAATGTTGTGGCCAACACACCCAGCCGGAAGACCTATTGTTTTAGTATCTTGATTGAAGAAGTTGGCCACCTCCCCATAAGGATTTCGTAGGATTTACCCCCTAGTTGTTCCTTATGGATTTTTGTGCTCCTGAAGTCCGACCTTTTACTTGATGTTCTATATACCAAACCATTTTAATAAATGGGTTGCGCTAGGACATCAAGGAGAACATTAGAAGAGGAGTGCTAAATGTCTCTCGGTCGATCATCCAGATTTTGCCCCTTGACTCCGCTAAGGCGAAATATGAAAAAGTGTAATCTTCCTTTGCATCTGCATCGCCCATCACTGTTCATCATGGTAGTATGTGGTGTTGCCAGGATCCTTGATACGGATATTGGAAAAACCTTGATGAATATGGGAATGCTCAAGTTCTTGAGAGCACGCACGAGCACTAGGTGTTATCACCGGCACTAACCGGGATTTCTCCCAGTGTTCTTGGCTATGCTATAACCCCTCAGGAGTAGATTTACTCTCTACTGTTGGGATTCACCCCAGTTACCAGAATCATTCCCACCATTTGCATTTTGTTCCCAGCTTGCACCACCATCGTGCCAATTTTCCATTGGTTGCCCATCTCAGCAACTGTTGTTCGGGATTAATTTTCAGAAGTGGACTTGCCACGGGTCCCATCCATCTCCGGTGATAACCAAAATCATCCCTTGTGTTGTCTTCAACAAGGTAGTCCACATCATCCATTCTGGCTGAGAATGTCATTCTTTCGAACTCCGTAAAACGATCGGATGTGATTTGCCTCCGGCTGGTATAGAGAGTTTCAATGATCTCTATATCAAAAGTAATTCTTTTTGACACTTAAGGGAATAGTTCTACGAGTCATCTTCTTTAAGATGCCCCGTCTAGTGACATCGATCACCATCTTCTTAGGTGTGGAATTATCGCCTGTCAAGTGAACCTTCATCATTTGTTTCACTCCATCCCTCCGGATATGTGTTCCGTGTCTCAGCTCAAGAGATGGTTCAACGTCTAACTCCATGAGTTGATATTGAGTTGCTTGATCTTTCTAGAGATCAATTTTGTAGAGTTCTTTCGTCGTCATCGTGTTGGAAAAAGACCTCGAAACCAAGGATGTTAAGATCAACATGATGCAAGCAATCAACATTCATATGAAGGGCACTTGGATCATGAAGATTGTGTTAGTTAGTGTTCCCTCTGATTTCTTACCCTACGTTTGAATCTCGGGACGAGATTCTTGTTTAATGGGGGTGAGTTGTCATAGCCCTAGACCAACCCTTGCCTGTCTTGCTTGGTCTTCATGTGCATCATGTTTAATCTCCTCAGAAAACTGGAAATGGGGATGTTCAAACCCTAGCACCAAATGAATTCAACTAGGGTCAAGAATAAAATCATTTCCAATGACCCAAAATACCTTCATCAATGTTGATCATTTTGGCAAGGCTTTGAGACCAAACCAAAAATAGTGAACATTTTGTGGAATATTTTGGGCACTGAATTAAATCATACCTTATTTGCATTGGGCATTTAAATGTTATATATTATTTTAAATGCTCAAATAATCATAAACTAAAATGTTTACTTTTGGATTTATTCTAAACAGTAGCCATGCTTGGTTTCATGATTTTTCGAAATGCCCTGGCATTTTTAATAAAGCCCTAAAGTTTACAAAGAAAGAAAATAGAAAAACAGAAACAGAAATAAATAGAAAAGAGAAAGAGGGAAAACCCCACCTGGGCCTTACCTGGCAGAAGAGGCCCAGCCCACCAGGGGCTGAGTGGTCTTCTTCCTCTTGCCAGGAAGACAGGCAGGTGCGTGGCGAGCGCGCCGGCGACGCCTTGCCACCTCCTCCCTGCCTGCTTCCCTCCCCGACGTCCTGGACGAGTGCCACGCGACGGCCTCGACCCCATGCACCTCTCCTCTCTCCCTCTGGTTGCTCTTCCCCCTTCCTTTCATCTTTCTGCAGCTCACCTGAGCACTGCCGTCGCCGCCGTCGTCGCACGCGTAGCCACCGCCACCCCCTCGCCACTACTCCGACTGTGTCCAGAGCTCCGCAACGACACACGGCTACTCCACGACGAAGCAGGCGAGCCTAGAGGCACCGCAGCAATGCCATCGCCATCTTCCCCACCACCGGTCATTGGACCTCCCCGTCGCCGATTCGTTGGCTCTCGGACGCCCCCGAGCATGCTGACCAACTACTCCGCCTCCCTGTGAGCACACGAACCTTTCCTAGCTAGCGCCGCAATCGATTTGATCCTCTAACCCGCCTAGCCATCGTAGTCGTGAGCGTGTTGCCGCCGGCCATGGCGCCGCTGTGGCCACCGATGCCATAGCACGCGCCTGAGCACGTCAACGTGTTCGGTACCTCCCCAGGAGCACGAATATCCCATCAGCTCCTTCTCTTGAGCACTCTAACGCCGAGCCCAATCTAACCCGAACTCTGATCGCCGCCGTTTCGGTCGCCGCCATCGATTTGAGTCACCGGAGGCACTGCTGCGTGCACAAATCGATGCGGCCGAGCAAGGGCTACGCCCTGGTGCCCTCAGCACGTCCATTGGATGCCCACAGCGCCATTCCGGTGAGCCGCCGCCGCACTGTGAGGTCGCCGGCGTCCAACTCCGGCGGCTGGTGACGTGGCACCGTCATTAGTGCCTAACTAACCCCCACCTAGAGTCACTAACAGTGGGCCCCAGTGCCTGTTAATTAGGTTAGCTAGGTCTAATTATATACTGTTAGATACTGTGCGACTGACTAGTGGGCCCAGGCCCCACTGACAGTTTAGTTAGTTCTTAGCTTAGCACTAATTAACTCTGTTAATTAGTTGTGACACTGACATGCCGGGCCCACAAGTCAAGTTTGACCTGGACAAGCCCCTGTTGACCTGCTGACGTCAGCATGAGGTCATGCTGATGCAATAGGTGTTTTCTGGAATTTTAAATAAATCAGAAATGATTTATTTATTTCAGAAAATATTCAAAACTTCTAAAAAACATATAAAATCAACCGTAGCTCAGATGAAAATAATTTATATATGAGAAATGATCTAAAAAATATGAGGAATCTGTTTATGGCATTTTCATGCATGTTTGAGCAAGTTAAACCTGCTGATCAGGTCAAATAAATTAAATGACAATTAAATAATCACATATGGAGTTTGAATTTGAATCTTTGGTTCAAACCAACTTCATTTAATATGGTTGCTAGTTGCATTAGCTCAATCAACAGCATATTGCCATGTCATGATCATGCATCATATTGTCGCATTGCATTGATTGTGTTCTTTCTCTGTTGCCGGTGTTTGTTCCCTCTCAGTAGACGTTGTTCCGACGATGTGATCGATGACACTGATGAAGCCATAGTGCTATCTTCAGAAGTGCCAGGCAAGCGAAACCCCATTGAGCATTCCGATACAATCCTACTCTCTCGCTCTTGCTCTCTTTTACTGCATTAGGACAACGACGCTTCAACTGTTAACTGCTACGGTAGTTGAACAACTTTCCACTGCATGACCTGTCATTGCCACAGTAAATAGTTGAAACCCACTAGTATGAGTAGGAGTTGTTTGAGCCATGTTGTGCCTACTCATTCATGCTTTCTGGTTATGCCTGCTATTGCTTAGAGTTGTGTCAGGTCTGATTCATCGGGGATGAAATGTAAGGGTGATGAACATGTCCTACTGTGTGAGAGCTAAGTGTGTGAACACGATTTGGTAAAGGAAGCGATGAGAGGCCATGTAGGAGTACATGGTGGGTTGTCTCATTGCAGCCGTCCTGAGGAACTGAGTTCTGTGTTGGTTGATCCATGAACAGTTACTACCACGCATTGGGCTCCGGGCGCTCCAAGCTCTCTCGACTTATTAACTGCCCTTGTCCTCTGTCCAGGAGTTGCAACTAGTTTCTGGTGTTTGTAGTTTACTGGAGGTCGTGCGCAGTGCTGACCCTCGGGGTGGGCTGTGACGCGGCAGGTACGTGGCACGGTGTACCGGTCGCCTGTTTGGTGATGCGGGAACCCTGTACACATTGTTTGGGGCCGTGAGTGACACCTCGGCCGGATCTCCCCTCGGATGGAACCCAAATAGGCGATAAACCTGGACTAGAGACTTGTGTGGTTAGTCAGGTCATGGCCGACACCCTCGCTGGGCCTCTGCATGAAGGTTGCCGAGTACATGTCGTGTAAACAGCGGTAAGTGGTGAGAGCGTGTGTGAAGAAGTACACCCCTGCAGGGTTATATATGATCTATTCGAATAGCCGTGTCCGCGGAAATGGACTTCTGGGTTACCTTTACAGTTCATAGACAAGTGAAAGTGGATACTCTAAAACACGCAAGATAAGCGTGAGTGCTATGGATGGCCTTCTCGTAGGGAGACGGGAGTGGATCCATAGTGGTGTATTGATTGGTGAATATGTGGACTCGTGTGCGCCACCTCAAAAGAGTTACTTGCAGTCGTAGTTTAGGATAGCCACCGAGTCAAAGCTGGCTTGCTGCAGTCAAACTCCACCACCCCTTTATTGATACTGATGCATATGTAGCTAGCTCTGATGTAAGTCTTGCTGAGTACCTTTGTACTCACGTTTGCTTAATTTATGTTTTTGCAGAGAGACTCCAGTCTCACGAGTGGTTCCGCGTGGACTTCGACGTTAAGCTTGTTACCTCAGCTATGATCTT
Source organism: Secale cereale (assembly GCA_902687465.1). NCBI lineage: Eukaryota > Viridiplantae > Streptophyta > Magnoliopsida > Poales > Poaceae > Secale > Secale cereale. Next base: position 380,059,378 of record LR738715.1, on the reverse strand, counting down.
GTACCCTTGGGAGGGTCTTGTAGATAGTCAAGCTTCTCAGCCTTTTTCATTTGTAGTTGTCTGTACTCAGACATGTTATGCTTTTGTTGCCTGTATGCTCTATATGTTGGGTCATGTGACCTCTATTTGTAATAAATGCTATGATGGATCTTCTGGGCCTTTATCTATATGAGTTGTTGAGTTATGTTGTGATGCCATGTTGTACAACACATACTTTCATGTTATGCGTACGTGTAATGTGTATTGCTATGTGTGGGATCCGACACCTAGTTGTTTACCCTTGGTAGCCTATCTTACAGGGAAATGTCTCCTAGTGCTTCCACTGAGCCTTGGTAGCTTGCTACTGCTCCGGAACACTTAGGCTGGCCGGCATGTGTCCTTCTTCGTTCCTGTGTCTGTCCCTTAGGGGAAATGTCACGCGTTGCTCCTTTAAGTACTTGTAGCTTGCTACGACTTGGGTTCATACGTTGATGACCGACACGTTCGTTGATGGGTCATGTATGTCTGTCTCTGTAATTTAGCGCCACTTTTGGTTTATAACTAGTCATGTCGGCCCGGGTTCTCTGTCATATGGATGCTAGCGACACTATCATATACGTGTGCCAAAATGCGCAAACGGTCCTGGGCCAGGTAAGGTGGCACCCGTGGGGATACCGTGTGTGAGGCCGCAGAGTGATATGATGTATTACAGGCTAGAACCTGTGTGACTTAGGATCGGGGTCCTGACACGTCGCGCCTTATCAATCGCTAAACCAACTCCGAGAGGTTATTGACCACGCAGGAACACGATCAACCTGACCACGAAGGTCTATTTCCTGCAGGCAAACGAAGAACAAGCAAGAAACTGAGATTGCAATCTCGATATTGCGAATTCAAGAGGAAAACTTTATTGATCAAGTGGGGTTCTGTGACGTCTTTGTCTGGTCATTGAACACAAACGAAGTACGCGAAGTTGCGGCTATGGCGAACTTTAATCTAAACAAAACCCAAAGTCTAAACGACGCCCTAAGGGCTGTATATATGGGGGAAAGAGGGGGGAATTTCGTGGCCTTTGGTGGAGGGGTCCGAAACCAACCCTAACTCTTGTTTCCCCACACACGCGGACTTTAAAAACAGCCTATACTCAAGTATTTCGAAATTACATGGGCCTGGCCCAATAATAAGGTGACGCAGCACCTATAATAGACTCTGGACGAAATTTATGAAGTGGCATCTTGTATATTTCGTCCAAGGCTTCACGCACTCATTATGGTGGCTTCAAAGTCCCGAAATCATCACTTATAACTCCATTCTTGTTCCCCGTGCGCATGCCATCGTCTCCATGCTTGATCTTGCTCCAATATTCATCCTTCTTGTCCAAGCTAGGCCCTTCATTTGTAAGCAAGACAAATGTATCCAATTTAGGCAGCATCATATTCTCATGAACATTAGATTCATTACCAAGAAACGAAAGTACCTGGTAATTTAATTGGTGTGCGCGAGCTCTAGTAATTGGTCGTGTATATGTGTCAGTTGGAGCTGTGGGTGTAACCTTGTTAGTGATGTCCTCATCAGATGTTATTGGATGATGTATGTTAATGTATTACATTGTGTGACATGGCGAGTGTAAGCCAACTAGTCTTTTACATTTTCATCCCCTCTTTTACATGAGTCGTGCAAAGATACCATACTTGAGATCATTCTAGTATGAGATTATGCCTTTAAGTTGTGCCTCGACGCGTAGGAGGTATAGTCTCATACTTGGCATTACACAGGCTACCATCCGAGACATTATGATTAGAGACTCCAGTTGTCGCTGGCAGCGACAGAAATAAGGAAAGGCTTTGAGGAGGAATTGAGATCAGATATTAATTAATGAAAAATCTGTCCATGCTGAATCAAAAGATTTGAGAAGAAAAATTGAGACTGGATAATAAGGAACGCAATGCATGCCTGCCTCAACGCGACACAAAATAAGGTTGCTAATTTGGAAATGAATTGAGAAGGGATCCATCGTGCTAAAAGAGGATGGTGGCCATGGGCTCACCGATAGAAGATGAACACATATACATAATGCTTTCATAATGAGATTTGTTTGACATGGTTAGATGTTAATTCCTTAAAGTTGGTTATTTGTTTCCTAAAATATATTATTTGTTTTCCAAAGAGAGGGATTGTTTGGTTTGAATTAGTTAGGAAAGTTAGATCTGTAATCTTTTGTATGTTCGAAAAGTATTGATTTGTCATGAAAGAGTCAAGAGAAAAATAAACCGATTGATAAAAAAAATAGCATGAAGGTGGTGGTGGTGGGGGGGTGAAATAAAAGCTTATTTGTTTCTTAAAGAGAGGGATCAGTTAATTAGAATAAGTTAGAAAAGTTAGATCCGTAATCTTTTATAAGTTAGCAAAGTGTTGATTTGTAATAAAAGTATGGAGAGAAAAATAAACTGGTTGATAAAAAACCTAGCATTAACTGGGTGGTGGGAGGGGGGCAAAATAAAACCAGACGAAAATAAAACAGGTCTAGGAGGCAGGCAACTGAGGCTTTAGAGCATGGTTAATAGTATAGCCAACAACCGGCTATATACAGTTGCCATGTCACATATAATCAACCTTATAGCCAACATGTATAGTAACAAGTTGCTAAGTAGTACTACTTTATTAATGCATGGCCCACCGTACACTCGCACAATGTTTCTTGGAGTCTGTGTTACAGCCGGCTATTAATCTGTAGCCCGCTTCCCTTCTCTCTCCTCTTCTCTCTCATCCAACTCACCACAAATATAATTGTTTAAATCTTATAGCTTGCTGACTGTACCTTATTATACTTGCTCTTAGGAGTTGAGATTATTTGTTCGTAAAAATCTATTATTTGTTTCTCAAAAAGAAGAATCAGTTGATTTTAATAAGTTAGGAACGTTATATTCGTAACCTTTTTTATGCTAGGAAAGTCTTGATTTGTAATAAAAGAGTGGAGAGAAAAATAAACTCATTGATAAAAAACCCAGCCAGAAGGGGGTGGTGGGAGGGGGGACGAAATAAAACCTTATTTGTTTCTTAAAGAGATGGATTGGTTAATATTAGTAAGTTAGGAAATTTAGAACCATAATATTTTATACGTTAGCAAAGTGTTGATTTGTGCTAAAAGAGTGGAGAGAAAAATAAACCGGTTGATAAAAAACCAGCATGAAGGGGGTGGTGGGAGGCGGGACTAAATAAAACCGGACGGAAATAAAACGGGTGTACCATGCTACCAACTGAGGCATTAGGAGTAGAGAAATGCAGATGTGCCTGAAAAGTAATGATGTCAAAAACAGGAAACACAATCCTCTGATCTTTAGTATATTCGGGTTGTGAACTTGTGATACCTGTGTTTCGTGCCAACCGAATATTTCTCCATTCTCGATCATTACACTTTCCTGATGGATATTTGGAAGCTTGCAAATAGGATATATTCTCTCCTAGCCTTGTTGAACATGCCTAGGTGTTTTCTATCTTCATTAATCAAACTACCATGTCAACAATGGGTACACTGTCCCCACAAATCTTGTAGGTTTTGAATACAGATAATATTCATGTTCTTATGTTGACTTAGGTACGGAGGACCAGTACGCAACTCCATATAATATTGATGGGCATTGTATTATCCACCCTGCAGGTGTGAACATGCTCACAACAAATAGGTTGTTATACTGCTTAAGGAAAACTGAAGTATCCCATGCTCGCGAAACTTGGGATAGACCCTACCTGCGACACAAGAAGAAAGCCATCTTATTGTATAGAACATGTTTTTCTATACTCCAAGAAAATATTTTCACTGTTGTATGACTTCTACGACATAGCCAAATACATTCAAGGAGAAACAAAGAGAAGTGTGCCTGCATTTCAGTAATCTCTTACCATTTACCAACATATGTTCCTGCAAACTTGTTACAGATGACCACATATACATGACACATATAGACACTGGTGCAGCGACGTGCTATACAAATGGTTTTTAACACCTTTCCGCGACAGCGTTTCAAACCATCGCCAAGTGAGTGACTGCGATAGGGGGGGGGGTCCTTCTCACACGACCTGGAAACCGTCGGGGATAGGCCCTCCAAGCACACAAGCGGGGGCAAAATGAACTCATGTGCGATTGGGTGAGGCATCGAAACCCAATCGGTTCCGTTCGTATGTACATCCCACACGGTGAATCCTAGAAAAAAATCCATTCGTATGTACATCACACACAGTTTTTTGTGTGGAAACGTTTGTGGAAGGTGGCCTAACGCAAACGGTTCTCTGCAGGAAGCCGTGTGTGATTGGTAGTTGATCGGACACGCCTACTTTCTAGAAACCGTGTGGGTTGTTTGAGTTCATCGCCCACGGTGTTGTCTGGGTAACCGTGTGCAATATAAAATCGCAATAAGCAGGGTAATTAGCCTATTATTGATAATCAATGTAGTAATCAAATTGACATTTCTTATAAAACACAAAAGATAATTCACATATGTATACTAGTGAAAGGACCATGCATGAGCAAACCTCGATGGTAAACTGTGGTGTCTCTCATTGTTTCCCTGCAACACACATAAGGAAGATCTTGATCATGTTAACTGCGAGTTGCCATACTATCAGTAGAATATGTATTGAGTACAGCCAAATTCGATTTATTTATCACATGCATAACAATACAAAATTGTACCCACAACAAATGAAAATCAAATTGCATAATTGAACCTAACAGTTAAATGGAGAGAAGACCAAATGAACCAAAACGGTTAACTGAGCACGACATTGCAGAATAGAAACATGCACTAGAAGATAAGACAGTAAAGAAAACAAAGAATGCATGAGAATAGTACAACGAAATGTAACAATTGTTGGACCAAAATGTTAACTGAACATTACATTTAAGATGACCAAACTGTTAACTAAACATCAGATTGCATATTAACATTACAGCGGACAAATCGCTAGAAGGCACTAGCGGTGGCCTCCAAAGTCTATGTGATCGCCGTCGTCACGCTACCTCTACATCTACCTTCGTGATTAGTTTTAGACCTAAATAATTGTTATTTGGTGCCAGCGTTGAGCATGAACACTATATCTAGATCTTGTTTGTTGCGAGACGGTTATTCATTTAAATCAGAGAATAATGGTTGTTCTATTTATATGAGTAATATCTTTTATGGTCATGCGCCCTTGATGAATGGTCTATATTTGTTGGATTTCGATCGTAGTGATACACATATTCCTAATATTGAAGCGAAAAGATACAAAGTTGATAATGATAGTGCAACTTATATGTGGCACTGCCGTTTAGGTCATATTGGTGTAAAGCGCATGAAGAAACTCCATGCTGATGGACTTTTGGAATCACTTGATTATGAGTAACTTGGTGCTTGCGAACCATGCCTCATGGGCAAGATGATTGAAACTCCGTTCTCTGAAACAATGGAGCGAGCAACTAACTTATTGTAAATCATACATACTCATGTATGCGGACCAATGAGTGTTGAGGCTCGCGGCGGGTATCGTTATTTTCTGACCTTCACAGATGATTTGAGCAGATATGGGTATATCTACTTGATGAAGCACAAGTCTGAAACATTTGAAAAGTTCAAAGAATTTCATAGTGAAGTAGAGAATCATCCTCACAAGAAAAAAAATTCTACGATTTGATCGCGGAGGCAAATATTTGAGTTATGAGTTTGGTCTTCATTTGAAACAATGTGGAATAGTTTCACAACTCACGCCACCTGGAACACCATAGCGTAATGGTGTGTCCGAACGTTGTAACCGTACTTTATTAGATATGGTACGATCTATGATGTGTCTTACCGATTTACCACTATCGTACAGCTGCATTCACGGTAGATAGGGCACCATCTAAATCCGTTGAGACGACGCCTTATGAACAATGGCTTGGAAAGAAACCCAAGTTGTCGTTCTTAAAGGTTGGGGTTGCGATGCTTATGTGAAAAAGCTTGAACCTGATAAGCTCGAACCCAAGTCGAAGAAATTTGTCTTCATAGGATACCCAAAGGAGACTGTTGGGTACACCTTCTATCACAGATCCGAAGGCGAGATATTCGTTGCTAAGAATGGATCCTTTCTAGAGAAGGAGTTTCTCTCGAAAGAAGTGAGTGGGAGGAAAGTAGAACTTGATGAGGTAATTGTACCTTCTCCCGAATGGGAGAGTAGTTCATCACAGAAATTAGTTCCAGTGATTCCTACACCAATTAGTGAGGAAGCTAATGATGATGATCATGAAACTTCAGATAAAGTTACTACTGAACCTCATAGGTCAACCAGAGTACGTTCCGCGCTTGAATGGTATGTAACCCGGTTCTGGAAGTCATGTTACTAGACCATGATGAACCTATGAACTATGAGGAAGCGATGATGAGCCCAGATTCCGCAAAATGGCTTGAGGCCATGAAATTTGAGATGGTTTCCATGTATGAGAACAAAGTGTGGACTTTGGTTGACTTGCCGGATGATCGGCAAGCCATTGAAAATAAATTGATCTTTAAGAGGAAGACTGACGCCGATGGTAATGTTACTATCTATGAAGCTCGACTTGTTGTGAAAGGTTTTCAAGGAGTTGACTACAATGATACTTTCTCACCCGTAGAGATGCTTAAGTCTGTCTGAATCATGTTAGCAATTGCCGCATATTATGATTATGAAATCTGGCAAATGGATGTCAAAACTGCATTCCGTAATGGATATCTCAAAGAAGAGTTGTATATGATGCAACCAAAAGGTTTTGTCGATCCTAAAGGTGCTAGCAAAGTGTGCAAGCTCCAGCGATCCATCTATGGACTGGTGCAAGCATCTCGGAGTTGGAATATACGCTTTGATAAGGTGATCAAAGCATATGGTTTTATACATACTTGCAGTAAAGCCTATATTTACAAGAAAGTGAGTGGGAGCACTACAACATTTCTGATAAGTATATGTGAATGACATATAGTTGATCAGAAATGATGTAGAATTTTACGGAAAGCATAAAGGATTGTTTAAAAGGACTTTTTCAATAAA
>LR738715.1:380007353-380049969 GCA_902687465.1 Secale cereale | reverse complement strand
CCCCCCCCCCCCCCCCCCCGTCCTTCCTTCTCTCCCCTTCTTCCTTCCTTCTCCTCCTTGTTGGACTAAGAAAGGGGGGAAATCTACTCCTACTAGGAGTAGGATTCCTCCCCCTTGATGCGCCCCATGTAGGCCGGCCTCCTCCTCCCTCCCTCCTTTATATATGTGGGGAGGGGGCACCCCATAGACACACAAGTTGATTTCTTAGCCGTGTGCGGTGCCCCCCTCTATAGTTACACACCTCGGTCATATTGTCATAGTGCTTAGGCGAAGCCCTGCATCAGTAACTTCATCAACACCGTCACCACACCATCGTGCTGAAGAAACTCCCCCTCGGCCTCAAATGGATCAAGAGTTCGACGGACGTCACCGAGCTGAATATGTGCAGATCGCGGAGGTGCCGTGCCTTCGGTACTTGATCGGTTGGACGGGAAGACGTCCGACTACATCAAGCGCGTTACTAAACGCTTCCGCTTTCGATCTACGAGGGTACGTGGACACACTCTCCCCGCTTGTTGATATGCTTCTCCTAGATAGTTCTTTCATGATCGTAGGAATTTTTTTGAAATACTACGTTCCCCAACAGAAATGTGGCTTTTGGTGGGAGGGAGGGGGCGGAGAGATAGATATTTCCGAGGTGGCAGAAAAATTTCGCTCCATGCCCTGAGAAACTAGCGCCCAAGTGTGGTTCAAGCGCGGGCGATCGACTGTAGACGACGAAGCTTCATGTGTAAGCGAGACAAGATGGTGTGCCAAGATATTTTATATCGCATCCCACATGATTCTTGCTAGTAAATTGTTTGTGGTATACCTGATTTTTTTCATTATGTTTTGAAAGACAAAATGGTGTTACCGAGGAAAAGAATGGTGTTTGAATTGCTAGAACATTTATGTATAATGAACGTTCAACTACATGAGTGTCGTGTTTAAATTTGGAATTATTCCGGGTTCTTTTGGCATTTTTATGCATTAATTGAGTTTCTAGGAATTTAATGTGCATAATTTAAATTTGAACTACAAGGACATGCTCCAATGTACCAAAGTTTGTTGAAACATTACATGTGTGTCTTTGGGTGAATTTATAGGTCCCATGCAAGAATGGGAATAAAATTCAAACATCTGGGCGTCATGGCTCTGCCGGGAACATTGACAAAATTGGTTTTTTAATTCCTGTAAATTCATAACTTGCTTGAAAATGATGAAATTTGTTATGGTGTCATTTCATGGCACCAACAAGATGTGTTAAAAAAATTGGCCGCATTTGGACAAGTTTTGGGGGCAGTTCTTTTGGTAGCTTCTAGAATAAGCTGCCCCCTACCCAGCTTATTTTAAAAGCCCAAGCAAATTTATTTATTTAGAAGCCTAGTAGTTAAGACTTGACTAGTATGCTTCTAAAAAGAAAATTTTAGTTGGGCTTCTAGAATAAGCTGGGTAGGGGCAGCTTATTCTGGAAGCCCAAAAAAGCTAGCAAAAGAACTGACCCTTGGTATAAGCTTCTTGCAAAACTGAGCTTCTCTCGAGAAGACTCGTGGTTCCCGAGGGGGGACGTGTCACCTTTGTGTGCGAAATGATATATGCGGTGTCCCCCCTTGATTTATTATAGAGGCAACATAGAACTATATGACTGCCATGTTAAAATTTCTAATTATTCCTAGTTCGTTTGGCCTTTTTTATACATTAATTGAATTTCTGGTCATTTAATGTGCATAATTCAAATTTGAACTACAAGCACATGCTCGAGTGCACCAAAGTTGGTTGAAAAATCACATGTGTGTCCTTGGGTGAATTTCTAGGTCCCATGCAAGAAATGGGAATGGAATTCAAACATCTGGGCGTCGTGGCTCGGCCGAAAATACTGAGAATCTTGGTTTTTTAATTCCTGTAAATCCCAAACACGCCTAAAAATCATGAAAGTTGGCATGGTGTCATGACATGGCACCAACATGCCGTGGTAATTTTTTTTGCCGAATTGGGACAAGCTTTGGTATAAGCTTCTTGTAAATCGGAGCTTCTCTCAAGAAGGGGGGTGATTCCGAGTGGGAACGTGTCACCTCCGTGTGCGAAACGACATACACTGCCTTCTCCCGCCTTGCTTTTTTACACAGGCAGCTAAAATTTTGAATTATTCCGGGTTCGTTTGGGCATTTTAAACATTAATTGATTTTCCAGGCATTTAATGCACATAATTCAAATTTGAAGTACAAGTGCATGCTCCAGTGCGCAAAAGTTAGTTGGAAAATCATTTATATGTACTTGGGAGAATTTCTAGGTCCCATGGAAAACATGGGAATGGAATTCAAACATCTGGCGTCTTGGCTCGGCTGGAAACATCGAAAAACTTGGTTTTAAATTTCCCGTAAATCCAAAACTCACCTGAAAATCATGAAACTTGGCATGGTGTCATGACATGGAACCAACATGCTGTGGTAAAAAAAATGTCCGATTTATGAAGGTGCACACATTAACAATCAACAAAGTCATTTTGGAACAAGTGCTGCCACGTTACAAATTGAAAACACAACTATTATTGAATCCATGGGCGTTCTACTTACCATTTTTATTGGCTAGGAGGTGTCGCACGGGGTCCTCCCTTCGTTTCAGTTTAAAAGTCATGCGTGTATACCTAGGTTGCCAATTTTATAAGTCATGGGTGGGGTCCCAAGGCGCCTAGGGTTGGAAACCCTAGGGATGGGGGCGCCCCCACCAACTTTGGGGGCAAGTTTCCCCCCTGGCCGCCGCCGCCCCTCTAGATGCATATAGAGTGCCCAACCCCCTCTCCCCTTCCCCCTATATATAGTGAGGGGTGGGACGGCAGCCGCACCCTTTCCCCTGGCGCAACCCTCCCCTTCCTACACTTCATCCTCCTTCGTGGTGCTTAGCGAAGCCCTGCCTGAGTACCACGAGCTCCACCGCCACCACACCGCCGTGCTGCGGGAGTTCTCCCTCAAATTCCACCCCCCTTGCTAGATCAAGAAAGAGGAGACGTCCTCGGGCTGTACGTGTGTTGAACGAGGAGGTGCCGTCCGTTCGGCGCTAGACCGGTTCTTCCGCGATTTGAATCGTCGCGAGTACAACTCCATCAACCATGGTCTTTGCAATGCTTTAACTTTGCGATATTCAAGGCTATGAAGATGCACTCCCTCTCTCTTGTTGTTTGCATCTCCTAGATTGATCTTCGTGAGACGTAGGATTTGCTTTGAATTATTACTACGTTCCCCAACTGTGGTATCAGAGCTAGGTCTATGCGTAGATTCTATGCACGAATAGAACACAAGTAGTTGTGGGCGATGATTTGGTCAATTTTCTTACTGTTACTAATCTTATCTTGATTCGGCGGCCTTGTGTGATGACGCGGCTCGGACCGACCTTACATGTACGCTTATGTAAGACAGGTTCCACCGACTGGCATGCACTTGTTGCATAAGGTGGCTAGTGGGTGTCTGTCTCCCCCACTTTAGTCGGATCGGATACGATGAACTGGGTCCTTACAAAGGGTAAATAGCAATTGAAAAATCATCGTTGTTACTTTTGCGTAGGTAAGAAACGTTCTTGCTAGAAACCCATAGCAGCCACGTAAAACATACAACAACAATTAGAGGACGTCTAACTTGTTTTTGCAGGGTATGCTATGTGATGTGATATGGCCAAAAGGATGTGATGAATTATATATATATGATGTGTGAGATTGATCATGTTCATGTAATAGGTATCACGACTTGCATGTCAATAAGTATGACAACCGGCAGGAGCCATGGGAGTTGTCTTAATTAATTGTATGACCTGCAAGTCAATATAAAATGCCATGTAATTACTTTACTTTATTGCTAACCGTTAGCCATAGTAGTAGAAGTAATAGTTGGTGAGACAACTTCATGAAGACATGATGATGGAGATCATGGTGTCATGCCGGTGACGATGGTGATCATACCGCGCCTCGAAGATGGAGATCAAAGGCCCAAGATGATTGTAACGACCATATCTTGAAGGATTTGAGTCTTTGTGCTTACCGTGCTAGTCCCTAGATCGAACTCGCTAGCACACACAGTATAGATGAATACCAGAATACAAGTGCATCATTTATTACAACGTATGATCCAAAATGTATAAAATAAAACAATCTGCATAGCTCATGGCTAGATCTTATTCAATCACACGGCGGAAAGTAGCAGAAAATAATGACGAGTCCCATCATAGCCCAACTAGCGAGGCTAAGTACAGACTTGCGACCCTAACGGTACCTTACCCCTCATCTGAAAATCCTGTAACATGAGACGTTGTAGCTGTATAGGTCAATACATTGAATGTATTGGCAAGTTACACAGGAGAAGTAATAAAGCAGACCTACATGTATATGCATAGAACAACAAAGGAAGGCTTGGGGGTTTATTTTGCAGAAAGCAGATTTTGTCCTCATAACTACCTAGTAGTCAATTTTTCATTTAGTTCTTTTATTACGACAATTAATTGCACAAGGTTGAGTTGGCAAAATCAACTCCAACCGACCCATTTATTAAGTTGCCCACAAATATTATTAAGTGTCACATCTGTCAAGATCATCCAACAACTGTAATGGCATAGTGGCTCAAAATTTCCACAACCGGAGACACGCCTAATCATGATTAGTTTTTAATACTCTGCAGAGTTTTGTACACTTTACCCAGTGGACCCAATCCGAAGATTGAGACGAAGTCTTTCAGAGGAGGTTCCCCTAACCACCCGATGGCCACATCCCACCTATATAAGCAACATCTGTCGACACTGTCTGGGCCAAGGGTTCCAACAACTGATCAACTAAGCCAGAACCCATTTAGCCAGTGGTCGCACATGGAAGCTACTAGTCACTAAGTCTGTCTGATCTTTTTGAACCTGGGCGGCATTCCACTTAGGGTACACTCTCATGAGCGCATGGCCTTAGAAAAGGTGAAAGACCCCATGATGCCTTCCCTCAACACCAAACAATACCACTTCCGCCCAGGGGTGAATTAAGCCCTGAATTACTACTAAGTTTGTTAAATATTAATAATCCTCACATAAGCTCAATGTATACAGGAACCAACCCTGTCTACAAGCATAGCAAAACTATACATACCACGAATTGTAAAGATGGGAGATAGCTCAACAATATAGCTCAAAATATAATAATCCTATAATGCATAAATTTTATAGTGTGATATAAACTACAATTCATAGGAAAACAATAGGTAAAGGATGATCAACATGTAACTTGCCTTGGTTCTGGTTCAAAAAGTCACACTCCTCACAATAGCTCGCGTTGCACTCCGGACAATCTACACGTTTCACACAATATAACAAATCAATCACCGAAACTCAAATAAAGCCAACATAAAGCCAACAGCAAGAAATTCATTTTAGAATTCAAAAACAGCAACAAGACTACATGTACAGATCACCTACATAGCACTATAATCACAATGCAAAAAGAATCACTCGATTCTGACACACGGTTTAAAAGATACGGCCTCCGGAAGGTTTAATTCGAATTCAAATTTGAATAGTGCAAACATGTGCAAAATTAGTACTATCCTAAAGAGCTGCTTTTTTTGAGTGCACAGGAAAAAGAATCACCTAAAAAGGATTTACAGAATAAAAACTACAGCTATTTGAAGTTTAGAGGAAATTCTATAAAATACAAAAAAAAGTGCAACATAAATAGCTTGGCACTGTAGCCAAACTCCTGTGCGATGATGCGGAGCATCCCACGATCATCCCCATGTTCACTTCGACGAGACCTCAAGTACCCACCATTGGACACAAGGTTAATTCGCTCCTCTCCGAACCTCCACTTTCTACATGCGAGACATGGCTACTACCTCAAATGTATGTGCTATGCATGACCAGGAACCAAGAGGGAGGACATGGAACAGCTAGGAGCATTGGACAAGATGGCGAGGACAAGTCCGAGGATCAAACGGAGAAGCTGCTGGGAAAGCTACAGGCTCCGGACAACCGGCCTCTACCGGACGACCGGCGACTCCCAGGCGACCGGACGACCGGAGGCCACCGGACGTCCGTGACTTCGACGACAGAAGGAAAATAGCGGAAGTCCGAAGAATTCTGGACGTCCGGACCCTCGCGAGCCACCGGACGTCCGGTAGCCGTCGGACGTCCGCTACATGCTGTCTGCGCACAGTTATCGGGCCAGAGGCCCATGTATCCCTCTCCCACTTACCCCTTCGTGGCCCTAGACTATATATACTCCTCCACCTCCTCCTAGTGAGGGTTAGCTTAGTGATAGCTCATTTGATACCTAGAGCTTTGCTCATCTCGTGGTTCATCTCCTCGAGAGTGACTGCGGCACCTCTTCGAAGAAGATCCACACGGATTCAAGACCTCCTTCATGGAGAAGATCCCGCGGGATATCTCAAGACCTCCTCACGGAGAAGAACCGGTTACCCTTTGTATCGTCCCTTGTTGATCATGGATCTTGTATCTCTTTGTGTTTCGCGGATCTAGCATATGTGTGACTTGTTCTTGTTGGTTTGAGTGATTCTCTCGTGTTTCCCCTCGTGTTCCCCTCTCGTGTTCTTCGTGTTCATCGTGGGATCCCCTCCATTTCGTGAAAGATCGGCCATCTAGGGTTCCACCCTACATCATTATGGTATCATGAGCCACGGTTTCTCACGGATTTGGAGCCCCTCCACCGTTTTCTACCCTTCTTTTGTGTGATTTCGTCCTAAATTTCGAAAATCCCCACCAAAAATAGCCCCAAATTTTTTTTTTGATCTGTTGGTTTGATGACGTTTTGTTGATTTTGATCCATGGATTTGCTTGGTTTCAAGTGGATCTAGCATTTCCCCAAGTTTCCCCATCTTTCCTCCACAAAATCCGTCAAATTTTGACCCCAAAATCATCAAATTCCGCCCAAAATCGCGTCCCGGAACTCAAATCTCGCGTTGACCCCGACCCACCGGACGACCGGCGTTTTACCGGACGTTCGGACCCTCACGAAGCACCGGACGTCCGGAACTCACCGGACGACCGGAACCACATATACAGAAGAAAATACCGGATTTCCGGTCTTTTCCGGACATCCGGTACCCCCAGATTTTGACTTCGGCTGATTTTTGTTTTGTCCATAACTAATTCATACGAACTCCGATTTGGACGTTCTTGAGCTCGTTTTGAAGCTCTTGACATTCCCCATACCAGAAAAATACTACCATCATCATTTGACTCCATCAAATTTTGTCAAATTTGGCAAGTTTGTATAGGCCCTCCACCATATCATCCGCATAGCCACCATAGCTTTCCGCAACCTAACCATTTTGTCCACCATAGCATTTGTGGTTGCTTGAGTAGTGATTTGAGTCTCCTAAGGTGTTTATGCTACTTAGGGACAATTGCTTCTTCATCAACCACCACCACCACTTCCGCATAGCCTAGTCCACCATACATAGCCAACCCAACTTAACCAAATTTTGTTCGAGCTTGTTTGAGTTGTGGCTTGTGTCTCCTAAGGTGTTTCGGCTACTTAGGGACCGTGACTTCAACTCCGACATCGTGTGTAGCCCATCACTCCACTTCCGCAACCACCACGGCATTGCCGCTACCACCATTTGACATTTGTCCTTGAGATTTTGAGTTGTGGTTTTTCCGTTTCCTAAGGTGTTTCGGCTAATTAGGAATGGGTCTACATCAAGAGCACCACCTCTCATCATCGACACGGACGGTAACTTCGACGAGATCATTGTATATTCCCTTGCAATTGCATTGTTAACCCCTAGCCCATTTTGCGTCACTTGCCTATCGAGACTAGCCTTTGAGTATTGTCGGCAACATTACTTGTGCACATTAGTGATCATCGATCCACTCTTCCATTGCATATATATATACCATATCATATATGTATCATCATATCATCCGTTGTGTCACAAGATTGTTCCCGCATATACACAATTGCTATCTTGGTTTGTGCATCGTGGCCATATAAAAAAAGAAGAACAAGCTTTTAAGCATAAAGAAAAAGATAAGCAAAGAGCTTTTAAGAAAGAACTTTGGATCATACCACCAGAATACCATACCACCAGAATACCATACATATAGCATACTTGGGATAGAAGTTGTTGCATTTTGCTTAGTAGGTTGTGCACAAGTTCGTATCCGCCTATTGTGCAATCGCGCTAGCGTCTCTCTAGTGTTGTGCAACAAGAGCATTTTCGTGGATTCCACATTTTGGCTCACCCCTTGGTTGCACGACCCCACTTATCTATCCGTGTGTGTGTTTCCGTGTGCCACCCATATTGCTATTGGTCTTCTTGTTTCACTTGCGAATTTGTGAATCTTTTTCAACTTTATTGACTCTTGCTAACATTTCACATCAATTTTGTGTGCCACTATCTTCACCGAGCTCCACCATAAGCTTTACTTGTGTAGGTGTGAGAAACCGACAAGAATTGGTACCAATTGTGCTATTTCCTTGTTCCACATTTGAGTGATCATTGATCCATCTTCAACATCGGTCAAGGTACATTTGGTATAGTTCTTCTCTTTCTCCCACTCATACTTGCTAGCGTCTTGTGATGGATAGGCAAGGAATTTCATCTCCGGTCTTCGACATCGACGGCGCGAACAATGACATCCACGCAAAAACCATCGGACTACAACGAGACATGCAAGAGTTCTTGGGCAACATCGCCATCGAACTACGACACTCCAAGACAAGGACAATGGCTTCCTTCGACGACTTGTGCGACTCCTTCAACAAACAAATGGCGGAGCTCCGACACTTGGTGGTCGATTACAAGTCTTCTTCCCCTTGGTCATCCTCTCGGCGGCGACGTTCAAGTCACAAGTCTTCGGAGCGCAAACATGATGCAAGTGCAAGTCTTCCACATCCACACCGCCATGGCGACCATCGACATCGTCATGAAGGGCAAGTCACCTCCAAGCATCATGTGCACAACGACGACGAACGACATCTACCAAGAGCTCAAGCACGACAACGACATCATCATCATGAAGATGCTCAACAAGCGCATACATACAAGTCCGAAGACGCTCTACTTCACGCCAAGCCCAAACATCAAGAGAACATAAGAAGACCGCGAGACAAGCACACCCAAGACGGAGCTACGGCTACAACCATCACTTCGGCATCTTCGCCAAGTGCTATCAAGGCATCTTCGCCTTTGGACGTACGGCATCTTCGCCTACTTCCCATGAGTTCGCCTACATCGACGTCTTCATCATCAAGGCGATCATCTACGAGCGACGGCGACAAGACGGTCGAGCATGGGCCATCCCCTTCGACGAAGGCGTCCTGCATGAAACTCTTTGACACCATGAAGACGGCGCCCATATTGGACTCCTACTCCGGGTCAAGCTATGCGAGCAAGCATGAGACCTTCTCTTTGACCTTGGAGGAGCGTGATGATTTTCCACATCCCACGGCATTCATCTTTGGAGGCATTACGGATGAGGAAGTTGAGCATGGAGACTATTGCACCTACACCTCTTCGACATCCACATATGACGAGATCCCCCAATTCCCATGTGAGGAGAGCCACCACCACATGAGTGATACGAGTGAATCCACCATATGTGAGCTTGAGAGCATTTCCCTTGAGAGGATGAGTGTGCCCACCACTAGCCCCACACATGAGAGCATGCCACTTCTCCTAGGTGAGGTTGAGAGCCATTTGAGTGACTCCACCAACCATACGAGTGAGAGCATCCATGAGGGAGTGAGTGAGCCACACCACTTAGTAAGTGAGGTAGTTGATAGGGCATGTGAGGCCACTATGATTTCTAACGACTTAACCTCTACTCCAATTGTGTTTTCTTTGGTGCTAGGTCTCCTACAAGAGGACATGCCTACCCTCGACGAGTCCGTCCCTCCAATGGACAAACCGATGGCCATGGTGGAAGACGATGCACCACCCACATGGTTCCATCAAGATGAAGATGAGAACGATTGGATCTTGAACACCTCACCTACAACTCATGAGTGACGCTCTAAAGGTAACATAGGTGATGGTGCTTCTTTCGTCCCACTTGTGGACTATCTTGTGAATGATTGCTTGCATGATGTTGACACACCTATTACCATGCTTCATGCTAGTGCGACTTCATCATGTCATGACTTACCTATTTATGATGAATATGATGATGAGCATGTTGAGTTGCCTAGTTGTGATGCTATGCTCCATAGTATATCATGTGAAAATTCTTTTGGTAACATCATGTTTGATAATCCTTTGAGCTTGTCATATGCTATGAGTGAGATCTCACATATTGCATCATTTCAATCTCAACATAGTAACTATGCATGCACCATTAAAGTGAATCCTATTTGCACTTGTGGCATAGATGACAAGATGATGGTCATTGGAATGTGTTTCTCTTGCGATGATATTGCCATGCTTCCTTTACATGATTTGCGCAATTCATCTAATATACCATGCCATGATCGCATTGCTCCGGATATGCATTGTTTTGGATGCTATCAATATTCTCCATGTGATGTTTCCATGAATGCTATTGAGGAGACCCCCATAGTTTCCTCATACATACTAGGAGATCTTGATGCATGCCATACCTTGCATGATTACCATGATTGTGTGCACCATATGCATTCCATGAATCACAATGATATTTCTCGTGATGCATTACACAACTTGAGTCTCCATTATGCTATACATAACAACAAACCTCTCATGATGGATGACATGTTTCTATATAACGCATCTCATTTATTTGAGCATTGGCTATTTTGTGCTAACCAACACATGCACGTGCGCATCATGATGGATGATGTGTACATATACCACGCACATACAATTTTTCCTTTGACTTTGTCTTGTGTAGGTACCTTTGCAAACTCTTCAACCTCACAATCCCATGAGTTGACGAAAAGAGCTCTTGAGAGCAACGATGATTTGGGATTCCGTGGAACCTCCTTACCACCATTCTCTTCGCGCAACCACTACGCGCATCTCTTTTACTTGGCTCTCACACGACTATGGGTTATTTACCACTTGTCACCTTATGCCCATACTATCGTGTTCACTTTGCATGTTATACCTCTTGCTATGACTTTGCCATGCAATTGTGACCCTTGCTTGCCATTACACATGATTCACCATTATGCTACTTCTATATGTATTTGCATGCTTGGTGGAGATACTTGTAGCTACTACCATGATTTCTTTGTGCCCCACGCTATTGATGCTTGTTGTGTTGGGAGAGTCATGATGTCCCATCGCTATTTACATATGGCCTCTCGCCAATACATTAATCCTAATCTGCTCATATCTTGCTTTCATGCTTGTGATATGCCATGTGCATTATTCATGTTTCCTATTTTCACACATGCCATGATTGCCATGATTACTTCTAGTATGTTGCATCCACGCAATACTAGCTTGCTTGACTTGATCACTATGATTGCTTGCTTTGTTGCATCACCCATGTTCCACTCTTACTTGCTTTCTTGGGTTGATGTCATATATGTTCATGCCATTCACATGATTCACATTGATCATTGTCATTTGTCTCCACTAGTTGCATCTCTCATCACTTGTATTGAGTGCAACAATGCTATGTTTGTTGATCTTGGAGACTTTGACACCCTTCTTGTGATGCATACTTGCTTGATTGAGCCTATTACACTTGGTTGTTCTCGCATCTTATGTCTACCTACCATGACACATTCCCTTGTACTTTCTCTTATCATAAGAATGATGCAAGCACTTGTTGGGTATTTTCCCGCACGAATGCTAGGTTTTGCATTATGGCTAACCTCATTTATTTTTCCGAGTGTTTGTCATGTTCTTTCATTTTGAAGGATTCACAAGGCGGTACCATCATGAGGCATCTTGGGCATGTGAAGGCATACACGTTGCGCGACACCAACACCTTCGAGAACATACATAAGGTGAATTCCTTCTTTGTGAGCCATCCTCACATATGCATATTGGATGGGCCATACTTTCATTGTTGTTTCCTTCTTGTTGTCTACATGATACATCTACGGGATGGAGGACCGACATTAAAGATGGACCCTATGGATTCACCACCGGTCTACCACTCTTGCCACGACATCGAGCATTGGTATGTCAAAACCCCTTTGAGACATTGCACCATAACCTTCATATTTGTTGATTGTGTGCTCACATGCCATGCTCCATGGACATATCATTCCCATAACAAATTTGCATCTTGCCCATGGATTGACTCACATTATGATTGCCCTGTTGCATTTTGTATTCCCATGTCATCCATGATATATGAGCTTGTGCATTTCCTTAGCAAATTTGTTGTGATCTTCCTTGATGGCATATTCATACATATTGATCACATTGCCAAATATCAATTGCATGATAATAGCATACACATATTGAGCATCCATTGCCATGATCATTCTCTTGATAAACCATCACACTATGACATCATTTTGCACAATGGTTGCATTGATCACATTCACAACACCTTTGTGTGCACCACAAATGCATTTGATCACATGAATGCTTTACATCTCATACTATATCATCTTGCTAAGCTTCATGTACCTTGTCACACGGACTCATTCTTACATGATGGACACTTTGTGTGCGCTAACCATTGTATTGCCAAGTGTACTTTGTGTTTGCTCATTTTGCATGTACCACATACCGGAGATACCTTGGAGTACATGGATTGCGACATGGCCTCAACTTCGTCCAACTACAAGTCCGTTCACGACTACCGTTTCCATGGTGATGAGGTTTTTGATCCGAGGTCGGATCTTTCCCAAGGGAGGGGAGATGATGCGGAGCATCCCACGATCATCCCCATGTTCACTTCGATGAGACCTCAAGTACCCACCATTGGACACAAGGTTAATTCGCTCCTCTCCGAACCTCCACTTTCTACATGCGAGACATGGCTACTACCTCAAATATATGTGCTATGCATGACCAGGAACCAAGAGGGAGGACATGGAACAGCTAGGAGCATTGGACAAGATGGCGAGGACAAGTCCGAGGATCAAACGGAGAAGCTGCTGGGAAAGCTACAGGCTCCGGACGTCCGGCCTCTACCGGACGACCGGCGACTCCCAGGCGACCAGACGACCGGAGGCCACCGGACGTCCGTGACTTCGACGACAGAAGGAAAATAGTGGAAGTCCGAAGACTTCCGGACGTCCGGACCCTCGCGAGCCACCGGACGTCCAGTAGCCGTCGGACATCCGCTACATGCTGTCTGCGCACAGTTATCGGGCCAGGGGCCCATGTATCCCTCTCCCACTTACCCCTTCGTGGCCCTAGACTATATATACTCCTCCACCTCCTCCTAGTGAGGGTTAGCTTAGTGATAGCTCATTTGATACCTAGAGCTTTGCTCATCTCATGGTTCATCTCCTTGAGAGTGACTGCGGCACCTCTTCGGAGAAGATCCACACGGATTCAAGACCTACTTCATGGAGAAGATCCCGCGGGATATCTCAAGACCTCCTCATGGAGAAGAACCGGTTACCCTTTGTATCGTCCCTTGTTGATCATAGATCTTGTATCTCTTTGTGTTTCGAGGATCTAGCATATGTGTGACTTGTTCTTGTTGGTTTGAGTGATTCTCTCGTGTTTCCCCTCGTGTTCCCCTCTCGTGTTCTTTGTGTTCATCGTGGGATCCCCTCCATTTCGTGAAAGATCGGCCATCTAGGGCTCCACCCTACATCATGCGAGCTCCTGTAGCACACTGCCACATTGCAGTTCTTGATTGGGCGGGAACGTGTGGCTCACCAGACGACAAAACAGCGGCGACAGCGGCTCGGGCGTCGGTGGGGGGCTTCTCCGGCGGTGCTCCGGCGAGGGCGAGGTGGCGGACGGATGCGGCGGTGAGTGGCTGGCGTCGTGGTGAACTCGGACAGCGGTGAGGTGTGCTCTGTGGGCGGCGACGAGCTCATGAACTCCGGAAATGGTCCGGCGGCGTCGGATGGGCTTGTTTCCCTCTCTCCGTTGCGTTTCCGTCCATGAGAAGATGTCTGAGAGGTGCGGCTGCGAGAGGCGGATCGAAGGGTGCATGAGATGAAGCTCGTACGGTCCTTACGGCGGCGGAAGGAGGCAGTGAATGGCGAAGCTCCGGACGAGATCCAAACGGCTCGGGCGTCGCGTGCGATCAAGGAAAAGAGAAGGGAAGGGCTGTTGTCGAGTGCCCTAGGGCATAGCTCGCGTGTGGCGTCTCCACGGGGCACGGGGTTGACCGGGGCGCGAGATCGATCCGGGCTCGGCCTCGGTTGCGGCGGTGGCTGCGCGTGCATCCGGCTCGAGTCGGAGGTGGAAGAAAGTGCCCCGGGGTCCACCCGTCAGCGAGAGGGGCGGCGGGTCGGGCGCGGTGTGGGTCGGGCGATGCGGCGGCTGCGTACCGCTTCGCGGGGCTGCTGGGCCGCGGGCGGTGCGGGAGTTAGGTGGGCCATGGGGTTGGCTGCTGGGCTGCGCAATGTGATGCGCGCTGCTGTATTTTTTTAATAAAACCAGCAGAAGAAACAAAATAAATAAAATACAAACACACAATATAAAATCTAAATAGAAATACCTAGACACACGGTAAATATAGCCCTACAACTATAAACTACATGAACACTAGTTCCAATACTAATGCAATTTTGTAAAATCATTTTGATGCAATAGGCCACTCACACAGCAAATAAAATCATAAATAAAATACTTCTGAGGATTTGAAAAATAGAAGGACATATCAAATCAACTCGAAAGATCATTCTGGTCATTATGAACATTTTTAAAGATAAGGGAGAAGTCATGTTATCTCCACTCCAAATATTGCATTTAGTTGCATAATGATCCAAAATTTCAAAAAGAGCAAATGATGCAATAAAAAATATGAGATGCATATGAATGATCTAATAACATCCTAATTTAGCAAAATTGGGATGTTACAAACCTACCCCCCCTTATGATGAATCTCGCCCTCGAGATTCGGGCTAGCTAGGAAATAAGTGTGGGTGCTCCTGCCTGAGATCTCCCTCTCGTTCCCACGTAGCTTCTTTCTCTGTATGATGATCCCACTGAACCTTGCATAACTTAATTATCGTGCGAGTAACTCTCTCTGCTGTCTCCAGAATCTTAATAGATTTCTCCTCTTATGTCAAATCACTCTCCAACTGAATTGCATCAAGAGGTACCGTGTCCCTCAATGGAACACCCATCATCTCTGCATGGCATTTCTTCAACTGAGATAGATGAAACACATTATGAACTCCAGACAAATACTCTGGCAACTCCAGCTGATAAGCTACCTCTCCTCTACGCTCCAAGATCATGTAAGGCCCCACAAAATATGGTGCTAACTTACCCTTAATTCCACGAAGTGGTGAAACTCGAAGATATGCACGGTCTCTTACCTCATATGTCACCTCTTTGTGCTTTGCATCTACATAACTCTTCTGCCTGGACTGTGCTATCTTCAGCCTATCACGAATCAGCTTGACCTTCTCCTTAGCATCTCTGATCAAGTCCGGTCCAAAGAACTATCGCTCTCCAACCTCAACCCACATCAACGGTGTCCTGCATTTTCTTCCATACAATACCTCAAATGGTTCCGTCTTCAGACTAGCTTGATAACTGTTATTGTATGAGAACTCTGCATAAGTTAAATTATCATCCCAACTGGACCCATAGTACAAAACACAAGCTCTCAACATATCCTCCAAAATCTGATTTACCCTCTCTATCTTCCCATCAGTCTGTGGATGGAAAGTTGTACTCAACTCCAGCCTGTTGCCCAAGGATTCATGCAACTGACGCCAAAATTTAGATGTGAACTGAGTACCTCTATCAGACAATACCTTCCTTGGAACTCCATGCAGAAAAACAATTTTAGACATATAAACTTTAGCTAGATGAGCACTAGTATAAGTAGTCTTTACCGGAATGAAGTGAGCAACCTTAGTCAAGCGATCAACAATTAGCCAAATAGAATCATAACCTGACGGAGTCCTGGGTAAACCTATAATGAAATCCATACCAATCTGATCCCATTTCCACTCAGGTATATGCAATGGTTGTAAAGAACCTACTGGCCTCTGATGTTCTGCTTTAACTCTGGCACACATCACATGTTGCAATATATCCAGCAATTTCCCTCTCCAGGCTAGGCCACCAAAATCTTTCCCTCAAGTCCAAATACATCTTAGTATTACCTGGGTGAATAGAATAAGGTGAATCATGCGCGTCCTGAAGAATCGACTTCCTGATGTTTGCATCTTGCGGTACACAAATACGCTTCTCAAACCATATGGCCCCATGTGCATCCTTATGGAAACCTTCTGCCTTACCTTTAGTCATATTCTCTATTATTGCAGCAATTTCTTTATCACCCTTTTGAGCTTCCCTGATCCTGTCAATCAAAGTAGGCTTTACCTCAAGTGTTTCCAAATATCCCTTAAGAACCATCTCCAACCTGAGATCCCTGAACTGATCACGTAACTCTTGTGGCATATCATTAATATCAACTGCATTAACATGGCTCCTACGACTCAATGCATCAGCAACAACATTAGCCTTACCCGGATGATACTGCACATTCAAATCATAATCCTTAATAAGCTCCAACCATCTCCTCTACCTGAGGTTCAAATCCTCCTGAGTCAAAATATACTTCAAGCTCTTATGATCAGTAAATATATCACAATGATTACCAATAAGATACTGCCTCCAAGTTTTCAATGCATGCACAACTGAGGATAACTCCAAATCATGTGTAGGATAATTATGCTCATGATTCTTAAGCTGACGTGAATCATATGAAACAACTTTACTTTCCCGCATCAAAACACTCCCAAGTCCTTGATGAGAAGCATCACAATATACCTGGAAGTCCTTATGTATATCAGGCAGAATTAAGACTAGTGTTGTAACCAAACGTTGCTTAAATTCCTGAAAGCTGGCTTCACATTCATGAGTCCAAACAAATTTCTTCTCCTTCTTCAACAATTCAGTCACAGGCTTTGCAATTTTAGAATAATTCTCGATAAACCTCTTGTAATAACCTGCAATACCCAAGAAGTTGCAAATCTCCCCAACTATTGTGAGTGTCTCCCACACTGTAACTATAGCAACCTTAGATGGATCAACTGCAACTCCATTACCTGATACAACATGTCCAAGGAATGCTACCTCATCGAGCCAAAAATCACATTTGCTGAACTTTTCATACAACTGATGTTCCCTCAGCTTCTCCATCACTAAACGCGGATATACCTCATGCTCTTGCTTATTCTTGGAGAACACCAATATATCATCAATGAAAACAAACACAAATTTATCCAAGAACTCCATAAACACCTTGTTCATCATATTCATGAAGTATGCAGGAGCGTTAGTCAATCCAAATGACATAACAATATATTCATACAACCCATACCTCATAGTAAAAGTAGTCTTTGGAATATCTTGCTCATGAATCTTTAATTGATGATAACCAGAACGAAGATCAAACTTACAAAACACAGTAGCTCCCTACAACTGGTCAAACAGATCATTTATCATAGGCAAGGGATACTTATTCTTAATGGATACCTCATTTAGAGAACGATAATCAACACACACCACCATCCTTCTTCTCCACAAACAAAACTGGAGCTCCCCAACGTGATGAACTTGGGTGAGTAAATCCTTGTTCCTGCAATTCCCTTATCTGCTTCTTCAATTCCTCTAACTCCCGAGGAGGCATTCTATACGGTCTCTTTGCAATATGTCAAGTGCCTGGTATTAAATCAATAAGAAACTCCATATCTCTATCTGGTGGCATACCTGGCAACTCCTCTGGAAACACATCTTGGTAGTTCCTCACAACTGGCACATCTTCCAGACTACCCCCCTTAAGAGAATTATTCTGCACTTGATTATGCTTATACTTACATACATATCTGAACCTCTTACCTCCTGGTGCACTGAGAGTAATAGATCAACTGGCACAATCAATAAGACCTTTATATTTAGTCAACCAGTCCATATCCAAAATAATATCCAGACCTTGCGACTTCAATATAATCAAATTTGTAGGAAATTCATGCTTCCTAATAGACAGGTTCAACTGGTGAAAACCAACACCTCCCATCATCTCAGCTCCTGGAGAACTCACTCTAATAGGCATACTAAGGGTTTTGGTTGGCAATCCATGTTTATCAACAAATACCATCGAAATAACTGAATGTAATACACCAGAATCAAAAAGAACAAGCGCACGTATTGAATTGGTCAAAAACTTACCAATCAATACATCAGGTTCATTGTAGACCTCCTCCACATTAACATGGTTGACATGACCCTTCTGGAAGGGGTTCGGCTTGCAGGACCCTGAGTTCTTCGCCCCCGGGCAATCTGTTGCATAGTACCCCATAGCCTTACACCTGAAGCGCTACACTTGACTCAAGTCCCTTGGCGCACGTGTAACCTGGTGGTTCTGGTTATTGTTCCCTCCATTGCCATTACCATTACCAATACCATTACCAGTACCTGTGCCATTGCCATTGTTACTCTTGTGCCCATTGTGATGATGGTGGCCATTATGGTTGTGGCCATTCTCTCCATGATGATTATGTCCATTACTTCCATGATGATGATGATGCCCATTACCTCCATTACCATGATTTGAAGTGCGTGGCTTCTGTTGTGGTCCTGAATTATACTTGTTATTATTGTTGTACTTCCTCTTGCGATTCTCTATGGCCTGCTGCTTCCCTTCTAGCATAATAGCCGTATCAATCAGATCCTGACAATTATCAAAAGTAGCCGCTGTCAATTGAATGTTCAACTCATCATTCAGGCCCTCCAAGAATTTCTCCTGCCTAGCTGCATGAGTGTTAACATCATTAGGAGCATAGCGTGCAAGATTATTAAATTCATCCACATAGGCATTAACTACGCGACCTCCCTGGCACAAACTATGAAACTCCTTTTTCAGACTCATAGCACCAGCAGAGACATGTGCAGCATGAAAAGCAGTCTGAAATTGAGTCCAAGTGACAGTAGCAATGGGATAAGTGATCATGTAGTTGTCCCACCAAGCTGCGGCAGGACCCTCCAACAAATGTGAGGCAAACATCACTCTCTCTGCATTTGTGCATCCAACCGTCTCCAGGTTCCTACTGACTCCACGGAGCCAATGATCAGCCACAATAGGTTCAGAGGAACTGGAGAACCTCTGAGGTTTCAATCTCAAGAACCTGGTAAGCATATCCATGGGTGGCGGGCTGTCGTTGTTGTTGTTCTGGTTGTTCTGGTTCTGCACAAGCAACTGGATCAGCTGCGTCTGCCCCTGAAGCAACTGTTGCATGTATGACGGTATGTCATTGCCATTGTTGTCTCCTCCTGCAGCATTGCGCCTATTATCACGCCTCGGCGGCATCTGGTGGGCAAGCATAGAAGAGTTATAGATATAATAGGGCCAAAGCTATAAATATAAATATATTCTACCCATATGCATATATTATCAAGGCAATATAAAGCAGCAAAACTCAACAACGAATAACACCAACAAACAAGCAGACAAACAAGCACAATAATATATATATATATATATATATATATATATATATATATATATATATATATATATATATAGTCGAATAATTTCGACGAGAGAAAATTTAACAAACAAGCTACCAATCAAGCAAACAATCTAGTATCTTCATACCACGAAAGTGGACATAATCAGATACACTAACACGATAACGTTGCAATATGAAACAAGCATAAATGGTGGTCTCGGCACTAGTTCCTACTTAACTGTTCAAGATACTTGGGTTAACTAATAAACAGTAAAAACTATAACTAGCTTATAAAAATAATCTTCACTCCTATGGCTTTTGTAATCAATTTTCTAGGTTCACGTCCTACAATCAACACACTGCTCTGATACCATCTGTAATGACCAAATCTCGAAGGATTTATGTCTCTATGCTTATCGTGCTAGTCCCTGGATCAAACTCGCTAGCACACACAGTAGATGAATACCAGAGTACAAGTGCATCATTTACTACAACGTATGATTGTAATGCCCAGTATGCGACTATGTCCCCCACGTGTCGAGGCACGACTTAAGGACATAAACGCATACTAGAATGATCTCAAGTACGGTATCTTTGCACAACTCATGTAAAATTCAGGGATGAAAGAGTAAAATGATAGTTGGCTTACACTCGCCACGTCACACAATGAATACAATAGCATACATCATCCAAATAACATCAGGGTCCGACTACAGACGAAATCCAAACGAAAAGATACCAATAATAACACAAGCCCGGATCCTCCTAGTAAGAACCACTACTGATCGTCGGGATAGGACACATAGTAACATCCACGCTCTTCATCGAACTCCCAGTACAGCTCTGAACCATCTCCTGCATAGTTATCAACGGTAACTGCATCTGGTGTGTGTTGAATCTGTGAGCCACAGAGGACTCAGCAATCCCGTTCCCGGGTATCAAAACTACCAAAGCCTTAGGTGTGGAAAAGGCCATAAACAAGGGTTGCAGCAAGCACTAAGCACTAGCTTACAAGTTTAGAGCGAGAAGAGAACAAGTGCCAACGATCGCCAAGTTGATCAAGAAGTGATCGTAAATACTCACGATCAAACATAACCACACCGTGTTCACTTCCCGAAGCCCTTCGGAAAGAGACCATCACGGTTACTCACGCAGGTAGTGTATTCATGAATAAGGTGTCAAGTTATCTACAACCGGATATTAACAAATTCCCATCTGCCACATAACCGCGGGCACGGCTTTCGAAAGATCAAACCCTGCAGGGATGTCCCAACTTGGCCCATCACAAGCTCACGATCCGCGGAGTCGCAACTCCAAAGTGGGAAGACCCGAGTATTCTCGGAATCCCGTGCTCAAGATATTTCGACAAAGGTAAAACTAATCCAGCAAGACCTCCCGGCGTGCCGACACCCTGATAGTAGCCTGATACGTCTCCAACGTATCTATAAATTTTTATTGTTCCATGCTATTATTTATGAAGTCTTGGATGTTTAGTGAGCTTTAACATTCACTTTTATATCATTTTTGGGACTAAACTACTAACCCAGAGGCCTAGTCCAGATTGATGTTTTTTGCCTGTTTCAGGGTTTTGCAGAAAAAGAATATCAAACGGAGTCCAAACGGATTGAAACCTTCCCGAGAGATATTTTTGGAGAAAATCACGCACGCGGAGCTTGAGCACCACGTCAGGGGACAGAGAGCTGGCCCACGAGGGTGGGGGCGCGCCCCCCTTCCCAGGGCGCGCCTCCCTACCTCGTGGCCCCCTTGAGCGTCCCCCGGTGCCCTCCTTCTTCCTATATAAGTCTACGTACCCCGGAAAATCCGAAAATAGAGCGAAAACCATAATTCCACCGCCGTACCTTCTGTTCCCGTGGAGGTCCTATCTTGGAGCCTGCTCCGGAACTCCACCGGAGGGGGATCCATCACGAAGGACTTCATCATCATCATCATCGCCCTCACCATGAGTTGTGAGTAGTTTACCACAGACCTTAGGGTCCATAGCTAGTATCTAGATGGCTTCTTCTCTCTCTCTCTGGATCTCAGTACAAAGTTCTCCTCGGCCTACGAGGAGATTTATTCGATGTAATCTCGTTCTGCGGAGTGTTTGTCGAGTCCGATGAATTGTGAGTTTATGATCAAGGTTATCTATGAAAGATATTTTGTTCTTCTCTGAATTTTTTATGTGTGCTCATAATATCCTTGCAAGTCTCTTCGAATTGTTAGTTTGGTTTGTCCTACTAGATCTATAGTTCTTGCAATGGGAGAAGTGCTTGGCTTTGGGTTCAATCTTGCGGTGTCCTTTCCCAGTGACAGTAGGGGCAGCAAGGCACGTATTGTATTGTTTCCATCGAGGGTAAAAAGATGGGGTTTATATCATATTGCTTGAGTTTATCCCTCTACATCATGTCATCTTGCTTAAGGCGTTACTCTGTTCTTATGAACTCAATACACTAGATGCATGCTGGATAGCAGTCGATGTGTGGAGTAATAGTAGTAGATGCACGCAGGAGTCGGTTTACTTGTCTCGGACGTGATGCCTATATACAATGATCGTGCCTAGATAGTCTCATAATTATTCGCTTTTCTATCAATTGCTCGACAGTAATTTGTTTACCCGCCGTAGAATATCGCTATCATGAGAGAAGCCACTAGAGAAAACTATGGCCCCCGGGTCTATTCTCAACATATCAATCTACATCTACTTTACTTTTACCGCTTTTATTTGTTGTTCTATTAAACTAAAAATACCAAAATATAAACTATCATCTCTATCACATCTCACTTTCGTAAGTGACCGTAAAGGGATTGACAACCCCTTATCGCGTTGGCTGCGAAGTTCTTATTTGTTTGTGCAGGTGCGAGGGACTCGCGCGTGGTCTCCTACTGGATTGATACCTTGGTTCTCAAAAACTGAGGGAAATACTTACGCTACTATGCTGCATCTCCCTTTCCTCTTCGAGGGAATACAACGCAAGCTCAAGAGGTAGCAAGAAGAATTTCTGGCGCCGTTGCTGGGGAGGCTTACACAAAAGGCATATACCAAGTACTTATCACAAACCCTTATCCTTTGCATTACATTTATTTACCTCTCGTTTTCCTCTCCCCCACTTCACCCTTGTCGTTTTATTTACCCTTCTTCCGCCGTGTGTTTATCGTTCGCTTGCTTCTTGTTTGCTTGTGTGTGTTGGATTGCTTGCTTGTCACTATGGCTCAGAACAATACCAAATTGTGTGACTTCTCCAATATCAACAACAATGACTTTATTAGCACTCCGATTGCTCCTATTACCGATGCTGAATCTTGTGAGACCAATGCTGCTTTGTTGAATCTTGTCATGAAAGATCAATCCTCTGGCCTTCCTAGTGAAGATGTTGCTACCCATCTAAACAACTTTGTTGATTTGTGTGATATGCAAAAGAAAAGGGATACGGATAACGATATTGTTAAATTGAAGTTATTTCCGTTTTCACTTAGAGATCGTGCTAAAACTTGGTTTTCCTCTTTGCCTAGAAATAGTATTGATTCGTGGAATAAGTGCAAAGATGCTTTTACCTCTAAGTATTTCCCTCCTGTTAAGATCATCTCTCTTAGAAATGATATTATGAATTTTAAGCAACTAGATCATGAGCATGTTGCACAAGCTTGGCAGAGAATGAAATTGATGATACGTAATTGCCCTACACTTGGTTTGAATCTATGGATGATTATGCAGAACATTTATGCTGGCTTGAATTTTGCTTCTAAAAATCTTTTAGATTCGGCCGCCGGAGGCACTTTCATGGAAACTACCTTAGGAGAAGCTACCAAACTCCTAGATAATATTATGGTTAATTATTCTCAATGGCACACCGAAAGATCTACTAGTAAAAATGTGCATGCTAACGAAGAAATTAGTGTTTTGAGTGGAAAGATGGATGAACTTATGAAATTATTTGCTGCTAAGAGTGCTTCTTCTGATCCTAATGATATGCCTTTGTCCACTTTGATTGAGAATAACAATGAATCTTCGGATTTGAATTTTGTTGGTAGGAATAATTTTGGTAACAATGCTTATAGAGGTAATTTTAATCCTAGGCCTTTTCCTAGTAATTCCTCTAATAATTTTGGTAATTCCTACAACAACTCTTATGGAAAGATGCCTTCTGAATTTGAGACTAGTGTTAAGGAGTTTATGATCTCGCAAAAGAATTTCAATGCTTTGCTTGAAGAGAAATTGCTTAAGGTTGATGAATTGGCTAGAAGTGTGGATAGATTTACTCTTGATGTTGATTCTTTGAAACTTAGATCTATCCCACCTAACCATGATATCAATGAGTCTCTCAAAGCCATGAGAATTTCCATTGATGAATGCAAAGAAAGAACCGCTAGAATGCGTGCTAAAAGAGAAGATTATTTTAAATCATGTTCTCCTAGTTATCATGAAAATAAAGATGAAGATCTGAAAGTTATTGATGTGTCTCCTATTAGATCCTTGTTTTCTATTATTAATCTTGATGAAGATAGGATTGGAGATAATTCTGCTTTAAGGTGTCCCAATGATTCAGAGTTTTTAGATCTTGATGCTAAAATTGCTAAAAGTGGGAGTGAAGAGATTAAAACTTTGCATAGTGATAAACCCACTATTTTGGATTTCAAGGGATTCAATTATGACAATTTCTCTTTGATTGATTGTATTTCCTTGTTGCAATCCGTGCTAAATTATCCGCATGCTTATAGTCAAAATAAAGCTTTCACTAAACACATAGTTGATGCTTTGATGCAATCTTATGAAGAAAAACTTGAGTTGGAAATTTCTATCCCTAGAAAGCTATATTATGAGTGGGAACCTACTATAAAAATAAAAATAAAAGATCATGAATGCTATGCTTTGTGTGATTTGGGTGCTAGTGTCTCCACTATCCCGAAAACCTTGTGTGATTTGCTAGGGTTCCATGAGCTTGATGATTGTTCTTTAAATTTGCATCTTGCGGATTCCACTATTAAGAAACCTATGGGAAGAATTAATGATGTTCTTATTGTTGCCAATAGGAATTATGTGCCCGTAGATTTCATTGTTCTTCATATAGATTGCAATCCTTCATGTCCTATTATTCTTGGTAGACCTTTCCTTAGAATGATTGGTGCAACTATTGATATGAACGAAGGAAATATTAGATTCCAATTTCCGTTAAGGAAAGGCATGGAACACTTTCCTAGAAATAAAATCAAATTACCATATGAATCTATCATGAGAGCCAGTTATGGATTGCCTTCCAAGGATGGCAATACCTAGATTTATCTTGTATCGTGCCTAGCTAGGGGCGTAAAACGATAGCGCTTGTTGGGAGGCAACCCAATTTTATGTTTTTTGTTTTTGTTGCTGTTAGGGAATAAATATTGCATCTAGCCTCTGATTAGATGTGGTTTCATGTTTTGTTTTGTGTTTGTGCCAAGTAGAACCCTTGGGAAGACTTGTGTGAAGTTTATGTGATCTTGCTGTGAAAAACAGAATCATTAGCGCTAGCTAAAGTAGTCTTCAGATTTTACTGGAGCGTGCTTTTTAGTTAATTCTTTTTGCAGATGGTTTCTAGAAAAATTCCGCAAATTTACCAATTTAGTTTGAATTTTTTGGAGTTCCAGAAGTAGGCGAAACCTGCAGATTACTACAGACTGTTCTATTTTTGACAGATTCTGTTTTTCGTGTGTTGTTTGCTTATTCCGATGCATCTATGAGTAGTATTGGAGGATATGCACCATAGAGAAGTTGGAATACAGTAGGTTTAACACCAATATAAACAAAGAAATGAATTCATTGCTGCACCTTTGAGTAGTGGTTTGCTTTCTTATACTAACGGAGCTCACGAGAATTTTTGTCTATGTTTTGTGTTGTGAAGTTTTCAAGTTTTGAGTATTGCTTTGATGGACTATGGAACAAGGAGTAGCAAAGTCCTAAGCTTGGGGATGCCCATGGCACCCCAAGTAAATTCAAGATAATCAAAAGCCTAAGCTTTGGGATGCCTCGGGAAGGCATCCCCTCTTTCGTCTTCATCCATCGATAACTATACTTGGAGCTATATTTTTTCGCAACATGTTATGTGTTTTGCTTGGAGCGTCTTGTATAATTTGAGTCTTTGCTTGTTAGTTTGTCACAATCATCCTTTTTGGACACACCTATTTGAGAGAGTTAAATATGGCCTAGAAATTGTTAGAACACTCTATGTGCTTCACTTATATCTTTTGAGTTGAATAGTTTTGCTCTAAGTGCTTCACTTATATCTTTTAGAGCACGGTGGTGGTAATATTTTGTAGAAATTTTTGAACTCTCATGCTTCACTTATATCCTTTTGAGAGTCTATTAAAACAGCATTGTAATGTGTTTAGGCTAAAGAAACTAGTCTTCACATGATAGACATCCAATGTCAATGTAGTAAAAAAATTCACACCAAGTGCATTGAATAGAATGACATGTTGGATGCTTGATAATTGTTTTGAGATATGAGGATAGTGATATTAGAGTCATGCTAGTGGAGTTATTATGAAATTGAGGAATACTTGAGTTAAGGTTAGTGATTCCCGTATCATGCACGTATGGTGAACCGCTATGTGATGAAGTTAGAGCATGAGGTATTTGTAGAGTGGCAACCTTTGTGTGGAGGTCGGGGGCGCGCGATGGTTAACTCCTACCAACCTCCCCCCTAGGAGCATGCGTTGATTGCTTTGTTTTCATGACTCGTAGATTTTTGCAATAAGTATATGAGTTCTTATGACTAATGTTGAGTCCATGGATTATACGCACTCTCACCCTTCCACCATTGCTAGCCTCTCTTGTACCGCGCAACTTTCGCTGGTGCCATAAACCCACTATATATCCTTCCTCAAAACAGCCACCATATTGTTCCTCAAAACAGCCACCATACCTACCTATCATGGCATTTCCATAGCCATTCCGAGATATATTGCCTTGCAACTTTCCACCGTTCCATTTATATGGCACGCATCATATTGTCATATTGCCATGCATGATCATGTAGTTGACATCGTAGTTGTGGCAAAGCCACCATGCATAATGTTTCATATATGTCGCTCTTGATTCATTGCATATCCTGATACACCGCCGGAGGCATTGATGTAGAGTCATACTTGTTGTAGTATCGAGTTGTAATAAAAAGTGTGATGATCATCATTATTAGAGCGTTGTCCCATGTGAGGAAAGGCCAATAAAAAAAGAGATGGCCCAAAAAAATAGAGAGGGGCTATAAAAAAATAGAAAGCCTCTCCAAAAAGAAGAGAGAAAAGAGAGAAGGGACAATTGCTACTATCTTTTTTCCACACTTGTGCTTCAAAGTAGCACCATGTTCTTCATTGTAGAGGGTCTCATGCTTAGTCACTTTCATATACTAGTGGGAATTTTCATTATAGAACTTGGCTTGTATATTCCAACGATGGCCTTCCTCAAATGCCCTAGGTCTTCGTGAGCAAGCAAGTTGGATGCACACCCACTAGTTTCTTTTGTTGAGCTTTCTTCATATTTAGCTCTAGTGCATCTGTTGCATGGCAATCCTTACTCACTCACATTTATATCTATTGATGGACATCTCCATAGCCTGTTGATACGCCTAGTCGATGTAAGACTATCTCCCTCCTTCTTTTTGTCTTCTCCACAACCACCTCTATTCCACCCATAGTGCTATATCCATGGCTCACGCTCATGTATTGTGTGAAAGTTGATAGGTTTGAAAAGATAGAGTATGAAAACAAATGCTTGGCTGAAATCGGGGTTGTGCATGATATGAATATTTTGTGTGATGAAGAGGGAGCATAGCCACACTATATGATTTTTTAGGGATAACTTGCTTTAGCCATAGTATTTTGAGAAGACATAATTGCTTTGTTAGTATGCTTGAAGGATTGCTATTTCTTATCTCAACATAGACATTTATCTTGAATCTTTCAGATCTGAACATGCATGCCACAATTAAGAGAATTACATTGAAAAACTATATTGGTTAGCATTCCACATCAAAAATTCTTTCTTTACCATTTACCTACTCGAGGACGAGCAGGAATTAAGCTTGGGGATGCTTGATACGTCTCCAACGTATCTATAATTTTTTATTGTTCCATGATATTATTTATGAAGTCTTGGATGTTTAATGGGCTTTATCATTCACTTTTATATCATTTTTGGGACTAACCTACTAACCCAAAGGCCCAGTCTAGATTGTTGTTTTTTGCCTGTTTCAGGGTTTTGCAGAAAAAGAATATCAAACGGAGTCCAAACGGAATGAAACCTTCGCGAGAGATATTTTTGGAGAAAATCACGCACGGGGAGCTTGAGAACCACGTCAGGGGACAGAGGGCTGGCCCACGAGGGTGGGGGCGCGCCCCCCTTTCCAGGGCGCGCCCCCTGCCTCGTGGCCTCCTCGAGCGTCCCCCGGTGCCCTCCTTCTTCCTATATAAGTCTACGTACCCCAGAAACTCCGAAAACAGAGCGAAAACCCTAATTCCACCGCCGTACCTTCTGTTCCCGTGGAGATCCCATCTTGGAGCCTGTTCCGGAGCTCCGCCGAAGGGGATCCATCACGGAGGCCTTCATCATCATCATCATCACCCTCACCATGAGTTGTAAGTAGTTTACCACAGACCTTCGGGTCCATAGCTAGTATCTAGATGGCTTCTTCTCTCTCTCTCTGGATCTCAATACAAAGTTCTCCTCGGCCTTCGAGGAGATCTATTCGATGTAATCTCTTTTTGTGGTGTGTTTGTCGAGATCCGATGAATTCTGAGTTTATGATCAAGGTTATCTATGAAAGATATTGGGTTCTTCCCTGAACTTTTTATGTGTGCTCATAATATCCTTGCAAGTCTCTTCGAATTATTGGTTTGGTTTGGCCTACTAGATCTATAGTTCTTGCAATGGGAGAAGTGCTTGGCTTCGGGTTCAATCTTGCGGTGTCCTTTCCCAGTGACAGTAGGGGCAGCAAGGCACGTATTGTATTGTTGCCATCGAGGATAAAAGGATGGGGTTTATATCATATTGCTTGAGTTTATCCATCTACATCATGTCATCTTGCTTAAGGCGTTACTCTGTTCTTATGAACTCAATACACTAGATGCATGCTGGATAGCGGTCGATGTGTGGAGTAATAGTAGTAGATGCAGGCATGAGTCGGTCTACTTATCTCGGACATGATGCCTATATACAATGATCATGCCTAGATAGTCTCATAATTATTCGCTTTTCTATCAATTGCTCGACAGTAATTTGTTTACCCGCCGTAGAATATCGCTATCATGAGAGAAGCCACTAGAGAAAACTATGGTCCCGGGGTCTATTCTCAACATATCAATCTACATCTACTTTACTTTTACCGCTTTTATTTGTTGTTCTATTAAACTAAAAATACCAAAAATATAAACTATCATCTCTATCAGATCTCACTTTCGTAAGTGACCGTAAAGGGATTGACAACCCCTTACCGCGTTGGTTGTGAAGTTCTTATTTGTTTGTGCAGGTGCGAGGGACTCGTGTGTGGTCTCCTACTAGATTGATACCTTGGTTCTCAAAAACTAAGGGAAATACTTACACTACCGTGTTGCATCTCCCTTTCCTCTTCGAGGGAATACAACGCAAGATCAAGAGAAAGCATAGCCGCATGTATCTCGTCTCAGGCCACGGCCGGATGAGCAGTACGTACAGTAACTGAAGATCCCAGCGAACTGGGTGGCACCGCAAGTGGCTCTAGTTTGTACCAACACTCATGAGGAGCACTGGCCCGGGGGTTGTTAATTAGGGGTAGCTAGTCCCTATGCAAGTTTTAGTTATTAGGCAAATGTAAAACCAATGTCGGGCCTTGCTGGAAAAGCTTTAAACAGAGTGAATTATCAAGGGGGTCCCATAACCCCAACCGTGTTAGGAACGCAAAAACAAGGAACATAACATCGGTTTATCGGTTCCTAGGGTGGCATGAGTGGAAAAAACACCAAGCAAGAGGCTTAGCCTTCCACCCATTACCAATATATAGGTGAATTAGTTTAACAGGTATTTATATATTGTGTTAACCCAACAACAACATCATCATGGGGCAACATCTTCAAAACTTCACCTGCAACTAACAACGCTATAAGAGGGGCTGAGTGATGCGTACTTCGCCAAACAACGGTTTGCTAGGAAGGTGGCTAGAGAGTTTCATGGCAACAATAGGAGGGCTGACAAACAGGAATAGGCATCGAGGCAATATCTAAAGAGCGAGACATCTAGCATAGGCAAAGATAGAAGTGATATTTGGGAATGGTCATCTTGCCTGGTAAGTCGTCGATGGGATAGTAAGACGGCTCCTTGAACTCAGTCTCGGCAAGATCCTCGAACACGGAATCGGCTCCCGGCTCTACCCAACACAAGAACACAACAACAGCACAATATCAAACACGGTGCAATGCACAATCAACATGATGCAAGACATAACACGGGATGGAAGTATGATGTGTGTATGCATGAGGATGCTCTTGAGCCTAAGGAGAAGATGATGGAAAATGGCTTCATCTTGGAAAACCAAGCAAGCCACTGGATAGAGGGGAAGATTTCGGTCGAAATCGATATAAAGATCACCGGAAACGGATGCAAGGTTTGCAAATGGCAAGCAAAACTGCAGTTTACGGCAACATGGCATCTTTGGAGCAAGAAATGGTTATGCTACAGCACCCAAACATGGAGACAAAGGACATGGATGTGAAATAGACATGATACTTAACAAGCATGAACTTAGAGCACACCCAAAACCTTGCTGGAACACAATTAAACAAGCATGGCAAGTTGCAATTTTTTTTACAGAATTCTCAGACTTAGTGAAAATTACAAGGCATGGCAGAATTACATCGAATAGGCATGTTTGCAAGCTTGTACAACTCAACTCAAAGCATAGCATGGCATATGAAGACACCCAACTGCAAGAAGACATATTTGAGAAGCTACTCATGGCAAGAACATTGACATAGGTTGCATGGAACACTAGCTATACTCGTGGCAAAACTGAACTTGTTGATAACATGCTGACAGAAACATTTTATAGCCTCTTGAGAGCATGAAAACAACAAGTTACAGCAAGTTATCATGCAAGCAAAAGGCATGGCAATAACATACATAACATGCTCTTCAAGAATAACCGCATTGCTACTTCTACTACATACAAGAACATGTCCCAAACACCATGACAAAAGTGCAAAAGTTTATCCAGACTTAGCAAAATCTGGGCATGCTGTCAGAAACATTTTATAGCAACTTGAGGGCCTCATAAGAACAAGCTACAGCATGGCATCATGGCAAACAAGAGCATGGATAGCTAGAGCATAACATATGCATCAAGGAACACCCACTGGACAACTCTAAACATGCACAATAATGACGGTGGCAACATGCAAACATGGCAATAAAATTAACAGATTCACACTTAGCAGAAATTTATCATCAAGATGATATCTTAACAAGCTTGTTGCACTCATTTCAAGATATATCATGGCATGAAAATGAAACCAACATGTAGAGCACCTTCCAAAGAGCAAAACGCATGTTAACACCTAGCTCATATGACACATGGATTAATATGCACAAGCAAGACAAAACATCATCTCATAACAAGTTCAGAAACTTATCAGCCAAATGCACTTTTGCAATAGAGATAAACATGACAATATGACATCTAACATGAATGCTACAGTAACCATCATGTAGAGCATTTCACAATGAACATCTAGACATATCATTCACTCCATTCGGACCAACATGCACAAAGTTACTAGCTCACGAACATGCCAACAAATTTACACAGACAACAAGTGCTAAAACAGTTTCAGCACGAAGCACTCTTGCCACGAAGATTAAGTCAAAAAGATGAACTCTAACATGCATGAAACTGATACTAACATGTAGAGCATGACGAGACGAACATTTTGACATATCATATGCGCAAATCGGAGCACCGATCACAAAGTTATCACATGCTAAAGGAGGCAAGAAAATTAGCAGATCTGGGGACTAACTGGGATTTATACCTCCCGAAAAGTCAACCCGGGACGGGGGTGTCCCGGGACGGAGAGATCCGGCAGGGATGGGGGTGTTTGGATCGTTGCACTGGTGGATCCAATCCAACCAACCAGATCGGGACGGCGGCGGCTCCGGCGGCCGGAGACGAAGGCGAGGCGGCGGTGAGCGACGGGGTCGGCGGCGAGCTGGGCGGCGGCGACCTCCGGCCGGAGCGGCGGACGACGGCGGCCCGCGGGCGCAGGCGTGGAGGCGAGATCGGCGGCGGCTGGCGGCTCGGAGGGAAGGCGCGGCGGCGGGGACCGATGCGGCGGCGAGGGCGGCAAGCTCGCTGGCGATGGGCGTCCGGCGCGGGTGGCGGAGGCGCGGGCACTTGGGAGGCTGGAGGCGTGGGGGGCGCATCGGCAGGACGAGCCGCGAGGGCCCGATCCGGGCCGGGCGGGCCCGGTGCGGCGGAACCGGCGGGAGGACGGCAACGCGCCACATGGCAGAAGCGGGCTGGGCGCGTGGCGGCGGCCGGACGCGTCCGACGCGATCCGGACGTGTACGGCGGCGCGGAGGAGGAGGAGCTAGGGTTGGATCCGTGAAAATGGACGGGGGCGTTTTTATAGGCACAGGGAGCTAGGAATATCCAAATGGGATGCGGTTTTTGCCCACACGATCACATTCCGGTGACCGAGAGGATGGGAGTGGTTGTGCTGGGTTAGTGGGCCGTTGTGGAGGGGGTCTTGGGCCAAAAGGAAGAGGAGCTTTTATCCCACTAGGTTAACCGTTGGAGTATCAAACGACCTCCAAACACAATGAAACTTGACAGGCGGCCTACACGTACTAAAACAACAACGTACGACAAGTCTCACCTCATTCCGGAAACGTTTCATGGCCACATACGAAAGAAGGACTCGGGGGTGCCACGGGCATGTGTGTGAGTGTCGGAACTCGAAACGGACAACGGGAAGAGACAAGCGGGACCGGGTGCAAGTGACAACACGAATGCAATGCAATGCACACGATAACATGACATGGATGAAATGCACACACGCACACAACAAAAACAAAGAAACCCGAAATGAAGGAAGAACCCAGAATGGAATTGATGAAGTCAACGTTGCATATATTGCCATAAATGGAAGGTATCACATATGGGGTGTTACAAACTGTCCTCCACTACCAAAAGATCTCGTCTCGAGATCTAGGACTGAAAGAAGGCAGGATACTCAGAACGGAGAAGATCTTCTCGTTCCCATGTAGCTTCTCGGTCGGTATAGTGTGACCACTTCACTTTCAAGAATTTGATGGACTTGTTGCGGGTCTTGCGTTCAGTTTCTTCAAGGATAGCAACAGGGTGCTCACGATACGACAAGTCTTGTTAAAGATCAATCTCTTCGAACAGAATGGTGCGTTCAGGCATCTTGAAGCACCTGCGGAGTTGAGACACGTGAAACACATCATGCACATTTTCAAAGTTGGAGGGAAGCTCGAGTTGGTAGGCTAGATTGCCTCTCTTGCCAAGAATCTTGAAAGGGCCAACGTATCTTGGAGCAAGCTTGCCCTTGATACCGAACCTCTGAGTGCCCTTCATGGGAGAAACACGGAGATAGACATGGTCTCCAATGTCGAAAGCCAAGTCATGATGCTTGCCGTCATAGTAGCTCTTTTGACGCGATTGCGCGGCTTTGAGACTCTCACGTATGACTTTGCACATTTCTTCGGCTTCTGAGATCAAGTCATTTCCAAGGAGTTGACGTTCACCAGTCTCGGGCCAGTTGAGAGGGGTATGGCACTTTCTGCCATAGAGGATTTCAAAAGGAGCTTTGCCGGCACTTGCTTGGAAACTGTTGTTGTAGGAGAATTCGGCAAATGGAAGGCAATATTCCCATTTCATACCGAAGGAGATGACACAAGCGCTTCGCATATCTTCAAGGATCTGGTTCACTCTTTCGACTTGACCACTGGTCTGAGGGTGAAACGCAGTGCTGAAGCGAATCTTTGTGCCCATGGCTGACTGAAAAGAATCCCAGAACTTGGAGGTGAACAAGCTTCCACAGTCTGAGGAGATCACTTGAGGAATACCATGCAAAGAGACAAATCTGGAGGTATACAGCTCTGCCAGTTGTGCTGCGTTGATGGATTCTTTGACTGGAAGAAAATAAGCTACTTTAGTTAGCTTGTCAATCACCACAAAGATAGCATCATTTCCCTTCTTGGACTTGGGAAAACCGGTGACGAAATCCATCTCAATGTGATCGAATTTCCACTCGGGAATAGGTAGAGGTTGACGGAGTCCGGCTGGATGTTGATGCTCTGCCTTCACTCTTCTGCAGACATCACATTCATTCACGAATTGGGCAATCTCCCTTTTCATGCGAGTCCACCAATACGATTGCCTGAGGTCTAGGTACATCTTTGAACTTCCTGGATGTATCGAGAGAAGTGAGTCATGTGCTTCGTTCATTATTAGCTTCCTGAGATCACCTTTGGGAACCACAATCTTGTCCTCAAAGAACAAGGTGTCTTTCTCATCAATGCGATAGCACTTGTACTTGGGAGTACCCTTAGCAATACAATGTTTCACTTTCTGCACCATAGCATCACTGAGTTGGGCCTCACGGATTTGATCTTCCAAGGTAGGAGCAACTTGAAGGTTTGCAAGAAAGCCTTGCGGAACGACTTGGAGGTTGAGCTTCCTGAATGATTCACAAAGTTTAGGATGGAATGGTTTGAGAAGGAGACTGTTGCAATACGCCTTTCTGCTCAAGGCATCTGCAATGACATTGGCCTTGCCAGGAGTATACTCAATGCTTGGATCGTACTCTTGAATCATCTCAACCCAACGAGTCTGGCGAAGGTTAAGGTTTGGCTGAGTGAAGATGTACTTCAAGATCTTGTGATCAGTGAAGATGTCCACTTTTCTGCCCAATAGAAGGTGTCTCCACGTGATCAAGGCATGAACAACTGCTGCTAACTCAAGATCATGTGTGGGGTAATTCTTCTCACTTGGTTTCAGCTGATGTGAAGTGTATGCCATAATCTTCTTGTCTTGTATGAGAACACCACCAAGACCTTGCAATGAAGCATCACAAAAGACTTCATAAGGCTTGGACTCATCCGGAGGAGTAAGAACTGGAGCAGAAATGAGCTTCTCTTTGAGTGTCTTGAATGCCACATCACAATCGGGAGTCCACGAGTACTTGACGTTCTTCTGCAACAGGTTGGAAAGAGGCTTGGCAATCTTGGAGAAGTTCTTAACGAACCTTCTGCAATAGCTAGCGAGACCAAGGAAGCTTCGGAGATGCTTGACATTCTACGGAGGTTCCCAGTTGACAATAGCTTCAACCTTCTCGGGGTTCACAGAAATGCCCTCGGCAGAGATAATATGGCCAAGATAGAGGACTTTATCCAGCCAGAATTCGCATTTGGAGAACTTCGCATAGAACTTGTGTTCATGGAGCCTGTCAAGGACCAAATGGAGGTGCTTGGCATGGTCTTCTTCATTCTTGGAGAATACCAAGATATCATCCAGATAGACGAGAACGAATTCATTGGTGTAGGGGTTGAATATGAAGTGCATCATCCGAGAGAAAGTGGGTGGACCATTTGCAAGGTCGTAAGACATGACCGTGTATTCATAGGAGCCATAGCTTATTCTGAATGCGGTCTTGGGAATATCCTCTTCACGGATACGAATCTGATGGTAACCCATCCGGAAATCGAGCTTCGAGAACACCTTTGCTCCTTTAAGCTACTCAAACTATTCATTGATATTGGGGAGCGGGTACTTATTCTTTATTGTCTTCTTGTTCAATGGCCGGTAATCAACGCAAAGGCGTTTCGTACCATCCTTCTTCTTGACAAATAGAACACCACAGCCCAAAGGAGAGGTACTAGGCCTGATTAGACCCATATGTTCTTGCTCATCGAGTTGTTTCTTCAGCTCCTTCAACTCGTCAGGAGAAAGCTTGTACGGACACCGACATGCTGGCTCGGTACCGGGTTCAAGTTCAATGACGAATTCAACTTGACGATGGGGAGGCATGCCTGGAAGCTCTTCAGGGAATGCATCCTCATATTCACGAACCACCCGAATATGAGAAATGGCATTAATCTCGCCCTTGTCGTTGAGAGAAAATAGCCTAATTGTGTTATCTCGAGCTGCGAAGATAATCACATCTTCGTCAGGGTGAGTTAGCTTCACATCCTTGTGTGCACAATCAATATTTGCGTCATGCTTGGAGAGCCAATCCATCCCAAGAATAAGATCAATGTCGGAGTTGCCGAGAACAACCGAGGAAACCAGAAAACTGTAATCACCCATATGAATAGATATATCCGGAACATGCACCCGAGAGGACATTTGCAATCCAGGAGAAATAATGTTCAAAGGCTTTGGCAACACTTGAGTGACGAATTCATGCTTGGCAACAAATGGTCTTGAAATGAAAGAAAGCGTTGCACCCGAATCAAACTAAACTTTTGCAGGAATTGAGTTAACTGGAAGATTACCAATTATCACATCAGAAGAATTCTCTGCTTGAGCTGCATTCATCAGATTCACTCTTGCAACCTTGGGATTGTGCTTGACAATAGCATTGCTAACAGGTGGAGGAGGCGGAAGGCGCCTTGGGTCGGGACACTTGTTGGAATAGTGACCCTTCTGGCCACACTTGTTGCAAGTAACTTTTGAAAGAGGCCGATGATAAGGACCACTTGATCTTGAAGCTTGGAACTGAGGCTTGGACTGATTACTTAGGTTGGGTGGGTGTGAGAATCCACGACCACCTGAGTGCTTGTTGTTGCTTGGAGGACGGAGCACCGGAGGAGGCGGTAGCCAGAACTTCTGCTACTTGGCAACCACTTGAGAGGAAGAGGAGGAGTGGACAGCATCTCTAATCCTCTTTTTGGAAGCTTCACACTTGAGCTGAGCTACCTCTTGCTTGAGAGCCATATTGTAGAATTGATCAAATTCATCCGGCTCGAACAAGGTGAGAGCAAGTTGGAGTTCATCTTTCAGACCACCTCGTAACTGATATATCTTGCTCTTGGCATCGGGGATGTCTTGCTTCGCATAACGGGCAAGATGCTGGAACTTGACATTGTATTGATAGACGGACATGGTGCCTTGCTTCAGGTTGCGAAATTGCTCACGCATGCCTTCAATGACACTGGTTGGGATGTGATGAGAGCGGAAATCTTTGCAGAAGTCAGTCCACGAGATCTCACGATCACCTCTGGAATCTTTGTATAGTTGCCACCAATCAGCAGCTTGATCTTTGAGTTAGAA
This sequence comes from Secale cereale, assembly GCA_902687465.1. Classification (NCBI taxonomy): domain Eukaryota; kingdom Viridiplantae; phylum Streptophyta; class Magnoliopsida; order Poales; family Poaceae; genus Secale; species Secale cereale. The sequence goes on along the minus strand of LR738715.1, from coordinate 380,013,168 downwards.
AGTGGCAAACTTGACATAATCCTCAGGTCTCACGTTACTGCATTTAAAGTGCTTTTTGATGTCTGTGATCCAATCTTCAGCATCTAGCGGGTCCACACAGTAACTGAACGACTTCGGTTGGTTTGACAGGAATTGGTTCATTGTCGTAAAGTGAGGTTGATTGAACAGATTGCCTTGGCCTTGGTTCAAATGATTGCCTTGATTTGCTTGGTTGGCTTGAAAATTCTGCATCATTTGCATGAGCATCTGAGTGTTCTGGTTGGTCGCTTGCATAATTGCTCTCCATGCCTCAGACAGAGGAGGAGGGGAAGGAGGACGTTCAGGAGGACGCTCTTCTTCACCCTCTTGGTTAGGGTTGGGAACCTTCTTGGGAGCCATCCTGAATATGATGACAACCGTTAGCCATTGATGCAAAATAGATAAGCTGAACCAATGGCTAGATGTTTGCAATATAAGTCTTCACAATGAACATTTGAATAAAATTAACGAATGAATTCCACAGTTTAATGGTACAACAATCTTATCGACTTGGGAGAACAAAAGACAGAATAAAACAACAAGGTGCAGATGGAACAAATACATGATAGAAGTTTCGTCCCACATGTTCGTGTTGAATGCCCCATGGAGCGTGTTACAAAGGGTGTTGCAATCCCCGGGTCAGCATAGCCAAGGACCCTTTAAGATCTCCCAATTGGAACAGCGCCCATGAAACCTCTTCACTCGATGTTGAACCCCAAACCTCAAACCATGCACTAGTTGGAAGAATGCCTACGAGCTACTTGAATAACCCACCTATTAATTTCCGAAGTTTTCCGGTTATGCAATCTGGTGTTGGGGATACAGGGGAAGCATCGCGCACTCAACTCTAAACCTACATCTAGCTGTATCCATCCGTCAACACATAACCAGTCATCCTCGGAAACTGTTTACCTCGGACCTTCGAAACGAATCCGTTATACTAGTTGTGGCAATACTCCCGAACTATCTCCCCAGTACAGGGTGACGTCGGGGTTATCTCACCACTAACCGCATAGAAGAGTTTTCTATGTCGGCCGGCTTAAGTATTCTAGAACCGCTACGATACATTTGTGACGACAACACCTCAGAGCTCAACTTCCCGGGAAACTGCCACAACCCCTAAATGATAGGAGGCATCGAGAACAATGTTCTCGTCACAAAGATATCGGAACAATCCAAACAATACTCGCGTGATCCTAAAAAATATTTAGTGAAATTTTTGAGAGTAGAGGAGATAGAACAACATCAGGAGTCCTCACCAGAGCGATGAAGGGGTGAGGAGTAAAAAGAAATCCTACTCTCCGATATATATATATATATATATAGGACTCAAAACATATTTTGTGTGTGTGCCTAGACTCAACCGTCAACGATTCGATCAATCAGGGGGCTCCTAGGTTGGAGAAGGCTCTGAATACCAACTTGTAATGCCCAATATGCGGCTATGTCCCCCACATGTCGAGGCACGACTTAAGGACATAAACGCATACTAGAATGATCTCAAGTATGGTATCTTTGAACAACTCATGTAAAATTCAGGGATGAAAGAGTAAAATGATAGTTGGCTTACACTCGCCATGTCACACAATGAATACAATAACATACATCATCCAAATAACATCAGGGTCTGACTACGGACGAAATCCAAACGAAAAGATACCAAAAACAACACAAGCCCGGATCCTCCTAGTAAGAACCACTACTAATCGTCGGGATAGGATACATAGTAACGTCCACGCTCTTCATCAAACTCCCAGTACAACTCTGAACCATCTCCTGCATAGTTCTCAATGGTACCTACATCTGGTGTGTGTTGAATCTATGAGCCACACAGGACTCAGCAATCCCGTTCCTGGGTATCAAAACTACGAAATCCTTAGGTGTGGAATAGGCCATAAACAAGGGTTGCAGCAAGCACTAAGCACTAGCTTACGAGTTTAGAGCGAGAAGAGAACAAGTGCCAATGATCGCCAAGTTATCTACAACTGGATATTAACAAATTCCCATCTGCCACATAATCGCGAGCACGGCTTTCGAAAGATCAAACCTGCAGGAGTGCCCCAATTTAGCCCATCACAAGCTCACTATCCGCGGAGTCGCAACTCCAAAGTGGGAAGATCCGAGTATTCTCGGAATCCCGTGCTCAAGATATTTCGACAAAGGTAAAACTAATCCAGCAAGACCTCCCGGCGTGTCGACACCCTGATAGTAGCCGAGGGCGTCCGGCGCGGCGGCGGCGGAGCGCGCCGGCGCGGGAGGCGGAGGCGCGGGCGCCTGGGCGGCTGGAGGCGCGGGGGGGGGGGCGTCAGCGGGACGGGCCGCGGGTGCCCGATCCGGGCCGCGCGGGCCTGGTGCGGCAAAACCGGTGGGAGGACGGCGGCGCGCCACATGGCGGAAGCGGACTGGGCGCGGGGCGGCGGCTGATGCGTCTAGCGCGATCCGGACGTGTCTGGCGGCGCGGAGGAGGAGGAGCTAGGGTTGGATCCGTGAAAATGGACGGGGGGACGTTTTTATAGGCATAGGGAGCTAGGAATGTCCAAATGGGGTGCGGTTTTCGCCCACACGATCACGATCCAACGACCGAGAGGATGGGAGTAGTTGTGCTGCGTTAGTGAGCTTTTGTGGAAGGGGTCTTGGGCCAAAAGGAAGAGGATCTTTTAGCCCACTAGGTTAATCGTTGGAGTATCAAACGACCTCCAAATGCGATGAAACTTGACAGGCGGCCTACACGTACTAAAACGACAACATACGACAAGTCTCACCTCATTCCGGGAACATTTCATGGCCACATATGAAAGAAGGACTCGGGGGTGCCACGGGCACGTGTGTGAGTGTCGGAACTCGAAACGGACAATGCGAAGAGACGAGCGGGACTGGGTGCAAGTGACAACACGAATTCAATGCAATGCACACGATAACATGACATGGATGAAATGCACACACGCACACGTCAAAAACAAAGAAACCCGAAATGAAGGAAGAGCCCAGAATGGAATTGATGAAGTCAATGTTGCATATATTGCCATAAATGGAAGGCACATATGGGGTGTTACAATGATCCAGAATGTATAAAATAAAACAGTCTACATAGCTCATGGCTAGCTCTTATTCAATCACACAGCGAAAAGTAGTAGAAAATAACGATGAGTCCCATCATAGACCAACTGGCAATGCTGAGTGCAAACTCACGACCCTAAGGGTACCTTACTCCTCGTCTGAAAATCCTGCAACATGAGACGTTGCAGCCGTATAGGTCAATACATTGAATGTATTGGCAAGTTATACAGGAGAAGTAATAAAGTAGACCTACATGTATATGCATAGAACAACAAAGGAAGGCTTGTGGGTTTATTTTGCAGAATGCTGATTTTGTCCTCATAACTACCTAATAGTCAATTTTTCATTTTGTTATTTTATTACTACAATTAATTGCACAAGGTTGAGTTGGCAAAATCAACTCCAACCAACCCACTTATTAAGTTGACCACAAATATTATTAAGTATCACAACTGTCAAGATCATCCAATAACTGTGATGGCATAGTGGCTCCAAATGTCCATAACTAGGGACACGGCTTATCATGATTATTCTTTAATACTCTGTAGAGTTTTGTACGCTTTACTCCCTGGACCCAATCCGAAGATTGAGACGAAGTCTTTCAGAAGAGGTTCCCTTAACCACCTGACGGCCACATCCCATCTATATAAGCTACATCTGTCGACAATGTCTGGGCCAAGGGTTCCAACAACTGATCAACTAAGCTAGAGCCCATTTAGCCAATGGTCGCACATGGAAGCTACTAGTCACTAAGTCCATCTGATCTTTTTGAACCTGGGCGGCATTCCACTTAGGGTGCACTCTCATGGGCGCATGGCCTTAGAAAAGGTGCAAGACCCCATGATGCCTTCCATCAACACCAAACAATACCACTTCCGCCCAGGGGTGAATTAAGCCCTGAATTACTACTTAGTTTGTTAAATATTAATAATCCTCACATAATCTCAATGTATACAGGAACCAACCCCGTCTACAAGCATAGCAAAATTATACCTACCACGATTTGCAAAGACGGGAGATAGCTCAACAATATAGTTCAAAATATAATAATCCTATTATGCATAAATTTTATAGTGTGATATAAACTACAATGCATACGAAAACAATAGGTAAAGGATGATCAACATGTGGTTCTACTTCAAAAAGTCACACTCCGCACAATAGCTCGCGTTGCACTCCGGACAATCTACACGTTTCACACAATATAACAAATCAATCACTGAAACTCAAATAAAGCCAAAATAGAGCCAACAACAAGAAAATCATTTTTAAATTCAAAAACAGCAGCAAGACAACATGTATAGATCACCTCTAACACCCCGAGACCGGTGCGCCACGTGTCAGCCAGTTATTCGTTGCCTTTGCCATGTCTTCTGCTTGCGTGTTGCATCTTTGCCTTGTCATCTTGTGTGTTGCATCAGCATGTTTTCGAAACTTGCATCCGTCCGAGTTCCCTCGTCCTCTCCGTTGTCCGTTCTGAGCCCAGACACACTTGCACGCGCCCGCGGCGCCTCCGAATATTTATTTTATGAGTGGTCGAAAAACGTTCTCGGAATGGGTTGAAACTTGGCGTGTGGTCTTATTATAGCATAGGTAGACCGCATGTCAATTTTCGTCGCATTCGGAGTTCGTTTGATAGCCCAACGGATATTTATAGCGGCACTAGTCGCTGGTTATTTCGTCGGATGTTTTCGGTCTCCGAAAACTCCCGCGGGCCTCTCCCTCTCTTCTCTTCCCTAAGCCCAAGGCCTTCTACACAGCCCACCTAGGCCCAACCTACTTCCCCCTCCGCTCGGAGCCGCACGATCTAGATCGTACAGCTCGAAACGGAGCTAAAACCCCCAAACCCTAGGCTTTTCCCTATATAAAGGCCCCTCCATGCCAAAAATGGGCAGCCTAGCTTCTTCCCCTACCTCCCAGCCTCCTCCACCTCAAAATCCGCGCCCCGGCCTCCATTTCCGCGCCCAGCCACCTCCATCCCGCCACTTGGCGCGCCCGGAGTGGCCAGCCGCCGCCGCATCTCCCTCCTGGCCAACCAGCGGCTGCCAGCTGGCCGAGCCACGTCGTCCCACCGCGCCGGGTCTGTGAAAGCCCGCGCCTGGCCCGCCCAGGCCGCGAGTGGGCCGCCGCGTCTGCGCTCCCGCGCCCCGAGCCCCCCGTCTGCGCTCCCTCGCCCCGCTCGATCTGGTCCGGCGGGATGCCGAGCGCGTTGACCCCGCCGCCGATAACTTCCTCCGCCGCCGGCGCCTTCCACGAGGTCGCCCCCGTCGCCCCTCCGCGTCGTCAAGCACCGCCGCCGCCGGAGTCTTCCACGAGCTCGCCGCCTCGCCTCATCGGCCTCCGCCGCCGGTAACCGCCCCCAGCAGCTCGCCGGAGCTTCTCCTCCAGCTGGATCGGGGCCCCCGCTGCCGCCGGCCTTCCGTCCTCCTATGGATCGGGCCGGATCTGCCTCCGCGACCCGCTCCGCGTTGACCCTCTCACTGCCAGTGGACCCGGATCCACTCTGCAACCCGATTTGCTTCTTCCTCTGTGACACTGCCACGCGGGCCCGCTCATCAGAAGTGTCCGCAGCCTCTGGACAATGTTCGTTTCCCATGAGGTAGTTTTCTTCTAAGTCCCTAAAAGTGCATATTATGTTGCTATGTTTGCATGGTGATATCTTTTTGTGTGGTGATCCAAATTGAGTGTATGATATGTCAAAATGATCGTGGTGATATGCTCTACAGTTTGTTCCATTGTG
>LR738715.1:379977145-380007343 GCA_902687465.1 Secale cereale | reverse complement strand
CCCCAGCAGCTCGCCGGAGCTTCTCCTCCAGCTGGATCGGGGCCCCCGCTGCCGCCGGCCTTCCGTCCTCCTATGGATCGGGCCGGATCTGCCTCCGCGACCCGCTCCGCGTTGACCCTCTCACTGCCAGTGGACCCGGATCCACTCTGCAACCCGATTTGCTTCTTCCTCTGTGACACTGCCACGCGGGCTCGCTCATCAGAAGTGTCCGCAGCCTCTGGACAATGTTCGTTTCCCATGAGGTAGTTTTCTTCTAAGTCCCTAAAAGTGCATATTATGTTGCTATGTTTGCATGGTGATATCTTTTTGTGTGGTGATCCAAATTGAGTGTATGATATGTCAAAATGATCGTGGTGATATGCTCTACAGTTTGTTCCATTGTGCCATGCTTCTTTGACTTCATCTAGATGCTCTAATCTCTGTTGCAAGAGTGCTACTTGTTTTAAACTGCTGCTACTTGTTATTTTGTTGCTATGTTTGAGGTGTGATAACTTGGTGCATGTTTATCCAAATGAAGCAAATGATATGTCCAAATGTTCATCATGAGATGCTCTACATGTTGGTTGTTATAGCATGCATGTTAGAGTTCGTATTGCCATGTTTATCTCTATTGCAAAATTGCATGTGGCTGTTAGGTTTTGTAACTTGTTACGAGATGCCTAGTTGAGGAGCTCGTTGCTATTGTTGTGTTTGTCCCCTTGTCACATGCCTAGATGTTTTATAATCTCCATGATGTGTTCTTTGCTGTGCTGCAAACCAATTGCCATGATATGCCTTGAGGTGACTTATAAATGCTTACAAACATGCCATGCCAACTTAAATGTTTTAACACTTAGTGAAATTTCACAAGTCTGGAATCTGTTTTATCATGATGCTATGTTTGCTTAATGCCATAGGTAAATCCATGTTAGTTTTGGGGTGGACATTGATCATTCCTTGTTGTATATGTTGTTGTCTATCCATCCATGTCCTCACTTGCTCATTTGGGTTGCTGTAGCTTATTTAATTCTTGCTCCCAAGTTGCTATAAAATATTACTGTCAGGTTTTTATTGTCATGATCAAAATGTTGTAGCTTGTTGCTATTGATCCATGCCTCCTATGGAGATGCTCCAATGGAGTTGTTTGTTGTAGGATATGTCTACTTAATTTCCATGCTTCTTGTCACCATGTTTGAGTGCTGTAGAAATATATATTTCTTGCTCCAAAGTTGCTACGTGGCTGTTAACTTCAGCTTGTTGTTATATCTTGTTTCATGTGTATCATTTAGCCCGTTGCTCCGTTTTGGGTGTGCTGTATATGAAACTTGTGTGATTTTGCATGTAGAATCATAATATAATATTGTTTTCATGTTTGGAGTGAGTTTGCTTGATGTTTGGGTGCATCTTGCACCGTTGCCATGCTTGTCTTGTTTTGCTCATATCTTCTAGGCCGTAGCTCCGAATTAAACAAACTTTATATGAAACTTGACTAGAATTTCGTGTAGATCATCATGGTGCATGTTAACTTAATATTTAGCAACTTTAACTTAAGGTTTGTTCAGATCTGGACTAATTTCAAACTATGCATATGAGGACTTACCGGTTTTGTCTTAAGTAGTTTCCGGCCTCATTTAAACTTGTTGTTCTTATGTTGTTTCTCTATGCATCATACATTGCCATGTTTTGCATCCTAAATAGTCTTGTATTGCATAATACTTGCTTGAGCATATTGTCATGTTCTTGTGTTGTTTTCCTGTGCTTCCTACCTTGCTATGTTTTGCTTCCTGTATAGACTTGTCTTGCATCATACCTTGCCATGCATTGCATCATATATAGTCTTGTGTTGTTTTCTGTGCTTCCTACCTTGCCATGTATTACTTCCTGTATAGACTTGTCTTGCATCATACCTTGCCATGTGTTGCATCATATATAGACTGTGTTGTTTTCCTGTGCTTCCTACCTTGCCATGTTTTGCTTCCTGTATAGACTTGTAGTGCTTCCTATATAGAGCTGTATTGCATCATACTTGGATGAGCATATTGTAATGTTCTTGTGTTGTGTGTTTACCGTATTGCTTGATTCTTCTCGTTAGTGCTTGTTCCGTTGCGTTTGTGAGGATTCGTTCGTCTACCCGTGGTTCTCCTTCAAGGCTTCTTCTCCGTCTTCTTCACGGATCCGTTCTTCTTCCTTGCAGGATCTCAGGCAAGATGACCATACCCTTGGATACCTTTACTATCATTGCCATTGCTTAGTTGTCTCGATGCTATCGTTATATGTCGTGTTACCCATCATTATTGTCAGCCCCTCTCCTTGTTGCCATGAAACCTCTAATCTTTGGAACCTTCCTAGCAAAACCATTGTTTGGCTATGTTACCGCTTGCTCAGCCCCTCTTATAGCGTTGTTAGTTGCAGGTGAAGATGAAGATCGTTCTAGGTGGGAACTTGTTGTTGGAATATCACAATATCTATTATTATTATTATTATTAACACACCTATATACTGGGCATGGGTGGAAGGCTTGGCCTTTTGCTTGGTGTTTTGTTCCACTCATTCCACCTTAGGCGCCGATAAACCGGCATTATGTTCCTTGATTTTGCGTTCCTTACACGGTTGGGTATATGGGGACCCCTTGACACTTCGTCTTTGAATAAAACTCCTCCAGCAAGGCCCAACATTGTTTTATTTTGTTCATCATAATAACTTATTTAATTAATTAATTAAATTGCATAAGGGGGACGCTCCTTGAGATTATTTTCTACATAGCGGGGGGCCAGTGCTGATGGTGTTGGTCCCAAACGGGGGTGCTGCGGGGCCACCTTGGGGAAACCCGAGGGCTGGTTTTACTCGTAGCTTCTCCCATCCGGTTGTGGCCTGAGACGAGATACGCGCGGCTACTATCAGGGTGTCGGCACGCCGGGAGGTCTTGCTGGACTTGTTTTTCTATTGTCGAAATGTCTTGTGCACCGGGATGCCGAGCCTGATCGGATTTCCCTAAGATAAGGGGTGATGATATTATATTTATCACTTCAGCTGATCGTGAGAGCTTGTGATGGGCTAATTGGGACACCCCTGCAGGGTTATGATCTTTCGAAAGCCGTGCCCGCGGTTATGTGGCAGATTGGAATTTGTTAATGTCCGGTTGTAGAAAACTTGACAGAGGATCCGAAGTAAAACACACAACTGTGTGAGTAACCGTGACCGTCTCTTTTCACTTTGAGAAGAGAACACGGTGGGGTTATGTTTGACTCGTAGGTAGTTCAGGATCTTTAGCGATCACTACTAGTTGCGACCGTTTGCTTAGATGCTCATCTTATTCTTGTACTTGTAAGTTAGCCACCATACTTTTGCTTAGCCGCTGCTGCAACCTCACCACTTTACCTCTTCCTACCTATTAAGCTTTGATAGTCTTGTTACCCATGGTTATGGGATTGCTGAGTCCTCGTGGCTCACAGATACTACAACAACAGTTGCAGGTGCAGGTTTCCGATGACTTGACGTGAGAGCGATGTCGTTGTGTTGGAGTTCTTCTTCTTCTTCTTCTTCAGTCTTGGGTTAGGTTCCGGGTCAGCAGCCTGGGATAGCAGATGGATGTCTTTGTGCTTTTCTTGTTTGTATCCGTAGACGGATACTTTGTATTGGTGTTGTTGTATTCATGTGACTTGTATGTATTGTTTTATCCCCCATGTATGTATGTAATGGTACGATGTAATGATATCCATCTTGCTAAGTGCCCGAAATGCGGTTGTGCCCCAATCACGTAAGTGTCACATGATCGGGATAGAATCGCATCTTGGGCCTGACAAGTTGGTATCAGAGCCTCGACCGACCATAGGAGCCCCCTTGATTGATTGTAGCTTGGCCATTGTTGAGTCTAGCAGAAAACTTTTTCGGAGTCTAGTTATATCGGAGAGTAGGAATACTTTTTACTCCCCTGCCCCTTCGTCGCTCTGGTGAGGAATCTTGACGTAGGTGTTTTGAATTACTCCTCTTCCCCTTCAAATTTTTTTTAGGATCACGTGGTTAGTTTTCGTTTGTTGCGTTGTTAGTTCTTTCATCTCGTGCATCTCTCGTCAAGTGTTTCAACCCTCTTCTTCTTTGCAAGTTCAACCTTCAGTTTTTTTCAACCGACGGTGTTTTCCCCGTTCGTTGTGGTCTTTTCTTTTCCCACCCACACACCCTTTTTGCTTCTCGGAGCCGGAGCCCTTAATCGAGTATCCATCGTAAATCCTTTGCATTCTTTCCTCAATTATTTCATCTGGTGGATTCTCGTCTAGTTCATCACCCTTCATCTCTTTCTTCTCCCGATGAATTCTCCTCTTGGTCGATATTCTTCACCTCTTCTCCTTTTCCGGTGGTTCCAATTCAATTTGTATTCGGTGCTCATCATATTCTTTCATCAGCTCAGATGTTTCCAATTTCTCGTTCGCCTCTCGCCTTTCAATTATCCCGGAGTTCCAAAGAAATCTCAGGAGATTCATCTGTGTTCTAATTCATTCGAGGTTGTCACCTCCTTTGAGTCTTTTAATCGTTCCGGTGCATCATTGTAATGCCCAGGATGGGACTATACCTCCTACGTGTCGAGGCACGACTTAAAGATATAAGCCCATCCTAGAATGATCTCAAGTTTGGTATCTTTGCACGACTCATGTAAAAGAGGGATTAAATTGCAAAAGGAGATAGTTGGCTTACACTCGCCACTTCACACAATACAATACATAAGCAATCATCATTCAAAACATCACAACCTGACTACGGGTGAAGATCCAAAGAAAGATACCAAAACAACATAAAGCCACAGGTCAGGATCGAATCCTAGTAGAAACCACTACTGATCGTCGAAAACGTCACAAGCATACGGCCAAACTCATCATCGAGCTCCTGGTGGAGTACTGATCCAACTCCTGCATCAAACTCGGCTGAACCTGCATCTGGTGTGGTGAAGTAACTGTGAGCCACAGAGGACTCAGCAATCCCGTTCCCGGGTAACACGACTATTTAAGCCTTGGGTGTGGAACAAGGCTGAAGAAAGAATAAGAGGTGAAGGAACAACAAGAGTCTGCAGCAGCAACTAGCACTAGCTTACGTAATAGAGAGCGAGAAGAGAAGTGCCTCGGTCGAGAGATGATCACGAAGTGATCCTAGCTAAAGCTCATCAAACATAACCCCACCGTGTTCAACTCACGAATCCCTATTCGGAAATTGACAGTCACGGTACACACGCTGGTAGTGTATTGAAACATTGTGTCAAGTTATCTACAACCGAATATTAACAAGCTCCCATCTGCCACATAACCGCGGGCACGGCTTTCGAAAGTTCAAACCCTGCAGGGGTGTTCCAACTTGACCCATTACAAGCCCATGATCCGCGGAGTCGCAACTCCATAGGTGGGAAGACCCGAGTATTCTCGGAATCCCGTGCTCAAGTTAAACCGAACTAAGGTAAGGCTAATCCAGCAAATCCTCCCGGCGTGTCGACACCCTGATAGGTAGCCGCGCGTATCTAGTCTCAGGACACGACCGGATGGGCGAAGCTACGGGTTTTTACCAAACCTCGAGTTTCCTCGTGGTGGCCCCGCAGGCTCCCCGTTTCGGACCAACACTCATGTGGAGCACTGGCCCGGGGTTGTGGAATTAAAATAAAAGAGGGTTTGCAAGGCCCTTATGCAAGTTTTATTAGTTTATTATTAGGCAAATAGTACCAATGTTGGGACTTGCTGGAAAAGACTTAGCACTTAGCGGTTTATCAAGGGGGTCCCATACACCCCAACCGTGTTAGGAACGCAAAATCAAGGAACATAACACCGGTTTATACGGTTCCTAACGGCATGAGTGGAAAAAAACACCAAGCAAAAGGCTTAGCCTTCCACCCTTGCGAATATATAGATGAATTCATTTAAGCATTTATATAGTGTGATATAACCCAACCACTTCAACATGAAGCAAGCATCTTCAATACTCACCTGCAACTAGCAATGCTATAAGAGGGGCTGAGCGAAGCGTACTTAGCCAAGCAACGGTTTGCATAGGTAGGGTGGTTAGACAGGTTCATGGTTACAATAGGAGGCTGACAGGAAAACATGGGCATCGAGGCAAAACTATAGATCGAGACTACTAGCAATAGGCAAAGATAGTAATGTTATCGGGGTTCGGTCATCTTGCCTGGAATTCCACAAGGGAGAAGAACGGATCCACGAAGTAGACGAAGCAACACAGTCGAGCGAATCCTCACAACTCCGGAACGAAACCGAAGCTAACAAGAGAAGCAACCGGAAAGAAACAAACAACATGGTAAACACACAAGCATAAACATGGCATACGATGCACATCGAAGTATGATGCATGTCCGGTTTAAATATGCAAGTCATGGCAAAGTGCACAAACAAAACTACAAGTTAAGTGGAGCTCAATATGCAAGAGTTGCATATTGACAAAACACCACATTTAATTATTTAGTTGACTCTCATTATTTACAAGACAAGATTAAATGTTTTTAACATGGCAAGAGATGAAGCATAATAAAACTACACTATTAAGACATTTTAAATGGGGTCGGAAGAATAACAACAACAAATCCGGAAAATCCCCATGAGCATGTTTAGTAATTATAAGCAAACAACAAACACACATTATAATGTTGTTACCATGATGCGGATGACATGATCAAGTTTATGCAATTTAGTTAAACATTAACAAGAAGAGATGTGAAGCACTTGTCACCGTGGTGGAAGGGAAGGGTGCCACGGCAACGATCCAAAAATGATGCAACACATCATATCGGTTCCGGTAACTCGTTGAGAGTCCGGTGCAAAAGATGAAGGGCGGCGTGAATGAGTCAAACGAGATGAACGGTGGGTGATCCCGTCGCCGGGTTCCCACGAGTCGGCGACGAGGCAACCGAGGAACACGACAAAAGATCGGAACGGGCACGAAGCACACAAGGGAGACATTTCATACAACACAACAAGCATGCATCTCACGGGTCATCGACTCGAGGTTATACCTTCGAAACATGCGTTTCAGGACGGTTCGAGTTCGTAGTGGAAGTAGTGTAACAGGGTTCGTAGAGGAAGTAGTTGTTCACGTTATCGAAGAGGAAGAAGTTGTTCCCGGGGTCTTCGATGGTCGACGGTAGTCGTTCACGGAGCTCGTTTTCCCGTAGATGTTCGGGTCGGTGTCGTGGTACTTGGGGTTCTCGTTTGCGACGGTAGTGGAAGTAGTGGTAGTTGTCGCATCGCCATGTAGTTGTTCACGAGCTCGTAGCCGCAGAGGTACACGGGGCGACGGTAGACGTTCGGGCGACGGTAGACGTTCGGGCGACGGTAGTTGTACACGGATCCAACAGTAGATATACTGGCTGTTACATGGTTACTAGACATAACAATAACAGCAACAAAACAACAAAAAAGGAAAAAAAGGCTGCGGGCGACGACGAGCTGGAAAGGACGGGTGCTCTGGAGGACGAAGGAGCCGGGATGCTGGAGGTGCTGGTCCAGGCGCTGGCGACGACGGCGCGGACGGAGGGAGCCGCAGGCTGCGGGACGACGGCTCCGGGCGTCGAGGGAAAAGGGGCGCGGCCTGCTGCTGGGCTCCGCGTCGGGAGGGGAGGCAGGGGCACGCCGGCGGGTCGCCGGGCCTGGCCGGCGTCGAGGAAGAAGGAGGGCGCTCGCTGCGCATCTCCGGCCGGCCCTGGTGCCGCGGCCTCGACGGCGTGCAGAGGAGGCGACAGAGGAGGGGCCCGGGTCCTGGAGACGGGGCGCCGGGGCTCCTGGGGCGAGGGGAGCGGCAGCCCTGGCGTGGGTCCTGCCTTGGCAACGGAGGTGGCCAGCGCGAGGGGAACGAAGCCGGAGGGAGGCCACGCGCGGGCGCCAGAGGAGAGGGCGCGCTGGCTCGCTCGGGGCCAGACGAGGAGGGAAGGGATGCGGTCGAGCTCGGGGTCTGGAGAGGAGGGCCGACGAGGGATCGGCTCCAGGGAGGATTCAGCCGTGAGGGAATCGGGCCGATGGGGTCTCGGGCGATCGGTGGGAGGTTGCGAGCGGAGGGAGTTAGCGAGGGAAAAAGAAAGAGGAGGGGCGCTGGGGAGATCGGCGCTGGGAACGAGCGAGAGAGGAGTGCGGGCGAGCGATGGGGTCGGGGTACTGGCGGCGGACGAGGGAAGAGAGGGAGAGAGCGTCGCTCGGCTAGGGTTAGGGGGAAAACGGGCCTTGGGCCAGAAGCCTGAGGAGGCCTGGGCCGCAAGGATGGTGGGCCTAGGTGGCTGGCTGGAAAGAGGAGAGGGAGGCCTGGCTGCGAGCTGGGCCTAGAGGGGAGGAGAAGGGAGTTTTCTTAATTATTTTCTTTAGCAGAAAAATAGAGATAGCCAAAAATAGCAAGAAAAGGCCACGAGCAAGGATTAAAAGAGGGAACATTTTGAAAGGCTTTACGGAATAAAACCAACCCAACAAAATATAGTTCCAACAAAATAGGGAAAAACAAACTAAAATAAATAGCTTGCCTTAAAGGAGTTTGAAAGGAGTCTAGATTTCTAGGAGGAGCCTCGAAAAAAACGGAAAAGAATTATAGCAAGGTTTTGAAGTCAAACTTGATATGGAATAGGCATGGGGAAATATTGCAAGTGTGTTACGGTGATCCCAACCAATTGGAATATTTTAAATATAGCTCCCTAAATATTGAGAGGCTTTTATATGTTTTAAAGAGAAGACATTCTTCCCTCGATTTAAATGGACCAAAGGTCCACACAATTTATTTGGTTGCAAAAATTAATGAGATGAAGGCATGATGACATGATGCAATGCAAAAATAAATAAATAAAGCAAGCACAACTGAAACACACGGGAGAACCCGGAACATCTGGAATCTTCTGGAATCTTCTGGGACGTCGGTCTCGGGCGTCACAACTCTCCCACACTAACAGAGGATCTCGACCCGAGATCCTAGAGATAGCACCGGGTAAAAACAGAAAAGAAGAGGTAAAACAAAGTTGCTTCTTTGACAGACGAGTGAAACCAGGGAACCTTGAGAGGTTTAACAATCTTGAATGAAAGAATACAACGGAGATGAACGAAGATGAAAAACACTCCGTTAGAAAAGAGGAACCAGGAGCATTATGAGAACCTTGAAGGTTGAAAGACATGAAACAAGAGCTTACGACCCAAAATAATATGAAACCGCAATGGTATAGCCAAGGAATAAGAATGACAGAATTTGGACAGCACTCCGTCTGAAAATGGAAGGAAAACAACAAAAACTTGGCAAGTTGAGATGATACTTGATGAAAACAGCTACACCTAGCCTCCGGAACAATTGAAAGAATGGCACAAGGGGGTAAGAAGGATTCAGAAAGCACTCCGGTTAAAAGATTGGCAAAACTTGATAAGATGACGTAACTTGAATGAAGAATATAACACTCTGGTTGAATAGATAAACAATGAAAGAACATGATATAGATATGACAAGATGATGGTTGGAGAGAGCAACATCACAATGCCTCCGGAATGAAGAATAGAATATAATTCAACGAAAGAAAAGAATGGAGAAGAAAACTGACAACTTCTCCCACGAATGAATATGAAAAACATCCTTACGAAGAAGGGTTGAACGGAGTTGTTGGAAATTCAACAACGAAAGAATAAGCTTGATGTGGGCTTATGGAAAACATCTCAAAATTAAGAGGTGACAACCGGCCACTAACAGAACGAATTGCTTGGATTGAGATCAACAAGGAGACTATAAACTTGTTTCACCGGAATGATAAATGAAGAACTAGGGTCATTTATAAGCACCATAATAAGCAACAATCCTTAGGAAAAAGCTTTAGGTGAAATACAACCCAAGATGACTCCAAGAGATAAAAATGAGGGGTTGAAAAGGATCTCCTGAACCAAGAAAATGATGGTTTTAAATATCTCATTCTTGACAACTTGTGAATCATGAAACATGAAGGAATTGTCAAGGATGACATAACACCATCTGAAAAGATAAGGTAGAACGGATTGCAATTGGCAAGCATGATGAAGAATGCTTGAGCTCCAACAAGAATCTTGATGAAAACTTCAAGGATGAATTAAATGATGATGAACCACCATGAGAACTCCGGTAATGAATGCATGAGAAGTGAAAGATGAAAAGAATAAGATTCAAGGCCTGTGATGAATTAGATGGAGCTTTGAAATGTTATAATTGAAATAACTTGGAGCTCCGGAAAACAAGATGAACAACTTAGAACCAAGGATATGATATGATGAACAAGCTCCGAAGGAAGGGATTAATCACCTTGACGGAATAAGAATAAGAATTATGTCATGCATCTCCTTCACCAATTTAAATTGATGACAACCAAAGGATTTGGCAAACTACTTATTCTCGTTGCAAAGAATTAAAGAGAGATCTCGCACAAGCTTGGGTAAATCTTCAACGAACCACCGGTAGGATTGTGAAAAGAACAAATGAATTAAAACGATAACAGCGGAAGGGTAATCTTGAAAGAACCACCGTAAGAATATGGAGACGAACGAAGAGACATCAATGAAGAATAGTTGGAGAACGAAGTTGAAAACTGAGAACGAAGAAATATGCTGAAATGATGGCCTTCGGAGGATCACAATGGAAAGAATTCATGAAAAGCTTCAGATGGTATCAAGGATTTCCTCACAAACGGAACAATAATGAGGACGGCATGAAGCTAGAACCACAACTCATCAAGAGACAGGCCAAGATTTAAGAGAAACACTTCTTCGGTCTTCAAAATCTGAGAAGACGAGAAATGCCATAAGAATTGTTGAGCACTCCGGAATGAAGAATTAAAAAGGTTCAACCAATGATGAACAAGAATTTGAAAACGATCTTGGAGAAGGCATGTGACTGATGGAAATCATTCTTACGTCACACTTTGAAAAGAATTCGCCGGAAAAGAAGAGTCAGGTAAGATCCTGGGAAAAGACCTGTGGGTTAGGGCCCACTAAAGAAATCACTGTTGGATAAGATTGCTTGAGAGATATTGCACCGGTTGAATTAAATGGCTTGGATGAGATATCAATCTCAAAATAGCTTGAACGGATTAAGAATGGAATTATGAATCTTCGGCACTCCGGATATGAATAGCAAGGGAAGAATGATTAATTGGTGCACCGGAATAAGAAAGCATTGTGAAATGAGGAAAAAGGATAAGATCAACACCGAAATCTTGAATTACATCCATCGGAAGAATTATGAGAACAAAAGAATGATGAACTTAAAGCTCTTGAGCATCTTCACGATAAATCACCGGATAAGAACATTGAAGGGAATGAATGAAGAAACATCACATGAATAAAATGGATACTCCATTAAGAATTCTGGCTCCAAAAAGAAGAAGGGTGGGAGGGTGGGGAAAACAAAGACAACTTGAGATGAATGAAACAGACAATCGTCAGATTTCTCAACGACGTCCGTATGGAATAACTTGAAGGGAAGGTCCGCCGGTTGAAAAGGATTAACATGAGGATCTTGATGGTCAAGAAGAATTAGCACTCCCATAGAAATATGAGAACACCGATTGGAAAGGTATGGAATCAACATTTGACATCGAAGCAACTCGAATACCAGAATCAAAACAAAAACAAGGATAGATATGCAACATGATCTTCACAATATCATCCGAACAGAGAATTGAACGAACGAATTCCGCAGGTACATCAACTTGACGAGAAGCCAGTTGGAGAACAAAAAGGTAAATAAAAAAAGGAACAAGGATCAGATGGAACAAATACAAGATAGAAGCTTCGTTCGACATATTCGTGCTGAATGCTCATGGAACGTGTTACAAAAGGGTTTTGCAATCCCCGGATCAGCATAGCCAAGGACCCTTTAAGATGCAACTCCCAATCAGAACAAGTCCATAAAACCACTTCACTCAATGTAGAACCCCAAACTTCATATCATGCATCCGTTGGAAGAATGCCTAGAACTACTGGATGAACCCACCTATTAATTTCCGAAAGTTTCCAGTTATGCAATCAGGTGTTGGGGATACACGGGAAGCACCGCGCAATCAACTCTAAACCTACATCCAGGTGTATCCATCCATCAACACATAACCAGTTGTTCTCGGAAACTGTTTACCTCGGACCTTCGAAACGCATCCACTATACAAGCTATGGCAATACTCTCGAGCTAGCTCCCCAGTACTGGGTGATGTCGAGGTTATCTTGCCACTAACCGCATAGGAGAGTTTTCGATGTCGGCCGTCTTAAGTATTCTAGTACTGCCGCGATGGATTTGTGACGACAACACCTCGGAGCTCAACTCCCCGGGACACTGCCACAACCCCTAATGACAGGAGGCATCGAGAACAATGTTCTCGTCACAAAGACATCGAAACATTCCAGACAATACTCGCGAGATCCTAAAAAAAATTTGGTGCAATTTTTGAAAGTAGAAGAGACAAGAGTAGTCGTCAGGAGTCCTCACCAGAATGAAAAGAGATGAGGAGCAAAAGAAATCCTACTCTCCGATATAATATATAGGACTCAAAACATTTTCAGTGTGTGCCTAGACTCAACCGTCAACGATTCGATCAATCAGTGGGGGCTTCTAGGTCGGAGAAGGCTCTGAATACCAACTTGTAATGCCCAGGATGGGACTATACCTCCTACGTGTCGAGGCACGACTTAAAGATATAAGCCCATCCTAGAATGATCTCAAGTTTGGTATCTTTGCACGACTCATGTAAAAGAGGGATTAAATTGCAAAAGGAGATAGTTGGCTTACACTCGCCACTTCACACAATACAATACATAAGCAATCATCATTCAAAACATCACAACCCGACTACGGGTGAAGATCCGAAGAAAGATACCAAAACAACATAAAGCCACAGGTCAGGATCGAATCCTAGTAGAAACCACTACTAATCGTCGAAAACGTCACAAGCATACGGCCAAACTCATCATCGAGCTCCTGGTGGAGTACTGATCCAACTCCTGCATCAAACTCGGCTGAACCTGCATCTGGTGTGGTGAAGTAACTGTGAGCCACAGAGGACTCAGCAATCCCGTTCCCGGGTAACACGACTATTTAAGCCTTGGGTGTGGAACAAGGCTGAAGAAAGAATAAGAGGTGAAGGAACAACAAGAGTCTGCAGCAGCAACTAGCACTAGCTTACGTAATAGAGAGCGAGAAGAGAAGTGCCTCGGTCGAGAGATGATCACGAAGTGATCCTAGCTAAAGCTCAACAAACATAACCCCACCGTGTTCAACTCACGAATCCCTATTCGGAAATTGACAGTCACGGTACACACGCTGGTAGTGTATTGAAACATTGTGTCAAGTTATCTACAACTGGATATTAACAAGCTCCCATCTGCCACATAACCGCGGGCACGACTTTCGAAAGTTCAAACCCTGCAGGGGTGTTCCAACTTGACCCATTACAAGCCCATGATCCGCGGAGTCGCAACTCCATAGGTGGGAAGACCCGAGTATTCTCGGAATCCCGTGCTCAAGTTAAACCGAACTAAGGTAAGGCTAATCCAGCAAATCCTCCCGGCGTGTCGACACCCTGATAGGTAGCCGCGCGTATCTAGTCTCAGGACACGACCGGATGGGCGAAGCTACGGGTTTTTACCAAACCTCGAGTTTCCTCGTGGTGGCCCCGCAGGCTCCCCGTTTCGGACCAACACTCATGTGGAGCACTGGCCCGGGGTTGTGGAATTAAAATAAAAGAGGGTTTGCAAGGCCCTTATGCAAGTTTTATTAGTTTGTTATTAGGCAAATAGTACCAATGTTGGGACTTGCTGGAAAAGACTTAGCACTTAGCGGTTTATCAAGGGGGTCCCATACACCCCAACCGTGTTAGGAACGCAAAATCAAGGAACATAACACCGGTTTATACGGTTCCTAACGGCATGAGTGGAACAAAACACCAAGCAAAAGGCTTAGCCTTCCACCCTTGCCAATATATAGATGAATTCATTTAAGCATTTATATAGTGTGATATAACCCAACCACTTCAACATGAAGCAAGCATCTTCAATCTTCACCTGCAACTAGCAATGCTATAAGAGGGGCTGAGCGAAGCGTACTTAGCCAAGCAACGGTTTGCATAGGTAGGGTGGTTAGACAGGTTCATGGTTACAATAGGAGGCTGACAGGACAACATGGGCATCGAGGCAAAACTATAGATCGAGACTACTAGCAATAGGCAAAGATAGTAATGTTATCGGGGTTCGGTCATCTTGCCTGGAATTCCACAAGGGAGAAGAACGGATCCACGAAGTAGACGAAGCAACACAGTCGAGCGAATCCTCACAACTCCGGAACGAAACCGAAGCTAACAAGAGAAGCAACTGGAAAGAAACAAACAACATGGTAAACACACAAGCATAAACATGGCATACGATGCACATCCAAGTATGATGCATGTCCGGTTTAAATATGCAAGTCATGGCAAAGTGCACAAACAAAACTACAAGTTAAGTGGAGCTCAATATGCAAGAGTTGCATATTGACAAAACACCACATTTAATTATTTAGTTGACTCTCATTATTTACAAGACAAGATTAAATGTTTTTAACATGGCAAGAGGTGAAGCATAATAAAACTACACTATTAAGACATTTTAAATGGGGCCGGAAGAATAACAACAACAAATCCGGAAAATTCCCATGAGCATGTTTAGTAATTATAAGCAAACAACAAACACACATTATAATGTTGTTTCCATGATGCGGATGACATGATCAAGTTTATGCAATTTGGTTAAACATTAACAAGAAGAGATGTGAAGCACTTGTCACCGTGGTGGAAGGGAAGGGTGCCACGGCAACGATCCGAAAATGATGCAACACATCATATCGGTTCCGGTAACTCGTTGAGAGTCCGGTGCAAAATATGAAGGGCGGCGTGAACGAGTCAAACGAGATAAAAGGTGGGTGATCCCGTCGCCGGGTTCCCACGAGTCGGCGACGAGGCAACCGAGGAACACGACAAAAGATCGGAACGGGCACGAAGCACACAAGGGAGACATTTCATACAACACAACAAGCATGCATCTCACGGGTCATCGACTCGAGGTTATACCTTCGAAACATGCGTTTTGGGACAGTTCGAGTTCGTAGTGGAAGTAGTGGAACAGGGTTCGTAGAGGAAGTAGTTGTTCACGTTATCGAAGAGGAAGAAGTTGTTCCCGGGGTCTTCGATGGTCGACGGTAGTCGTTCACGGAGCTCGTTTTCATGTAGATGTTCGGGTCGGTGTCGTGGTACTTGGGGTTCTCGTTTGCGACGGTAGTGGAAGTAGTGGTACTTGTCGCATCGCCATGTAGTTGTTCACGAGCTCGTAGCCGCAGAGGTACACGGGGCGACGGTAGACGTTCGGGCGACGGTAGACGTTCGGGCGACGGTAGTTGTACACGGATCCAACAGTAGATATACTGGCTGTTACATGGTTATTAGACATAACAATAACAGCAACAAAACAACAAAAAAGGAAAAAAGGCTGCGGGCGACGACTAGCTGGAAAGGACGGGTGCTCTGGAGGACGAAGGAGCGGGGATGCTGGAGGTGCTGGTCCAGGCGCTGGCGACGACGGCGCGGACGGAGGGAGCCGCAGGCTGCGGGACGACGGCTCCGGGCGTCGAGGGTAAAGGGGCGCGGCCTGCTGCTAGGCTCCGCGTCGGGAGGGGAGGCAGGGGCACGCCAGCGGGTCGCCGGGCCTGGCCGGCGTCGAGGAAGAAGGAGGGCGCTCGCTGCGCATCTCCGGCCGGCCCTGGTGCCGCGGCCTCGACGGCGCGCGGAGGAGGCGACGGAGGAGGGGCCCGGGTCCTGGAGACGGGGCGCCGGGGCTCCTGGGGCGAGGGGAGCGGCAGCCCTGGCGCGGGTCCTGCCTTGGCGACGGAGGTGGCCAGCGCGAGGGGAACGAAGCCGGAGGGAGGCCACGCGCGGGCGCCAGAGGAGAGGGCGCGCTGGCTCGCTCGGGGCCAGACGAGGAGGGAAGGGATGCGGTCGAGCTCGGGGTCTGGAGAGGAGGGCCGACGAGGGATCGGCTCCAGGGAGGATTCAGCCGCGAGGGAATCGGGCCGATGGGGTCTCGGGCGATCGGTGGGAGGCTGCGAGCGGAGGGAGTTGGCGAGGGAAAAAGAAAGAGGAGGGGCGCTGGGGAGATCGGCGCTGGGAACGAGCGAGAGAGGAGTGCGGGCGAGCGATGGGGTCGGGGTACTGGCGGCGGACGAGGGAAGAGAGGGAGAGAGCGTCGCTCGGCTAGGGTTAGGGGGAAAACGGGCCTTGGGCCAGAAGCCTGAGGAGGCCTGGGCCGCAGGGATGGTGGGCCTAGGTGGCTGGCTGGAAAGAGGAGAGGGAGGCCTGGCTACGAGCTGGGCCTAGAGGGGAGGAGAAGGGAGTTTTCTTAATTATTTTCTTTAGCATAAAAATAGAGATAGCCAAAAATAGCAAGAAAAGGCCACGAGCAAGGATTAAAAGAGGGAACATTTTGAAAGGCTTTACGGAATAAAACCAACCCAACAAAATATAGTTCCAACAAAATAGGGAAAAACAAACTAAAATAAATAGCTTGCCTGAAAGGAGTTTGAAAGGAGTCTAGATTTCTAGGAGGAGCCTCGAAAAAAACGGAAAAGAATTATAGCAAGGTTTTGAAGTCAAACTTGATATGGAATAGGCATGGGGAAATATTGCAAGTGTGTTACGGTGATCCCAACCAATTGGAATATTTTAAATATAGCTCCCTAAATATTGAGAGGCTTTTATATGTTTTAAAGAGAAGACATTCTTCCCTCGATTTAAATGGACCGAAGGTCCACACAATTTATTTGGTTGCAAAAATTAATGAGATGAAGGGATGATGACATGATGCAATGCACAAATAAATAAATAAAGCAAGCACAACTGAAACACATGGGAGAACCCGGAACATCTGGAATCTTCTGGAATCTTCTAGGACGTCGGTCTCGGGCGTCACAATCATCTCCTTTCGATCCTTTTCAATGGTGTTTTTCTATTCGGTGGGCTCATAACCCACAGGTCTTTTCCCAGGATCTTACCAGACTCTTTTATTTCCCGGAGTATTCCGAAATTCTGTTTAAGTGTGACGTAAGTATGGATCCCATCAGTCATATGCCTTCTCCAAGATCGTTTTTAATTCTTTTCATCGTTGGTTCAACCTTTCTTCTTTTCATTCATCCGGAGTAGTTCTTGAATTCTTTTCATTGTGTTCCTCCGAAGGTCGTCATTTCAGAAGATTTCTTCGTTCTCAGTTTTCAACTTCGTTCTCCAAATATTCTTCTTGATGCCTCTTCGTTCGTCTCACATTCTTCCGGTGCTTGTTCAAGTATTCTTTAATCAATTCACAATCTCTTCGTTCTCGTCATTCTAATTGTCCTCAAGTGCTTTATTCTTCCCGGGGATTCATTCTCTTGTGTTCACTCAATCTCAATTCTTCACGGTGGCTTGTCCTCTTGCATCGTTCAATTTCATTCCTTACGGTGGTCTTCTCGTTCTTCACTCGATTTTAATTCTTCCCGGTGGTTCGTTTCTTTTTCTTCACTCGGTTTCAATTCTTTACGGTGGTTCGCTCATGAGTTCTTTTCCGGTGCTTTCATATCAATCCATTCATTTTATTCCAATCATACAGGTGTTTCACGAAGATTTTCCCGAGTTCGCAATATATCCCTCTTTAATCATTTCAACGAGAATAAGTGATATGCAAATCCATTGCTTCTCATCAATTTAATTGATGGAGGATAAGCATAACGTAATTCTTATTCTTCAAGTTGATTTATTCCTTCCTTGGGAGTTTATTCTTGATGGATAAATTCTAATCCCAAGTGTTTTATTCTTTTCTTCTCGGGGTTCATAGTATCTCGGCCTTCTCATCGGAACCCCGTCTAATCATAGCAAGGCTTAATCTTATTCTTTTCGTCCTTCGTTTCTATATCATCATCCTTTCGTTACCGGAGTTCTTCATGGTGGTTCTTCATCATTTAATTCATTCTTCTAGTGTTCATCAAATTCTTTTGGTTCAAGCTCAAGCATTCTTATTCTTGCCTCTCGAGTGCAAATAAATTCTCCTTATTCCTTCGAAGTGGAGTTTTGCATTTCTTCATTCTCAGCTAATCCATCTTTTGGTTGCGGCATAATTCACCTCAAGTCTTGAGATGTTTAAATAAGTCCACATCAAGCTGATTCTTTCGTTGTTGATTTTTCAACGACTCCGTTCAATCCTTCCTTCTAAGGATGCTCTCAAGTCAATTGCACTCGAAGTTATCATCTTCTTCTCCATTCTTTTAATTCCATCATTTCAATTCTTTCTGGAGGCATTGTGTTGTTCCTCGCGTTATATATTATTCCATCTGTCAAGTTATTCTTCTTTCAATTCATATTCAACCGGAGTGCTAGCTAAATTTTCTTGTTCATCTCGTCATGGATCGTTCCATCTTTTCAAGTTCTTGTTCCATTCCACTCTTGTCTACCGGTGTGCTATTTCTTTCAGTTTCAGCCGGAGTGCTACACCGAATTCTTTTGTTCGGATTCCTTTCTATCTCTTATTAACCGGAGTGGTTTCGAATTCAGTCTTATTCCTTCAGTTCTTGTTTCGTGCCTTTCAACCTCCTTGATTATCGTCGTTTTTCCTTGTTCCTCTTATTTAACGAAGTCCTTGCAACTCCGTTCTTCTTTGTTGCATTCTTCTTTTTTAGTGGCTCAACCTCTCGATATTCTTTGGTTTCACTCTTTTGTCCTCGAAGAACTTTGTTCTTCCTTTTCCCTTCCGTCTCGTTCCTAAGATCTCGGGACGAGATCTCTTGTTAGTAGGGGAGTGTTGTGACACCCCGAGACCGGTGCGTCAGGTGTCAGCCAGTTATTCGTTGCCTTTGCCATGTCGTCTGCTTGCGTGTTGCATCTTTGCCTTGTCATCTTGTGTGTTGCATTAGCATGTTTTCGAAACTTGCATCCGTCCGAGTTCCCTCGTCCTCTCCGTTGTCCGTTCTGAGCCCAGACACACTTGCATGCGCCTGCGGCGCCTCCGAATATTTATTTTATGAGTGACCGAAAAACGTTCTCGAAATGGGTTGAAACTTGGCGTGTGGTCTTATTATAGCATAGGTAGACCGCCTGTCAATTTTCTTCGCATTCGGAGTTCGTTTGATAGCCCAACGGATATTTATAGCGGCACTAGTCGCCGGTTATTTCGTTGGATGTTTTCGGTCTTCGAAAACTCTCGCGGGCCTCTCCCTCTCTTCTCTTCCCTAATCCCAAGGCCTTCTACACAGCCCACCTAGGCCCAGCCTACTTCACCCTTCGCTCGGAGCCGCACGATCAAAATCGTACGGCTCGAAATGGAGCTAAAACCCCCAAACCCTAGGCTTTTCCCTATATAAAGGCCCCTCCATGCCAAACATGGGCAGCCTAGCTTCTTTCCCTACCTCCCAGCCTCCTCCACGTCAAAATCCGCGCCCCAGCCTCCATTTCCGCGCCCATCCACCTCCATCCCGCCACTTGGCCCGCCCGGAGTGGCCAGCCGCCGCCGCATCTCCCTCCTGGCCAACCAGCGGCTGCCAACTGGCCAAGCCACGTCGTCCCACCGCGCCGGGCCCGTGGAAGCCCGCGCCAGGACCGCCCAGGCCACGAGTGGGCCGCCGCGTCTGCGCTCCCGCGCCCCAAGCCCCCCGTCTGCGCTCCCTCGACTCGCTCGATCTGGTCCGGCGGGATGCCGAGCGCGTTGAGCCCCGCCGACGACAACTTCCTTCGCCGCCGGCGCCTTCCACGAGGTCGCCCCCGTCGCCCCTCCGCGTCGCCAAGCACCGCCGCCGTCGGAGTCTTCCATGAGCTCGCCGCCTTGCCTCATCGGCCTCCGCCGCCGGTAACCGCCCCAACAGCTCGCCGGAGCTCCTCCTCCGGCCGGATCGGAGCCCCCGCCACCGACGACCTCCCGTCCTCCTATGGATCGGGCCGGATCCGCCTCCGCGACCCGCTCCGCGTTGACCCTCTCACTGCCAGTGGACCCGGATCCACTCTGCAACCCGATTCGCTTCTTCCTCTGTGACACTGCCACGCGGGCCCGTTTGTCAGAAGTGTCCGCTGCCTCTGGACAATGTTTATTTCCCTTGAGGTAGTTTTCTTCTAAGTCCCTAAAAGTTCATATTATGTTGCTATGTTTGCATGATGATATCTTTTTGTGTGGTGATCCAAATTGAGTGTATGATATGTCAAAATGATCGTGGTGATATGCTCTACACTTTGTTCCATTGTGCCATGCTTGTTTGACTTCATCTAGATGCTCTAATCTCTGTTGCAAGAGTGCTACTTGTTTTAAACTGCTACTACTTGTTATTTTGTTGCTATGTTTGAGATGTGATAACTTGGTGCATGTTTATCCAAATGAAGCAAATGATATGTCCAAATGTTCATCATGAGATGCTCTAAATGTTGGTTGCTATTGCATGCATGTTAGAGTTCATATTGCCATGTTTATCTCTGTTGCAAAAGTGCATGTGGCTGTTAGGTTTTGAACTTGTTACGAGATGCCTAGTTGAGGAGCTCGTTGTTATTGTTGTGTTTGTCCCCTTGTCACATGCCTAGATGTTTTAGAATCTCCATGATGTGTTCTTTGCTGTGCTGCAAACCAATTGCCATGATATGCCTTGAGGTGACTTATACATGCTTACAAACATGCCATGCCAACTTAACTGTTTTAACACTTAGTGAAATTTCACTAAGTCTGGAATATGTCTTATCCTGATGCTATGTTTGCTTGATGCCCTGGGTAAATCCATGTTACTTTTGGGATGGCCATTGATCATTCCTTGTTGTATATGTTGTTGTCTATCCATCCATGTCCTCACTTGCTCATTTGGGTTGCTGTAGCTTATTTAATTCTTGCTCCCAAGTTGCTATAAAATATTACTGTCAGGTTTTTATTGTCATGATCAAAATGTTGTAGCTTGTTGCTATTGATCCATGCCTCCTATGGAGATGCTCCAATGGAGTTGTTTGCTGTAGGATATGTCTACTTCATGTCCATGCTTCTTGTCACCATGTTTGAGTGTTGTAGAGTATATATTTCTTGCTCCAAAGTTGCTATGTGGCTGTTAACTTCAGCTTGTTGTTATATCTTGTTTCATGTGTATCTTTTAGCCCGTTGCTCCGTTTTGGGTGAGCTTTATATGAAACTTGTGTGATTTTGCATGTAGAATCATAATATCATATTGTTTCATGTTTGGAGTGAGTTTGCTTGATGTTTGGGTGCATCTTGCACCGTTGCCATGCTTGTCTTGTTTTGCTCATATCTTCTAGGCCGTAGCTCCGAATTAAACAAACTTTATATGAAACTTGACTAGAATTTTGTGTAAATCATCATTGTGCATGTTAACTTGCTGTTTAACAAGTTTAACTTAAGGTTTGTTCAGATCTGGACTAATTTCAAACTATGCATATGAGGACTTACCGGTTTTGTCTTAAGTAGTTTCCGGCCTCATTTAAACTTATTGTTCTTATGTTGTTTCTCTGTGCATCATACCTTGCCATGTTTTGCATCCTAAATAGTCTTGTCTTACATCATACTTTCTTGAGGATATTGTCATGTTCTTGTGTTATTTTCCTGTGCTTCCTACCTTGTTATGTTTTGCTTCCTGTATAGACTTGTCTTGCATCATACCTTGCCATGTATTGCATCATATATAGTCTTGTGTTGTTTTCCGTGCTTCCTACCTTGCCATGTATTACTTCCTGTATAGACTTGTCTTGCATCGTACCTTGCCATGTATTGCATCATATATAGACTGTGTTGTTTTTCTGTGCTTCCTACCTTGCCATGTTTTGCTTCCTGTATAGACTTGTAGTGCTTCCTGTATAGAGCTGTCTTGCATCATACTTGGATGAGCATATTGTAATGTTCTTGTGTTGTGTGTTTGCCGTATTGCTTGCTTCTTCTCGTTAGTGCTTGCTTCGTTGCGTTCGTGAGGATTCGTTCGTCTACCCGTGGTTCTCCTCCAAGGCTTCTTCTTCGTCTTCTTCACGGATCCGTTCTTCTTCCTTGCAGGATCTCAGGCAAGATGACCATACCCTTGGATACCTTTACTAACATTGCCATTGCTTAGTTGTCTCGATGCTATCATTATATGTCGCGTTACCCATCATTATTGTCAGCCCCTCTCCTTGTTGCCATGAAACCTCTAACCTTTGAAACCTTCCTAGCAAAACCATTGTTTGGCTATGTTACCGCTTACTCAGCCCCTCCTATAGCGTTGTTAGTTGCAGGTGAAGATGAAGATCGTTCCAGGTGGGAACTTGTTGTTGGAATATCACAATATCTATTATTATTATTAACACACCTATATACTGGGCATGGGTGGAAGGCTTGGCCTTTTGCTTGGTGTTTTGTTCCACTCATGCCACCTTAGGCGCCGATAAACCGGCATTATGTTCCTTGGTTTTGTGTTCCTTACACGGTTGGGTATATGGGGACCCCTTGACACTTCGTCTTTGAATAAAACTCCTCCAGCAAGGCCCAACATTGGTTTTATTTTGTTCAAATTAATAACTTAATTAATTAATTAATTAAATTGCATAAGGGGGACGCTCCTTGGAGATTATTTTCTACATAGCAGGGGGGGCCAGTGCTGATGGTGTTGGTCCCAAACGGGGGTGCTGCGGGGCCACCTTGGGGAAACCCGAGGGCTGGTTTTACTCGTAGCTTCTCCCATCCGGTTGTGGCCTGAGACGAGATACGCGCGGCTACTATCAGGGTGTCGGCACGCCGGGAGGTCTTGCTGGACTTGTTTTACCATTGTCGAAATGTCTTGTGCACCGGGATGCCAAGCCTGATCAGATTTCCCTAAGATAAGGGGTGATGATATTATATTTATCACTTCAGCTGATCGTGAGAGCTTTTGATGGGCTAAGTTGGGACACCCCTGCAGGGTTATGATCTTTCTAAAGCCGTGCCCGCGGTTATGTGGCAGATTGGAATTTGTTAATGTCCGGTTGTAGAAAACTTGACAGAGGATCCGAAGTAAAACACACAACTGTGTGAGTAACCGTGACCGTCTCTTTTCACTTTGAGAAGAGAACACGGTGGGGTTATGTTTGACTTGTAGGTAGTTCAGGATCTTTAGCAATCACTACTAGTTGCGACCGTTTGCGTAGATGCTCATCTTATTCTTGTACTCGTAAGTTAGCCACCATACTTTTGCTTAGCCGCTGCTGCAACCTCACCACTTTACCTCTTCCTACCTATTAAGCTTTGATAGTCTTGTTACCCATGGTTATGGGATTGCTGAGTCCTCGTGGCTCACAGATACTACAACAACAGTTGCAGGTGCAGGTTTCCGATGACTTGACGTGAGAGCGATGTCGTTGTGTTGGAGTTCTTCTTCTTCTTCTTCTTCAGTCTTGGGTTAGGTTCCGGGTCGGTAGCCTGGGATAGCAGATGGATGTCTTTGTGCTTTTCTTGTTTGTATCCGTAGTCGGATACTTTGTATTGGTGTTGTTGTATTCATGTGACTTGTATGCATTGTTGTATCCCCCATGTATGTATGTAATGATACAATGTAATGATATCCATCTTACTAAGCGCCCGAAATGCGGTTGTACCCCAATCACGTAAGTGTCACGTGATCTGGATAGAATCGCATCTTGGGCCTGACATCACCTACATAGCACTACGATCACAATGCAAAAAAGAATCACTCGATTCCGACACACGGTTTAGAAGATACGGCCTCCGAAAGGTTTAATCCAAATTCAAACGAATTCACATTTGAATAGTGCAAACATGTGCAAAATTAGTACTATCCTAAAGAGCTTATTTTTGTGAGTGCACAGGAAAAAGAATCACCTAAAAAGGATTTACAGAATAAAAACTACAGCTATTTGAAATTTAGAGGAAATTCTGAAAAAGGCAAAAAAGAAGTGCAACATAAATTGCGTGGCACTGTAGCCAAACTCTTGTACGAGCTCCTGTAGCGCATTCCCAAGTGGCAGTTCCTGATTGGGCGGGCAAGTGTGGCTCACCAGACGACAAAACGGCGGCGGCTGCGAGGGGCATCTCCGGCGGTGCTCCGGCGAGGGCGAGGTGGCGGACGGATGCGGCGGTGACTGGCGGACGTCGTAGTGAAGTCGGACGGCGGTGAGGCGTGCTCTGCGGGAGGCGACGAGCTCGTGAACTCCGGCAATGGTCCGGCGGCGTAGGATGGGCTTGTTTCCCTCTCTCCGCTCCGTTTTCGGCCACGAGAAGATGTCAGAGAGGTGCGGTTGGGAGAGGTGGATCGAAGGGTGTGGGAGATGAAGCTCGTAGGGTCCTTACGGCGGCAGAAAGAGGAAGTGAACGGCGGAGCTCCGAACGACATCCAAATGGCTCGGGCGTCACGTGCGATCGAGGAAAAGCGAAGGGAAGGGTTGTGGTTGAGTGCCCTAGGGCTTAGCTCGCGTGTGGCGTCTCCAGGGGGCACGGGACCGACCGAGGCGCGAGATCGATCCGGGCTCGGCCTCGGTTGCGCAGGCGACTGTGCATGCATCCAGCTCGACTCGGAGGTGGAAGAAAGTGGGGCGGGGTCCACCCGTCAGCGAGAGGGGTGGCGGGTCGGGCGATGCAGCGGCTGTGTACCTCTTCGTGAGGGTGCTGCGCCGCGGGCGATGCGGGAGTTAGGTGGGCCGCGGGGCTGGCTGCTGGGCCGCGCAGTGTGATGCGCGCTGCAGCGCTGCTGCCTTATTTTTAATAAAACCAGTAGTAGAAACAAAATAAATTAAATATAAACACACAATATAAAATCTAAATAAAAATAGCCCTATCACTATAAACTACAGGTACACTAGTTCCAATACTAATGCAATTTTTTAAAATCATTTTGATGCAATAGGACACTCAAACAGCAAATAAAATCACAAATAAAATACTTCTGAGGATTTGAAAAATACCAGAACATATCAAATCAACTAGAAAGATTATTCTGGTCATTATGAATATTTTTCAAGATAGGGGAGAAATCATGTTATCGCCACTCCAAATATTGCCTTTAGTTGCATAATGATCCAAAATTTCAAAAAGAGCAAATGATGCAATAAATTATATGAGATGCATATGAATGATCTAATAACATCCTAATTTAGTAAAATTGAGATGTTACAATGATATTGGCCATATCATGTCACTTTATGATTTGCATGTGATGTTTATCATGTTTACATTTCTTTTCCTTAGAACGACGGTAGCATAAATAAGATGATCCCTCCCTAAAATTTCAAGAAATGTGTTCCCCCTAAGTGTGCACCGTTGCGAAGGTTGTTTGTTTCGAAGCACCATGTGATGATCGAGTGTGATAGATTCTAACATTCGCATACAACGGGTGTAAGCCAGATTTACACATGTGAAACACTTAAGTTGACTTGACGAGCCTAGCATGTACAGACATTGCCTCGGAACACGAGAGACCGAAAGGTCAAACATGAGTCATATAGTACATGCGATCAACATGGAGATGTTCACCGTTGATGACTAGTCTGTCTCACGTGATGATCGGCCACGGCCTAGTCGATTCGGCTCATGTATCACTTGGATGATTAGGGGGATGTCTATCTTTACAATCTATCTTGTAGATCCAATGGCTCACGCTAATGTTGCCCTCAACTTCAACGCGTTCCTAGAGAAAACCTAACTGAAAGACGATGGAAGCAACTATACGGACTGGGTCCGTAACTTGACGATCATCCTCATAGCTTCCAAGAAAGTATATGTCCTTGAAGCACCGCTAGGTGATGCGCCCATTTTCCCAACAGCTCAAGACGTTATGAAGTCTGGTAGTCGCGTAGTGATGATTACTCCCTAGTTCAGTGCGGCGTGCTTTACAGCTTAGAACCGGGGCTCCAAAAGCGTTTTGGGCAACACATAGCATATGTGATGTTCCAAGAGCTGAAAATGGTTTTCCAAGCTCATGCCCGGGTCGAGAATTATGAAGTCTTCGACAAGTTCTTCATTTGTAAGATTGAGGAAAACAGTTCTGCCAGCGTGCATATACTCAAAATGTCTGGGTTGCACAACCGCTTGTCTCAGCTGGGAGTTAATCTTCCAGATTACTCGGTCATTGACAGAATCCTCCAGTCGCTTCCACCTAGCTACACGAGCTTTGTGATGAACTACAATATGCAAGGGATGGAGAAGTCCATTCCTGACTTATATTCGATGCTGAAATCAGCGAAGGTGGAAATCAAAAAGGAACATCAAGTGTTGATGGTGAATAAGACCACTAAGTTCAAGAAAGGCAAGGGTAAGAAGGAATTCAAGAAGGACGGCAAGGGAGTTGTCACGCCCGGTAAGCCAGTTGCCGGGAAGAAGCCAAAGAATGGACCCAAGCCTGAGACTGAGTGTTTTTATTGCAAGGGAAATGGTCACTGGAAGCGGAACTGCCCCAAGTTCTTAACGGATAAGAAGGCTGGCAACGTCAAAGGTATAAATGATATACATGTTATTGATGTGTACCTTACCAGCGCTCGTAGTAGCTCATGGGTATTTGATACCGATGCAGTTGCTCACATTTGTAACTCAAAACAGGAGATGCGGAATAAGCGGAGATTGGCGAAGGATGAGATAATGATGCGTGTCGGGAATGGTTCCAAGGTCGATGCGATCGCCGTCGGCACTCTACCTCTGCATCTACCTTCGGGATTAGTTTTAAACCTCAATAATTATTATTTAGCACCAGCTTTGAGCATGAAAATTGTGTCTAGATCTCTTTTGATGCCAGATGGCTACTCATTTAAATCCGAGAATAATGGTTGTTCTATTTATATGAGAGATATGTTTTATGGTCATGCCCCGCTGGTCAATGGTTTATTTTTATTGAATCTCGAACGTGATGTTACACATATTCATATTGTGAATGCCAAAAGATGTAAGGTTGATAATGATAGTCCGACATACTTGTGGCATTACCGCCTTGGTCATATTGGTGTCAAGCGCATGAAGAAACTCCATGAAGATGGACTTTTGGAGTCTCTTGATTATGAATCATTTGACACGTGTGAACCATGCCTCCTGGGGAAGATGACCAAGACTCCATTCTCCGGAACAATGGAGCGGGCATCCAACTTGTTGGATATAATACATACTAATGTATGCAGCTCAATGAGCATTGAGGCTCGCGGTGGCTATCCTTATGTTCTCACCCTCACTGATGACTTAAGTAGACTAGTAGAATGCCCATGCGTTGCTACGGGGGACAATGCAGATAATCTGTGTTGCTATGCTAACAATACATGTAAATGAATCAAATAGATAATTAAATGATTTGGACAAGTAGATGAGTAAAGTGTAATGAGCTGCATTCTTCCTCGTCTCTCAATCCAAATAGATGTTTCTAACATAGTTTCACCTAATTCTATTCTTATGGTGGGTCGTGATGGATTGTGCAAACGAAATGTTGCGGCATGTTGCGCCGGTCATCCCTCCAGCACAAAAGACCTCCCGTGATCAAATATGTCAATCCCGCCTCTGCTAGTGTTCTTCTTCTTTCTCCTGCCGGTGTTGCTGTTCTTTTTGTATCTCCTACAACTTCTTTTTTCTTTGTCCATTCTACCGACCCGCCCACCTCTCCTTGCCTAACCACCTACCACCGCCACCCTGCAGCTAGCAGATACTATCGCACATCGTCCCCTGCTAGAGTCTTCACCCTGCAGCAAGCAGGTGCTATCGCATGCCGCCACTAACGACCATCCCTCGAAACCCTGCTAGTCTGCTACCATCTCTAACGCCTCTGACATCCGCACCTCACACTCGAGTCCTTTAATCCCTTGCCTCTCATCTACCGGAGACAACCTCTGCTGCTAATATTCTTCTTCCTTCCGCCGCTACATTTATCATTGTCCGTCCTATTAACTCACCCACCTCTCTTAACTAACCACCTGCCACCGCCATCTATGGTCAGCAAGTGCTACTACTACCTCGTCAACCCGCTACTCGAGTCGTCACCTCCGCAACCGACCATCCCTCCAAACCCTCCCACCATCTCTAGTACCCACGACCTCCCACACTCCACACTCTAGTTCGTCAACACTGCCTCTCCTTCACTGCTGACCACTTGGTAAGCTACATCATCTTCACCCCTAGTGAGGTCGTGATGAGACGTCACCAAAAATATTAATAAATGGTCTCATCGAAAGCAAAACACATTCCAAAATCATCTTTATAAACACCAGTGTGTTCAAACCATCAAGGATTTCACATAAAAAGCTAAGAGCATTTGTAACCGATCCCCTAAAATATAGAGGAGTAAATAGCCGAGTAAAGCTTAGTGGAGTATTTTTACTCCACTAAGTTTTGGTCGGGTCTAGACCATCCCCTAAATTTAGCGGAGTAAAGTTATATATGGCTTAAACATTTCGTCGAACACCTACTATGCGCCTCCGCGGCTAGCCGCACCGATGGAGACCACACAAACAATGTTGTGGCCTCTTCCTTACCACCGGCTAGAGAAAATGGGCACCTTCGGGGAGAACACATACTGGTCTTCTTCGTCGGCGTGGACACGAACGGGCTGCCGAAAACGGCGTGTGCTGGCGGCGATGTGCAATGCGCACACCAGATCAAGCACTCCATCGCACTGCTGGTGTGTCCATGTCAGGGCGGTAGCAGCGACTCATAGGACGACATCGGGGAGCTGGGGTGGCCATGGAAGTTCATGCCTTTAGCACCACGAGCATGAAGTAGGGGAATAGGATGGAGGGTGACAAACGAAGGAGGCCATCGTCGACTTGAGGGTACTATCTCCGCAGTAGCGAGGATGGGAACGCGGCGGTGGTGCTGCTGGCACCATCTACCTTGCCACCGCCCCATTCGTATGTGAGCTGCAGCCGTAGCTTCATCGAGCGAGCAACTGGGTGTGGGCGGGTAGGTTCCCACCACCACCAACGGCTGGCTTGGGGAGTGGGTGGGAGCGCCGGGGGTGAAGGTGGGCGGGGGGACGTGGTCGAGCAATAGAAAAATTACTACGTGTAGATGCAGCCGAGTATTTTTAAGCGCCCGCTAGGAGGTGGAGTAATTTTTTACTCCCTTATACATTTTAGGAGTTCGGCTAGGACCTGGTTAGAGAAATGAACCAAAATTTTACTCCTCTATAGCCTTTTAGAGGATATGCTAGAGATGCCCCTAAAAGGCTATAGTGTAAAATTTAGTTTATACACACTAATATTCACTCAAGAAATCTAGAACAGAGTATGAAGCATTCATTTAGCTTAAAAAACGTACTATATGCATGTGTCCCATGCATTAAAAAAACTTCATATTACCAAACAGGTTGTGC
This sequence comes from Secale cereale, assembly GCA_902687465.1. Classification (NCBI taxonomy): domain Eukaryota; kingdom Viridiplantae; phylum Streptophyta; class Magnoliopsida; order Poales; family Poaceae; genus Secale; species Secale cereale. The sequence goes on along the minus strand of LR738715.1, from coordinate 379,978,090 downwards.
TTGTACTCATCTTCGATGACACTATGATCAACCACAACTTCGACTAAGATATCTGACAGTACCTCGATAGTAACCAGCCATTCTCTATCACATCTTGCATATTTTTACTATCAAACATGACAAGTAACTTTAATTAAATCAGAATGAGGATATGGAACTTGGAGGTCAAGCTACAGAAGATATCAAGATGATAGACATGATCGGGAAAAGGGTCTCCAATAGCCACCTTCAAGAGTACCAAAAATCAATATTCAAATATAATTTTCATTTTATGAATTGTGCTGGATTAATTATATTAAAGTGAAAATGCAGACCATCCAACACAGTTGGTCATAGCAAAGTAATTATAATACTTCTCTACAAAATATCCAAGCACCAGCAACTCATGTTTAACCATAGTGTAAATTTGTCCTTGAGTTCAGAATTGAGAAGTCTTAATTCCAAACTGAAAACAAATGCACATCCATCTGAAGTTAAAATAAAACTACATTTCCAACTATAAAATGCTGATAGCAGTTTCAAACTGTACCATCTCAGATTTGATGTTCAGACTTAACGTTCCTACACTTTACATAGCAAGGACTTACATCCAAAAATATAGTGGCAAAATTATATTTGACATTCATGTATGTCCAACGATAAATGGTTTGTGCATAGAATGCTAAATTTCACCTTTGAAAAACATACAGAAGTTCTAGAAGAGGACTTGTGTTTAACTAAGACTTAAGCGTGAGAATCCTGAACAACAATGCTAAAGGTGATGATGCAAGAAGAGCTCAGATATAATAAAGTTAGTCTTCACCACTAATATCACAAGAAACAAAGCAAAATTGCCTTAACGACCACTAATAGCGATGTTGCATGGGACCACTTGACAGAAAATTCACATGCAAGAATGGCAATGTTACAGCTTACACATATGTATCAAACTGAAACACTTAATCT
>LR738715.1:379903571-379977135 GCA_902687465.1 Secale cereale | reverse complement strand
TACACTTTACATAGCAAGGACTTACATCCAAAAATATAGTGGCAAAATTATATTTGACATTCATGTATGTCCAACGATAAATGGTTTGTGCATAGAATGCTAAATTTCACCTTTGAAAAACATACAGAAGTTCTAGAAGAGGACTTGTGTTTAACTAAGACTTAAGCGTGAGAATCCTGAACAACAATGCTGAAGGTGATGATGCAAGAAGAGCTCAGATATAATAAAGTTAGTCTTCACCACTAATATCACAAGAAACAAAGCAAAATTGCCTTAACGACCACTAATAGCGATGTTGCATGGGACCACTTGACAGAAAATTCACATGCAAGAATGGCAATGTTACAGCTTACACATATGTATCAAACTGAAACACTTAATCTCAAATCGCATGTAAGAAACCTACCAAAAGTATGAAATATCTATGAAAGCTCTCTTCGCTCCAACTAACTTTGACGGTAAGAACAATCTTATGGACTTAAATAACTTCTCTTGAAACAAAGGCATAGTCCTTGAAGAACTATAATCTAATATATCTTGGTTTCACCTAAATTATCTTGAAATTAAGCATCAAATACACATAAAATGGAATGTCTTCGACAACAAAATTAGCAATTGTACCTGTTGTCCTGATGAAAATAACATATTTATTCTACATCTTCACTAATCCTGATAAGGACACAAACAAAACAAATTTAATCAAAAGATGATTACGTTGTCGATACATCAAATCATCCTTATATGTATCAGATTGTGCCAATAGCAATGAAGTGGTAAAAGATTCCAATATATGGAAAATTAGAGAGCATTTTCCATACCAATAAGATGGTCGATATTGCTAAAAGTCAATGAATGATTTTCGTTGCATGGGTAGTTCTGAAATTTTATAAGATGATGGGACTTTTTCTACATGGAACATGAATATGTTTGAGGCAAACAACTATTAATTCCTTCCTCCAGTGACTAAGAAGTGTCTTTGGGCAAAAACTAACACTCTCTTGATTAAATGGCAATGACCCTTTTCAACCAGGAAGGTATAATTCGTCTATTTGTGGTGCCAAAGTTTTAGTAAAATATTCTATGCATTCACGTGATCACCTTCCATTTTATTATTAATGTGATTGCATACCCAGATAATGACTTTGGTGTCGATTGAATCAACAATTATTGGCTTTTTGAAGAAAATAGAAATGTATTAGGCAAGCCATCAGAGTTGGCGTACATATTTGGTAAGCAAATAAGAGATGGGAGGTGGTAAAATGGGAGGTGGAGGATGTAATTAGGGATGTTAACTGTTGAAGTTGAAATTTAACTTCTGCATCCTAACCTGTTAACCTGGTAGACTGAACAATTGCAGTAGTGACAAAAGAAAAACCATTTGTTAAACAAAAGACAGAAAAAGTTAATTCATGATGAAAGTAAAAAAAATGTTTCCCTTCTCTTGTCGAGTGGAAAAATAAACACATGATTATCTCTACCCTCCATTCCTCTATTCTAGAAGTCATTAGCAGGTGGGTGGTAGTGTTTACCTTTAGACCATGTTTGTGCTTCCTCCAAGATGTAGCTCTCTTTTAGGATGAATTATTTGTCGGTTGATATCTGAATCAACTTAGATAATGCCCTTCAATTTGTTGATGCTTATACTAGTGCTAACTTAATTCTTTGTTCACAACAATGTCGCGTGTCCCTGCAAATTAAGCATATTGTAGTTGCAAGAAACAACATACAACAACAACAACAAAGCCTTTAGTCCCAAACAAGTTGGGGTAGGCTAGAGGTGAAACCCATAAGATCTCGTGACCAACTCATGGCTTTGGCACATGGATATCAAGCTTCCACGCACCCCTGTCCATAGCTAGTTCTCTGGTGATACTCCAATCCTTCAGGTCTCTCTTAACGGACTCCTCCCATGTCAAATTCGGTCTACCCCGACTTCTCTTGACATTCTCCGCACGCTTTAGCCGTCCGCTATGCACTGGGGCTTCTGGAGGCCTGCGCTGAATATGCCCAAACCATCTCAGATGATGTTGGACAAGCTTCTCTTCAATAGGTGCTACCCCAACTCTATCTCGTATATCATCATTCCGGACTCGATCCTTACTCGTGTGGCCACACATCCATCTCAACATACGCATCTCCGCCACACCTAACTGTTGAACATGTCGCCTTTTAGTCGGCCAACACTCGGCGCCATACAGCATTGCGGGTCGAACCGCCGTCCTGTAGAACTTGCCTTTTAGATTTTGTGGCACTCTCTTGTCACAGAGAATGCCAGAAGCTTGGCGCCACTTCATCCATCCGGCTTTGATTCAATGGTTCACATCTTCATCAATACCCCCATCCTCCTGCAGCATTGACCCCAAATATCGAAAGGTGTTCTTCTGAGGCACCACCTGTCCATCAAGGCTAACCTCCTCCTCCTCCTCACAACTAGTAGTACTGAAACCGCACATCATTTACTCAGTTTTAGTTCTACTAAGCTTAAACCCTTTCGATTCCAAGGTTTGTCTCCATAACTCTAACTTCCTATTTACCCCCGTCCGACTATCGTCAACTAGCACCACATCGTCCGCAAAGAGCATACACCATGGGATATCTCCTTGTATATCCCTTGTGACCTCATCCATCACCAAGGCAAAAAGATAAGGGCTCAAAGCTGACCCTTGATGCAGTCCTATCTTAATCGGGAAGTCATCGGTGTCGACATCACTTGTTCGAACACTTGTCACAACATTATCATACATGTCCTTGATGAGAGTAATGTACTTTGCTGGGACTTTGTGTTTCTCCAAGGCCCACCACATGACATTCCGTGGTATCTTATCATAGGTCTTCTCCAAGTCAATGAACGCCATATGCAAGTCCTTCTTTTGCTCCCTGTATCTCTCCATAAGTTGTCGAACCAATAAAATGGCTTCCATCGTCGACCTCCCAGGCATGAAACCAAACTGATTTTTGGTCACGTTTGTCATTCTTCTCAAGCGGTGCTCAATGACTCTCTCCCATAGCTTCATTGTATGGCTCATCAGCTTAATTCCACGGTAATTAGTACAACTCTGAACATCCCCCTTGTTCTTGAAGATTGGTACTAATATACTCCGTCTCCATTCTTCTGGCATCTTGTTTGCCCGAAAAATGAGGTTGAAAAGCTTGGTTAGCCATACTATCGCTATGTCCCCGAGGCCTTTCCACACCTCAATGGGGATACAATCAGGGCCCATCGCCTTGCCTCCTTTCATCCTTTTTAGAGCCTCCTTGACCTCAGACTCCTGGATTCGCCGCACAAAACGCATGCTGGTCTCATCAAAGGAGTCATCAAGTTCAATGGTAGAACTCTCATTCTCCCCATTGAACAGCTTGTCGAAGTACTCCCGCCACCTATGCTTAATCTCCTCATCCTTCACGAGGAGTTGGTCTGCTCCGTCCTTGATGCATTTGACTTGGCCAATATCCCTCGTCTTCCTCTCTCGGATCTCGGCCATCTTATAGATGTCCCTTTCCCCTTCCTTCGTGCCTAACCATTGGTAGAGGCCCTCATACGCCCTACCCCTTGCTTCACCAACAGCTCGCTTTGCGGCCTTCTTCGCCATCTTGTACTTCTCTATGTTGTCTGCACTCCTATCCAAGTATAGGCATCTGAAGCACTCTTTCTTCTCTTTAATCGCCTTCTGGACGACATCATTCCACCACCAGGTATCCTTATCTTCGCTTCTCCTTCCCCTGGACACTCCAAACTCCTCATAGGCCACCTTACGAATGCAAGTCGCCATCTTCATCCACACATTGTCCGCATCCCCTCCTTCCTCCCAAGGGCCCTCCTTAATGACCCTCTCCTTGAACGCCTGAGCTAACTCCCCCTTGAGCTTCCACAACTTCGTTCTAGCGACTTCGGCACGCCTATCCCGCTGGACACGAGTCCGAAAGCGGAAGTCAGCAACCACCAGCTTATGTTGAGGTACAACACTCTCTCCAGGTATCACCTTACAATCTAGGCACGCACGCCTATCTTCTCTTCTCGAGAGGATGAAATCAATCTGGCTAGAGTGTTGGCCACTACTAAAAGTCACCAGATGTGATTCTCTCTTTCTAAAGAGGGTGTTAGCTACAATCATGTCGTAGGCTAGAGCAAAGCTTAAGACATCTTCTCCTTCCTGATTCCTGGTGCCATAGCCAAAGCCCCCATGCACCCCTTCAAAACCTGTGTTAGATGTACCCACGTGGCCATTGAGGTCTCCTCCTATGAAGAGCTTCTCACCAATCGGTACACTCCTAACCATGTCTTCCAGACCTTCCCGGAACTCCCTCTTGGTGTTCTCAGTGTGGCCTACTTGCGGGGCATACGCGCTGATAACATTGAGAACTAAGTCCCCAACTACTAGCTTGACCAGGATAATCCGGTCCCCATGTCTCGCGACGTCTACCACTCCATGCTTGAGGCTCTTGTTGATCAAGATGCCTACGCCATTCCTGTTTGCAGCCAACCCGCTGTACCACAGCTTGAAGCCGGTACCCTCCACCTCCTTTGCCTTCTGTCCCCTCCACTTGGTTTCTTGGACGCAAAGGATATCAACACTTCTCCTCACCGCTGCATCGACTAGCTCCCGAAGCTTCCCTGTCAGGGACCCTACGTTCCAGCTACCTAAGCGGATCCTCCTAGGCTCGGCTAGCTTCCTTACCCTTCGCACTCATCGAGTCAAATGCGAAGACCCTTGCTCATTTTCCACTACATCCGGGCGCCGATGTAGCGCGCCACTAAGGATGCGACGACCCGATCCTCGCTCACTTGCCACCGTATCCAGATCAAGATACGGCGCGCCACCAAGGGGGTGACGTCCCGGCCCTTGCCCATTTGACACCACACCCGGGTTCCGATGTGGCGCGTCCCTGAGAGGGTTACGCCCCAACGACATAGTTGCTATTATTATATATCAATATATCCTCAGGACAAGAATTTGATTAGTGCGCTGAAGAAGCTATAGTCTGGCTTTCTTGGCCATAGTACCTAAGGAACATGATTGTACTATGAACTCTAATATCGGTGAGTGCAACTTGTCAAAGTGTTGATGTCCTGCAAGTCTCAATCGGTCTTGTAATGCCTATTCGTTCTTAGCCATACTTCCTTTTTGTCCTTTTCCGTAGCTATTGAATCCTTTTGGACCTCACCCACAACCCGCCTATTACATAAGATCATTCAGCCTGATATACTCTTTTGTACTTTTTTGTACACATATCAAGCAATAAACCAGAAGTATCATGTAGTTTTGTCTGTACGGTTCACACGTGAGAAATTCAATGCATGCTCCTAGGACGAAACCGCAAGTTAGAAATAAGAATACAACTCTGCTGGCGTCCGGGCCGCTCAGGCCTCATCCTGGTAGCCGCGCTCGCCTATTTCGCTCTCTTGGTGCCTCTCATCATGCTCTTTAGCCTGGTGCTTGTCCTCTCCACGCTAGCCATCACTGAGTTCGTTGCTATCATCGTGAATGCCTTGTTCAGGTTGCAGTGATTCGAGTGTCATCAATCTAGCTTGAATCAAACAAAACCATGGATCGGGGACATTCGAACACAAAGTAGAGAAAAACAACCTTGGCTAGGACGAGATGCAACGTTGGTTGGTTGGCGATGTACCTCAGCGAAGCACCGGTAACACAATCCGGCACCAGCAGATGCATGATGCGTCCTCCCTGAGTGCGACTAGGGTTAGCCGCACCGCGTATCTAGCGGAAAGACCTCTGAGTACTCATGTGTGGCGACCTGCCCGTGGCAAAGGGCTGTCGAGGAGCCGAGGGAGGGCACGTAAAGGACGCTCGATCAACAAGCAGAGGAAGAGGCGAACTGCTCGCTGCCATCCCTCGCCTCCTGGACTAGTCCTCTGCCCAGCGTCGATGGTTGGATAGGTGGATGGTTTCTCGGCTGGGGGCAGTGGTACGGGAAGAGGTAGGGACAAAGGGAAGGAACGGGGTGTGGGGCAGCGACGACTGCGGGTGGAGAAGGGGATGAGCGATGCTAGCTAGGGTTCGCGGGATCCGAGAGGGAGGACGGACGTAGGTTTTCAGACTTGTTTTTTTTTGTTTTTTGTCCATGAAATAAAAAATCGTCGAGTGGGGACATCGAGGGGTGGAGCGATCGATGGAAGGGAGGCGAACGAACGAACGAACCACGTTACAGACTGCTCCTTTATGAGTAGAAGATCAGGCTGGTGTTTCGTAAGTAATCAGGCTAATATTGTTATGATTCTGGATTTGATTTCTATCCCAGGTTGGCGTTATGAGGGTGGGACGAACCAACGAAAGGGATGTGAACGACCACAGACTCCTCCTATAGAAGTATATATAGAGAAAAGAAGATTAGTAAATTGGATTTTTTTCCTTAAAGTCTATTTTTTATTTCCTTATAACCCGTTATTTGTTTCCTAAAGCAAATTGCATTGATGATATGGATCAATTGATTGGGTAAGTTAGGAAAGTTAGATATGTGAAATTTTATACGGTAGGAAAGTGTTTGTTTACAATGAAATAGTGGAGAAAAAATAAACGGGTGGATGGTGGGAGGGAGGACGAAAAAACCAGCGAAAATAAACCGTGGATGCTATTCACCAACTCAGACATGACTTAAGTAGATATGGGTATGTCTACTTAATGAAACACAAGTCTGGGACCTTTGAAAAGTTCAAGGAATTTCAGAGAGAGGTAGAGAATCAACGTGACAGGAAAATAAAGTTCTTACGATCTGATCGTGGAGGAGAATATTTGAGTCACGAGTTTGGCACGCACTTAAAGAAATGTAGAATTGTTTCACAACTCACACCACCTGGAACACCTTAGCGTAATGGTGTGTCCGAACGTCGTAATCGCACTCTATTGGATATGGTGCGATCTATGATGTCTCTTACCGATCTACCGCTATTATTTTGGGGTTATGCTTTAGAGACTCCCGCATTCACTTTATATAGGGCACCTAAATCCGTTGAGACGACACCGTATGAATTGTGGTTTGGGAAGAAAGCTAAGTTGTCGTTTCTAAAAGTTTGGCGATGTGATGCTTATGTTAAGAAACTTCAATCTGAAAAGCTCGAACCCAAATCGGAGAAGTGCGTCTTCATAGGATACCCTAAGGAAACTATTGGGTATACCTTCTACCTCAGATCCGAAGGCAAGATCTTTGTTTCCAAGAATTGATCCTTTGTGGAGAAAGAGTTTCTCTCGAAAGAAGTAAGTGGGAGGAAAGTAGAACTTGATGAGGTAACGCAGTGCAGGAAGATGTGTTTGTGGTGCGTGCACCGACTAGAGAGTAAGTTTATGATGATGATCATGAAACTTCGGATCAAGTTGCTACTGAACTTCATAGGTCCACGAGGACACGTTCCGCACTAGAGTGGTACGACAACCCTGTCCTGGAAATCATGTTGTTAGACGTCGGTGAACCTTCGAACTATGAAGAAGTAATGACGGGCCCAGATTCCAACAAATGGCTTGAGGCCATCAAATCCCAGATAGGATCCATGTATGAGAACAAAGTATGGACTTTGCTGGACTTGCCCGATGATCGACAAGCCATAGAGAATAAGTGGATCGTTAAGAAGAAGACTGACGCGGATGGTAATGTGACCATCTATAAGGTTCGGCTTGTCGCTAAGGGCTATCGACAAGTTCACGGAATTGACTATGATGAGACTTTCTCACCCGTAGCGATGCTGAAGTCCGTCTGAATCATGTTAGCAATTGCCGCATTTTATTATTATGAGATCTGGCAAATGGACGTCAAAACGACATTCCATAACGGTTTCCTTAAGGAAGAATTGTATATGATGCAACCGGAATGTTTTGTCGATCCTAAGAATGCTGACAAGCTATGCAAGCTCCAGCGCTCCACCTATTGGTTGGTGCAAGCATCTTGGTGATCAAAGCGTTTGGGTTTATACAGACTTATGGAGAAGCTTGTATTTACAAGAAAGTTAGTAGGAGCTCTGTAGCATTTCTTATATCATATGTGGATGGCATATTGTTTATGGGAAATGATATAGAACTTTTGGAAAGCATAAAGGCCTACTTGCATAAGTGTTTTTCAATGAAGGACCTTGCAGAAGCTGCTTACATATTAGGCATCAAGATCTATAGAGATAGATCGAGACGCCTCATTGGTCTTTCACAAAGCACATACCTTGACAAGATATTGAAGAAGTTCAATATGGATCAGTCCAAGAAGGGTTCTTGCCTGTATTGCAAGGTGTGAGATTGAGCGCAGCTCAATGCCCGACCTTGGCAGAAGATGGAGAAAAGATGAGTCTCATCCCCTATGCCTCAGCCATAGGCTCTATCATGTATGATATGTTGTGTACCAGACCTGGTGTGAACCTTGTACCAAAGTGATCCCGGAATGGAACACTAGACAGCGGTCAAGAATATCTTGAAGTACCTGAAAAGGATTAATGATATGTTTCTCATTTATGGAGGTGACGAAGAGCTCGTCGTAAAGGGTTATCTCGATGCTAGCTTCGACACAGATCCGGATGACTCCAAGTCACAAACCGGATACGTGTATATTTTGAATGGTGGGGCAGTCAGCTAGTGCAGTTGCAAGCAAAGCGTCGTGGCGGCATCTACATGTGAAGCGGAGTACATAGCTGCTTCGGAAGCAGCGCGTGAAGGAGTCTGGATGAAGGAGTTCATCACCGACCTAGGCGTTATTCCCAATGCGTCGGGCCCGATGACTCTCTTCTGTGACAACACTGGAGCTATTGCCATTGCCAAGGAGCCCAGGCTTCACAAGAAGACCAAGCACATCAAGCGCCGCTTCAACTCCATTCGTGGTTATATTCAAGATGGAGACATAGATATTTGTAAGGTACATAGGGATCTAAATGTCGCAGATCCGTTGACTAAACCTCTTCCACGAGCAAAACATGAACAGCACCAGAACTCTATGGGTGTTCGCTTCATCACAATGTAACTAGATTATTCACTCTAGTGCAAGTGGGAGACTGTTGGAAATATGCCCTAGAGGCAATAATAAAATGGTTATTATTATATTTCCTTGTTCAAGATAATTGTCTACTGTTCATGCTATAATTGTATTAACCGGAAACTGTAATGCATGTGTGAATACATAGACCACAACAGGTCCCTAGTGAGCCTCTAGTTGACTAGCTCGTTGATCAATAGATGGTTGTGGTTTCCTGACCATGGACATTGGATGTCGTTGATAACGGGATCACATCTAGGAGAATGATGTGATGGACAAGACCCAATCCTAAGCACAGCACAAGATCGAGTAGTTCGTTTGCTAGAGCTTTTCTAATGTCAAGTATCATTTCCTTAGACCATGAGATTGTGCAACTCCCGAACACCGTAGGAATGCTTTGGGTGTATCAAACATCACAAACCTAACTGGGTGACTATAAAGGTGCACTACAGGTATCTCCGAAAGTATCTGTTGGGTTGGCACTAATCGAGACTGGGATTTGTCACATCGTATGATGGAGAGGTATCACTGGGCCCACTTGGTAATGCATCATCATAATGAGCTCAATGTGACAAAGGAGTTAGTCACGGGATCATGTGTTACGGAAGGAGTAAATAGACTTGCCGATAACAAGATTGAACAAGGTATAGGGATACCGACGATCCAATCTCGGGCAAGTAACATACCAATGGACAAAGGGAATTGTATACGGGATTGATTGAATCCCCGACAACGTGGTTCATCCGACGAGATCATCGTGGAACATGTGGGAGCCAGTATGGGTATCCATATGCAGCTATTGGTTATTGGCCGGAGAGGTTTCTCGGTCATGTCTGCATGGTTCCCAAACCCGTAGGATCTACACACTTAAGATTTGGTGACGCTAGAGGTGTAATGGGAATTGTATGTGGTTACCAAAAGTTGTTCGGAGTCCCGGATGAGATCCCGGACATCATGAGGAGTTCCGGAATGGTCCGGAGGTGAAGATTTATATATGGGAAGTCCGGTTTCAGTCGCCGGAAAGGTTTCAGGGGTTACCGGTATGGTACCGGCACCACCGAAAGGGTTCGAGGGGTCCACCTGCCCCCAAGGGCCTAATGGGCTGAATATGCGTGGGGATCAGCCCCTTAGTGGGCTAGTGCACCCCAAGGGCCCAAGGCGCCTAGGGTTGGACACCCTAGGGATGGGGGCGCCCCACACCATCATGGGGGGCAAGTTTCCCACCTGGCCACCCCCCTCTAGATGCATCTAGAGGGGCCGGCCCCCTCTCCCCTTCCCCCTATATATAGTGAGGGGGTGGGAGGGCAGCCGCACCCTTCCCCTTGGCGCATCCCTCCCCTTCCTACACCTCCTCCTCCTCCGTGGTGCTTAGCGAAGCCATGCCGGAGTACCACGACCTCCACTGCCACCACGCCGTCGTGCTGTCGGAGTTCTCCCTCAACTTCTTCTCCCCCCTTGATGGATCAAGAAGGAGGAGACGTCCCCGGGTTGTACGTGTGTTAGAACGCGTATGCGCCATCCGTTCCGCGCTAGATCGGATCTTCCGCGATTTAAATCGCCGCGAGTACGACTCCATCAACCGCGTTCTTTGCAACGCTTCAGCTTAGCGATCTTCAAGGGTATGAAGATGCACTCCCTCTCTCTCGTTGCTAGCATCTCCTAGATTGATCTTGGTGACACGTAGGAATTTTTCTGAATTATTACTACGTTCCCCAACAATATAAACTATATAACACAAAAATTATACCTTTTGAAAATAGAACATCTAAAGTTTACAATGGTTATTTGTTGTAATATATGACTTCTATTAGGTTGGTAAAATTGACGACTTAGCGGTACACACACGCCTTGTAAACTGAGAGAGAGGGAGTAGCTATTTGAGTACGGGAGGGGTGCGAACAGACCCCTGCGCGTGCTCATCGGGAGGAGAGCCCTTTGACCTCTATCCGCCGCCCACCTCCCTCCCAACGTCTCTATAATGGCACTCGAGCCCCTGTTTCATGGTGTGGCTATGTCTCACTCTACTGAGATTTAAGAGAGAGAAAAGAAAATCTGAAAAGAGAGTTTTGTACGAATCTTGATGTAAGATCCGATGGACCTCTATAGCGTCGACTGGAACTTATAGCAAGACTGGCGAATATAAGGACAATGACAGTGGATAATAATTGTCTTACATATTTAGGAACATAATTAAAAAGGCCACATGCGACAACACCAGAAATACACAAGGGAATAAGAAGAAGGAATTAGTCTCTGCGGCGATCTTGCTCGCTGATCTCTACTTTCTTGATGCGTTGCTGCAGGCCGCGGGAACTAGTCTCTGCAGCGAGCGGCAATGAGCTCTTTCGTGTCCTCAAGGCGCTGCTTGAGAGCATTCACGGATTCCTCCACTAGCCTTTGGCGCTCGATGCGGAGCATGTCATTCTCGTCTATAAGTTTCTTGATGACGACGCCGGTCCTCTTCAACAAGGCAGTGGTCTCCTCCTGCTGCTATACACTTCCGACGATCTTCACCCTCAGCAGGTCGCGCTCGGCCCGAAGCTTCGCATTGCCCTCCCTTAGTTGTCGGATGACGCCGGTAGACTGTTCAAACGAGGCTTTCATGTTGTCCTCCAACCTTGCCCAGTCGGAGATCTGATTCATCTGGCAATGGACGAGCGCATTCATGCGCCTGTAAGAGTCCTTGCCTGCTCTCGAGACATTTTTCCAGGCCGCCGCGGTGCAGGAGGACATCTCTACTGCATTCGCGGCACGGCGGGACATCTCTGCTGCTTCCACGGCGCGGCCAAAACAGTCTGCTACATCGACGGCGCGGTGGTACCTCTGTGGTGCTTTGGCAGTGCGGCTGGACCTCTGTGCGGCTACGGCCGCGCGGTGAGACATGTCGGCTATTTTCACGGCGAGGCGGGACATCTCTCATGGTTCCGCTTCCATGCTCGCCTTTCCATGGTGGTAATCTCTCGATCCCAAACTCACGCTGGCCATGACAGGCGCAAGGGAACGCTCCTAAGTGAGAAACCATTTAGGTTTTCATCGGTGTGATCAGGTTTGTAATTTAGAATGTGGCGGAACGCATGCTCAAAATTTATTGATGGTTCTATAATTTCTAAGTGTGGCACCATTCCTGGATGGCGTAACGTGAGCATGCTTTCTCGGCCGCGTACGTGGCGTTTGCACCATAGGGTGCATCGCAATAGGCAATGTCAGCACACGTCTTATTCCAACAATTGTGCGCGCTTGTTATTACCATCGCACACACTTCTTTTAATTAGAATGTGTGCCCGTCTAGCGCACACACTTTGATTTGTCTAACTGTTTATGTTTATTGTGGCTAATCGCAAACAGTTCATCCGTGTGAAGTGTATGTCGTCAATCATAGACTCATTGATCTGGCTGACCGTTTCTGTTGTGTTGCCTAATCGCAAACTGTTAATCTTTCTAAAGCGTATGCCCTCAGTCACACACACCTTCATCTGGCTGCTCGTTTCTGTTGTTCCGTCTCGTCACAAACAGTTAATCCGAGTGAACTGTATGTCATATATCGCACACGCCTTCATCTGGCTACCCGTTTCTGTTCTTCTTCCTCGTCGTAAACAATTAATTGAATAATTGAACTGAACCGTATGCCCCGCATCGCACACGCAACTAAAATATGAACCGTGTTCAATGAATTCTTCATCGCAAATGTTTTTCATCTTTTTTGACGGTTTTTTAATCACCGTTTGCGATTAATACAACACACAATTTCGTCAAAGGGTCATTAAATTGTAGTGTCGCGTTTGCAGCATCCTAGAGTAGTGAGACATTACCTTACAATAGTATCTACAACCATATGGAACTTTGGAACTTTTTTTTAGGTAAGCCATCTTGAACTTTTATGAACAGAAACAACTTCATCTCCAGACGTATACTCCCTAGTAGTTTCTTCATACCAGAATCATCATGTGAATCCTCCCTAGTAGTATAAAACTAGAAAATGTCCTCCTTACCTATTTTCAAAGCAGGCTCATGATAAAGGCAATATCCCTTGGCTGAACTCAAATAACTTGCGGGTTGCTACATGTTAACTATTACACTGATAAACATCAACAGTTCCCCATATGCAAAATTTCATCTGAGATGCTAAATTATTTCTCAGAGGGGACTCAATCAAAACTTCAAACCTTCAACGCAGTTTGAGAAAACACCAAACATTAACAGTACAAAACAAAATCGATAGGTTATTCCTACATTCATTTACATCTACCTAATAATATATTAGCCATTTTGTACCAGTTGGTGAGTCCACCATATCACAGAGCAAAGAAATGCTACAGAAACAGTTCTCTCCCTACGACATAGTCAGGAACAAACAGCAGATCGAAACTTCCTAATCTAAAAAGGCACCCGACTGAACTACTTGGGATAAAAACAACTACAGTGTTCCTTGGACAAATATGGATTTTGTCAAGAACATAAGTTTTTGGGGCAGTCTTATGGCTGAAAAATTTGAGCGAACACTTCTAATTAAACAAATCCAAAAATTAAGATAACTAGGGTTTCAATTCCACAACTTATCACTTACAAACGAAAATTAAAAAAAAATCCCAATACATCAAACTCCTTGAAAGCATTAGAACGAGTCCATCTAAAACAGAGGCAAATAAAATCAATATGAACAAGCAGACATGGCTGGTCGCCCATGGTAGGCGCACCCATCCCCGGCAAACTCAAGTGCCATAGCGTGCTCCCGCAGAGGTGCCTCCATGACGGGTTGGTGACTCACCTTGTCGGGAAGAGCTCTCCCTTCGCTGACGATCCACATCCTCGTCGGGTCAGGCTCTCCCTTCGGTCGCTGATCCGCATCCTCGTTGGGGCGGGTTCTCCCACGACAGCCTCCCAGCGACGGGATCAACGACGAGGATGATGGCGAACCATAGAAAGCTGCAAAAAAAGGACTAACAAGTCCGGGTGCGGGGACCAATAAGTGAAGAACAAAATCTTACGGCACGTCATGATGGCGGCGGTTCGATTCGATACAGCGCCCCAAAACTCTGGCTCAGTCATTCGACTCGGGTGGAAAGTACATCTTCACAAGGGTCTTAAATATACAGCATGTCTATTTTGCTAATACTATCTGGTCTATTTTATTAATATTGATAGAGTAATATTCAACACATACTTCCAAACCTCCTGCGGAAGCTAAAAGGACTGCACTGTTAGCAATACTACGTGGCAATGTAAGCTGAAAAAACTACACGTGTTTTCTGGTACCGTTTTGGATGCAATTTTTTTACCGTTTGTTGAAACAAGACTCGTGATATACCGTTGAAAAACTATGGATTAGGTGCAACTTCGTTTTGCTGAACACTTTTCAAGATTACTCATGGTTTAAGAGCAGTTTCAAAAATGGTGCGGCGAGCGTATTCTCGTGGGTTTTTTTCAGACCGCTCGTCGGATGATGCAAATGATACACCGTTGGAAAGATATTGTCGAGGCACAAATTTTACAAATAGAATACTCTCTCTAATTCCTTACGGTTTAATATCAGTTTCAAATTTACTGAAGTACAAAACCTTTTTGTAGAAACGAAGTATGTCTACGAGAGAAGGTGAATGGGAGTTTAAAATTTCTTTTAGAAACTTCACAACTATCGAAACCCAACAGCGGAGTGAAAGATTTAGTGAGTAAATGAAAACTACTGAATAAGGAATAAAGGCACGTAGTGGGGACAATCACATGGTTGATTTTAATTATGCAAAGTCGATCAAATGATATAGAGCGAAGGAATAACCTGTAAGGCTTGATGGCGACAGAGGATTTGGTAGGTTAGTTCACCCCTGTACACAAGGACTACATCTGGCTGGAGGGGTTGTGATTTAACATAGAAGATAAAATCCCTTCGCCATATTCTCCTCAACAATTGGTTCGTCAACCAATGTCGATCACTCGTGATAGATAATTGAGGTGATGTCCACTTCGAGAACCACAATCGCTCTTGATCTCGGAAAGAAATTGACACATGACCGTCTAGAGAGTTTGCAGCTCTCAAGAGAAACTACTGGAGCGTCCTAGACTTAGATTCGAGTGATGTTAAATAACAATCTAATTTTTCAGCTCTGGGTTTTTGTCTCGGTGGATTTTTAAACTCAAATCACTCTAGAGAGGGGGTTGCTCAACAATCTTCTCAGAATCAAACAGAGCAGCCATTAGACAAAACCGATGCGGGGTGGCTTTTTGTAGCAGTAGCTTTCCCAGATA
Source organism: Secale cereale (assembly GCA_902687465.1). NCBI lineage: Eukaryota > Viridiplantae > Streptophyta > Magnoliopsida > Poales > Poaceae > Secale > Secale cereale. The sequence goes on along the minus strand of LR738715.1, from coordinate 379,961,934 downwards.
GAAAATGATCATTTTGGACATGCGGTCCAGCCAATGGTCAACCGACACGTTATCAGCGATCGGATTTGAAAGAAACGGTGAAGAATTACTTGGGGAACAAGTAATGCTAACTCTTCGGCCAAAGACTGATCTCTCGCAACAAAGAAGATCATAGTCTCTTGCTGGCAAGTATTTGCTCGGAGCAAAAATATATTATTCTCGCAACTTTCATGGGATTAAGTTTAGCATCGGAGAATCAAAGCTTCAAACATAATACCCATCTTAGTGGTACGTTGGTCCTATGACTCAATGAAAGAAAAGAAGAACAATGAAAAGAAGACTACGTCTTCGCGTCGTCTTCGACTTCTTTTAGCTGCAGTCACTTCCTTCGGATGCTACCGAATAAATTGCTTCACGTCAACAATTTTTAGGGGCCGGTCTACACAGCATAACCTTCATAGATAATACTCGCTGCCAAACAGGGTATTACCTTTGGAGTTTATGCCAAACTCCTCATGACATGAGTGACATGTTACTCTGTGTGCACTAGCAAACACATTAATCCATTACTGTTTATGTCAACAATCTTCAAAACATAAGGAGGAGAATTATTGCACCAATAATCTCCCCCATTTTGAATGATTGTTGACAAAACAGATAATCATTGAAGAGAGCTAGATATGCGATAAGTAAAACAGTGGGATTGATAAAGTGTTACTGTTCTCGAGGATGAAATATGCTCCCACTGAATGTATGTAGGGAATTAATTTTATGATGAGATTCTACTGCAATAATTTGTGTATATGGAGGAAATTTAATTCATTCGAGATAAGGACTCACGCTGATAAGATAAAATCCATTGCTAGCATATATAGTGCAATTATTCGTAACTTCTAATAATGAACCAACCTGCAAAATAGATACTTCGACGGAACAGATGCCGTAGGGGGTTATTAACATTATAGCACATAAGTTACTTAGCACATATACGCATGAATCATAAGTTGCAAACTAGAGAGAAAACCAGTTCAACCAAAAACACCGAAGAGCAAATCTATCGAAGTCGATGTACTTCTCCTCCTTTTGTAAACAAGTGACAAAAAGGTGACGAATATCATGAGTCAAGAAATGAAGCAAAGTTCACTCTCAGGCATTGCGAGATGAACTGTCCAGAGTGATATCTTCTTCAGGGGTGGCAGGAATTTATTCGGCCTCAGCAGCAGCAGGATTTCCTTTAGGCAGAGGGACTGGTTGTTGAGCAGATGGACTTGGCGCATTGGGATCTTCCACTGAAGGAACATTTGATAGTAGACCGCCTTCGGTAGGTATGACAATTGGTGTGGTGGCTTTAGATTCATCGAGCAATTTGTGAATCTGTAAGTGAAGAGTATCGGTGGGAAGCTCATGAGCTCGTAGAGGCCGAGTGCGTTTCTCTTGGAAATCATTCACATTGAAGCCTTTGCCGATATAGTCATGGAACTCTTGGAGGTTCACATTCAGGAGTTTCTTTTCGGTGATGAACTTGTGAACCTACTTCCAGAACCTTCTCTTATTTTTATCGACTATCAGATGGACCAACCTGGTGCAATTGTTGATGAGATTAATCTTATTTGCAAGGTGCTCTTTTTCACATCAATCATCAGCTGTTGTGTTCACATGCTGACTTCTAGATGAGATGGCGGCTGAGAGGTCGGCATTCAGACACGTCGAGGAAGCCGAGGACCATCACAAGTTTGGTGATAATCATCAAAGGATGATGATGGTTTTATCGAGGAAAATTCTTCCTTAGCTTTGATTGTGTATTGGACAGGTGGAATGAAGTGTTGTCACTGGCCTTAGCCAGATATCCTATTTTCATGGTATGTCAATAAACTTTTGAATCCAGGGATCATACACCTTGATGGAGAATGAAAATTGAGCGGCATCTTTTAGAATGTGAAGCAACATGTCTTCAACGTCAAAGATATATCGTTCAGAGATAGTGTAGATGACATTTCAAAGGTTATCAGAGATGTACATGTCATCATTCATGCCTACTAGTGGGCAGATGGTGTATCTGAGTAGATGATACAATGTCTAGTATGAAGGTTAGGTGTTCAGGAAGAGGAGGACCAGAGTAATCACAAATCTCCTCCTTGTCCATCATGCACTTGAAATCTTCATCATAGATAACACCAATTGTCGTGAGATATCCGTGGCCACCTATGGGACCAGGAGGCCCCTTGCTGGTTCGGCAGGGGGACGTCGCATTGCACAAAGAGCAAACCAGCGCGCGATAGCGCAGCGGAGAGCACACAAGTAATGTACCCAGGTTCGGGCCACCGCGAGGCATAAAACCCTACTTCTGCTTTGGTGGATTGATGGTGGAATGGAGGTGGTAGAGCGTAGTACACTCGCCCGACAAGGGTTGCCTTTGGGAAGCACTGACTACGCGTGTACGGGGGTGTGGGTTCGTCTATTTCCCAACCCTTTCTACGATTGCCATGGGCCTCCTTTTATAGATCAAGGGGCGACCATAGTGGCAAAGTAGTCATTATGCACTAATATGATAGCAAACAGTGCTATCATACCTAAATCTGCAGGCTGACAGGGTGCATTAAATGCACTGCTTAGTGTCACATCACTGGTTGCCCAGCAAGGCTTGCCAGGCTTTCTTGCCAGCTCTGCGCATGTCTTCTTGACACGTCGCGGGACGGATGTCATCTGCTGGTTCTTCTTGTAGGAACTGGCTGCCATGTGGCTAATGGCTGCCACTTAATCATCTTGCGACTTGACACCACATTGATTGATGACGTGGGTCATGCTTGAGTGATTGGTGAGGTGGTTTGGCCTCCGCGAGCCCCCGGCAGGCCCTGCCGGGGTGTCTCTGTTATCTGCTTCTGGGGGTGGCCTCGCCCCTTGCCAGGCTCCCCTACCCAGCAAGGGAGGCCCTTCTCTTGTTGATGTCCTATTTCTATGGCTTGGCCTTGGTATCTCTGATCTGAGCTGGTACTCTGAATCTCTTGGTTTCTTATACTCTGACTTGGGCTGGTGCTTCAATCCTGTTTTTGCGCCTGTGCATAATCTAGGCAACAGACCCAGGGTTTGTTGCACCGACATAAGCCCCAAGGCCTGCCAGGATCGTGCTGCTGAGCGTCGTCGGGTAGGGCCTAATAAGTGCACAGGCAGGGTTGCTAAAGAGGTTGGTTCCTTGAAGTCTCCATTGCTGCTTCATTGGCTTTGATTAGGGGCTAGTTTCTGGTTTCCCCGCACGTTGTGTGTAACGTCGTGGGAGAATTTGGATCGTGGCCTGCGGATTCTCTTCACCCCACGATCATGAGGCGGAAACGGCCATCCCACTCGCCCTCCGTTCCGCATGCACTTACCATGTGCTCCGCATGCATTGGGTGCGGTAGGTGGCGGATGCAGAGGACACAGGGAGGAGTGTCGCGACTGAAAACCAAGCGTCGATGGTTGGATCAGAGGGGCAGCCTCGACCCCCAGAGTTATGGCGGGTGTAGGGAGGCGCATTGGGGGAGAGAGGCGGCCGTCTCCCGTGTGAGGCGTTAGTCCTATGCCCCGTTTCCCTATAAAAGGGAGTCAGGGCAGCACTTCTCTACACACACTCCTTCTTCTTCTCCACAATCCTTTTCTTCTAGCCATGGTGCGAGGGTGAGGGCATGGTGGTGTTTCGGCGACGGGGACGAGGGCTTCTGTTTGATAGCGCGCCCCTCCTAATCTGGACCCTAAAGCAGCGGAATCGTCCGCGGGGAGAGAAGGAAGGGGACGCGTTCGCGGTCGCCGTGGTGTTTGAGGAGGAGGAGGTAGGGGCGGTGTCTTGGCGGCGCCCCCACCGCCGGCTCCTCCTCCACTGGAAGGCCATGTTGGCGACCAGCCTCAGGAGTTCATCATCAGGCTATACAAGCCTTTGTGTTGTCATCTTTGCCTCCCAACTCCCTTTGCGCGGGAGATGGAGCTCGAACGACCACGCGCCCTGCGGCTGCACATGAGGGGCTGCGGGATTGGAGGTACGAGGGTCGACGTCAACTTCCCCGCCCCTCATGTGATGTACCTCCGTCGTGGATGGAAGACCTTTGCCCGTGCCCACGGCTTCCCGGAGCGGCACATTCATCAGTTCAAATTAATGGAGAACGGCCTGCTCTCCGTCAAGATCTTCGGGCGCTCGAGTGGTCACTTAGGGTGCTGCGCAGAGAGCTCGACCAACGACAAAATCTCCTCCTCGACCGAAAGCGATGAGGAATATAGTGACGGCGATGACGACAGCAGCGGACGAGGGAGTGATGATGTCAGGACCCTAATCCTAAGTCACACCGATCTAGCTGTAACACGTCATATCACTTTGCGGCCTCACGCACGGTAACCCCACGGGTGCCACCTTACCTGGCCCGGGACCGTTTGCGCATTTTGGCACACGTATATGACAGTGTCGCTAGCATCCATATGACAGAGAACCCGGGCCGACATGGCTAGTTATAAACCAAAAGTGGCACTAAATTACAGAGACAGGCATCCATGACCCAGCAACGAACGTGTCGGTCATCAACGTATGAACCCAAGTCGTAGCAAGCTACATGGACTTAAAGGAACAACGCGTGACATTTCCCCTAAGGGACAGACACAGGAACGAAGAAGGACACATGCCGGCCAGCCTACGTGTTCCGAGCAGTAGCAAGCTACCAAAGGCTCATTGGAATCACTAGGAGGCATTTCCCTGTAAGATAGGCTACCAAAGGAAAACAACTAGGTGTCGGATCCCACACATACCAAGCATTTCAATCATACACGCAATATGCTCAATACGTGCAAATACAACATTGCATCACAACAGAACTCTATGACTCAAATTACTTTATTTAAAAGGCTCCAAGAGCCATACATAACATAGTCATACAGATAGGGGTCACATGACCCAACACTCAAGTCATACAGTCATACAAGCACAAGCGGAAGCTACATGTCTGAGTACAGACAACTTAGAAAATAAAACAGGCTTGGTGTAGCCTGACTATCTACAAGGCCCTTCACAAGCTCCAGATCACCGTCTGGGTGTCAAGCTACTCGTCGACGTCAACGTCTATGTAGAACCCATCAGCAGGGGCAGGGTTCTCCTCTGCAACAGTTATTAAGCAAACATGAGTACAAAGGTACTCAGCAAGTCTTACCACAGAACTATCATACATGCAACATTATCAAAGGGGTAGTGGAGTTTATAGCAGAATGTCAGCTTTGACCTTGGCTAACCTATACTACAACTCTCAACAGATTGCATGATGTTATTACGAACACGAGTCCTCTAATCACCACATCAATACACTACCGAGGATCCTCTTCCGTCATCCTACGGAAGGGCCATCCACGGCACTCACGCTTATCTTGAGGCTTTTAGTAGTATCCATCAACTTGTCTATGAACTGTAAGAGTAACCAAGTAGTTCATACCGCGAACAACGGCTATTCGAATAGTTTGATAACCCTGCAGGGGTGTACTTCTTCACACATGTTTTCACCACTTAGCGTCTGCACACGACATGTGCTCGGCAGACTTCAAGCGAAAGCCGACGTGGGTGTAGACCACGACCTAACCAACCACTCAAGTCTCTCGTCTAGGTTTATCGCCTATTTGGGTTCCATCCGTGGGGAGATCCGGCCGGGGTGTTGCTCACGGCCCCAAACGATGTGTACAGGGTTCCCGAGTCACCAAACGGGCAACCTGTACACCGTGCCACGTACCTGTCGCATCACAGCCCACCCCGAGGGTCAGCGCTGCGCACGACCTCCAGTAAACTATAAACACCAGAAACTAGTTGCAACTCCTGGACAGAGTACAAGGGCAGTCAATAAGTCGAGCGGGGTCATATTTCAGGGCCCAATGTGTGGTAGTAACTGTAACTTGAATCACACACACAGATCTCGGGTCCTATGGACGATTCAATGAAACAACCCACCATATACTCCTACATGGCCTTTCATCGATACCTTTACCAAGCGTATTCCACACTTCCCTCTCTTTATCGGTAAGATCATTTCACTCTGATCCATCACCCAGATGAATCAGACCAGACACAACTATAAGCATAGCAGGCAACATAAGTAAATAGCATGGTGGATCACACATCACATGGCTCAATCAACTCCTACACATGCTAGTGGGTTTCAACTATTTACTGTGGCAATGACAGGTCATGCAAGGGAATAGGGTTCAACTACCGCAGCAAGTAGCAGTTCACGCGCTGTTGCCTTAATGCAGTAAAAGAGAGCAGGAGCGAGAAAATTGGGTTTGTATCGGAATGATCAATGATTGCTTGCCTGACAAGGTAGTTGTCGGGTACTGCTCTTCAACTGGATACGCAGCAGTATCCTCGGGAGCAGGACCTAACACAGGGAATACCGACGATACAATCATTAACAAACAAATGCAACAATATGATGCATGTTTATGACATGGCAAGATGCATGTGTGTTGGCTAATGCAACTAAAACCAGAAGGGTTTGAACCTATTTGAATCAAGGATTCAAATTGAAGTTCAAACTATTATTTAAATAAGTGCATTATCATGTTTTTGAAATATACAACAAGTTAACTTGTTCAAACATGCATGAAACCAGTGCCATTAGAAAGATTGGATTTTCCTGATCATTTTTCATATATAAATCTTTTCCATCTGAGCTATGGTTGATTTTATATGATTTTTAGAAGTTTTGGGTATTTTCTGGAATTTTCTGAATTATTATTAAATCTAAAAATCCCAGAAAAACCTTTACTGCATCAGCATGACATCATGCTGACGTCAGCCAGTCAACAGGGCTAGTCCAGGTCAAACCTGACCAGTGGGTCCCTCATGTCAGTGTCACAGCTAATTAACTGAGTTAATTAGAGTTTACCTAAAACTAATTAGCTGTCAGTGGGGCCAGGGCCCACGTGTCAGTGACTAAACTAATTAACTAATTAATATTAAATTAACAACTAAACTAAGTTTGACTTGCGGGCAGGGCCCACATGTTATTGACCCAGGGGGTCAAACCCGTGGTCAAAACAGGTCCAACTCGCCGGCGTTTAGCCGCCGGCGAGGCCAAACGCGGCGGCGTGCTTCGGAAAACGCCTACGGTGCACGGCTCGAGCTGCGGCTGGGTGCGTTGGAGAGCTCTTGCTCTTGCGCATCGGATGGAGGTGGTCGCCGGACCTGGGGTGGCCGGAGACGACGGCAACGAGCTCGACGGCGGCGACCGGCGTCGGGCGTGTGTGGAGATGCGGCTGCAGGGGCCTAGGCGATGCGTGCGTGGCACCGTTCACATCTACGTGCTGTGGTGAGTACGTTGGACTGGTGCCAGTGACCAAATGGTCACCGGAGCATCACCGGCGACGAGCTCGGTGGCGGTGCGTGCTGGCGAGCTTCGTGCAGTGTGTTACAGGGCAAGAGGGAGCCAACGGAGAGGGGGAGGAGGTAGCTAGGCTCACAGGGGTTGCGGCAAGCACCAGAGCGAGCTCGGGGGTGGTCGGAGCTGAGCAGAACGGCGAGGGGGATCTCCGCGGCCGGAGTTGGGGAAGAAGAGGTCGGGGGCGTCTCCAGGGCGGGCGAGCGCTCGGGGCTCGGCCTGTTCAAAGCAGTCGAGGACGACGGAGACGAGGGACAACACGGCGGAGCTCGGGGACGACGGTGGACGCGGCTTCTACGACGGTGCGATCACGGCGGCGTCGGCCATGGCGCGGGGAGAGCGGAGGAGAGGAGCTGGGGGAGGTGGAGGTGTCTGGGGTGTCGAGGGGGACGTGGACGTTCGATCCATCCCTCCAGGACGGCGAGGGGGTGAAGCAAGGCGGCGGGCAGCTGCGTGGCGCGCGGCGCGGTCGCCATCGAGCACCTGCCTGCCTGCCTGGCCGAGCCAAGCAGCTCGCTGGAGCGGCAGCTGGGCTGGGCCGGCAGGTGGGCCGGGTGGGCGCCAGGTAAGTGTTCTTCCTATTTTTCTTTCTGTTTTATTTCTTTTGCAGCTTTGTTCATTTAATAAAAATGCCTAAACATTTTTATAACTCATGACACTTGTCATACCTGCTGTATATAATATGAACAGTAGGAAACATTATAGTTCATGATTATTTGAGCATTTAAAATATTTTATAGCATTTAAATGCCCAAATTCAAATACCATATGATTTAATCCAAATCCCTAGATTGTCCTAGAAAATTGTGCACCATTTTTGGCAGAGGTTTAAGACCAAGGCAGAAATGATGAACATTTTGAAGGGCATTTTGGGTACATTGGAAAATATTTTAGCAAACACTAGTTGTTAGGGGAGGGGGTGCTGGGGTTTCTGTTAATCCCATTTCATGTTTCTTTGAAAGTAAACATGATGCACACTCTAGTCAGGTCCTAATGCAAGTGCTAGCTAGGGATGTGACAACTCACCCCCACTTAAAAGAATCGCGTCCCGAGATTCGGGTTCCTCTGGAAAGAGGGTGGGGTACTCAAGTCGAAGACGATCCTCCCTTTCCCAGGTAGCTTCACTCTCGGAATGATGTGACCATTGAACCTTGAGAAACTTGATATTGTGGCGTCGAGTGGTGCGCTCAGTTTGATCAAGAATACGAACGGGGTATTCTCGATATGTGAGATTGTCTTGGAGATCAAGCGTTTCGTGGTCCACTCCGCGGATAGGATCCGAGAAGCAACGTCTGAGTTGAGAAACGTGGAAAACATCATGAACTCTGGAGAGGTGCGGAGGTAGTTCCAATTGGTAGGCAACTTCTCCTCGTTTGGCAAGAATGCGAAAAGGACCGATGTAACGAGGGGCCAATTTGCCTTTGATACCGAAGCGATGGGTTCCCTTAAGAGGAGTAACCCGAAGGTAAGCCTTATCGCCGACTTCAAAAGTCACAGCCTTATGATGACTATCATATTGGCTCTTTTGGCGAGACTGGGCTGTTTTCAATCTCTCACGAACGATGCGAACTTGTTCTTCTGCTTCCTGAATCATATCCGGGCCAAAGAATTGTCTTTCCCCGGTCTCTGACCAGATAAGAGGTGTTCGACACCTTCGTCCATATAGAACTTCGAAGGGAGCTTTACCCAAGCTGGCTTGATAACTATTGTTATAAGGGAATTCGGCAAATGGAAGACACTTTTCCCATTCCATACCGAAAGAAATGACAGAGGCTCGAAGCATGTCTTCCAGAATTTGATTGACTCATTCCACTTGACCACTTGATTGCGGATGGAAGGCAGTACTGAAAGAGAGATGAGTTCCCATAGCATTCTGGAAACTTTCCCAAAATCGTGAAGTAAAAAGACTTCCACGGTCTGAGTTAATCTCCAACGGTACACCATGAAGTGATACTATTCGAGAGATAAAGAAGTCTGCTAGCTGGCTAGCGGTAACACTCTCCCAAACAGGCAGGAAATGAGCTACTTTAGAGAGGCGGTCGATAACGACGAAGATAGCATTATTCCCTTTCCTGGACCTGGGAAACCCGGTAATGAAGTCCATACAGACTTTATCCCATTTCCATTCAGGAATAGCTAGAGGTTGAAGGGTGCCAGCAGGCCGTTGATGCTCTGCTTTAACTCGACGACAAACGTCGCAGTTAGCAATGAACTGAGCGATTTCTCTCTTCATCCTAGTCCACCAGAATCTTTGACGTAAGTCTTGATACATTTTGGTACTACCGGGATGAATCGTGAGAGGAGATTCATGAGCCTCCTTAAGAATTAATTGCCGCAGATGGTGGTTCTTGGGAACCACTACACGGTTCTCAAAGAAAACAACACCTCGATAATCCATAGAGAAACTTTTAGCGAGTCCGCTAGCAATGTTTTCTTGGAGTCGTGATACACCTTTATCACGCTTCTGGGCAGCTATGATTTGATCCATAAGGGTAGGTTTCGCCACCAAGGTGGAAAGGAATCCTCGAGGAACAATGTGAAGGTTAAGCTTACAAAATTCCTCGTCGAGAAGTGGTTGACTTTGTTGTAACATTAAATTGTTACAATATGACTTACGACTTAGTGCATCAGCCATGACATTGGCCTTTCCAGGAGTGTAAGTGATTCCTAAATCGTAGTCGGTGAGCAACTCAACCCAACGTCTTTGCCTGAGATTTAGATCCGGTTGGGTGAAGATATACTTCAAACTTTGGTGATCAGTGAAGATTTCACAGCGATTACCAAGGAGGTAATGTCGCCATGTTTTGAGTGCATGGACTACAGCTGCAAGCTCTAAATCATGAGTAGGATAGTTATCCTCATGTGGACGCAACTGTCGGGATGCGTATGCAATCACTTGACGATCTTGCATGAGAATGCAACCTAGTCCTTGTCGCGAGGCGTCGCAATAGATTATAAAGTCCTTGGAAAAGTCTGGTGGTACCAGTACAGGTGCAGATGTTAGGCGTCTTTTCAGTTCCTGAAAACTGGACTCGCACTGTGGGGTCCACTCAAACTTTTTATCTTTCTTGAGGAGTTCGGTTAGAGGTTTAGCAACCTTGGAGAAATTCTCGACGAAACGTCGGCAATAGCTCGCTAAGCCAAGAAAACTCCTAACTTGCTTGATCGATTCAGGGGGAGTCCAATCAAGGACGGCTTGAACTCGCTCAGGATTGACAGCAATACCCTTGCCAGAGATCACATGACCTAGATAGGTTACTTCTGGCAACCAAAATTCACATTTAGAGAATTTGGCATAAAGGCGGTGCTCTCGAAGTTTCGTCAATACCAGCCTGAAATGCTCGGCATGATCTTCCTTGTTCTTGGAGAAAATGAGTATATCATCGAGGTATACCACGACGAATTTATCCAAATACTCCATGAATATAGAATTCATTAACCGAGAAAAGGTAGCTGGGGCATTGGTTGATCCGAAGGACATGACGGTGTACTCATATTGGCCATAACGAGTAACGAAAGCCGTTTTAGGAATGTCCCCGTTCTTGATTTTGATTTGATGGTAGCCCAACCTCAAATCCATCTTAGAGAAGACTGAGGATCCAGCGAGCTGATCATACAGGTCGTTGATCCTGGGGAGCGGATACTTATTCTTTATGGTGACCAGATTGACAGGTCGGTAATCTACAACCATCCGCTCCGTTCCATCCTTCTTCTTGACGAAGAGGACGTGGAAAGCCCAAGGGGAAGAACTAGGACGGATGAAACCCTTTTGCAAGGACTGATCGAGTTGTTTCTTTAGCTCAGCTAACTCTAGTGGTGCCATCTTATAAGGTCTCCTAGAGATTGGGACGGTTCCAGGGATAAGATCTATCACAAACTCGACATCTCTGTCAGGTGGAACTCCTGGCAGTTCTTCTGGGAAAACATCCGGAAAGTCACGGACTACCTGGATATCTTCGAGTTCTGGTAGAGGGCTGGCATTAAGAGAGTAAAGCTGACGTTCAGCCATTCGAGTCAAGACATTGACTATCTTGCCGGATGGATGTGTAAGTTGAACGGTCCTAGTAAAGCAATCAATTTTGGCGTAATGGGTTGTCATCCAATCCATACCCAAAATGATATTTATGTCCGAGGACTTGAGAGCTATTAAAGATGCAAGGAAAACAAGTCTATCGACAAGGATTTCATTTCCATGGCTTACCCTAGAGGTTTGCCACTTTGAACCAGGAGTTTGAATAACCATGGAAGTAGGCATGTCACAAAAAGTCATGTTGTGCAATCGAGCATAGCTCTGAGATATGAACGAATGGGATTCTCCAGTATCGAAAAGAACAGATGCCGGATGTCAGTTTACGAGAAGCGTACCAAGGACGACGTTAGGATTCTCATAAGCTTCTTCGGCAGAAACATAGTTGACATGACCACGTGCAGTGGGGATTGGCTTGACATAGTTCACCTTGCCGGTTGGCTTGCCACGGCCAACGGGTTTTCCTGGCTGATTCTGGGAACAATCACGCATGTAGTGTCCCGGTTCTCCACACTTGAAACATGTCACAGTGGTGGTGCGTGGAGCAAAGTTGGAGGGTGGACCTCCATAGGTCTTAGCAGGTGCAAACTGTTTGTGGGGACCCCGACTCGTAAGTCGTGATCACCGAATGCACGTGTACAGTGATCCCAGAGATCAATGCTCACTGAACACACAGAAGCTGAATAACAAGAGTCTTACATCCTTACATACCGTGTTACACAAATAGGACCATAATGGTCAAGCCTTGAGTACATCATCGCAGCGGAAAAATCTTCAACAACAACATGGACCCATGCCATCTGCCTTAACCCTATAGGCATTCTGACTGGGAAGCGTCCTAGCTCGCATGCTCGTCACCGAGAAATCTTCATCATAACCTGTTCTCTCCTGCCTGGCCAATAAAATAACCAGTGGCAAGCCAATGAGTACATTGAATGTACTCGCAAGCAACCCAAGTGTGGTAACAGAATAATTATGCAAGGCTCTACTACTAAGTTGGTAGTTTTGCGGAAAGCTAGTTTTTCATGTGCAAGAATGATCAACATATAACAAGGATATGCATGTGTCTGTAACAAGTATCAGGAGGTCACAAACATCATTTTCAAGGAAGAGTTGTAATCAACTCATGCTCAAGCTCATTGTGACTTCCTCACAATCACATCAACAATATCACTGAACCATGTTGACTTCATCAATATCACTGAACCATGTTGTTTCCTCACACACACACACCAGGTTTCGCAAACATTGGACGTAGCCCAAGAGCGGTTACCCAACTGTCCATGACCGTGGACACGGCTATTCGAATAGTTTGACACTCTGCAGAGGTTGCACACTTTACCCACAAGATCCGGGGAACTTCCGTGTCATCCACGACCCGCGGTACCTCAAGTACCGGGGTAAGCACCCGATCACTATCTTTCCCTAGACGACACTAATATGGAGTCCACTCGATTGGTAACAGCCCCGTGCCAAACATTTCACATCTCAAGGTTTGTGGAGACTCGCTCCGAATTCATCACATATCACAAGCACGGGGTACCGACGGTGTGTCCGGTGCCCTGTGAAAACATTCATGGCCGCCTATCCAAGCACGACCCCGTCCCGAGAGTGACCTCATGTCACCCTCGTCACTAGTAATGCGGGCACCATGCTTGTATCGACCTAGGTACTCAATAATGCCCTTTCCCATATAAGGGTAGAGTGGTTGCGCATGTAAGGTTGGAATAACGGTCGCAACTTAAACCAATCCGTTTTTCAAAACAACACACACACTTGCCTCGGTACACCACTTCGTCATCAAGTGGTTACCCATCTCACCATCTCCCTCGGGCATAAATGGCACCTGACGGGGTTTTCGCAAAGTCTTTTGAAAGTATCCTGCCTCCGTCACCATGCATATACCCGTCCCATTTGCGTAGCTACTATTAAAGCAACCTAACTACTCCCACCCACATAACCCTCATAGGAAGGTAGGGTCATGTTTGATGCAAGTATCAATAGTAAGCAACAAGGGTAGCAACCAAAGTGGTTTCCACCTCAACATGATTTCGATGCATTCAATAATAAGGCTTTATGAGACATGCATAAAAAGGTTTCTTGAACATGGTCAAAGGGCTGCTTGCCTTATTCTTCAGAGTCTTCAAATCTTCTGGTCCATCTCCGAATACTCCGTTTATTACGTCAACTAACGATGGAAACAATCATAATAAGCAACACAATCAAAGCAACAATAAAAGTGCTCTAAAAATAGGAGTTGGACTTTTCTAGGATCCCTCTGGTCATATTTGGGATGACCAAGGTGGTTTCATAGGTGTTGGATCAATAGGTAGTTGGGAACATTTCAATATGATGGAACCAAAGGGTTTATGGAGTTGGAAGAAGTATACAGAAATAATTCCTTGAATGATGAGCAAAGGTATCCATCATTAAGTCATGATTTTAGAAGCATTTAGGAGTTGGTTTCACTGGATTTGGAATTCAAATGAATTTCCTAGGATTTTGCAAAGCTGATAAATAGGAAGAAATGGCTCAATAATTGGTGGGGCACAGAAACTATCATTAAAAATGTTCCAAAACTAAGTTTGGACATGACAAGCATCTAGGAACTTGAATCACTTCATTTGGATCAATATTGAGCTCTCTGTGATTTTCTAAAGTTAATCACAGAAAGTGGAAAATGGGCATTTGATAAATATTTGTATAGGAAAAGTTTTTGGAATAATGTGCATGTGGCACCATGTGATAGGGCATGATTTTAGGAGCTACCAGAAATTTGAATCATGCAATTTGGAGTTCATATGAATATTTGGGGCATTTTTGAAGTATACTGGAAACAGAAAAATAAAAAGAAAAGGGGTTATACCCTTATGCTGCAGACTGGGCGGAGGATAGATGGTGGGCCGGCCCAGCTGCACGGCCGCGAGCGCCCAGGTGCAACGTCGATAGCGCCTTCAAGGGAATACGTCTCCGTTTGCCAGAAACGGACTTCCCGGAGTACGTCTCCACTTAAACAGTGGGGCCAGGCCGCTGGGTCACTTACAGCCTGGGCCCACCGGGCTCTTTCCCTCCCTCATGGCTCCTTCTTCTTCCTCCCGATGGAGACAGAGGAGGGCGCCGGCCTGCTCGCCGCCGGCGCTGCTCAGCCTGCCGGCGTCGAACCGCGGTGGAGTCAGGGCCGCGGGCCTCGCCGCATCCGCATGGGGGGTCGCAGGGAGGCGCGGCGAGCTTCCTGCGTCCGTGGAGGCCGACGGGTCCTGCGCTCGATGGTCTCCCGTGCCGGCGACTGCGGCCGTCTCCGACGACGTCCGGTGCACCGGCGGGTTCGTGAGGCCGAGCCGCGCCCATCCCTGGCCTCCAAGCTGGCCGGGAGGAGCAGGAGCGACGGCGACCGAGGCATCAGCGGCGGCTTCGGGTCGAGACGGGGCGGCGCCAGAGGGTGCTCGGGGAAAGGAAGGGAGGAGTGGGGGGAGTCTCCACGGTCCTGGGGTCTTCCTCCTGGTGGCCAACAGAGAAGAGGGAGAAGGGAACGGCCGTGGTGCCCGATGCCGAGCGGTGGCTGGCGGCGGCACTTCGGCCGTGGAGAGAGGGAGAGCGCCGGAGAGGGAGAGAGGGAGTGTCTAGGAGGTGCACGGGGAAGGGGAGGTTCCAGAAGAAGCAACGGGCGCTCGGGGGGAGGGCTTAAATAGACGCAGCCATGGTGCACCATGAGCACGGTCCAGGGCGCGCACGGCGAGCTCGTGGAGAGAGAGGAGGAGGGCCGGAGAGGATAGGGCCGACCGTCCTGCAGGTCGTGGACGTCGAGGCCTCCTCGGGGGACACGCTCTCTCTGCCCAAGGCTGTCTGGAAGCCTCGGGAGGGCTGAGCTACAGTGCCTTGGTGCACTGTAGCGTGCTCCAGAGCGCGTCTATGGCCGGCATGGTCGTGCCTGTGCTGTCCTGGCCGTGTCCTCTTGTGTCCAACCGTGTCTAGTGGGTATAGGGGGTAGTAAACAATGGCTTTGTGGTCTTGGATGCCCTGGGGAACCACTGGGATGAGGAGGGAGGTGAAGGAGGAGAAGAAAGTGGCTGTCCACAAGGGTAAAGATGGGGTTTTTACCCTCCAATAATTGAGATAAGGCAGAGGAGAGTTACTGGAGGTAGAATAGGACTAGGGGAGGCTGTGGTAAGAACTTGAGGCCATGGAGACTAGTAAAAGAGGTTCAACCACTAGTTTTGGTAATTGGACAGAAGGTGTTTGATCAGTGTTTGGTCAAGCAAATGTCATCCAATTGACATGGGACTTTGTAGGATCGAAGAAGTATGTCTAGAGGGGGGGTGATTAGACTACTTGACAATATAAAAAAATCTGCCTTTTGATTATGCAAAGTTTTAGGCAGTTTCACAATTAAGATCAAATCAAGTAACATACTACACATGCAATTCTAGAGTATGGGCAGCGGAAAGTAAATTGCATATATAGTAAATGGAAGTGGAGAAGATCAAACGCAGTTTGGTGACACGGAGATTTTTGTCGTGGTTCCGATAGGTGGTGCTATCGTACATCCACGTTGATGGAGACTTCAACCCACGGAGGGTAACGGCTGCGCGAGTCCACGGTGGGCTCCACCCACGAAGGGTCCACGAAGACGCAACCTTGTCTATTCCATCACGGCCTACGCCCACGGAGGACTAGCCTTACTCGGGGTAGATCTTCACGAAGTAGGCGATCTCCTTGCCCTTACAAACTTCTTGGTTCAACTCCACATCATCAAGACGGAGGCTCCCAAGCGACACCTAACCAATCTAGGAGGCACCACCCCCCAAAAGGTAATAGACGGTGTTGATGATGATGAACTCCTTGCTCTTGTGCTTCAGATGATAAACTCCCCAACACTCAACTCTCCTCACTGATATGGCTGTGGTGGAAGAAAGATTTGAGTGGAAAGCAACTTGGGAAGGCTAGAGATCAAGTTTCATATGGTAGGAATGGAATGGCTTGATCTCAACACAAGGGTAGGTGGTTCACTTCTCAGAAAGTGTATGGTAGGAATGGTGGTACTTTCTGATGGCTCTCCTCACGAATGAGAAGGGGGTGGAGGGGTATATATAGCCTCCACACAAAATCCAACCGTTACACACACATTTGACCAATCTCGGTCAGACCGAAGTGAAAACTCGGTTAGAACGAAAGTTCAAATATAGTGAACGTTGGGATTTTCGGTGGGACCGAAAATACCATCTCGGTGTGACCGAAAGTGCAAAAGATATGAACGTTGGAGATTTCGGTGAGACCGAGAAAGAAAACTCGGTTGGACCGATTTGAGAAAGAGTAGGAACATGCCAGAATCGGTTTGACCGAAAATGAATTATCGGTGCGACCGATTTGAGTCAAGGCAGAACCTTGCCCACTTCGGTGAGACCGATAATGCAAACTCGGAAATTCCGATAAGATGTGAAATGGTTACAGAAGGTTGGCAGTTCAATTTCGGTGTGACCGATCTCAAACTCGGTAAGACCGATTTTTCTAGGGTTTGGAAAATGGCAGAAGTGGTTCATCTCGGTGGGACTGATTTGAAAGAATCGGTGTGACCGAGATGTTAGGGCTTGTAGAGATAACTTCATCCCGGTGAGACAGAGTTGGTTTGACCGAGATTACTTATGGGTGTGTGTTAAGTAGTGAATAGTGCTGATAGTTGAGGGAGTTAGATCACCAAGCACTTGAGCAACAAGAACATTAACACAAACTCATCCCCTTTTAATAGTATTGGCTTTCCTATGGACTCAATGTGATCTTTGATCACTAAACCAGAAATGGAGTCTTGAGCTTTTGCCAATGCTTGTCTTAGCACTTTGAGGGGTCCACTTCTTCAATCATCTTGCCATACCAATGTGATTGAGTTTCCTGAAACATACTTGATAAAAGTATTAGTCCAACCACAAAGTATGTTGTCATTAATTACCAAAACCACCCAGAGAGCAAATGTGCTTTCAATCTCCCCCTTTTTGGTAATTGATGGCAACACACTGAAATTATATTGAACGAGACATCAAAGCTTATTGAAAGAAAGATAGGATTATCATGAAAGCTTTGACAAGCATGTAGTACACAGGCTCCCCCTACAAGTGTGCAAGATTTTCATAGATTATGGTTTTGGACTACCACAAGCACACAAGAGAGATAAGCAAGATGTGCTACATGCAGCTTGGCTATATGCATCAGAGCAAAAGAAAAAGGAAGTGAGTGATAATGCATATGTGCATGGTGATTTCTTGCAAACAAGTATTTACAAGCAAGTCACCATCATGCACATTCTGCAAGATGCATATACTTACCTTGAGGTTCCTTGGCATTTGTACCTGAAGGGATAAACTTGAGAAAACAAGGTTAGATAACACAAGAGTATTCCTTCAACCAACTGCAAGAACATCAAGAGTACCAAGCCAGGGAGGACATGTATAAAGAGTGTCTCATATTGAGCACAGGCTTGAATCAGCAAACATGTCTCCGAAGCTAAAAGATTTTCAATGAACTCTGAGAGATTTTGCTTTTCATAGGATATCAATTGTGAAGATTCCTCTAAGTCTTCTCCCCTTAAGCTAAAAGATTCCATGAGATACCAATTGTGAGAACAAGGGGTGTGATGGAAAAAGCAAAATCAAAAGAGTGATGCCAATTGTAAATGAGAATGATGTCCAAAGTAAAACACGACAAAGCTTTGATGTGATTCTCTCCCCCTTAAGATAAGATTGCTTTTCTTCCCTAAGTCTTCTCTTCTCCCCTACTCCCCTTACTCCCCCTAAGTTCTCTCCCCCTTTGACATCAAGTGCCGAAAAGGACAGTAAACTAGGTAGGACAGGAAAGATGGAAAGAAAGAAATAAAGAAAGAAAGAAAGAAATGGGATCCTGAAGAATCACAACAGGGCAAATAAGAACATTCATAGAGAGACAATTTGAGTCCAAATTTGAGTCCTCTCCCTCTTTAAGATTTTAAGTCTGAGTGGAGCTGCAGAAGTTGATGTCCTGGAAGATAAATCCAAGGAAACACAGAAATAATGCAGCTCACTCTGCGAGGGATGTTTCAAAGGATTTGCAATGAATTTGTAAAAGATTTTCAGGGAATTGATCAGAGCCAGAAAAAGATTTCCAGAAGGATATTCACAAAGAAACATAAGAAAAGAAATAAAAGAAATTCTAGATGAAGTTTTTTTTTTTAATTTAATAAAACTCAATGAGAGAACATAAGAGAAAGCAAAAAAAAAAGAAAAAGGAAAAAAAAACTCCAAAAGCATATGTACTTCATCTAGATAAAGGTCGGCGACAAAGTTACCTATGTTTGAGTATATTGACTTAGGAGTCAAATGAGGACATTTGATCATAGGTCATACTCATCGTTTAAGCTCAAAATGGGATTGCCATTTTTCGATTAAGCATTTGATGTGATCACATCTTATGAAGCTGCTTGTACTCATGACTTTGAGCAAAGCTCCTCAAAGATGTGAAGAACATACCTTGGGCTTGTTGTTGCTTTACTCATGTAGGTAAGCTTGATGTAGGTGCTCATTGAATGTGAAGTTGGAGCGCCATTTCTACTTGTGTAGTTCATCTTCCTACATGGGTTAGGCAAGCAAGGAAATACTCAAGAATATCCAAGATGACAAGAGTGAAATACTAGATGTATAAGGTGTCAAAAAGGATATGTGGAATTTTGTTCCTTGAGCTGAACATCCCAAAGGGCTAGATACTTGGTCAATGACAAGATTACTCATGATTTGAGTGTGTGGTAATCTTGTGGAATGTAGATCATCCAAGTACCTGCAAAGAGTTAGATGCAATACAAGGAGGCAAATGTGTCCAAGACATATGATCATCATCATAAGAGAAATATCAAGGATTAGTCAAGAGAGCTCAAGCCTTGCATGCATCAAAGGAGTTATCACTCCAAGTTTGAAGCATCAATGATGTTCAACTCACTCCTTAAGCGACAAAACACTTTCTCATCAAGAGGTTTTGTAAAGATATCAGCAAGTTGTTTGTCAGTACGAACATGCTTAAGATTAATATCACCCTTGGCAATATGATCACGAATAAAATGGTGACGAACTTCAATATGCTTTGTTCGAGAGTGTTGCACGGGATTGTGTCCAATCTTGATTGCACTCTCATTGTCACAAAGCAAGGGAACACGTCTCACATGTATCCCATAATCTTTAAGCGTTTGTGTCATCCATAGTAATTGAGCACAACACGAACCAGCAGCAATATATTCTGCTTCGGCAGTGGATAAAGATACCGAATTTTGTTTCTTGGAGGACCAAGATACAAGGGATCGACCAAGGAATTGACATGTACCCGAAGTTGACTTTCTATCAACCTTGTCACCGGCATAGTCCGAGTCGGAGTAGCCAACAAGATCGAAAGAAGCTCTCTTAGGATACCAAATGCCAAAGTTTGGTGTGTGTGTATCAAGTATCTCACTATCCTCTTAACAGCTTTAAGATGACATTCTTTAGGGGCTGCTTGATATCGCGCACACATGCAAACACTCAACATTATGTCAGGACGAGAAGCACAAAGATATAGTAGAGAACCAATCATAGAACGATAAACTTTTTGATCAACGGGTTCTCCATCTTTTGTCAGGTCATTATGTCCACTAGTAGGCATGGGGGTACTCATACCTTTGCTTTCTTGCATGTTGAACTTCTTGAAGAGATCCTTGGTGTACTTTGTTTGTGAGACAAAAGTACCCTCCTTAGATTGCTTGATTTGCAACCCAAGGAAGAATTTGAGTTCACACATCATGGACATTTCATACTTCTCCGACATGAGCTGTCCAAACTTCTTGCTAAAATGGGGGTTAGTTGAACCAAAGATAATATCATCAACATATATTTGGCACACAAATAGTTCACCATTAACCCTTTTTGTGAACAGCGTTGAGTCTATCTTTCCAATCTCAAAGCCTTTTTCAAGCAGAAAGCTAGTTAAGCATTTGTACCAAGCTCTAGGAGCTTGTTTAAGACCATAAAGAGCTTTGTGCAACTTGTAAACATGATTAGGCTTTTTGGGATTCACAAAACCGGGAGGTTGTTTCACAAATACTTCCTCCTCAATTTCACCATTTAGGAAAGCACTTTTGATGTCCATTTGATAGAGAGTAATATCATGGTGATTGGCATAAGCAAGAAGAATGCGAATGGACTCAAGTCTAGCAACGGGGGCATAGGTCTCACCATAGTCCATACCTTCGACTTGTGTGTAACCTTGAGCTACGAGACGAGCCTTGTTGCGTATGACTTGTCCATCTTCATCTTGCTTGTTACGAAACACCCATTTGGTTCCAATGATGTTTTGATCATCGTTGGGCTTCTCTACCAAAGTCCACACCTTGTTCCTCTCGAAGTTGTGTAGTTCTTCGTGCATAGCGTTCACCCAATCCGGGTCATCAAGTGCTTCTTCTACCTTCATAGGTTCAATACTAGAGATAAATGAGTAATGCTCACAAAAGTTAGCTAAGCGAGTTTTAGAGCGAGTAATTCTCCCGGAGTTGATGTCGTTCATCATTTGTTCCACGGGATGATTCTTCTTGACTCTTGCTCGAACTCGGGATAGCTTTTGTTGATGTTGTGGCTCAGCTTCCTCATCATCTTCATCTTCCTCTTCTTCTTCTTCTTCATTGTTGTTGGTGTTGTCTTGAGGTGGTGGAGAAGGAGGTTGTGGTGGATCTTCTTGTTGCATTTCCTCATCTTGGTTAGTTCCACTTGTGGAGGCCTCCATGTTGCCTTGAGGTTCATCTCGCCGTGAGGTAGGTGGCTCCACATATGTAGATGAGGTACTCTCCTTCACTTCCATGGGACGGATCTTTCCAATAGATAAATCTTGGATAGCTTCCGATGGGTCCTTGTCTCCTACATCAATAGGCATTTGCTCTACTTGCGAGCCATTAGATTCATCAAACTTCACGTCTACTGTCTCTTCAACCTTTCAGGTGAAATTATTGTAGACACGGTAGGTGTGGGAGTTTGATCCATAACCAAGAAGAAAGCCTTCATGAGATTTAGGAGCAAATTTAGACCGACGATGCTTATCAAGGATATAGCATTTTGAACCAAAGACACGAAAGTATCCCACTTGGGGTTTGTTACCGGTGAGGAGCTCGTATGATGTCTTGCCGAGAAGCTTATGAAGATAAAGCCTGTTGATAGCATGACAAGCTGTCTCGACCGCTTCTCCCCAAAAATGTTTCGGTGTCTTGTATTCATCAAGCATCGTTCTTGCCATCTCTATGAGCGTTCGGTTCTTCCTCTCAACAACTCCATTTTGTTGAGGAGTGTACGTAGCCGAGAACTCATGTAGAATTCCTTCCTCATCGAGAAAAGAGTCTACATTGGCGTTCTTGAACTCCGTTCCATTGTCACTCCGAACTTTCTTGATCTTCACCTCAAATTGATTTTGGGCCTTTTTGGCAAAGGTCTTGAAGATCCTCTGAACCCGCGATTTATCATCAAGGAAGAATACCCACGTAAATCTGGAATAATCATCAACTATAACTAGACCAAAGGAGTTACCACCAAGGCTTTTGTAAGCATTGGGACCGAAGAGATCCATATGAAGAAGCTCAAGCGGTCTCCTAGTGGTCATGATGTTTTTCACGGGATGACTTCCACCAACTTGTTTTCCTGCTTGACAAGCACTACAAAGTCTATCTTTGTCAAAGAAAACATCTTTAACACCAAGAATATGATCACCTTTGATTAGCTTGTCTAAATTACGCATACCAACATGTCCTAGCCTTCTATGCCACAACCAACCTTTAGAGGATTTAGCAATGAAACAAGCTCTAGGTTGGGCTTTCTTAGTGAAATCAACAATATATAGATCACCTCTACGAATACCAGTAAAAGCCATGTTTTGATTATCACGACGAAAGACTTGGCAATCTACTTTGGTGAATAGCACGTTGAATCCAAAGTCAGCTAATCTAGACACGGAAAGTAAATTGTATCCAAGAGATTCTACAAGCATGACATTTTGAATAGAGCTATCATGAGATATGGCCACCTTACCAAGGCCAAGTACCTTACCCTTGGAGTTGTCTCCAAAAGTCACATACTTGCGTGGACCATCGTTCTTTGCAAGCTCTCGAAACATGTCTTTGTCTCCGGTCATGTGATCGGTGCATCCACTATCAAGAATCCACTCTTTTCCGCCGGATATGTAGTCTCTCATATTTGCCATGAGATTAAGACTCTTCATGACCTTGTCTAGCTCGGTGTCCGAATCGGAGTAATCATCATCATGCTCATGCTCATCATCATATTGACCCATAGATTGTTCATCATCAACACCTAGGTCAATTTGATAAGTATTTGCATTAGTTTGGTCAATGGAATAATAATCTTCGGAATGCAATGCAAGAGCATTTCTAACTCTAATATTGATAAGACCGGGATCACCCTTCTTTTTCATAAGATCACGAAGCTCAAAGAAGCATTTATCAAAGTTAGGATCATTGGGGTGCAACCTATCAAATTCAATAGTCTTGTGTAGAATTTCATCAAGACCTCTCATAGAGTAGTCCGGATAAAGTTCTTCCAAGAATTTCCACATAGCATAGGCACACTCAAAATTTGTAACAAGATTAAGCAAGTCATCAGGTAACCCTCTAATGATAAGATTCACAGTTCTAAGGTTACGAAGCAAATCAAGCTCTTCATCCATGGTAGGGTGCAAGGGATCAACAGGAGGCACATAGGGGGTCTTAACATATTTGCACAAATTGTATACCTTAAAGATACTAAGCATTTCAGACCTCCAAGAGTTATAAAACCTTCCATCAAGGACAGGCACTCTATGGCTAACACTCCCATCCGTAGACACGTCCATCTTCCTCCAATGGTGTGTAAACCAAAGCAATGGAGACCAAAGCTCTGATACCAATTGTAGGATCGAAGAAGTATGTCTAGAGGGGGGGTGATTAGACTACTTGACAATATAAAAAAATCTGCCTTTTGATTATGCAAAGTTTTAGGCAGTTTCACAATTAAGATCAAATCAAGTAACATACTACACATGCAATTCTAGAGTATGGGAAGCGGAAAGTAAATTGCATATATAGTAAATGGAAGTGGAGAAGATCAAACGCAGTTTGGTGACACGGAGATTTTTGTCGTGGTTCCGATAGGTGGTGCTATCGTACATCCACGTTGATGGAGACTTCAACCCACGGAGGGTAACGGCTGCGCGAGTCCACGGAGGGCTCCACCCACGAAGGGTCCACGAAGAAGCAACCTTGTCTATTCCATCACGGCCTACGCCCACGGAGGACTAGCCTTACTCGGGGTAGATCTTCACGAAGTAGGCGATCTCCTTGCCCTTACAAACTTCTTGGTTCAACTCCACATCATCAAGACGGAGGCTCCCAAGCGACACCTAACCAATCTAGGAGGCACCACCCCCCAAAAGGTAATAGACGGTGTTGATGATGATGAACTCCTTGCTCTTGTGCTTCAGATGATAAACTCCCCAACACTCAACTCTCCTCACTGATATGGCTGTGGTGGAGGAAAGGTTTGAGTGGAAAGCAACTTGGGAAGGCTAGAGATCAAGTTTCATATGGTAGGAATGGAATGGCTTGATCTCAACACAAGGGTAGGTGGTTCACTTCTCAGAAAGTGTATGATATGAGTGGTAGACTTTCTGATGGCTCTCCTCACGAATGAGGAGGGGGTGGAGGGGTATATATAGCCTCCACACAAAATCCAACCGTTACACACACATTTGACCAATCTCGGTCAGACCGAAGTGAAAACTCGGTCAGACCGAAAGTTCAAATATAGTGAACGTTGGGATTTTCGGTGGGACCGAAAATACCATCTCGGTGAGACCGAAGTGAGTCAAAGGTTGGGGTTTGCCATTTCGGTGAGACCGAAAACATAAACTCGGATATTCCGAATTGATGTCAACTGACCACAGAAGGTTGGCAGCCCTTTTTCGGTGAGACCGAAACTCAGAATCGGTTTGACCGAGAAGCTAGGGTTTGGAGAAACAACTGAAGTGGTTCATCTCGGTGGGACTGAGTTGGAGAAATCGGTGTGACCGAGATTACTTATGGGTGTGTGTTAAGTAGTGAATAGTGCTGATAGTTGAGGGAGTTAGATCACCAAGCACTTGAGCAACAAGAACATTAACACAACCTCATCCCCTTTTAATAGTATTGGCTTTTCCTATGGACTCAATGTGATCTTTGATCACTAAACCAAAAATAGAGTCTTGAGCTTTTGCCAATGCTTGTCTTAGCATTTTGAGGGGTCCACTTCTTCAGACATTTCCATACCCATATCATCGAACTTTTCTGAAATGATTCTCAAGATAATATTAGTTCAATGATATATATGTTGTAGGATCGAAAGTAGGTCTAGAGGGGGGGTGATTAGACTACTTGACAATATAAAAAATCTGCCTTTAGATCATGCAATGTTTTTGGCAGTTTCACAAACAAGATCAGTTCAAGTAACACCCTACACATGCAATTCTAGAGTATATGCAGCGGAAAGTAAATTGCACATGTAAAAGAGAGGTGGAGAAGATCAAACGCAGTTTGGTGACACGGAGATTTTTGTCGTGGTTCCGATAGGTGGTGCTATCGTACATCCACGTTGATGGAGACTTCAACCCACGGAGGGTAACGGCTGCGCGAGTCCACGGAGGGCTCCACCCACGAAGGGTCCACGAAGAAGCAACCTTGTCTATTCCATCACGGCCTACGCCCACGGAGGACTAGCCTTACTCGGGGTAGATCTTCACGAAGTAGGCGATCTCCTTGCCCTTACAAACATCTTGGTTCAACTCCACATCATCAAGACGGAGGCTCCCAAGCGACACCTAACCAATCTAGGAGGCACCACCCCCCAAAAGGTAATAGACGGTGTTGATGATGATGAACTCCTTGCTCTTGTGCTTCAGATGATAAACTCCCCAACACTCAACTCTCCTCACTGATATGGCTGTGGTGGAAGAAAGATTTGAGTGGAAAGCAACTTGGGAAGGCTAGAGATCAAGTTTCATATGGTAGGAATGGAATGGCTTGATCTCAACACAAGGGTAGGTGGTTCACTTCTCAGAAAGTGTATGGTAGGAATGGTGGTACTTTCTGATGGCTCTCCTCACGAATGAGAAGGGGGTGGAGGGGTATATATAGCCTCCACACAAAATCCAACCGTTACACACACATTTGACCAATCTCGGTCAGACCGAAGTGGAAACTCAGTTAGACCGAAAGTTCAAATATAGTGAACGTTGGGATTTTCGGTGGGACCGAAAATACCATCTCGGTGTGACCGAAAGTGCAAAAGATATGAACGTTGGAGATTTCGGTGAGACCGAGAAAGAAAACTCGGTTGGACCGATTTGAGAAAGAGTAGGAACATGCCAGAATCGGTTTGACCGAAAATGAATTATCGGTGCGACCGATTTGAGTCAAGGCAGAACCTTGCCCACTTCGGTGAGACCGATAATGCAAACTCGGAAATTCCGATAAGATGTGAAATGGTTACAGAAGGTTGGCAGTTCAGTTTCGGTGTGACCAATCTCAAACTCGGTAAGACCGATTTTTCTAGGGTTTGGAAAATGGCAGAAGTGGTTCATCTCGGTGGGACTGATTTGAAAGAATTGGTGTGACCGAGATGTTAGGGTTTGTAGAGATAACTTCATCCCGGTGAGACAGAGTTGGTTTGACCGAGATTACTTATGGGTGTGTGTTAAGTAGTGAATAGTGCTGATAGTTGAGGGAGTTAGATCACCAAGCACTTGAGCAACAAGAACATTAACACAACCTCATCCCCTTTTAATAGTATTGGCTTTCCTATGGACTCAATGTGATCTTTGATCACTAAACCAGAAATGGAGTCTTGAGCTTTTGCCAATGCTTGTCTTAGCACTTTGAGGGGTCCACTTCTTCAATCATCTTGCCATACCAATGTGATTGAGTTTCCTGAAACATACTTGATAAAAGTATTAGTCCAACCACAAAGTATGTTGTCATGAATTACCAAAACCACCCAGAGAGCAAATGTGCTTTCAGACTTAACAGGATCAAATGTCACATATATTTAGGCCCCTACACCAAATTTGAGCTCATTTGGGCAAAGTGGCCAATGTAACTTTGGTGAACCCTAGAAATGAACAGAAATGGTTTCACCTTGTTTGAGTCAAGCAATTTATCTCCCCTTGATGCACCACTTGGTGTAGCATCATCATTTGGGGTTATGAACATGCTCACAAAGTTTGAGGCTCCAGATAAAAAGTTGACAATGTAAAGTTGTTCAAATTTGAATTTGAACAGAAGGGGTTTTGGGGTGATCTGATCAAGTTGCTCTTTTCCAAATCTTGTGCCATTTGGTCTAGATGCCTTATTAGGCCATTCTAGCATGTGCACCAAGTTTGAGAGCATTTGGACAAGTTTGGCAATGTAGAGTTGCTCAAACTTCAAATATGGACAGAATGGTTTTGAAGGGGTTTGAGGATGTTTCCTTGATCTCCAATGCATGAGGCTTTGCAAGATCATCAAATATGTCATATGTGACATGATAGAATTTCCCTGGAATTTTTGGAGAATATTTCCTTTGTAAATATTTCAAAAGCTTGAAATATCCAGAAAGGGTTTTGGAAGGATTTGTCCAATATTTTGAACATGACCATGTGTTGAAACTCTTATATATGGACAATATATGTCCTATGAGTCTCCCTGAATTTTGGCAAATATTTTTGAAATGTTTAAATAATTTTTCCCTATTAAAGACCATTTCTGGCCTTAAGAAAAAGCTTTTAAATAAAATATAAAAATAACTTTAAAATTATACTTTTGTGGTTTCTGGGAGTCCTATATCTAATAGGATTCAAATATACTTTTTGAAAGATTTTTCACACCCTAAATAAGGTACTTGCAGTGCAAACCTCAATTCAGGGGTTTTTGGAAAACTAATTTCAGAAAATACCATTTGGCCCAAAATATTTTTATAAGAAAATTCTATACTGGTCTATACACATGGCATGATCATTGGGAAAAGGTTTTGGGTCAAGGAGATGAAGTATAAGAGTTGGAGGATTTATTTGATTTTTAGAGCACTAGCAAACAGCAGACAAGAGTCAAATCAAGCAAAGTCAAAAACACTCAAAAGTTTTTGCAAATCCACATTTTGACATGAAAACAAGCTTAAGCAATATGACATGAAAATCAGGGTGTGACAGACCTACCCCCCTTACAAGAATCTCGTCCCCGAGATTCCCAGACTAAGCGTGGAAAGAAAGGCGGAGTCTTGGATACGGGGTAGTCTTCACTTCTTCTTGTTGGTTCTGCTTCCGAGCGGTGCTCCTTGGAATCCTGATGTGCTTGATGGTATGGCTTCTTGCTTGATGCCGTCCTTGATGGAGGTTGCTGAAGGGTCTCTTGCATAGGTTAGGTTGGGTTAACTGACAAAGGCTCGGTGATCGATGTCCTTGCGGGCATCGGGCTAGCTAGGAGGAAAGAAGCACTTCCAGAGTGGGGGCTCGTGGAAGATTTGGTGCATGGAAGGTATCTCAGGTGGTAGATCTAGCTGGGGAGCCGTCTACCACATGAGTTATAGTGATCACAAAGGGTCCAATGAACCTTAGTGCGAGCTTCCCCTTGACGTGGAAACGCTTGGTTCCCTTCAGAGGGGTTACCCACAGGTACACGTGGTCCCTGATATGGAAACTCATGTTTCAACGGTGAGTGTCAGCATAGCTCTTTTGCCTTGACTTGGCTGCCTTCGATCGTTCTCTGACTAGTTGGACTTGCTCTTCCGCTGCGCGGAGAATAACCGGTCCAAAGACTAGCCCTTCTCCAGTCTCTGACCAGTTGAGGGGTGTGCGGCATCTGCGTCCGTACAACACCTCAAATGGTGCCGTCTGAAGGCTCGACCGGTAACTGTTGTTATAGGGGAACTCGGCAAAAAGGGAGACAATCCTCCCACTTGGCCCTATATGCTAAGACACAGGCTCGGAGTCATGACTTCGAGAATCTGATTGACTCGCTCGGTCTGACCTCCGGTTGGTGGGTGGAAAGCCGTGCTGAAAGATACTTGGTTCCCAAGGCTTCTCGGAACTTCTTCCAGATCTTAGAGGTGAACTGGGTTCCTCGATCTGGCACAATCTCCTTGGGAAATGCCATGAAGACTTACGATTCGGTCGATGTAGAGAGCTGCCAGCCGGTTGCCATCATAAGTGGTCTTGACAGGAATGAAATAGACCACCTTGGTCAGATAATCGACTCTGACCCAGATAGAGCCATGTCCTCTTATCCGACCTTGGTAATCCAGGGACGAAGTTCATTTCGTCTTTATCCCACTTCCACTCAGAAGCCTTGAGTGGTTGAAGCAATCCAGCGGGTCGTTGATATTCAGCTTGACCCTTTGGCACACACCACACTCTGCAACATAGGTTGCATGTCTCTCTTTCATCATGTGCTACCAGAATCGTGCCTTCAAGTCTTGATACATCTTGGTGTGAGCGTTCCTCGACACGGAATTGCTCAGCTCCTTTGAGAGGAGTGGTTTGCAGATATGCCCGGTCTTCATCGCGGAAGTTTTCTTCTTGATGACGGTGGTTGGTGTAGATCTTCCTTCTTGACAGGGCGGTCTTCAGATGTCTTCTATCCAGCTGTCCGTCTCTTCTTGTCTTCGGGCAGACAAGTAGGCCATCAAATGATGATGTTACCCAACTTGTCCACTTACTCCATGAGGTCTAAGGGGTACACAAGGTAAGCTGGGGTATTGGTGGTGATCTCGGAGAAGTATTGCAGAGGCCTTCCTGACTCTAAGTCAAGGCCCTGCGGTCAGAATCTGACCAGGTCGTGGCTCGGTGGGGCTTAAGGGTTTCAAGGATTCTAGTGAGTGAATGAACTTATATCATCTTATCCTTAAGCACAGTTTCTGAGATGCCAATAGCTCTATCTAATACTTCGAACGGAAAAGCGGCCTCTCGCATAGACCAACTTTAATCACCACTCATTGTCATACATATCCTCATGACTCTCAAGAGACGGTCTAACAAAATCATACTTGTCTAGGATCCCCAAATCCATACGTATGCCTACCTCTAATATCCAAAGGTAGATCATACATGCTGCTGAGCTGAGAATAAACTCCACAATCCAAGCACTCAACCTAGTCTTGCAAGGCTCAAGATAATGCAGCTCTATTCTAAGGAAACACGTCATATGCCACTCCGAGATTTGTTTCCTTCCTATAGATCAACTCCGATAGCCCGGTAATTCCATTAATCACCACATAATCCAACAATCCTGCAAATCCAACGTCTACGGTGATCCACAAGATCTCAAGTCTCTATAGTCCCCAAATACTCGGAAGGACTATGCATCACGATAGTATGTCCACCAAATTCCCATCATCCGGGTCAAGTAAACTCCAAGATCACGACTAAATAGATCCCTAAATCAACTCCGACAAATAATCCAATCTCCTAGGTTATTGACCACCGAGAAGCATGATATCATAATCAGGATCATAGGCCTAAATCCAATCTTACTCCGAATCATGCAGACATATCCAGCATTATGCCAACCAGAATCACCTACATAAATCCAAATCTCATGTCTAACGGGTACTCCTACATGCTTCCCAAAGTCATGATCTCACCAATATGAAAACCTCACAATCCATCAAGGTCTCAGATAGTTCCTTGAAGTCACTGATATAAACCACCAAGTCATCTGTCCAATATCCTCGAACTGGTCTATCTATGGCATCGTCAGACCTCGTGCTATATCAGGATGAAAATGCGCTCACTCATCGTGTCCACTAGCTCCTTTACGTACCCAGTGTTGTGCAAGGTTACAAAGGCTTAACAGGTTCTCTCGCTTTACCATGAGTTAGGCACATGGTTAAGGATTCGAGCTGGAGTGTCTCGGGAAGTCTCAATGGGTCTGGGAAGAGGGTTACTGGTCTGGAGGGTTAAACATAACTCTACGGAGTTGCATTTGGTCACGGGGGTTGTAGCAGAAGTCTTCAGTGCCAGTTGGCTGTCGAGGTAGGATCCTTGGTGCATCTTGTCTTGCGGGTCTTCAATTGGGGAAAGAGAATAGAGAGGAGAAGCAGCGTAGAGGAGGGGAATGCCTAAAGGGGGTTCTATAGTGCAAGTGCAACGAACAGGTGCAAAAAGGCAGAAACAAAAGAAGCAAGGCAAGGGAGGTGATATAGCCATGCACTTGTTGCCTGGGGCAAAAGTGCGACTTATATCAAAGCACAAACGAATAAAAGAAAACAACACACAATCATGGTTCTATTCGAACCATCATATGGACTCGACTGCGCATAGGGGGTACACGACTCATCCTACCCTAGGGGTTCTCGGACTCAGTGTCGTGACTTGAGCCTCGTGCAGTCTTCTGAGCTTCCTCAGGTGTTGCCATGTCCCTTGTAGTTGCTTGATGAATGATCCGGGTTGATCCTGAAGAATCATCAACATCTTCTCGCCTGATGAGGTGATGGGGTGAAGGTGCCTCCTTGTAGCTGGCGTTGACTTGGTCTTCTCTTGTCTCTTTAATCATGACGATCCCTTGTGCCTTCTGGGGCGTCGAGGGTACCAGGTAGGCAATCCATATGCAATGACAATTACAAGGCATAATAGAGGTCTACCATGTCGGGTTCGTTGATGGAAACATCGACACCAAGAGCGGGGGACGAAGAGAACCGTTTTCCTGCTCACAATAGTGAGGCGGACCAAATGGCAAGGTTCTCATCCACCGGTGGTTGCCGATACAACAACGGTAGTGACATGATTACTCTATTAGCGAGGTATATCATGATTTTGCATAACCTATAGCCTGATCATCATAGGCCAAGGTTGCACCATCTTGGGACACTGTCAAGGGTGTCCCCCATCTCCTGGGTCTTCATGTCCTCACTCATCGAGGGCGTAGTTTCTATTGGTACCGTCTTGTCGTGGTGTCACCAATCTTGCGTGCAAAAGTGGTGGGTGTGTGTTTGGCAAGGTGCACTCCACGAGGATTACAGAAAATCCAGTGGTCAGGGGCATAAAGGTTCTAGCGACCAAGGTTTTGAAGAGGAAGAGATCAAGCATAGCCTAGTTTTCGAAAAACTGAGAAGGGAAGAGAAGTATAGATAGTTTTGAAAACTACTAATAGTTTTGGAAATAGTTTTACCCTAACTAACGACCATGCTAACTAAGGCTTCCTACAGTCAGGATGGCTCTGATACCAGCTCTGTGGGGACCCCGACTCGTAAGTCGTGATCACCGAATGCACGTGTACAGTGATCCCAGAGATCAATGCTCACTGAACACACAGAAGCTGAATAACAAGAGTCTTACATCCTTACATACCGTGTTACACAAATAGGACCATAATGGTCAAGCCTTGAGTACATCATCGCAGCAGAAAAATCTTCAACAACAACATGGACCCATGCCATCTGCCTTAACCCTACAGGCATTCTGACTGGGAAGCGTCCTAGCTCGCATGCTCGTCACCGAAAAATCTTCATCATAACCTGTTCTCTCCTGCCTGGCCAATAAAATAACCAGTGGCAAGCCAATGAGTACATTGAATGTACTCGCAAGCAACCCAAGTGTGGTAACAGAATAATTATGCAAGGCTCTACTACTAAGTTGGTAGTTTTGCGGAAAGCTAGTTTTTCATGTGCAAGAATGATCAACATATAACAAGGATATGCATGTGTCTGTAACAAGTATCAGGAGGTCACAGACATCATTTTCAAGGAAGAGTTGTAATCAACTCATGCTCAAGCTCATTGTGACTTCCTCACAATCACATCAACAATATCACTGAACCATGTTGACTTCATCAATATCACTGAACCATGTTGTTTCCTCACACACACACACCAGGTTTCGCAAACATTGGACGTAGCCCAAGAGCGGTTACCCAACTGTCCATGACCGTGGACACGGCTATTCGAATAGTTTGACACTCTGCAGAGGTTGCACACTTTACCCACAAGATCCGGGGAACTTCCGTGTCATCCACGACCCGCGGTACCTCAAGTACCCGGGGTAAGCACCCGATCACTATCTTTCCCTAGACGACACTAATATGGAGTCCACTCGATTGGTAACAGCCCCGTGCCAAACATTTCACATCTCAAGGTTTGTGGAGACTCGCTCCGAATTCATCACATATCACAAGCACGGGGTACCAACGGTGTGTCCGGTGCCCTGTGAAAACAATCATGGCCGCCTATCCAAGCACGACCCCGTCCCGAGAGTGACCTCATGTCACCCTCGTCACTAGTAATGCGGGCACCATGCTAGTATCGACCTAGGTACTCAATAATGCCCTTTCCCATATAAGGGTAGAGTGGTTGCGCATGTAAGGTTGGAATAACGGTCGCAACTTAAACCAATCCGTTTTTCAAAACAACACACACACTTGCCTCGGTACACCACTTCGTCATCAAGTGGTTACCCATCTCACCATCTCCCTCGGGCATAAATGGCACCTGACGGGGTTTTCGCAAAGTCTTTTGAAAGTATCCTGCCTCCGTCACCATGCATATACCCGTCCCATTTGCGTAGCTACTATTAAAGCAACCTAACTACTCCCACCCACATAACCCTCATAGGAAGGTAGGGTCATGTTTGATGCAAGTATCAATAGTAAGCAACAAGGGTAGCAACCAAAGTGGTTTCCACCTCAACATGATTTCGATGCATTGAATAATAAGGCTTTATGAGACATGCATAAAAAGGTTTCTTGAACATGGTCAAAGGGCTGCTTGCCTTATTCTTCAGAGTCTTCAAATCTTCTGGTCCATCTCCGAATACTCCGTTTATTACGTCATCTAACGATGGAAACAATCATAATAAGCAACACAATCAAAGCAACAATAAAAGTGCTCTAAAAATAGGAGTTGGACTTTTCTAGGATCCCTCTGGTCATATTAGGGATGACCAAGGTGGTTTCATAGGTGTTGGATCAATAGGTAGTTGGGAACATTTCAATATGATGGAACCAAAGGGTTTATGGAGTTGGAAGAAGTATACAGAAATAATTCCTTGAATGATGAGCAAAGGTATCCATCATCAAGTCATGATTTTAGAAGCATTTAGGAGTTGGTTTCACTGGATTTGGAATTCAAATGAATTTCCTAGGATTTTGCAAAGCTGATAAATAGGAAGAAATGGCTCAATAATTGGTGGGGCACAGAAACTATCATTAAAAATGTTCCAAAACTAAGTTTGGACATGACAAGCATCTAGGAACTTGAATCACTTCATTTGGATCAATATTGAGCTCTCTGTGATTTTCTAAAGTTAATCACAGAAAGTGGAAAATGGGCATTTGATAAATATTTGTATAGGAAAAGTTTTTGGAATAATGTGCATGTGGCACCATGTGATAGGGCATGATTTTAGGAGCTACCAGAAATTTGAATCATGCAATTTGGAGTTCATATGAATATTTGGGGCATTTTTGAAGTATACTGGAAACAGAAAAATAAAAAGAAAAGGGGTTATACCCTTATGCTGCAGACTGGGCGGAGGATAGATGGTGGGCCGGCCCAGCTGCACGGCCGCGAGCGCCCAGGTGCAACGTCGATAGCGCCTTCAAGGGAATACGTCTCCGTTTGCCAGAAACGGACTTCCCGGAGTACGTCTCCACTTAAACAGTGGGGCCAGGCCGCTGGGTCACTTACAACCTGGGCCCACCGGGCTCTTTCCCTCCCTCATGGCTCCTTCTTCTTCCTCCCGATGGAGACAGAGGAGGGCGCCGGCCTGCTCGCCGCCGGCGCTGCTCAGCCTGCCGGCGTCGAACCGCGGTGGAGTCAGGGCCGCGGGCCTCGCCGCATCCGCATGGGGGGTCGCAGGGAGGCGCGGCGAGCTTCCTGCGTCCGTGGAGGCCGACGGGTCCTGCGCTCGGTGGTCTCCCGTGCCGGCGACTGCGGCCGTCTCCGACGACGTCCGGTGCACCGGCGGGTTCGTGAGGCCGAGCCGCGCCCATCCCTGGCCTCCAAGCTGGCCGGGAGGAGCAGGAGCGACGGCGACCGAGGCATCAGCGGCGGCTTCGGGTCGAGACGGGGCGGCGCCAGAGGGTGCTCGGGGAAAGGAAGGGAGGAGTGGGGGGAGTCTCCACGGTCCTGGGGTCTTCCTCCTGGTGGCCAACAGAGAAGAGGGAGAAGGGAACGGCCGTGGTGCCCGATGCCGAGCGGTGGCTGGCGGCGGCACTTCGGCCGTGGAGAGAGGGAGAGCGCCGGAGAGGGAGAGAGGGAGTGTCTAGGAGGTGCACGGGGAAGGGGAGGTTCCAGAAGAAGCAACGGGCGCTCGGGGGGAGGGCTTAAATAGACGCAGCCACGGTGCACCGTGAGCACGGTCCAGGGCGCGCACGGCGAGCTCGTGGAGAGAGAGGAGGAGGGCCGGAGAGGATAGGGCCGACCGTCCTGCAGGTCGTGGACGTCGAGGCCTCCTCGGGGGACACGCTCTCTCTGCCCAAGGCTGTCTGGAAGCCTCGGGAGGGCCGAGCTACAGTGCCTTGGTGCACTGTAGCGTGCTCCAGAGCGCGTCTATGGCCGGCATGGTCGTGCCTGTGCTGTCCTGGCCGTGTCCTCTTGTGTCCAACCGTGTCTAGTGGGTATAGGGGGTAGTAAACAATGGCTCTGTGGTCTTGGATGCCCTGGGGAACCACTGGGATGAGGAGGGAGGTGAAGGAGGAGAAGAAAGTGGCTGTCCACAAGGGTAAAGATGGGGTTTTTACCCTCCAATAATTGAGATAAGGCAGAGGAGAGTTACTGGAGGTAGAATAGGACTAGGGGAGGCTGTGGTAAGAACTTGAGGCCATGGAGAATAGTAAAAGAGGTTCAACCACTAGTTTTGGTAATTGGACAGAAGGTGTTTGATCAGTGTTTGGTCAAGCAAATGTCATCCAATTGACATGGGACTTAACAGGATCAAATGTCACATATATTTAGGCCCCTACACCAAATTTGAGCTCATTTGGGCAAAGTGGCCAATGTAACTTTGGTGAACCCTAGAAATGAACAGAAATGGTTTCACCTTGTTTGAGTCAAGCAATTTATCTCCCCTTGATGCACCACTTGTTGTAGCATCATCATTTGGGGTTATGAACATGCTCACAAAGTTTGAGGCTCCAGATAAAAAGTTGACAATGTAAAGTTGTTCAAATTTGAATTTGAACAGAAGGGGTTTTGGGGTGATCTGATCAAGTTGCTCTTTTCGAAATCTTGTGCCATTTGGTCTAGATGCCTTATTAGGCCATTCTAGCATGTGCACCAAGTTTGAGAGCATTTGGACAAGTTTGGCAATGTAGAGTTGCTCAAACTTCAAATATGGACATGATGGTTTTGAAGGGGTTTGAGGATGTTTCCTTGATCTCCAATGCATGAGGCTTTGCAAGATCATCAAATATGTCATATGTGACATGATAGAATTTCCCTGGAATTTTTGGAGAATATTTCCTTTGTAAATATTTCAAAAGCTTGAAATATCCAGAAAGGGTTTTGGAAGGATTTGTCCAATATTTTGAACATGACCATGTGTTGAAACTCTTATATATGGACAATATATGTCCTATGAGTCTCCCTGAATTTTGGCAAATATTTTTGAAATGTTTAAATAATTTTTCCCTATTAAAGACCATTTCTGGCCTTAAGAAAAAGCTTTTAAATAAAATATAAAAATAACTTTTAAAATTATACTTTTGTGGTTTCTGGGAGTCCTATATGTAATAGGATTCAAATATACTTTTTGAAAGATTTTTCACACCCTAAATAAGGTACTTGCAGTGCAAACCTCAATTCAGGGGTTTTTGGAAAACTAATTTTGGAAAATATCATTTGGCCAAAAATATTTTTATAAGAAAATTCTATACTGGTCTATACACATGGCATGATCATTGGGAAAAGGTTTTGGGTCAAGGAGATGAAGTATAAGAGTTGGAGGATTTATTTGATTTTTAGAGCACTAGCAAACAGCAGACAAGAGTCAAATCAAGCAAAGTCAAAAACACTCAAAAGTTTTTGCAAATCCACATTTTTGACATGAAAACAAGCTTAAGCAATGTGACATGAAAATCAGGGTGTGACACTGTTGAGTTGGGCGAGGCGCCTCATAGGATGGCCTCGGTGTATACTTGGGTGGCAGAGCAGTGTTAGGAACCCACACACGACGCTTGTGAGAGCCAGAGCCGGATGAGGAACCAAGGTCTCGAGTATGCTTGCGGGTAGCCTCGAAGTCGGTCTGGCCTGTCTCAGCACTGATAGCCTTGTTAACCAACTTCTGAAAGGAGGTGCACTCGTGCAGACGTAGATCTCGACGAAGTTCAGGGCTGAGTCCCTTGCGGAACCTCGCCTGTTTCTTGGCATCGGTGGATACTTCCTCAGGTGCATAGCGTGCCAGATTACCAAACTCACGACTATAGCCGTCCACAGTTAAACGGCCCTGGGTGAAATTGCAGAATTCCTCCCGCTTGCGATCCATGAGACCTTCCGGAATGTGATGTTCACGGAATGCCTCACTGAACTCAGCCCAGGTAGTGACTTGGCCAGCAGGACGCATAGCTTCAAAGTTTTCCCACCAAAGACTGGCAGGGCCCTCAAGATGGTAGGCGGCGTAGATAACCTTGTCAGTTTCGGCCACACGGGCAGAGTGTAGCTTGTGGGTGATACTACGTAGCCAGTCATCAGCATCCAGAGGTTCAGTGGAGTGATGGAACTTTGGTGGACACATCTTGATAAAATCGTGGATTGACACCACGTCATTCCTCTGACGGAACCCAGTGTTCTGCTCTATGCGTTCCAGCAGACGGTTGGTCTCTCTCTTGTTCCGTTCTGCTTCAAGCATAACTTCCGCCAAAGAGGGTGGCTGGGGCAGATTTCCATCTCTAGCCCCACTAGCCTCACCCTGCTCCTGAGCAGCAGGAGTGTTGCGAGTGTTGACCATCCTAGGAAAACAAAACAACAGTTTAGGCAAGGATGGCAAAAATTTGACATAGAAGTGCAGAATGTAATGGATGACACAGAATGCAGAGATGTTCATCCGTACGACATGGTAATATAGGAACTGCTATATATACACCAGTGGTCATACACACCATACAAAGTTTAGTACAAGCCAA
This sequence comes from Secale cereale, assembly GCA_902687465.1. Classification (NCBI taxonomy): domain Eukaryota; kingdom Viridiplantae; phylum Streptophyta; class Magnoliopsida; order Poales; family Poaceae; genus Secale; species Secale cereale. Next base: position 379,924,424 of record LR738715.1, on the reverse strand, counting down.
GGCTAAAGTACAACTGCGGTGAAAGACGATACATCCCATCAGAGGCATTCCAAGCTCCTATACATTATTTAACTACACCTCCGGAACCTAGTACACACAAAGTCATATTCCACAAGACGCGCAGGACTGTGGGAATACAACTACTACAATACTACTACTACCACGGACTAGCCCAGACATTCGCGTAGTAATCCTCGTAGAGATTACCACCGTAGCCTGGAAGTGGTACACACGGATCTTGGAACTCGCGAGCACTCGAAGGCTGTGGACCATAGGGGCATGGGTGTGGTCTCGGTCCCGATGCTGGTGGTAACCGACGCCCACGTGGAGGTGTAATACCCCCAACGTCACGCCAATCCATGCGATCAGGCAGACGAGTCCGCACAGGATACAAATCCCGCATGTCCAGATATCCGGCGTGCACAGCCGGTGCAAGCCGTGCAAAGTAGTCCAGTGAGCGGCTCGGGTGTTATACAGCTCCATTCGGAGGGCACGGACCTCACGGTCCCTATCCTCCAACATCTGAACAGTAGTCTGAAGCAGTGGCTCTTCATGAGCAGCATCAGTATACAGACCAGTGTAGTAGCCTTCCTCTCTGAGGAGTGAAGCTGGCATGTAACAGAACTCAGTGTTCAGCAACAGGGCATGCCTAGCACGGAGAATGGTCATCATCGAATAAGCGGCATCCTGTACTGCCATCTCGATGGTAATCCCGAGTCCATAAGACCAATGGATGGGATCATTTGCTCCGGGATATGAGGGTATATCCGGACTGTGCAGAAATACTGACTTTGATTGAAATCCCGATACTGTTCCTCCACAGTGTATTCAGGATACCAGCGATAACTGGTCTCAGTCATCACACGGACTAGCATGGCCGTGTGATCGGGCACATTAATGCACCGAGTCAAACGAACCACTTGGTGAGGGATGCGGCCAGACATCTGAAACACGAAATAATGCAAAGGCATTAGTGTTTCTGGAAGAAATCGGGCAGCATAACCACTGTAAATGCTCAAACAAAGATTTGAGACATCATACAAATGATAGCATAGCCACTCAACAATTCCATATCAAGGTTCCGGGTTCAACAATCATCATACTCAAAAGGATAGAAACTGAACTGAGGCTTGAAACCAACAATCCTAAGAGTCTATGGATTAGTAACACGTGAACCTAGTAAGGATAAGAGGCCTAGTCCTAAATCCCCGTAGAAAGAATAGACAGACTCAGATCAGAATGGCATAAGATAAAGGAGTAAAAAGAGCCTTAAGTTCCCTTCCACAATCAATTCCCCTACCTATAACTAAGAATTTTTCTAGACTCAACATCGACCAGTTTGGCTTGAGAAACCTACATGCAGTCCAGCTCTGATGCCAACGCTGTCAGGACCCCGATCCTAAGTCACACCGATCTAGCTGTAACACGTCATATCACTTTGCGGCCTCACGCACGGTAACCCCACGGGTGCCACCTTACCTGGCCCGGGACCGTTTGCGCATTTTGGCACACGTATATGACAGTGTCGCTAGCATCCATATGACAGAGAACCCGGGCCAACATGGCTAGTTATAAACCAAAAGTGGCACTAAATTACTGAGACAGGCATCCATGACCCAGCAACGAACGTGTCGGTCATCAACGTATGAACCCAAGTCGTAGCAAGCTACATGGACTTAAAGGAACAACGCGTGACATTGCCCCTAAGGGACAGACACAGGAATGAAGAAGGACACATGCCGGCCAGCCTACGTGTTCCGAGCAGTAGCAAGCTACCAAAGGCTCATTGGAATCACTAGGAGGCATTTCCCTGTAAGATAGGCTACCAAAGGAAAACAACTAGGTGTCGGATCCCACACATACCAAGCATTTCAATCATACACGCAATATGCTCAATATGTGCAAATACAACATTGCATCACAACAGAACTCTATGACTCAAAGTACTTTATTTAAAAGGCTCCAAGAGCCATACATAACATAGTCATACAGATAGGGGTCACATGACCCAACACTCAAGTCATACAGTCATACAAGCACAAGTGGAAGCTACATGTCTGAGTACAGACAACTTAGAAAATAAAACAGGCTTGGTGTAGCCTGACTATCTACAAGGCCCTTCACAAGCTCCAGATCACCGTCTGGGTGTCAAGCTACTCGTCGACGTCAACGTCTATGTAGAACCCATCAGCAGGGGCAGGGTTCTCCTCTGCAACAGTTATTAAGCAAACATGAGTACAAAGGTACTCAGCAAGTCTTACCACAGAACCTATCATACATGCAACATTATCAAAGGGGTAGTGGAGTTTATAGCAGAATGCCAGCTTTGACCTTGGCTAACCTATACTACAACTCTCAACAGATTGCAAGATGTTATTACGAACACGAGTCCTCTAATCACCACATCAATACACTACCGAGGATCCTCTTCCGTCATCCTACGGAAGGGCCATCCACGGCACTCACGCTTATCTTGAGGCTTTTAGTAGTATCCATCAACTTGTCTATGAACTGTAAGAGTAACCAAGTAGTTCGTACCGCGAACAACGGCTATTCGAATAGTTTGATAACCCTGCAGGGGTGTACTTCTTCACACATGTTTTCACCACTTAGCGTCTGCACACGACATGTGCTCGGCAGACTTCAAGCGAAAGCCGACGTGGGTGTAGATCACGACCTAACCAACCACTCAAGTCTCTCGTCCAGGTTTATCGCCTATTTGGGTTCCATCCGTGGGGAGATCCGGCCGGGGTGTCGCTCACGGCCCCAAACGATGTGTACAGGGTTCCCGAGTCACCAAACGGGCAACCGGTACACCGTGCCACGTACCTGTCGCATCACAGCCCACCCCGAGGGTCAGCGCTGCGCACGACCTCCAGTAAACTATAAACACCAGAAACTAGTTGCAACTCCTGGACAGAGTACAAGGGCAGTCAATAAGTCGAGCGGGGTCATATTTCAGGGCCCAATGTGTGGTAGTAACTGTAACTTGAATCACACACACAGATCTCGGGTCCTATGGACGATTCCAATGAAACAACCCACCATGTACTCCTACATGGCCTTTCATCGATACCTTTACCAAGCGTATTCCACACTTCCCTCTCTTTATCGGTAAGATCATTTCACTCTGATCCATCACCCAGATGAATCAGACCAGACACAACTCTAAGCATAGCAGGCAACATAAGTAAATAGCATGGTGGATCACACATCACATGGCTCAATCAACTCCTACACATGCTAGTGGGTTTCAACTACTTACTGTGGCAATGACAGGTCATGCAAGGGAATAGGGTTCAACTACCGCAGCAAGTAGCAGTTCACGCGCTGTTGCCTTAATGCAGTAAAAGAGAGCAGGAGCGAGAAGATTGGGTTTGTATCGGAATGATCAATGATTGCTTGCCTGACAAGGTAGTTGTCGGGTACTGCTCTTCAACTGGATACGCAGCAGTATCCTCGGGAGCAGGACCTAACACAGGGAATACCGACGATACAATCATTAACAAACAAATGCAACAATATGATGCATGTTTATGACATGCCAAGATGCATGTGTGTTGGCTAATGCAACTAAAACCAGAAGGGTTTGAACCTATTTGAATCAAGGATTCAAATTGAAGTTCAAACTATTATTTAAATAAGTGCATTATCATGTTTTTGAAATATACAACAAGTTAACTTTTTCAAACATGCATGAAACCAGTGCCATTAGAAAGATTGGATTTTCCTGATCATTTTTCATATATAAATCTTTTCCATGTGAGCTATGGTTGATTTTATATGATTTTTAGAAGTTTTGGGTATTTTCTGGAATTTCCTGAATTATTATTAAATCTAAAAATCCCAGAAAAACCTTTACTGCGTCAGCATGACATCATGCTGACGTCAGCCAGTCAACAGGGCCAGTCCAGGTCAAACCTGACCAGTGGGTCCCTCATGTCAGTGTCATAGCTAATTAACTGAGTTAATTAGAGTTTAACTAAAACTAATTAGCTGTCAGTGGGGCCAGGGCCCACGTGTCAGTGACTAAACTAATTAACTAATTAATATTAAATTAACAACTAAACTAAGTTTGACTTGCGGGCAGGGCCACATGTCATTGACCCAGGGGGTCAAACCCGTGGTCAAAACAGGTCCAACTCGCCGGCGTTTAGCCGCCGGCGAGGCCAAACGCGGCGGCGTACTTCGGAAAACGCCTACGGTGCACGGCTCGAGCTGCGGCTGGGTGCGTTGGAGAGCTCTTGCTCTTGCGCATCGGATGGAGGTGGTCGCCGGACCTGGGGTGGCAGGAGACGACGGCGGCGACCGGCGTCGGGCGTGTGTGGAGATGCGGCTGCAGGGGCCTAGGCGATGCGTGCGTGGCACCGTTCGCATCTACGTGCTGTGGTGAGTACGTTGGACTGGTGCCAGTGGCCAAATGGTCACCGGAGCATCACCGGCGACGAGCTCGGCGGCGGTGCGTGCGGGCGAGCTTCGTGCAGTGTGTTACAGGGCAAGAGGGAGCCAACGGAGAGGGGGAGGAGGTAGCTAGGCTCACAGGGGTTGCGGCAAGCATCGGAGCGAGCTCGGGGGTGGTCGAAGCTGAGCAGAACGGCGAGGGGGATCTCCGCGGCCGGAGTTGGGGAAGAAGAGGTCGGGGGCGTCTCCAGGGCGGGCGAGCGCTCGGGGCTCGGCCTGTTCGAAGCAGTCGAGGACGGCGGAGACGAGGGCCAACACGGCGGAGCTCGGGGACGACGGTGGACGCGGCTTCTACGACGGTGCGATCACGGCGGCGTCGGCCATGGCGCGGGGAGAGCGGAGGAGAGGATCTGGGGGAGGTGGAGGTGTCTGGGGGGTCGAGGGGGACGTGGATGTTCGATCCATCCCTCCAGGACGGCGAGGGGGTGAAGCAAGGCGGCGGGCAGCTGCGTGGCGCGCGGCGCGGTCGCCGTCGAGCACCTGCCTGCCTGCCTGGCCGAGCCAAGCAGCTCGCTGGAGCGGCAGCTGGGCTGGGCCGGCAGGTGGGCCGGGTGGGCGCCAGGTAAGTGTTCTTCCTATTTTTCTTTCTGTTTTATTTCTTTTGCAGCTTTGTTCATTTAATAAAAATGCCTAAACATTTTTATAACTCATGACACTTGTCATACCTGCTGTATATAATATGAACAGTAGGAAACATTATAGTTCATGATTATTTGAGCATTTAAAATATTTTATAGCATTTAAATGCCCAAATTCAAATACCATATGATTTAATCCAAAGCCCTAGATTGTCCTAGAAAATTGTGCACCATTTTTGGCAGAGGTTTAAGACCAAGGCAGAAATGATGAACATTTTGAAGGGCATTTTGGGTACATTGGAAAATATGTTAGCAAACCCTAGTTGTTAGGGGAGGGGGTGCTGGGGTTTCTGTTAATCCCATTTCAAGTTTCTTTGAAAGTAAACATGATGCACACTCTAGTCAGGTCCTAATGCAAGTGCTAGCTAGGGATGTGACAGATGACTCTGAATCTGGCTGACCGTTGCCCGCACCATCTTCATCAGGCGCCGGCACCTGCATCTCCTTCCCGACAAGCTACCTTGCCAGCACCCTCTTTGTTGTAATAAAACAAGTTTTCCAGACAAGCTATCTTGCTGGCACCCTCTTTATAAGTCGGAGAACTACGTCTGTCGGGGAACAGAGAGGTCAGCCCTCCGCCAACTCCCTTTCACCGAATGCCACTACAATCATCTCGCTCAAAGCAATGTTCGAGTCTGGGATGGGAGCACCTAAGCCTCAAGAGAGTGTAGCGAGGTTTTCTTATGCATAAGTTATAGCTTACAAAACACTAAAGGACAGGAGGTCGAACTTACCTGTTTGGCTTGCCGGGGGCTGCACTGCCAGGCTATCTTCTCAACTCCTTGTCGAAGCCAAGCCCAAGGTAGGAACCTGCAACTTCATATGGATAAGAATGAATGTAGGATGCAATCCTATCTATATGCATATGAAAATGCTCATGAAATGCTTATGTAGTGATCTGGGGTGATTGTGCATGCATGTGATCTTAGTTGGGGGCCCCCTACAGCGCTTCTTTATTTTCTCTTGCACGGTGTCATCGCCCCGGCTCCGTACAAGGGGTTACATGCAACTGAGGCAAGGCCTGTACGGAAGGGTGGCTTCCGGGCAGGACCTGACAGCCGCGCCTTACGGGTAGTAAGTGCGGAGATGCTCAATATTTCATGAGTTTTGCAACTGAGTGCCATCTCCGGTCTCCAGACGGACTACACCAGGTCAGGTGACTCGTACCACCCGATAAGGGCCTTCCCACTTCGGTGACAGCTTGTTTGTACCCTTGGCAGACTGAACACGCCTAAGGACAATGTCACCTTCCTCAAAACACTGGGCATGAACCCTACGGCTGTGTTAGCGACGCAGGGCTTGCTGGTAGCGTGCAGCACGTGTAGCAGCCCGAAGACGGTTATCTTAGAGTAGCACAGCGTTGTCACGCCGATGCTCAACTTGTGCCACTTCATCGTAGGCAAGCACTCGAGGAGACCCGTAAATAAGTTTCATGGGGTAACTGCTTTTGCCCCATAGACCAGGGAGAAAGGAGTTTTCCCAATAGCTCGGTTTGGTGTCGTTCTAAGGGACCAGACAACTACCGGCAGCTCCTCGATCCACCGCCTGCTGTGCTTCTCTAGCGTATCGAAAGTTCTTGTCTTGAGTCCACGCAGCACTTCAGCGTTCGCCCTCTCAGCTTGTCCATTGCTCCGGGGTTGTGCCACGGAAGCAAATGAGATCTTGCATCCGAGGGTACGAACATATTGCATGAAGGCATGGCTCATGAACTGGGGGCCGTTATCGGTGATGATCCTTGCCGAAACTCCAAAATGACACACCAATTCTTTCAAGAACTTGTTAGCTGACTGAGCAGTCACCTTTATCATGGCAGTCACTTCCGGCCACTTTGTAAACTTATCAATGGCAACGAATAAGAATTCAAAGCCCTTGATTGCTCGGGGGAAGGGACCGAGGACATTGAGCCCCTAGACCAAAAATGGCCATGAGAGAGGGATTGTCTGAAGAGCTTGGGCAGGCAAGTGTGTTTTCTTGGAATGGAACCGACAGGCTTCCCATGTCATGACGAGCTCGATCGCATCTTGGAGGGTTGTGGGCCAATAGAATCCTTGCCGGAATGCTTTCCCAACTAATGCCCTTGATCCAATGTGGGAGCCACACATTCCTCTGTGAATCTCAGCCAGCAGTTCCTTTCCATCCTCCCGGCAGACACACTTCAATTTCACACAGTTGGGCCTCCTTCTGTACGGAGTGTCATTGACAAACTGATACATACTGGCCCTCTGGGCTACTTTTTCAGCTTTATCTTGGTCATCGGGGAGTTCTCCAGTTTGGAGGAAGTGGACAATGTGCCTTGCCCAAGTTAGAGCATGTGGCTCGGCAACGAGGACTAGCGGCACCTCCTCTGCTACGGGAGCACTTGCCTCGTTCGTGGGGTCCATTGGCCTGGCTGGAGGGGGTTGTCCGACAGGCTGTGAGGAGTTGTTTCCGGCAGGGTCTCTGCTGGGAGTGGACGGCTCTACCGAGAGAGGCTTACCGTAGTCCAACTTTCTCCTTTTCCGGGCCATTGTTGTTGGGGATACAGAGGGCTGAGAGAGACGGGGAACAAAAGTTCTTGGTTCCACAGGAAGCTTCTGCGCAACACACTTTGACAGGTGATCAGCTATGTTGTTTTTCGCATGGGGTACGTGCTCTGTGTGCGGCCCATCAAAGTGCTCCTCCAATCTCATCACTTCCTCGACGTATGCCTCCATCAATGGACTTTGGTAATCTTTGTAGACTTGTCTCACCACAAGTTGTGAATCTCCTCGAATGATCAGTTTCTTAATTCCCAATTCTGTCGCAATTCTGAGCCCGGCAAGGAGCCCTTCATACTCTGTTGTATTGTTGGTGGCGTCTTCTCAGGCAAAATTCATTTGGACGATGTTTTTAAAGTGCTACCCGGAGGGGGCAACAAGAAGCACGCCAGCTCCTGCACCTTGCAGGGAAAAAGCACCATCAAAATACATAATCCATTCTTGGGGTGATTCCTTGCCGGGAATAGTTTTCTCTGTGGTCTCCTCATCAGGGGTTGACGTCCATTCTACAATAAATTCTGCCAATGCCTTGCTCTGGATAGTTGTTGTGCTCTCATACTTCAATCCAAAGCTGGATAACTCCAAATCCCACTTCACTATTTTGCCAGTAGCCTCAGGGTTTTGGATTATCCTTTGTAGGGGGAAACAAGTGACAACCGTGATCTCGTGGGCTTGGAAGTAGTGGCGCAATTTCCTTGAGGCCATAACGAGACCAAAGATCAACTTTTGCACACCAGAGTATCTCGATCTAGCCCCCTGTAACAAAAAGTTGACGAAGTACACTGGGCACTGCACCACTTTCTTCATTGCCACGTCCTTGTGGTTGCTCTTGTTGCCGTGCTTAGTGTTTTCCGGATTCTTTTTTGACTCTGTTGTTTTCTGCTCGCTTTCTGCCTCATCCACTTCTCGTTGTGCTACCGAGGCTGCACTGACCACTTGGTTGGTTGCCGCCAAGTATAGAAACAATGGCTGTTGGGGTTTGCGCGCAACCAAGGTGGGTACAGAGGAAAGGTAGGCCTTCAACTCTTGCAGGGATGCATCTGCTTCCGGTGTTCACTTCATAGGTCATGTCTTCTTCAATTTTTTAAAGAATGACAGGGCACGCTCGGCAAACTTGGAGATGAATCTTCTTAGTGAGGCAATGCATCCTGTTAAACGCCTCAAATCCTTAACTGTCCTTGGTGCTTGGATCTGCTCGATGGCTCTGATCTTGTCAGGCTTGGCTTTGATCCCCCAGTAGGACACAAAGAACCCAAGTAGCTTGCTGGAGGGAACACCAAACACACACTTCTCCGGATTCATCTTCAAATTGAACTTGCAAAAATTAGTAATGTCTCCTCCAAATCCTGGATAAGGGTGGCCTTATCCTTGGTTTTGACCACGATATCATCCATAAAGTCTTCTATATTTCTGTGCAACTGTGGTTCAAAACCAATTTGGACTGCCCTTGCAAAAGTTGACCCAGCACTCTTTAATTTGAATGGCATGCAGATAAAGCAATACATACCAAATGGAGTGATGAATGACGTCTTCTCTTTGTCTTCTTTGGACATGAAGATCTGATGATATCCGGAATATGCATCCATGAAGGAGAGTAAACAACAACCTGAAGTGGAATCCACAATCTGGTCGATGCGCGGCAAGGGAAATGGATCCTTTTGACAAGCCTTGTTGAGATTTGTGAAATCAATGCAAAGCCTCCACTTCCCGTTAGCCTTCCGGACTACCACTGGATTTGCTAACCACGTAGGTGCAGTACTCCTCTAACCAAACCAGCTGCCTCTAGTTTCTTGATCTCTTCATCAATGAACTGCTACCTCTCCAAGGCCTGCTTCTGGACTTTCTGCTTCACAGGTCGGGCGTGTGGGCAGATGGCAAGGTGGTGCTCGATTACCTCCCTGGGAACACTAGGGATATCAGATGGTTGCCAGGCAAACACATTGATATTCGCCCATAGGAAGGCAACGAGCACGCTTTCTTATTTGTCATCGAGGGTGGCACTGATAGTGAAAGTACCATCAACGCCAGCTAGCCCTGCCGGGGCCTTTTTCACTTGGGGTGAAGAAACCTTGGATCTCTTGCTATTCGAACACTCCGGCATGTCGTCAATGGGTGCATGTGCACTCGGTGGGGGCACGCTTCCCGGACTCCTTACCGGAGGTCCTACCATCCTTCTCCTTTCCTTTGCTTTCCTTGACGAGAACTGATGCTGCCGCTGCCTCTACTGCGACTACATCCTAGTACATCTTGTCCACACAGATAATTGCATCCTTCTCATCTAATGGGATAGTGATGACTCCCAGTGGCCCGGGCATCTTCAAAGTGTTGTAGGCATAGTGGGATGCTGCCATGAACTTGGCTAGGGCCGGGCATCCAAGAATCCCATTGTACGATAAGGGGGAGGTCAATCACATCAAACACAATCTTCTCAGTCTGATAGTTAAGTTCTCCCCCAAACGTTACCGGCAGTGTAATCTTTCCCTCGGGATGGCTCCTACCAGGATTAACTCCTTGAAACATGCCGGTAACCTCTAGCTCTTCTTCTCCTATCTGAAGCTTGTTGATGACTGCCGGGGAGATCAGATTCAACCCAGCCCCGCCATCCACTAACATCTTTGTGTCCTTGAGGTTGTGAATTGTAGGGGAAACCAATAATGGCAAACACCCAACTACGATGGTGCGGCCAGGGTGATCCTCCTCGTCAAAGATGATGGGTGTGCGGGTCCATTTGAGTGGCTTCCGGGCCTCTGGCGCTGGTTCCATGGCATTGATCTCTCGCGCCCACCGCTTGAGCTGGGGGTGAGAGGCATGCAAAGATGCACCCCCATCAATGCACAGGGCGCTAGTGGCCTTCTGAAACTCCTGCTCACTGGTTTCCTCTTCATCCCCTCCATCACTCACATTATCACAGACTTCCTTCTCTAGACCCCTGGCGGGTTTTCCTTGGTTCCGAAAGTGTTTGCCAGGTCGGTTTGCTTCACCACCTCGGCCCTTACCACCAGCGGAATTCTGACCCTTTTCCTTGTCATGCTTATCATATTGTGCTCTCGGCTTCTTGACAAGCTTCTCAACCTGGTAACACTCATGAAGGTCATGGCCCTTGGTCTGATGGATCTTGCAGCACGGCCCATCGCCCTTCTCAGCTTTCTCGGCGGCGACGGCTTCCCAGAAGGCAGTGCAAGTGGCATCTTCCTTGTCAGGGGCCTATGCCTTGGCCTTCTTGCCGGTACTAGGTGTGCCTGATCCTTCCATAGTCATCACTGACTTGTCTCTTTGCTTCTTATTGCGCTTCTTGCCCTTTCTCTGATTGGTTGATTCATCCTCATCCTCTGAATCAACATTGATACAATCTTCCTCTCCGGGCAACTTCCTTCCTTCCTCCATCTGAGCACAATATCCACAAGTGTGTATAGCTCCTTCATAGTCTTGGGCAACCGCATGTTCATCTTGGAACGAATGCGACGGTTGCGCACATTGGACTGGAAAGCTGCTATGAGTGGTGATGGATGGATATTTGGCATATTTCTATGAACTTTACTAAATCTTTGTAAATACTTACAGAGAGTTTCTCCTTCCTTCTGCTGAAGGAGTTGCAGGTCGCTGGGCTTGCCAGGATCTTGGTGGCCACCGGTGAAAGCATCGATGAACTCATGGCATAGGTCTGCCCATGATGAAATGGAGCCTTCCGGTAGGTGCATCAGCTAAGACCTCAGGTTGGACTTGAGGGCCAAAGGGAAGTAGTTGGCGAACACCTTCTCGTCTCTTCCCCCGCCAGCCTGAATAACGATGGTTAGATGCTGAGGAACTCTCCTGGGTTCAGCCTCCCGTTGTACTTCTCAGGTATCTCTGGCTTGAATGTGCAAATGGACGGCCAACGGACTTGCCGTAGTTCTTGCGTGAAGGCAGGGCAGCCGACCACGAACAGTAGGCACCCGCCAACACCGAGCGCAGGCTCGTCGACGTTGAGACCGTCGCACCCGTTGGTTTGGCGGAGGTCGTCGTGGCGTCGATCTGTGACGACGCACGCGTCTCCCTATCGCCTATCCTCCGGGGCTCGATTTTGGCCAGGATGTGCTCGAGGGCTAGAAGAGGCCATCGAGACGTCGTCGGGTTCTTGATTTGTTGCGCCCGCATAGGCTGCCATGGCGGGGACTATGCCGTGGGGACGGCCCCTCCGTTCGGCCAGCGGTACGAGCGATTGCTATTGCTTGGGGAGGCTGTGGCAGGCCAACTTGTCGAGAGCCCCCAGCTTCGGTGAAACCGAGCAGACTCTTGATGGTTGCACGCCATTCATCCATCTGCTCAGCTGTTGGCGGAAATCTCAGTACCAGCTGAGCTTGCACCATAGCCTTCGCGGCTGTGCTTGCCATAGGAGTTGATGATGTCGACCATACCATCGCCTGGCTCCTGACGGTGCAGCGGTAGTGGCGGCCGTGGCGCCATCCCCACGCTGCTGTGGGACGACCGCCCGAGCAGTGGGGTTGCGTGGCGGTGGCGCTCGAGGATCAGCGGCTTCGTTGAGCGCAGAGGCTCGTCCGGGAGGAGGCACATGCACCGCATTCGCTTCCATGGTGGGGACGACCGGAGGGCGATGGCTTGTCCCGAACCAAGCGCCGTTGCTGTGGCTGTGCCCGTCAGTGGGAGGAGGGGGTGTGGGCGGAGTGATGATACGTCCATTTTGCATGATGCTTCTATAATTTATTGCATTATGGGCTGTTATTACACATTATGTCGCCATACTTATGCCTTTTCTCTCTTATTTTACAAGGTTTACATGAAGAGGGAGAATGCCGACAGCTGGAATTCTAGGTTGGAAAAGGAGCAAATATTGGAGACCTATTCTGCACAACTCAAAAAGACCTGAAACTCCACAAAAGTCGGTTTTGGAATATATAAAAAATATCGGGCGAAGAGAGCACCAGAGGGGGCCACCCATCGCCCACGAGGGTGGGGGCGCGCCCTACCCCCCTGGACGCGCCCCTGCCTCGTGGGCCATCTGGCAGCCCCCCAATGCCCATCTTCTGGTATAAGGTGTCTTCTGCCCTGGAAAAAATCATAAGGAAGCTTTCGGGACGAAACGCCACAGTCTCAAGGTGGAACCAATCTAGGGCTCCAGCGAAGCTGTTCTGCCGGGGAAATATCCCTCCGGGAGGGGGAAATCGTCACCGTTGTCATCACCATCGATGCTCTCATCGGGAGGGGTCAATCTCCATCAACATCTTCACCAGCACCATCTCCTCTCAAACCCTAGTTCATCTCTTGTATCCAATATTTGTATCAAAACCTCAGATTGGTACATGTGGGTTGCTAGTAGTATTGATTACTCCTTGTAGTTGATGCTAGTTGGTTTACTCGTTGGAAGATCATTTCTTCAGATCCATTGTGCATATTAACACCTCTTTGATTATGAGCATGAATATGATTTGTGAGTATTTACGTTTGTTCCTGAGGACATGGGAGAAGTCTTGCTATAAGTAGTCATGTGAATTTGGTATTCGTTCGATATTTTGATGAGATGTATGTTGTCTTTCCTCTAGTGTGTTATGTGAACGTCGACTACATGACACTTCACCGTTGTTTGGGCCAAGAGGAAGGCATTGGGAAGTAATAAGTAGATGATGGGTTGCTAGAGTGACAGAAGCTTAAACCCTAGTTTATGCGTTGCTTCGTAAGGGGCTGATTTGGATCCATATGTTTTATGCTATGGTTAGGTTTACCTTAATACTTCTTTTGTAGTTGCGGATGCTTGAAATATAGGTTAATCATAAGTGGGATGCTTGTCCAAGTAAGGGCAGTACCCAAGCACCGGTCCACCCACATACCAAATTATCAAAGTAACGAACGAGAATCATATGAGCGTGATGAAAACTAGCTTGACGATAATTCCCATGTGTCCTCGGGAGCACTTTCCTTTATATAAGAGTTTGTCTAGGCTTGTCCTTTGCTACAAAAAGGATTGGTCCATATTGCTGCACTTTATTTACTTTTACCACTTGTTACTCGTTACAAATTGCCTTATCATAAAACTATATGTTACTGATAATTTCTGTGCTTGCAGAGAATACCTTACTGAAAACTGCCTATCATTTCCTTCTGCTCCTCGTTGGGTTCGACACTCTTACATATCGGAAGGACTACGACAGATCCCCTACACTTGTGGGTCATCAAGACTCTTTTCTAGCGCCGTTTCCGGGGAGTGAAGCGCCTTTGGTAGGTGGAATTTGGTAAGGAAAATTTTATATAGTGTGCTGAAATGTACTGTCAATTGTTACTCTGGAACATAACCCTTTGAGGGGCTTTTTCGGGGTATCTTCACCCCGACCAGTAGAGCAAAGAGTTTGTCCTCAACCTACTGAACCTACTGAAAATGTTTACTTTTAAATTCCTTTGGGTATGATAGAGAAACTGCTAGCTAATCGCTTTACAGGAGATGGAACATTACATCCTGATTTGCACCTAATCTATGTGGATGAAGTTTGTGGATTATTTAAGCTTGCAGGTATGCCCGAGGATGTTATCAACAAGAAGTTCTTCCCTTTATCTTTGAAGGGAAAGGCATTGACATGGTTTAGGCTATGCGATGATATTGGATCCTGGAACTACAACTGGTTGAAATTGGAATTTCATCACAAGTTCTATCCTATGCATCTGGTTCATCGCGATCGTAATTATATATATAATTTTTGGTCTCGCGAAGGAGAAAGTATCGCTCAAGCTTGGGGGAGGCTTAAGTCAATGTTATATTCATGCCCCAATCATGGGCTCTCAAGAGAAATTATTATTCAAAAAATTTATGCTCGGCTTTCTCTCGATAATCGCTCCATGCTCGATACTTCTTGCACCGGTTCTTTTATGATAAAGACTACTGAATTCAAATGGGATTTATTGGAAAGAATTAAACGCAACTCTGAAGATTGGGATCTCGAGAAGGTAAGGAGTCAGGTATAACACCAAAGTTTGATTGTGTTAAATATTTTATGGATACCGATGTTTTCCGTGAATTAAGGACTAAATATGGACTTGACTCTGAGATAGTAGCTTCTTTCGGTGAATCATTTTCTACTCATGTTGATCTCCCTAAGGCGAAGTGTGTTAAATATCATCCTGTCGGTGTACAAAAGTAGGGGAGCTCTTTTTTACCCCTTACTTGTGCACGGGCAGTTAGAGCCACGCCTATGGCCGAACATAACAGGGCATTAGGAGGGGGCCAGGAACGCGGAGTTACCGGAGCAATGCCAAGGCAGGCAGCACAAGAAGACCAAACAAGGAGACAGGCTCCCCCGGCAAGGGCTCTTGCCGGGGCGGCCTGCGCCTGATACGTCCAAAACGTATCTATAATTTCTGCTTGCTCCATGCCTCTTTTGTGTGATATTGCTATGATATTTATGCACTTCCATACACTTTTGATCATATTTGGACTAACCTATTAACTCAGTGCACCACAGTGCCAGTTCCTGTTTTATGCTGTTTTTCTATTTCAGGTTTCCCCCATATTAAAAGTGCCCTAAAAATTCCGGGAAAAATACAGGAAAAATCAGCGTATCGGGAGCTTCCAGAAAAACCAAGGCAGGGCCAGAGGGGAGCCTGGGGTGGCCCAGGCGGCCACCCGGCACGGCCCCACCCCTGGCCGCGCCAGGGGGGGCGCCTGGGGCCCCATCTCCGCCTCTGGTGCCCCCCATTGGCATATATATTGCACGCGTCCCGAAACCCTCGAGGACGGAACCCTTTTTCGCGATCTCATCTCTGTTCTGCCGCCGCCGTGCTTCAAAGATCGGGAGCACCAGGAGAACTCTTCCCGGCACCCTGCCGGAGGGGAGAACTACCACCGGGAGCTTCTCCACCACCATGGACGCTTCCCGGATGAGTTGTGAGTAGTCTCCCTTGGACCATGGGTCCATGACCAGTAGCTATGTGATGTTCTCCTCCCCTCTTTGTTCTTCGTGGATTAGACCTCGTGAGCTGCCCAACATGATCGAGGCACATATGTAATATTTATGTTGTTGTTCTGCTGAGTTTGCTGGGATCCGATGGATTATGAGATTATGTTCAGATTGTGTGTGAGTAATATATTTGATTCACCTCTTTTATATTTATGTTCTTGAGTAATTCTTGCATGTTCTCCGTTGCTGTTTATTGCTTTGGCCGAGTAGTAGGTAGTAACTCCAAGAGGGAACGTTATGCTTGATTGTGGGTTCATGCCCCTCGATGACTAGCTTGAGTGACAGAAACATGAGTCTAGGGGATGTGCCGTTGCCACAGGGGGGAAATCAACGGTGCTTGTACTTGCGGGTGCAAGGATTGTTTACTTTACGCAAAGTTCTTTTAATGCAGTTGTCTGTTGCTTTGAGTTTACACTTTGGGTGGGACTCGCAACTTAATACCAGCGAGATGTTCTGGATAGATATCTCAAGGTGGATGATTAGTAGTAGATGCAGATGGATTTCGGTCTACTTGCCTTGGCGTACCGCCCATACATTTGAGCCTCTACCTTTCTTTACAGCATAGTTAGCATTGGTTTGCGCACATAATCCTGTCAATTGCCCAGCTGTAATTTGTTTACCTCGCTTAGCTGTTTTATCGTCTTTTGGGAGAGAGACATCACTAGTGAACATCATGGGACCCCGGTCCATATTACCATCACTGATCACACCCGCTATTTACTTCCTGTTCTTATTTCCTAGTTACAGTCATACCTATCATTATTATCTCTTGCGTTTGATCCTTTGTAAACGACAAGGCCGGAGGGATTGACAACCTCTGTGTACTCGTTGGGAGCAAAGTTATTTGTATCAGTGTGCAGGTCCTGTCAAGCCAAAGTTTCTGGCGCCATTGACACCTTCTAGTCGACCCTCGGAGTCTCACGGGATTCGATCCTTGGTATCTTTGCCAAGGGAAATTTACCGCTACGCTACATCTCAAACCTTCCACTTGGGGTAACCAACGAGGGGCGAGAAGCCATCAGCGCCCCACCCGGCAAGGGCTCTCGCCGGGGCGATCCACTTAGACGCCTCTGTCATAGCCACCCTTGAAGCCTATGGGCTCCAACGGTACTAACATTGGAGCCAAGGCTCGGGAAGCGCCCACGTGGTGGCATGCAGATCTTTGTGAAGACAAAGATCTATGACTCCCATGATAAGAACCAGAAGACATGGCAATCATAGGGCTCCTTGCCAAGGACGCTCATGAGGCACCGGCAAGGCTCCTTACCGAAGACACCCCGGAGCCCCGGCAAGCCTCTTGCCATAGGGTACTCATGGAGGCCCCGACAAGACCCTTGCCGAGAACAGAAGCAAGTCTGCGGCAAGCCCTTGCCGACCCGTTGCCTCTCCAGCTCGGCAGCCTACCCGCTTGCCCAGGCAGGCACCCACGTGGCGATACGTAGTTCCTGGGCTAGCTAGCCAAGCACCCGCGTGGTGGCATGCAGATCTTCGTGAAGACCCTACCGCGGCGCCACCTCAGCTGCCTGCCTCACTGGCCTAGAAGCGTGTCGCAGCCAGACAGAGTGGCCACGGACGGGACGGGCTTCTCTTCCGTCCCCGATAAAGTAAATAGACACCTAATCAACATATTGAATGCGCCTTGTCCAGTAATGGCGTGGGATAAGCCCGTACACTGTACACCTTTCCACCTCTTGAGTGCCACTATGGCAGCCCCTTTAAAACTATAAAAGGAGGCCCGTGGCATACTGGAGAAGGATTCGGATGCTGAAAAGCTGGAGAGGCACCGTAGCTAGATCAAGAGCTCAAGAACACTCAAATATACACCAAAGCAGGACTAGGGTATTACACATCCTCGTGGCCTGAACTTGGGTAAATGATTGTTGCACTGACTCTTAGACCTGCTCTTTGCACAACTCCGCGCCCGCCAACTGTAGAAGGGATTCCAGTGATCCCATAGGTGTCATCTTGTACCGACATCTTTGGCGCGCCAGGTAGGGGCGCAGTTGTGAAAATCTGGTCTAGCAGTTAGTGTGGCAGTTCTTCATGGCCATAATTTCCCGAGAAGGAAATGACCAAGTGCGGGGCATCATCAGCGAGTTCGGTGGATGCCCACGCGACAACAAAAAAAAGATAAGTCACGCAAGTCTCTGAGTAATTCCATTTTCACATGAAGGTTATTATCCTTGGAGATCTTGCCCTCTGTATGATAAACCTGTATGCAATGGGGCCCTTCCACTATTGGCAAAGCCCTCGCTCTGTTTCGAGCCAGCTCAACAGTTCGAGTGGCCACGTCGAGAACGGCAAGGGAGCCTTTCAGTTACTGGAAACACTTTTGTCCTGTTTCGAGTCCGCTCGACAGCTCAAACGGCCACACTGGGAACGGTAAGTTGGCTTGCCCGATAGCAAGCATACCCGACAGGCTATTGAGGATCCTTCCTGAAAATGTCGTGGCCTGGGTTACGCGCCGGCAAGCCCTCCCAATTAAACATAGGGTAGACATACATGGAAGGATCAAACAGGAAGATAACATGCATCGCTACGAAATATTGCAGAGTTATATTACATAAATTGTTGCTGTGGTTCTAACTAAAGATAAAAACTGTCTCGGTTCTGAACCTGCAGCGGCAACAAGAAACGAGGTGCCTAATCCCGACGCTGGCCCTCTATCCTCAGAACTCCGCCGACGCAATCGATGATGGGCTTGACACTCTCCTTGAGTGTCGTGAGATCTACATCATCCAGCAAGCTATCCAGCGCGGTGTCGAAGTCGAGGTCGGGGTTTCAGTAGGCCATCTTGGTGAGGACCTTGGTCAGGGCGCCCTGGCAAAGCTTTCGGGACTCATCGGCTAGACAAGCCGCCCGATCGGAGTGGAGCTTTCCCAGGGCCTCAAGAACTTGTTCGAAGAACACGGTCAAGCTAGCGTGGATGGAGAGGTTCACTCCCCGGGAGAACCTGAAGGTTGGCATGCCCATGGTAGCCAGCTGCGCAGTGAGTTCCTCCGCGACGGCGACGAGGCGGCTGATCCAGAGGTCCATGCCCTTTACGTACTCTGCGTGGCTAGCGGCATCGTCCTTCCGCAGCCGTTTCTCCTCCTCCAGGCCATTGTTCAGAGCCTCTGCCCGAGCATTGGCCTCTATGAGCATCCCCTTGAGGCCCTCCAACTCCAGCTTCAGATCTTTGATGGAATCCTGGGCCATGGAGAGCTGTTCGGCCTTGCTGAGGACCTTAGACTGCGCATCCATCAAGGTGGCATGGATCATGTCCCTTTTTGTGGTCAGCTCCAGGACCCGCTTGCTCAAGCCTCCCCGCTCCACCTCCAGCTCCTTTACCTTGCCTGTGTGGACCCAAGCCTGAGCATTGAGAGCCTCAATGTGCCTCTGTTCCAGCCCCAAGGTCCACCGCGCGACAAGTCTATCCATCTCTTCATCCTTGCCGCTGAGGGTGGCAGCGAGTGCCTGCTCACGGGCGACAAGGTCTTCCTCCTGAGAGTTCAGTTGAGCTTGGCGCTCGTTGTGGGTGGCCTCATCATTGGCGGCTCGCTCCTTGGCCTCCTCCTGGGCCTTCTCAAAATTAGACTGCACCAGCATGAGGTGTCTGGCGCGCTCATCCAGCTTTTCCTGGGAAGCCCTCAGCTCGTTCCGGGCCTCGTCAAACCAGACTTTTGTGTGGGCGACCTGTGCCTGGAAGTCCTCTTCTGCCTTGTCCACCACCGCCGACCTGGACTTTGCCTTGTCCAAGCGAGCAAGGTAAAGCACCTGGAGCTTCTGGAAGCTGGCGCTCATGGCCTGAAGAAGCTGCTCCTCTTGAGAACCGCTGCCGCCGGTGCCCGGCTCGTCAACGACCTCAAAACCAGCGGCGACGAGCGCCTCGTCATCAAACACCTCCCCCTCGGTTGGCGCCCTACTGCTTGCCATCCAGGGGAGGTGGACGAATAAGTCATCACTCACCTTCAGGTAGCGGTCCGAGCCAGAGGCAGCGGAGTTGGAAGGCTGGTCCTCGGCAGCAGCCTTGCCGGCCTCCTCGGCAGCCGCCTTGCCGGCCTCCCCGGCAGCAGCCTCGCTCGTTCCTCTGGCAGGCCTGTTGCCGGCCTCCTCGGCACTGGCATCGCCGGTCCCTCCGGCAGACCCTTGGGCCTCATCCTCTGTCGTGGCCTTGGCGGCCTCCTCGGCAGCGGCCTTGGCGGCCTTGGCCTCGGCGTCTGTCGGGGATATACCCCGCGGTGTGACCCGGCCGGAGGTATGACCCGGCTGGGACTTGATGTTTCATTGGGGACCCGGCAGACTATAAGCCGGCGGGAACAGTTAAGCAAGTTAAGCTGGCGGGAACAATTAAGCCAGTAGACACAGTCATGTAAGCCAGCATACACAATCATATAAGCCGGACAGTTAAGCCAGACAGTTAAGCTAGCCAGTTAAGCCAGATAGTTAAGCCAGATTGTAAACCGGCTTACGTTAAGAAGCCCAAGACGTTAAGATGCCCAAAACGTTAAGAAGCCCATGGAGAGAAGCCCGTGAATAGTAGTCAGAATAGTGAAGTCTTAAGTCCGAGTTGGACTCTACATGTAACCCGTCCCTTCAACTTATATAAGGAGGGGCGGGGCTCCCCAAAGAGGGACAAGTAAGAAAGAAACAATCTCTAGGGCTAGACACAAGAAGGAGAGCCGACTTATACGGCGACTCCATGAGGGTCATAATGAGATCTAGCCACAAACAACATGTAGGGTTATTACCGGACGATGTTTCCCGGGGCCCGAAGCTGTCTAAATCCTTGTCTTGCATTGCGTCTCTCGATTCCGCTCAACCCCTCTCAAGCTACTACATAAATGCATTGGCCTCACGACTAAGTCCTCATGCTAGGACATCTGCCGTGACAATTCCACGACAGTTAGCCCCTAGTTTAATTTGGATTTATCCATGTTAAACTTGACCCTTCCTGCATACATAAACACGAGAACAAATTTGATAGGTTGTGCTCCGGGTTAAAATATTTTCCGGAACCGGCACCTGATCATCCTTAAATCATTGTCATTTCGTCCTTGATATGTATCCATGATCTCATAGCAAATCTCCTTAGCAAATATGTTCAAACACTACCAATGCAAAAAAATTGGGTCAATAGACCAGCGGGTCATGATTATTGCCAACGCCGTGTTACACAATTGATCCTCCTGGTTTGCTCAAAATTAAGGATTTGAAGATGTTCCTTCATTATATTCATATGACCTATAGCCCCCAAGTCTTTGAGCAGAACAAAGCGATGACTTAAGACTTCCTTCAATATGAATACTACCGCTTCGA
>LR738715.1:379888039-379903561 GCA_902687465.1 Secale cereale | reverse complement strand
TGTTAAACTTGACCCTTCCTGCATACATAAACACGAGAACAAATTTGATAGGTTGTGCTCCGGGTTAAAATATTTTCCGGAACCGGCACCTGATCATCCTTAAATCATTGTCATTTCGTCCTTGATATGTATCCATGATCTCATAGCAAATCTCCTTAGCAAATATGTTCAAACACTACCAATGCAAAAAATTTGGGTCAATAGACCAGCGGGTCATGATTATTGCCAACGCCGTGTTACACAATTGATCCTCCTGGTTTGCTCAAAATTAAGGATTTGAAGATGTTCCTTCATTATATTCATATGACCTATAGCCCCCAAGTCTTTGAGCAGAACAAAGCGATGACTTAAGACTTCCTTCAATATGAATACTACCGCTTCGAAGAAATCCAGGTTGTTCATCTCAGTCACTTAATCAAAACTTGAAATACTCCACATATGTAGCCCCCAAGTGCCAGGTTGTCATGCTTGCAGCAACCTGGGACATGTAATTGCCTTATACTCATAAAAACTCAATCGGTGTAGCCCCCA
This sequence comes from Secale cereale, assembly GCA_902687465.1. Lineage (NCBI taxonomy): Eukaryota > Viridiplantae > Streptophyta > Magnoliopsida > Poales > Poaceae > Secale > Secale cereale. The sequence continues at coordinate 379,903,030 of LR738715.1, read as the reverse complement.
AGGGCCGGGTCATTATGCAATAATGAGCAGGGACTTTGCAGATATGATCATGTAAACTTGAACAGCGGCGTGTAGCCCCCAAGGGTCGGCTCAGTAAGATAATACTGATCTGGGACTTCATAAAAACAACATCATCTGATATAACCCCCATCATGGGGCTTGATCCCATGTCCACAAGGTTAAGACCTTTGTGTTTTACCAACTGAGCAGTGGATCCTTCAATATAATGGATTAAGACTTGTGTACCTTGAATTGTTGATAGGAGCAATTGGTAGCCCCCAAGGGCCGGCTCATTTCAATGTGATGAGTTAGATCTTCAATAAGGTGACCAAAAAAATGACTTTGCATTAGCCCCCAAGTGCCATGATGCATGCTGGCAGTGACATGGGACTTGCATATTTGATGTAATCTCAATTTGAATAATGTAGCCCCCAAGTGTCGGGTCGTGAGCCTGTAGCGACTCGGGACTATTCCTTCCATTGTAGAATAAATCATATCCATTGAAAAGATAATAGCCATTGCGCTAAGGCGACATTGAAAACCTCAATCATAATATTGATTACTGATAACCATAATAAAAATCCAGCCATGTCGGCTATTGAAGATTTGAATAACCTGATTTAAAAACCGGTTCCTGCAATATAAACAGAAAACAAATGCCCTGGCGGTTTACCGCCGGGCGGGTCATTGTGCCTAAAACGGTGCCACTAGGGACAGATGTCCAGAACCAGGGCCGGTTTAATTGTTATAAAAATAATCATACCTGAAGACATGATTTGGACTGCCGGCTTGATCGGTCTTTAGATAGTCATAGCCTTGTAAAGGTATAATTCCAGAAATAAGATCGCTATTCTCTGGCGGCTTAGAGTCGTTCATTAGATTGGGTTTCAGAGACCTGGGGAGTCTTCAAGTATGAGCCCTGAAGGGAGGCAGCTAGGCCGAACTTGCAAAGAACGCAAACCAAAAACGAAAACTCATAAGAAAGCAAAGAGAATATAAAAAAACGATCGAAAAACACTCGAGGCTTTTGCAGTCCGCCAAGCCAAAGGTTCTTTTTCAATGAAACTAGCCTTGGTGGCCCTGGGAAGGCACGTGCGTGCTATGAGCTGGCTCTCACAGCACACAATCGACATTTGAACCTAGACAAGTGCAGGTCTTTGTTTTTAAAGATATGCTTGCCTAGAGTACGCGGTGTCAGAGTTGCATCTTGCATCATAGGCCGAGTTATCCAAGTTTCAAGGAAGGCGACATTTTGAGCCTGGATCTATCCTAACTATCTCTAGCACCGTGCTCTCGCAGTGATAGCCGGCATTTGAACCTTAGCAAGCTCAGGTGTTGGTCGAATATGCCATTAAGACTGATTGCCAAGAGTTCACCGGTCAATCAGGATGACCTGATGGAGTTGAAGCAGCTGGGTACAGGTAGGATGACCCACAGGTTATGCCCTATTTGGTTGAATACGCCTATGTTTGAACATAACCTGGTCAAATGGGTAGTAATGATGTGTTCTGTTTAGTCGAATATGCCTATGTTTGAACAGGAAGCCCCCAAGTGACATACTTGCGAGAGATGAATACTCTTCTTGTGCCGGAATTTAAAACCGGATTTGAGACCTTCAGAGCCTTGTGAGAGACAGATTTCCCTTGAGCCGAATTGTGAATCGGATATTGAGAGCTTCAAAGCTTTGTGGTAGATAAATTTCCCTTGAACCGGAAACTTTTTGACGGCCCTTAAATTTTCATCGATATAGCAGTAATCTTCGGGGCCGGGTTATTTTTCCTTCCAATGACCCGAAGTTCTTGAATTTGCTGAAACCGGCAAGACTTTGCTGAGTCATATCATTGCAGCCCCCGAGTCTTGAGACTACTCAAGGAATTGGCTTGAGACTCTCCATATTCGACCATAGCATAAGGTGTATATCATTGGTGTTGATAGAGTGATGTGAATCCACAGAAGGTTGAGGTGACTGCGGCGGTTTATAAATGATCCGGTATGAGCCGTGTCAGCAACTCGGCCAATGGTTCCTTCCAACTCGGTGTTTGAAGTTTAACCAAACTGTAGTCGCTGCGATTTGTGCGACTGCCCATTGAGCCATCCAGTGTAGACGGCGACTGAGAATATATGATAATTTACCTCCAATTCATTGAAAGAAAACCGGGCTACCCAAGCAGTGACTGGCTTCATACTCAATAAACAACTCATGCAGACATGTGCGGCTCAGTGTGTTGATGTAGACTAGGCCACGAGAGACGGCCGGTAAAGACGATCGTAGCATCAGAGGCGGTACAGACCAATAAGCCGGCCGTGGCGTTGTAAGCCGGCGCGGATGGACGAGCAAATCACCGGCTCTGTAAGCCGAGTGGAAGGGCGAGTCAACTGCAGGCGCTGTAAACCAGGCGGACGGGCGAGTCAACCGCAGACGCTGTAAGCCGGGCGGAAGGGTGAGTCAACCACAGGCGCTGTAACCGAGCGGATGGGTGAGTCAACCGCGGGCGCTGTAAGCCGGGCGGACGGGTGAGTCAACCGCACGTGATGTAAGCCGGGTGGACGGGTGAGTCAACCACGTCGTGTTGATGTAGTGAACAATTTCCCATATATCTATCTCATCCCTTGCTTGAAAACCTGAAAATTGACTTATCAAGACGATGAATGATCCTTTCCATGTATAACTTCCAATATTTGCAATGGTAATTTAGCCACACTATCCAACTTAGAGAATCAATACAGCCCCGGGGCTCAAGCATACCAGGGACTCAATACGGCTCCGGCGGCTCAGGCAGACCGACGAATTAATACGGCCTCGGCGGCTCAACATGGCAGTGGCGGTTCAATAAACGCTAGTGCAAAAGTGATGTTGGCACGCGCTCCGTATCTACGGTATAACAAACCCTTTGTAGTGAATAATTGTCCTGATATTTTTATCAAATGGCTGCAAACCAAGCAAACCAAACTTCGACATGCAGATCAAACCATTTTTCATTTTTTACTCAATCAAACACCTTGGTCCTTTGTTCTCTTGTGGCGTCCATAACCGTACAATATCTCTGGTGGACACAATAGTTGACACCATATTATTACCAACAGCAATTTGATCAAATGATGCCATCAAGTGCTACTTCAGATCCGGTCAAATCAATGGAATTTCCTTGCCGCAACTCACCAAGTAAGTGCAAACTTCACATCCGATAGCATTGGAGAACTGGGTATGTCAAAATTTTGTCATATGTCTTCTTGTCAAAGACCCCCTGGCTCTGAACTCCCCACGGCAGCTGCTCGAGCTCACACCCTGGAGATAAGAGGTAAATAACTCTGGTGGCAGTTGAAGCAAGTCGGCGGCTCAACAACGGGAGGACAGCGGGGTCAGAACCCTGTGATAGAGGTGGGGCGGCTCATGGCCGGCGGCCCGGCAGGGGCCGCAGCGGCTCACCGCGCAGGGCGGCTTAACGAGGAGGCCGTGGAACGTCGGCTTGAGGAGTCCCAGCGCACGGAGACCTGGCGCGGTGGAGAACGCGTAATACACCGCAATGGCGCAACGGCTCCTCGGACGGGAAATGAGACAAGGGCCGATGGCGAGGCGTGACCCGTGGTGGCAGAGGAGTTTGGGTCGTGGCCGCTCTGGTCGATCCATCTTTGTTTCTCCGAGTCTTGGTTAACGCAGACGACGACTTAACGTGTGGTGGCCGCGATTGCAGCAGCTTGGCGTGAGGTGAAGTTTCAGCAAAGGGGCGGAATCCGACTCGCAGATACATACGGTAGGGCCGATCAAAGGGTAAGCTTAGAGGCGTTACGACACCTCAGGCGGCGCATCAGGCGAGGTGAAGCAGGTCGCGGCAACAGCAGCGGTGGAGGCGGCTTGTCGAGGCCGCAGTTGACGGCCGTGTGACTTGGCGGCGGAGCGACGAGGCGGCGCGCCGGCGGGCCACGGCAGCGACTTGCGGCAGTGGCCCGTGGTAGGTGAGGCCAGCTCGGGCCAGAACAGTGGCGGAGCTGGGCTCCTTGAAGCGAGGTTGCGGGCTCGGATGTGTGGTGGAGTCCGGGTCATGACCGGATCCGTTTCCAGGTCATGGAGCTTTGATCCGTATGACGTATAGCTAGTCATCAATTTCTTTACTGACCAATACAAACAATGCATGATCCATAGTACTAGCACTGTTTTGGGAACGAGCTAGCGCATCTTCATGTGTACTTTTCCCTTGATCTTTGGCAGCTCAAGGCACACGACGGCGAGGGCCGTGGTGACGTAGATGACCGAGGCGGCCCGAGGCGGACGGCTTGACGGGCTAGGCCGATGAGGTGCGTCGGTGATTGCAGAAACGAGGCATGCTAGCGGCTCCGAGGTAGACGGAGGTGGCTTGTAACAGAGACCGGGGCGCGTCGGCCACGAAAGTGGCTTGCTTGAAGTAGTGGCGAAGCAAAAGAGGCTGTGGCAGCTCGGATGCTGGCCGGAGGTGAACTTGCGTGACGGCAATTCAAAAGGCAAGGCTGACTTAGAGCAAAAACAAAGGCGGAGACCCAACTTGTGGCATCATCAGCGGCGTGAGGTGGGTGGGCAAAGCAAGGGCGGGCGGCGGTTTAATCACCGGGCGGCTCAAAAGAGGGCCACGATGGCGACTTAACCGTGAAGCGGTTCGGCGCGAGATGGCATCAGCGACTCGTCGTAGAGCCTCAGCAGTAGAGGCGGGCGGTTGTGGAACCAACGCCGGCAAGGGCTGCGGAAGTCACCATGGCTGGAGCGCGTGGCGGTTCTCCCGTCATAGCTGACGACGCGCAGCGGCTCACGGTGGAACGGGGCGACTTGATGAGAGCTCACAGGCGGCGTCAGTTGCGGTGGCTCAAGAATGAGACGGCAGCGGGTTGATGTGGTGTAAGGCTGAGGTGGAGGAGCACTGGACGAGGCACCGCAGTGGAGGCGGCAGTTGGAGACCTGCAGCACGGCGTAAGCCGCCGGGTTATGGCAGAAGCGGAGTCCGACAGCGGGGGCTGTACCGATAGGTGCGGCGACTTCAAGCGAGCATCTTGGTGTTGTGGAGACGAGGCCAGCGCAAGACCGCGGCAGTGGATGCAACAATGGGACCTGCGGCTCGGCGTGGAACCGAGCGAGGGGCGGCCTGAGATCAATGGCGATTTGTGGCAGCAAGGCCGGCTCAACCCAGCGGCAGAGGGGTGCTGGAGGCGGCGGGCCAACGGAGGGGCCCGAATCGGAAGCGATCCGCGACGAGGCGGGGTGAGGCTGCTGGAGACTCAAAGCCATACCCGCAGCCGCGGGCTGTCAGCGGCGGCGAAGGCCGAGGCGAACCACCAGCCGGACGCCAGGCAAAGGTCGACAATGGGGCGGGTCAATGGAGGGGCCCGAGTCCGAGGGCCATTTGTTCCCAGGTCATGGCCCCCTTTTTTAATGTGAATTTGCACCGGCCGATCCGATCGAGTACTTGTTGGAATAGTACGATCGCTATGTGCGTGTGCATCTTGATTGGTCGATCAAAGGAGAACGAGGATTCCGGCGATTCATCGGCGACTTGCAGCCATAAACTGTTTATCTTTCCTGGTATTTGCATCATGGACTAACCGTCATAATCCATCCGAAGCCACGACAGATCCAAACAATACTTTGTCTCGGTCTCGACAAATCACCATGATCTTTTCGGCGGCAGTAAAAAACGCAACCCTAAAATTCATCTCAAATCTCATACGTCGTTCCGGCTGTTCATTGGTGATGATGTTTTCTGCGCCAGCTTTTCTTTTTCATCCAACACATCGCAAGCTTCTTGATACCTGAAGAAATCCCTCCAAGAACTCAACACCACCGTGCGCGGGACCCACGGTGGGCGCCAACTGTCGTGGAATTGTCACGGCAGATGTCCTAGCGTGAGGACTTAGTCGCGAGGCCAACGCATTTATCTAGTAGCTGGAGAAGGGTTGAGCGGAATCGAGAGACGCAACGCAAGACAAGGATTTAGACAGCTTCAGGCCCCGGGAAACATCATCCGGTAATAACCCTACATGATGTTTGTGGCTAGATCTCATTATGACCCTCATGGAGTCGCTGTATAAGCCGGCTCTCCTTCTTGTGTCTAGCCCTAGAGATTGTTTCTTTCTTACTTGTCCCTCTTTGGGGAGCCCCGCCCCTCCTTATATAAGTTGAAGGGACGGGTTACATGTAGAGTCCAACTCGGACTTAAGACTTCACTATTCTAACTACTCTTCACGAGCTTCTCTCCATGGGCTTCTTAAGGTTTTGGGCTTCTTAAGGTCTTGGGCTTCTTAACGTAAGCCGGTTTACAATCTGGCTTAACTATCTGGCTTAACTGTCTGGCTTCACTGTCCGGCTTACATGACTGTGTATGCCGGCATACATGACTGTGTTTGCCGGCTTAACCTGCTTAACTGTTCCCGCCGGCTTATAGTCTACCGGGTCACCAATGAAACATCAAGTCCCAGCCGGGTCATATCTCCGGCCGGGTCATATCTCCGGCCGGGTCACACCGCGGGGTATATCCCCAACAGCGTCCGCAGTGACCTCCTCGACGGTGGGCTCGCCGTCCGCCCGGTCCATCAAGGGTGGGTCTAAAAGTCAAAAGAAAAAGTAAGACGATGCCCGAGGTCAAAGGCTCAACTTAAAGAACAGAGGCAATTCATCCATACCAGGCTGGGAAGGAGTGGCGCTCTCCTCGCCAACAACCGTTGCCGGGAAGGAGCCGCTGGCGTTCAAGTCCCTCTCCTCCTCCTCCATGGGCGCGGGATCGGCGGTCGGTTCCCTTGCCGGGGACGCCCCTCGGGGCGGTGTAGTTGAAGCGGGCGACATGTTGGGGGTGGCCCTCTGTGGGCCCTCCTACTGCCGGTCCCCACCTACAAAGCCGACAAGGTCAGCATCAAGAATTCATGCCCCCATGTCCGCCCATGGAGGAATGAGTGGTAAACTTACGCGGGGGCTATTGTCCGGGCTGCTCTCCACCACCAGCGGCGTGCCTAAAGTTCCCGCCGGGGGCTTGTTGGCGGACGACGCCCTGGCCCTCTTCGCCGCCCTCTCGGCCAACATCTCCATATCCCTGCGAAGATGGCATTGGATCAAAGAGAGAGATAATACAGGGATGAAACCAGGAGATAACATGAGGGGCGAGGTGCTTACTCGTCTTCTGTTTCCTCCTCCTCCTCTAGTATCCTCCTCTTTCTCCTTGGGCTAAGGGACCCAAGATCGAAGTCGACGTCCATGGCAGCGCCCGCGGGAGGGGGGGGGAGAAGGAGATGGGGTACGACCACGCCTGGACGAAGAGGAGGCAGCCGCCGTCCTCTTCGCCATCGCCGTCTTCCCTGTTTTTCTCCCCGCCGCGGCCGCCATCGACCTGGTCTCGCACCCGAGCTGCTCCGAGGGCTATTTTCGCCATGGCTCTGGGGGTTGTTGCCGCCGCATGATGCTGCCGGACCGGACCGGCTCGCCCGAACCGGCTCGCTGAAGGACCCGCCGCCTTGCCTCGGCCTCCTCGTCGGTCGACTCTTTGACCACATCTTCGACAAGGGGAGCGTCGGTGTCGGCGCTCGCTCGGCGGGCCTCCCCAACAGTCTTCATCCACCCGACGAACTCTTCCTCTTCGGCGGCCACATTGGCCTCGTCCTCCACATGGCCGGCGCTGCCGGCCTCCAGGGCAAGCGCCGCCTTTGCCGCCCTGGCGGCAATGTAGTTGAGCTTGGCCTGGGTAGTATCGTGGACGAGCACCAGCTTGTCACAGACGCACTTCTCTGACAGAGTATCAAAGAACTCTTGCACCTGATCCGCCGGCGGCTCGACGCAAGACGGGTCAAGGCTGTGCGCGTTGAAGTCTGGCATCATGGCAATGATATCGGACCGGTGGGAGTTATTGCTTAGCGGGACCACTCCCGCCGGCAACCCAAAAAGGGGCCCCTTGACGGCCTCACCGGCCTTGGCAGCCTTGCTGGTCCTCTCGGCCCTGCCATCGCGATCCACATCAAGCTGAAAGAGCTTCTCGCAGATGTGGCTGTGCTGCATCACCGTGAAGTTGTGTTTCAGGCCGGGGCGAAGCCTCATGATGTCGGCCGCGTTCTCGAAAAGCCAAGCCGGCCTCCCCTTGTTATGCAGCGGCGCGATTCAGCGGCGGATGAAGTCAGCCCCGATCATCTCGAGGGTGAGCCCGGCCTGGGCAAGACGGTGGATCCTGGTGGTGGCGATCGAGAGCTTTTTGTCGTTGACATCCACATGCCCCCAGTCTCCCTTACGGACCGGCGGGCTCCGACGGAATCGACGGAACTCCGGTGGGTCTTCTTCCTCTATACACAACCACCGGCTCCTCCACTCTTCCCACCTCTCTTTCTGCGCACCCTCCGGGTACGTGCCCTTCTCATGGGTCCGTGGAATCCATGCGACGCAGCCGGAGATGGCTTCCCCTCCTTGGATACGAGGGAAGAAGTAATGGCGAAAGAGCGCCGTGCTTGGAACCACCCCGGCGAAACCCTCACAGAGGTGGGCGAAGAAAGCCATGCACGCCACGGCATTCGGCGTGAAATCGAGGAGATGGAAGCCGTAGGTGTGCATGATGTCGTTGAAGAAATCAGAGAAAGGGGGACAAAGGCCGCAGTAGAAGTAATCGACAAAGAAAGGATACTGATTTGGGCCTGCCTTTGCGTATTGGGCAGGGATGACGTGCGTGGTTGGATGCCCCGTTGTCTCGCACCCCCACAAGGGCCTGAAGTAGTCCCTGAGATGGACCGCGTCGACCGTTGGAGGGAAGTAGGTGAGCTTCGTCCGCAGCACCGCTAGCTCACTCTCCAGGAGCTCTTTCTACCCCGCGCCCTCGGCCACCGCCTTCCCCTTGCTGGACTTGGGTGCCATTGTAGCCGCAAGAGAAAGGAAGGGGTCGGAGATAGAAGGAAGCACGGCGGCGGTGGGTGGAGGCAAAGTCTCTGGCTTGGGGAAGAAGGAGAAGAACAACGAGCACGATATTGGAGGAGCGCAGGAGGTAAATGAGAGACGCGCCTGCGGTTTTCCCCCCTTTTTATGGGGAAGGCGCGGGCCGCCCTCCACTACGATTTACTGCGGCATGACACAAGCACGCCGAAAACCACCCCACGCATGACCCCCACGTCAGCGCAGATCTTGGGGAAGCGCAACCATCAGAGGAGTTACTACGGTGAAGGGGATCCAGCCTCACTGCCCGCGCACCGTTCTCGGCCTAGCCCAACAACGCGTTGTGCTTATGAATGGCCCAGGCCCGGGGGCTCCTGTCGGTGTATAAAAGTAGGGGCGCTCGTTTTTACCCCTTACTTGTGCACGGGCAGTCAGAGCCACGCCTGTGGCCGAACATAACAGGGCAGAAGGAGGAGGCCAGGAACGCGGAGTTACCGGAACAACGCCAAGGCAGGCAGCACAAGAAGACCAAACAAGGAGACAGGCTCCTCCCGGCAAGGGCTCTTGCCGGGGCGGCCTACGCACCACCCGGCAAGGGCTCTCGCCGGGGTGATCCACTCAAACGCCTCTGTCGCAGCCATCCTTGAAGCCTATGGGCTCCAACGGTACCAACATTGGAGCCAAGGCTTGGGAAGCGCCCACGTGGTGGCATGCAGATCTTTGTGAAGACAAAGATCTATGACTCCCAAGATAAGAACCGGAAGACATGGCGATCACATGGCTCCTTGCCGAGGACGCCCACGAGGCCCCGGCAAGGCTCCTTACTGAAGACACCCCGGAGCCCCGGCAAGCCTCTTGCCACAGGATGCTCATGGAGGCCCCGACAAGACCCTTGTCGAGAACAGAAGCAAGTCTGCGGAAAGCCCTTGCCGACCCATCGCTGCCCCAGCTCGGCGGCCCACCCACTGGCCTAGGCAGGCACCCACGTGGCGATACTTGGTTCCTGGGCCAGCTAGCCAAGCACCTGCGTGGTGGCATGCAGATCTTCATGAAGACCCTACCGTGAAGGCACCTCAGCTGCCTGCCTCGCTGGCCTGGATGCATGTCGCGACCAGACAGAGCGGCCACGGACGGGACGGGCTTCTCTTCCGTCCCCGATAAAGTAAATAGACACCTAAGCAGCGCACTGAATGCGCCTTGTCCCGTAATGGCGTGGGATAAGCCCGTACATTGTACACCTTTCCACCTCCTGTGTGCCACTGTGACATCCCCTTTAAAACTATAAAAGGAGGCCCGCGGCATACTGGAGAAGGATACGGATGCTGAAAAGCTGGAGAGGCACCGTAGCTAGCTCAAGATCTCAAGAACACTCAAATATACACCAAAGCAGGACTAGGGTATTACGCATCCTCGCGGCCCGAACCTGGGTAAACGATCGATGTGCTGACTCTTAGACCTGCTCTTTGCACAACTCCGCGCCCGCCAACCATAGAAGGGATTCCAGTGATCCCATAGGTGTCGTCTCGTACCGACACATCCTCCCATTGAAGTAAAAGTAGTTGAACCTGTTAGAGTTGAAGAAAAGACTATCACTTATAATGTTGATCCTAATGTTCCTACTGCTTATATTGAGAAACCACACTTCCCTGCTAGAATAAAGGATCATGCTAAAGCTTCAACTGTGGTTCATAAGAGTAATACTAGAACACCTACACCCTCTGAGCAAATTAAAGTTGAACCTAGTGTTGCTATGGTTAAGGATCTCTTGTTCGATAATATTGATGGGCATGTTATTTACTTATGTGATGAAGCTGCTAGAATTGCTAGACCCGATACTAATAATAAACATAGACCTGTTGTAGGCATGCCTGTTATTAATATTAAAATAGGAGATCATTGCTATCATGGTTTATGTGACTTGGGTGCTAGTGCTAGTGCAATACCTCATTCCTTATACGAAGAAATTATGCACGATATTGCACCTGCTAAGCTAGAAGGTATTGATGTTACAATTAAGCTTGCCAATAGAGATACTATTTCACCAATGGGGATTGTTAGAGATGTTGAAGTCTTGTGTGCAAAAGTTAAATACCCTGCTGATTTTCTTGTTCTTGGTTCCCCACAAGATGACTTTTGTCCCATTATATTTGGTAGACCCTTCTTGAATACTGTTAATGCTAAGATAGACTGCAAAAAGGATGTTGTTACTATTGGTTTAGGGGATATGTCTCATGATTTTAACTTTGCTAAATTTCGTAGACAACCCCATGATAAAGAATTGCCTAGTAAAGATGAAATTATTGGTCTTGCTTCTATTGCCGTGCCTCCTAATGACCCTTTAGAACAATATCTGCTAGACCATGAAAATGATATGTATATGAATGAGAGAAGGGAAATAGATGAAATATTCTTTAAGCAGGGACCTGTATTGAAACACAACTCGCCTGTTGAAATTCTAGGGGATTCTACTCCACCCAAGGGTGATACCGTGTTTGAGCTCAAACCATTACCTGATACTCTTAAGTATGCTTATCTTGATGAAAAGAGGTTATATCCTGTTATTATTAGTGCTAACCTTTCAGAGTAGGAAGAAGAGAAATTATTGAAAACTCTGAAGAAGCACCATGCTGCTATTGGATATACTCTTGATGATCTTAAAGGCATTAGTCCCACTCTATGCCAACACAAAATAAAATTGGAGAAAGACGCTAAACCGGTTGTTGATCATCACAAGGTTAAATCCTAGGATGAAAGAAGTGGTAAGGAAAGAAATACTAAAGCTTCTAGAGGCATGTATAATTTATCCAGTTGCTGATAGTCAGTGGGTAAGTCATGTCCATTGTGTCCCTAAGAAGGGAGGCATTACTGTTGTTCCTAACGATAAAAGTGAATTGATCCCACAAAGAATTGTTACAGGCAATAGAATGGTAATTGATTTCCACAAATTAAATAAAGCTACTAAAAAGGATCATTACCATCTACCTTTTATTGATCAAATGCTAGAAATATTATCCAAACATACTCATTTTGCTTTCTAGATGGCTATTCTGGTTTCTCCCAAATACATGTGTCAAAAGAGGATCAAGAAAAGACCACTTTTACTTGCCCTTTCGGCACCTTTGCTTATAGACGTATGCCTTTTGGTTTATGTAATGCACCTGCTACCTTTCAAAGATGCATGATGGCTATATTCTCTTATTTTTGTAAAAAGATTGTTGAGGTTTTCATGGATAATTTTCTATTTATGGAACTTATTTTGATGATTGCTTAAGCAACCTTGATCGAGTTTTGCAGAGAAGTGAAGAAACTAATCTTGTCTTGAATTGGGAGAAGTGCAACTTTATGGTTAATGAAGGTATCGTCTTGGGGCATAAAATTTCTGAAAGAGGTATTGAAGTTGATAAAGTTAAAATTGATGCTATTGAAAAGATGCCGTGTCCCAAGGACATCAAAGGTATAATAAGTTTCCTTGGTCATGTCGGGTTTTATAGGAGGTTCATTAAGAACTTCCCAAAAATCTCTAGGCCTCTGACTAACCTCTTACAAAAAGATGTTCCTTTTGTCTTTGATGATGATTGTGTAGAAGCATTTGAAATACTTAAGAAATCATTGATCTCTGCACCTATTGTCCGGCCTCCTGACTGGAATTTACCCTTTGAAATTATGTGTGATGCTAGTGATTATGTTGCAGGTGTTGTTCTAGGACAAAGAGTTGATAAGATATTGAATGTTATCCAATATGCTACTACAACTCTAGGCAGTGCCCAGAGAAATTATGCTACTACTGACAAATAATTTTTAGCACTTGTATTTGCTTGTGATAAGTTCAGGCCTTATATTGTTGATTCTAGAGTAACTGTTCACACTGATCATGCTGGTATTAAATATCTTATGGAAAAGAAAGATGCTAAACCTAGACTTGTTAGATAGGTTCTCTTGCTACAAGAATTTGATTTGCATATCAGTGATAGAAAGCGAGCTGAGAACCCGTCGCAGACAACTTGTCTAGGTTGGAGAATATTCTTGATGACCCACTACCTATTGATGATAGCTTTCCTGATGAACAATTAGCTGTCATAAATGCTTCTCGTACTGCTCCATAGTATGCTGATTATGCTAATGACATTGTTGCTAAATTTATACCACCTAGTTTCACATACCAGCAAAAGAGAAAGTTTTTCTATGATTTAAGACATTACTTCTGGGATGACCCACACCTTTATAAAGAAGGAGTAGATGGTATTATTAGACGTTGTGTACCTGAGAATGAACAGGAACAAATCCTACGCAAGTGTCACTCCGAGGCTTATGGAGGACATAATGCTGGAGATAGAACTGTACATAAGGTAACGCAATCTAGTTTCTATTGGCCTACTCTCTTCAAGGATGCCCGTAAGTTTGTCTTGTCTTGTGATGAATGTCAAAGAATTGGTAATAATAGTAGACGTCAAGAAATGCCTATGAACTATTCACTTGTTATTGAACCATTTGATGTTTGGGGCTTTGATTATATGGGACCGTTTCCTTCCTCTAATGGGTATACACATATTTTAGTTGCTGTTGATTATGTTACTAAGTGGGTAGAAGCTATTCCAACTAGTAGTGTTGATCATAAAACCTCTATTAAGATGCTTCAAGAAGTTATTTTTCTTTGGTTTGGAGTACCTAGATACTTAATGACTGATGGTGGTTCACATTTTATTCATGGTGCTTTTCGTAAAATTCTTGCTAAGTATGATGTTAATCATAGGATTGCATCCCCTTACCACCCACAGTCTAGTGGTCAAGTAGAACTGAGTAATAGAGAGCTTAAATTAATTTTGCAAAAGACTGTTAATAGATCTAGGAAGAATTGGTCCAAGAAACTTGATGATGCATTATGGGCCTATAGAACTGCATATAAAAATCCTATGTGTATGTCTCCATATAAAATGGCTTATGGAAAAGCATGTCACTTACCTCTCGAACTAGAACATAAGGCATATTGGGCCATTAAATAGCTCAATTAAGATTTTAAACTTACCGGTGAGAAGAGGTTATTCGACATTAGCTCACTTGATGAATGGAGAACCCAGGCCTATGAAAATGCCAAATTATTTAAAGAAAAAGTTAAAAGATGGCATGACAAAAGGATACAAAAGCGTGAGTTTAGTGTAGGTGATTATGTTTTGCTATACAACTCTCGTTTAAGATTTTTTACAGGAATACTTCTATCTAAATGGGAAGTTCCTTATGTTATCGAGGTGGTCTATCGTTCCGGTGCCATAAAAATCAATAATTTTGAACGCACAAATCCAAAGGTGGTGAACGGCCAAAAATCAAACATTATATCTCAGGTAATCCCATAAATGTTGAAACCAATGTTATTGAAACTATAACCCAGGAGGAATACATAAGGGACACTTTCCAGAACGATTCAGACTCCGAAAAGGAAGAGGTATGTGGTATGGTAAGTAAACCGACCCCAAAACAGTTCTAATGGCAATTTTTCTCCGTTTTGGAATATTTAAGAAAATAGGAAAATAAGAAGTAGTTCGAAAGGGACACAAGGCATCCACGAGGGTGGAGGGCACGCCCTACCCCCTGGGCGGCCCCCTACCTCGTGGGCACCTCGTGTGCCCTCCGGACTCCGATTTCTTGCACGATACTTCTTTTGGTTGGTAAAAAATCATTATATAATCCCCCGAAGGTTTCGACCACGGTACCACGACAAAATCCTCTATTTTTGTTTCGAGCTGTTTCTGTCGCAGATTAGAGCAAGATGTCTTCTTAGGAGCCAGTTGGAGAAAGTCGGGTGTCTCATCCGACATCATAACCAGGAGCAAATTGCGATGCTGACCACTTTGGTGTGTCAACGGAGGAAGAGATGGAGGCTGACTTGAAAATGATAGATGCCATGGAGGAGGATCAAGAATTTACTTCTCGGTTTCGAGCCGGATTCATGATGGAGGAACTACAGAGCTCAGCTATTCCAAACTCGGTCATCCCTTCCAATGTCAGGTTCCTTTCTTATGAAAATATGAAAAAGAGTGTTAAATGTTATCCCGCAGTTATGCAACATCCTTGGGTGAAAGGAGCTGACGCCGTCACGGGCAAGCTCCGCAAGGAAATAATGGACCTCAAGATGCAAGTTA
>LR738715.1:379856669-379888029 GCA_902687465.1 Secale cereale | reverse complement strand
TTAGAGCAAGATGTCTTCTTAGGAGCCAGTTGGAGAAAGTCGGGTGTCTCATCCGACATCATAACCAGGAGCAAATTGCGATGCTGACCACTTTGGTGTGTCAACGGAGGAAGAGATGGAGGCTGACTTGAAAATGATAGATGCCATGGAGGAGGATCAAGAATTTACTTCTCGGTTTCGAGCCGGATTCACGATGGAGGAACTACAGAGCTCAGCTATTCCAAACTCGGTCATCCCTTCCAATGTCAGGTTCCTTTCTTATGAAAATATGAAAAAGAGTGTTAAATGTTATCCCGCAGTTATGCAACATCCTTGGGTGAAAGGAGCTGACGCCGTCACGGGCAAGCTCCGCAAGGAAATAATGGACCTCAAGATGCAAGTTAACAAGCTCGAGGAGGAGAATCATATCCTGAGGGGTATCATCGCCAAGAATATCACATCACCACCTCCGAAGAAAGAGACATAAACACATGGGTATGGGCACTCCCCTTGGCAACTGCCAAGCTTGGGGGAGGTACCCCGGCATCGTATCACCATCACACCTCTATCTGTACCATTTTTCTTTGTTCGATCCTTTTGGTAATATCTTGATCTAGTATAATAAAAGTTTAGTATGATCTAGTTATGAGCTTTGCTTTATGATCCTTATCTATGTAATCGAGTCCGTGAGCTATATATATAATAAATATTAGTTTTGAGTCAAGGGCTTGATTATCTCAGTATGATCATGAGAGAATAAAAGAAAGAATAAAAAGAATCGAAGAGATTATATTGATCTTATGGGGAGTAATGACTTCACATATAAAGAGTATGATGAATAAAATTTGTTGAGAGTTGACAAACATAGTTTTGGTCATCATGCAATTAATAGGAAGTAATATAGAAAGAGAGGTTTTCACATATAAATATACTATCTTGGACATCTTTTATGATTGTGAGCACTCATTAAAATATGACATGCTAAAAAGTTGATGTTGGACAAGGAAGACAACGTAATGGGTTATGTTTTCTTATATCCGAAATAAAGTATATAGTCATGGATCTTCCAACATGTTGAGCTTGCCTTCCCCCCTCATGCTAGCCAAACTCCTTGCACCAAGTAGAGATACTACTTGTGCTTCCAAATATCCTTAAACCCAGTTTTGCCATGAGAGTCCACCATATCTACCCCCGTTCCCAGGACGCCGACAGTAGCCCCCGGGCCCAAGGTGCGCTCAGGCTCGGCTTCGCGACGAAACCAAGGGCCAAGTGCGGAGTGCCGCAGGCCCCAATGCCTGCGGCCCTGTTCGACGCGTGGCGCTTGATGGGACGTATGCATCTCCACTTCCCCATGCAACCTCGGTGACTGCGCAACTCGTCAAGTCTCTACGTGCACAACGGAGCATCATTCCTACATTTATGTGGCCGGCAGTTGGCCTTCCTCTGGCTATAAATAGGGCCGCAGGCTGAGCCCTTTCCACCCATCTTCTTCCTCCGTTCCCTTTGATCCTTTGCTTTACCGAACCGCCCATGGCGCCACCCAGGAAATACTCGTCCATGGAGAAGGGGAAGCCTCAGCAGGAGGGGCTTGGCTCACCACCAGTTAAGAGAGGGCGAGGCCGTCCTCGTAAGTGTGCCGCGACCACCGTCGGGGCCGCGAGCGGGCATGGGCGGACCCCCACAGCGCCTGTAGCCGCCCTTGGTAGCCGCGGCGGCGGTCTCTTGAGTGGCGGGGGCCGTCGTGGTATTGGCAATCCGATGGACGGAGGAGGCGCTCCGGGGTTGTCAGACCTCCCCAGCCGCATTCCCACCTAGCGAAGGCGCCGCTGGAGTTCATCGTGTGGTCGGAGAGCCCAGCCGGCACCAGGCTCCAGCTCCCGCGCTACTTGGCCGGCGAACTCCTTGATGCGAGCTCCGGCGGATTTTGGCTACAGGCGAATGGTTGTTGCAGCAGGGCGTCATGGGTCATGGTGGAGGTCTCCGCCTCGAGCGCCGTGGCTTTGGCCCGAGGTTGGCAGACATTCGCCCGCGCGCACGGTTTGGGCGGCCGATGCACCCTTCACTTCAAGTCCGGTGACGACTCGACCCTCTTCGTGAGGTTGTTTGGGGAAGACGGTCGTCACGCCGAGTGCTGCCTCGAAGACAACGGCGGCGGCGAGGCGCTTGGCTTGGGCGATGGCCACAACTTGTCCAGCTACGGCGGCTCCTCCTTCAGTGGCAGCTCTAGCAGCGGCGGCTATGACCAACCGCCATGCCTCCGTGCCCGCCTGGAGGGTGGTGCTGGGTCGTCTCGCCGTCATGCTCGGGTGAAGCGTGAAGAGGGCTCTGCCGGAGCCCGGGGCGTAGGTCCTCGCGAGCAACCGTGCCCCGAGGGTCACTGTCAGCCGTCCTTAGTCTCTCTTCTTTTGCCCTCCATCGTTTGATAAAACAACCATGGAGCCCTAGGGGGCATGTATCGAACCGTGGCTTCGTGATATTTAGCACCATGCATAGTGTTCCTGCCTATTGCTATGCAATCCGTGTTTTACATGTCCTTAGGGTGAGGATACTTATCTTGATGTGTTCGGGATTGCTCTCATCCCGTGTCGTTTGACCCCTCGTGAGGCTGCAAAAACTCGTTAGGTTACTATCCTTTACTGCTCGAGGCCTTTGACGTGGGTTGAGCATGATTGGCCGCCCCTTGTCGCGGTACGTGTGGGGCACAGACGTAAGAATGGGGGGCGCGTCAGCTACTAGCCCCTGTTCGGGTGCCTCGTGAAGACTAAAGAGGAGGGCGTGCCGGAGAGAGCGTTGTGCAACTACCGCTCTCCCTGGGCTAGCCCAAAAGCTGGGGGAGGAACCACAGGGAATCTGAGAGAAGAATTGCAGAGGGGAATCAAAACCAAGCAATCGGGGAACACCAGAATCTTCAGTATTCATTAAAAGGGAGAAAATATGAACAAGCCAACTCCAGAAAGCAAATGAACGGTCGCGTCCAGCACCTAATCTAGTCTTCTCACCAGCGCGGAGCTAAGTGCTGCCACTAGGACGTGGGAGGGAGCCCCCGAGGCCCGAGGGCGGCTCTCCGGAGACTCCGGGGCGTGTACAGCCCCACTCATTATTACGTGAGAGTGTCACGTGCGGAGATCTTCACAGGCCGGAGCCTTGCTTCACAGGCCCCGGGCCTTGGCTTCTAAGGCGCGAGGGCCTTGTTCCTCGCAGGCACAGAGCCTAATCTTCTTAGGCGCAAGGGCCTTGTTCCTCGCAGGCACAGAGCCTGGTCTTCTCAGGCGCAAGGGCCTTGTTCCTCGCAGGCACGGAGCCTAGTCTTCTCAGGCGCAAGGGCGTTGTTCCTCACAGGCACGGAGCCTGGTCTTCTCAGGCGCAAGGGCCTTATTCCTCGTAGGCACGGGGCCTAGTCTTCTCAGGCGCAAGGGCCTTGTTCCTCGCAGGCACGGAGCCTGGTCTTCTCAGGCGCAAGGGCCTTGTTCCTCGCAGGCACGGAGCCTGGTCTTCTCAGGCGCAATGGCCTTGTTCCTCGCAGGCACGGAGCCTGGTCTTCTCAGGCGCAAGGGCCTTGTTCCTCACAGGCACGGAGCCTCGTCTTCTCAGGAACAAGGGCCTTGTTCCTCGCAGGCACAGAGCCTGGTCTTCTCAGGCGCAAGGGCCTTATTTCACGGGTAGAACCTCCTGAGGTGCCGGATATTCCATGTGTTCAGGACGGGAATGTCGTCTCCTATTTCCAGGTGAACAGTGCCGGGTCTGGAGACGTGGGTGATCCTGAATGGCCCTTCCCACGTGGGCGAGAGCTTGTGCAGTCCTTCTCTGGAGAGGACCCTTCTTAAAACGAGGTCACCTACCTCAAGCGTCCTGGGGCGAATGTTGCGGCAATGGTACCGCCGCAGCGCCTGTTGGTATCTTGCTGCTTGGAGTGAAGCCTCGTGCCGGCGCTCCTCGCCCAGCACGTGATCTGTCCCCTGTGCGGCACCTTGTCGCGCTTCGTCAAATGCCAAGACTCGCGGTGACCGGTGCCTGACCTCGTGATGGAGGACTGCCTCAGCTCCGTAGACGAGGAAGAATGGGGTCTCGCCGGTTGGCTTGGTGGTGGTGGTGGTTCGGATTGACCATAGCACGGACTGGAGCTCGTCGTGCCAACCCCTTCCACAGGCTTCAAGCTTCTTCTTGAAGGTCCGGGTCTTCAGGCCCCTTAGGGCCTCTGCGTTGGCACGCTCGTCCTGGCCATTGCTCCTGGGGTGTGCTACAGAGGTGTAGCAAATCTGTGTTCCGAGGTTAGCACAGTATGCCTTAAACAAGTTACTAGTGAACTGCGAACCGTTGTCAGTGATGATGCAGTTAGGGACCCCGAACCGGTTTACGAGGCCCTTGATGAACTTGACTGCGGAGCCGGCTGTGATGGTTCGGACTGCCTCCATCTCGGCCCATTTGGTAAACTTGTCGACGACGATGTAGAGGTAGCGGTAGCCCCCGAGCGCTCGCGGGAAAGGGCCCAAGATGTCAAGCCCCCAGACCACGAACGGCCAGGAGAGCGGGATAGTCTGCAGGCCCTGAGCCGGCCGATGGATTTGTTTGGCGAGGAACGGGCAGGCCTCACAATACTTCACTAGCTCAGCCAAGTAGTTGAGCGTCGTGGGCCAGTAGAAGCCGCTGCGGAACGCCTTGCCGACCAGGGTGCGCGATGACAAGTGATGTCCGCAGTCTCCGGCATGGATGTCGGCTAGCAGCTCGCCTCCCTGCTCCCTGGAGATGCATTGTAAAGAAACGTCGTTTGGTCAACTCCTGTAAAGCTCACCGTCTTGGACGCATTATGTCATAGCCTGTCGGGCTACGTGTTCTGCATCCTCCTCCTTCTCTGGTAACACCCCTCGCACTAGGTACGACTTGAACTCTTCGGTCCAGCATCCCTCCTGAGGCTTGAGCGCCAGGAGCAAGCGAGCTCTTGAGGCCAGGCCGCGGGCGGGAGCTCCCAAGGCTGGTGGCTGGGGAAGTTCTTCCTGAGGCTTCACCGGCTCTTCTCTCGGGGGTGACGCCAAGGGTTTGAGGAGCCTTTCCTCGAAGACGCCGGGCTCCTGAGGCAGGCGCCTAGATGCTCTCTTGGCGATGTCGTCGGCCTCCTTGTTAGTGCCACAGGGCATGTGTTTCAGTTCCAGGCCCAAGAACTGCTTCTCCATTTTGCGTACCTCCGCGAGGTAAGCTTCCATATGCTCGTCCCTTGGCTCATATACCTTGTTGGAGAAGTTGACGAGGAGCTAGGAGTCACCCTTGACGACGAGGCGCTTCACGCCCAAGGCTATTGCTGCCTTGAGACCGGTGATGAGGCCTTTGTATTCCGCGATGTTGTTGGAGACCTTGTCTCCTGGCCGGAAGCCGAGCTGCACGACGTAGTATAGCTTGTCCTCAACGGGCAAGATGAGCCCAGCCCCAGCCCCCGTGCCCCGGCAGGCGAATGCGCCATCAAAGTACATGACCCAGCCATCATGCGCTTCATTTCCCAGTAAGAGAGACTGGTTCGGGCTTGCTTCAGGTCCTGGGGCGTCAGTCCATTCGGCCACGAAGTCAGCAAGTGATGACCCACAAGTGTAGGGGATCTATCATAGTCCTTTCGATAAGTAAGAGTGTCGAACCCAACGAGGAGCAGAAGGAAATGATAGGCAGTTTTCAGTAATGTATTTTCTGCAAGCACTGAAATTATAGGTAACAGATATTTTTGTGATAAGGTAATTGGTAGCAAGTGACAAAAGGTAAAAGTAAATAAGGTGCAGCAAGGTGGCCCAATCCTTTTTGTAGCAAAGGACAAGCCTGGACAAACTCTTATATAAGGTAAAGCGCTCCCGAGGACACATGGGAATTATCGTCAAGCTAGTTTTCATCACGATCATCTGATTCGCGTTCGGTACTTTGATAATTTGGTATGTAGGTGGACCGGTGCTTGGGTGCTGCCCTTACTTGGACAAACCTCCCACTTATGATTAACCTCTAATGCAAGCATCCGCAACTACAAAAGAAGTATTAAGGTAAACCTAACCATAGCCTGAAACATATGGATCCAAATCAGCCCCTTACGAAGCAACGCATAAACTAGGGTTTAAGCTTCTGTCATTCTAGCAACCCATGATCTACTTATTACTTCCCAATGCCTTCCTCTAGGCCCAAATAATGGTGAAGTGTCATGTAGTCAACATTCACATGACACCACTAGAGGAGAGACAACATACATATCAAAATATCGAAGGAAGACCAAATTCACATGACTACTAATAGCAAGACTTTTCCCATGTCCTCGGGAACAAAAGTAACTACTCACAAGACATAATATTGTTCATGATCAGAGGGGTATTAATATGCGTAATGGATCTGAACATATGATCTTCCACCAAATAAACCAACTAGCATCAACTACAAGGAGTAATCAACACTACTAGCAACCCACAGGTACCAATCTGAGGTTTGGGTACAAAGATTGGATACAAGAGATGAACTAGAGTTTGAGAGGAGATGGTGCTGGTGAAGATGTTGACGAATATAGCCCTCCCCAAGATGGGAGAGTTGTTGGTGATGACGGCGGTGACGATTTCCCCCTCCCGGAGGGAAGTATCCCCGGCAGAACAGCTCTGCCGGATCCCTAGATTGGTTTCCGCCTCGAGACGGCGGTGTCTGGCCCGAAAGCCTCTTTATGATTTTTTCCAGGTCAAAACACCTCATATAGGAGAAGATGGGCACCGGGGGCCTGCCGGCTGGCCCACGAGGCAGGGGGCGCGCCCTGGGAAGGGGGCGCGCTCCCCACCCTCGTGGACAGCCGGTGGCCCCCCTCGTGGGTTTCTTTCGCCAGATATTTTTTATATGTTCCGAAACGATGTTCTGTAGAGTTTCAGGGCTTTTGGAGTTGTGCATAATAGGTTTCCAGAGTTTGCTCCTTTTCCAACCCAAAATTCCAGCTGCCGGCATTCTCCCTCTTCATGTGAACCTTGTAAAATAAGAGAGAAAAGGCATAAGTATTGTGACAAAACATGTAGTAACAGCCCATAATGCAATAAATATCAACATATAGGCATGATGCAAAATGGACGTATCAACTCCCCCAAGCTTAGACCTCGCTTGTCCTCAAGCAAAAGCCGATATCGCAAAATATGCCCACATGTTTAGAGATAGAGGTGTCGATAAAAACAAAATACGGACATGAGGGCATCATGATTATTCTCATAACAACAACTTAAGTAAATATAGTCATAAGATTCTTATGCTAAAGTAACAAATCATCCACAATATCAAGTACAGATCATAAACTTCATTGGAAGCTAACAAACTTTGATCTCGGTCACTGAAGCAATTGCAATTTATCGTAATATCGGAAAGAGTCAATATAAGAGCTTTTCAGCAAGCCTATATACTCAACTATCATATAGTCTTTCACAATTACTCACACTCACACAATACTTATGGTTATGGAGTTTTAATCAGACACTGAGAAAGATAGGGGCTTATGGTGTTGCCTCCCAACCTTTTACCTCAAGGGTAATGTCAATAGTAATAGATCATGAAAACTTACATCCAAGTGGGTATATATGTCAGGATCTTTCCAACACAAGGTGCTTGCCAAAGGATAAAATGTAAAACGGAAAGGTGGATTTCACCTTGGCACTTATAAGACAAGAATAAAAGACAGGCCCTTCGTAGAGGGAAGCAGAGGTTGTCATGTGTTTTTATGGTTGGATGCACAAAGTCTTAGCATAGAAGAACTTTGCTTTATATTGCCACTTGCGATAAGGACCTTTATTATGCAGTCCGTCGCTTTTATTACTTCCATATCACAAGATCGTATAAAGCTAATTTCTCCCACACTAATAAATCATACATATTTTAGCGGATTTGCAACATGACAACTTACTTGGAAGGATCTTTCTCAATCCATAGGTAGGTATGGTGGACTCTCATGGCAAAACTGGGTTTAAGGATATATGGAAGCACAAGTAGTATCTCTACTTAGTGCGAGGAGTTTTGGCTAGCATGAGGGGGAAAGGCAAGCTCAACATGTTGGATGATCCCTGACAATATACTTTATTTTAGATATAAGAAAACATAACCCATTATGTTGTCTTCCTTGTCCAACATCAACTCTTTAGCATGTCATACTTTAATGAGTGCTCACAATCATAAAAGATGTCCAAGATAGTATATTTGTATGTGAAGCCTCTCCTCTTTTATTACTTCCTATTAATTGCAACGATGACCAAAACTATGTTTGTCACCTCCCAACAACTTTTATTTATCATACTCTTGTATGTGAAGTCATTACTTCCCATAAGATCGATATGATCTCTTTGATACTCTTTATGTTTTCTTTCTTTTATCATGACCCTAGTGAGGAAATCAAGCCCTTGACTCAACACTAATCTTTATTATATAGCTCACAGACTCGATTACAAAGGATAAAGCTCACAAAACAAAAGCTCACAACTAGATCATGCTAACTTTATTCTAATAGATCAAGATACTACCAAAAGGATCGAACTAAGTAAAACGGTAAAGATAGGAGCGATGGTGATACGATACCGGGGTCACTCCCCCATGCTTGGCAGTTGCCAATGGGAGTGCCCATACCCATATGATTATGTCTCCTTCTTCGGGAGTGGTGATGATGACTTCTTCCTCAGCTTACGCTTAAGGGCAGAATTTTGCTCCTTTAGATCATTGATCTCTTCCTCAAGATATAATATCTTCTTGCATAGTGCGTGCTTGTTTTCCTACAAGAGGTTAAAAGGGATAAATTCGATCTTAGGTTTCTTTACTCTGTCTGGGAGGCTTGACTTTTTGAACTCCATGTGCATGTCTCCAGGTTGAGGTAGTGGGACTTCGTCTTCATCTGAGCTAGTCCAGTCCTTCTTCTTTGCATCATGATCTTTTTCTTCTTCCGTGGTACAACCATAATGCTCCCAATCCCCATAGACTTTAGGATCAGTAAGGGAATCAGCCACATAGCTTTCTCCCTCTGAATCCTGGGAAGACATGCTGCTTTATCTGCGACAGGAATAGCTCGAAACAAGAACAGAGGATTTTTGCGTGATACAGAGGTCAAAACCTTCGAGAGTATATATAAGGAATTTTTACCGACCAAAAGTAGTAACCCACAAGAAAACGGAGTCCAGGGGACACACGGGGTGCCCACGAGGCAGGGGGCGCACCCTAGGAAGGGGGGCACACCCTCCACCCTCGTGGAGGCCTCGTGTCTCTTCCAGACTGCGGTTTATTTATCTGTTTTTCTAAATATTCCAAAACGGAGGAAAATTGCCTTTAGAACTGTTTTGGAATCGGTTTACTTACCGTATCACGCACCTCTTCCTTTTCGGAGCCTGAATTGTTCTGGAAGGTGTCCCTTATGTATTCCTCCGGGGTTACGGTTTCAATAATATTGGTTTCAACATTTATAGGATTACCTGAGATATAATGTTTAATTCTTTGACCATTCACCACCTTCGGATTTGTGCCTTCGAAGTTGTTGATTTTTATGGCACCAGAGCGATAGACCTCCTCGATAACGTAAGGTCCTTCCCACTTGGAGAGAAGTTTTCCTGCAAAAAATCTTAAACATGAGTTGTATAGCAAGACATAATCACCTACGTTAAACTCACGCTTTTGTATTCTTTTGTCATGCCATCTTTTAACTTTTTCTTTAAACAGTTTGGCATTCTCATAGGCCCGGGTTCTCCACTCATCAAGGAAGCTAATGTCAAATAACCTATTTTCACCGACAAGTTTGAAATCGTAGTAGAGCTCTTTAATAGCCCAATATGCCTGATGTTCTAGCTCAAGAGGTAAGTGACAAGCTTTTCCATATACCATCTTATACGGAGACATACCCATAGGATTTTTGTATGCAGTTCTATAGGCCCATAATGCATCATCTAGTTTCTTGGACCAATTCTTTCTAGTCCCCCTATTACTTAGTTCTACTTGACCACTAGTCTGTGTGTGGTAAGGGGATGCAATTCTATGGTTGACATCATATTTAGCAAACATCTTACGGAAAGCACCATGAATAAAGTGTGAACCACCATCAGTCATTAGATATCTAGGGACTCCAAACCTAGCAAATATAACTTCTTTAAGCATCTTAATAGAGGTGTTATGATCAGCACTACTAGTTGGAATAGCTTCTACCCACTTAGTAACGTAATCAACAACCACTAAAATATGTGTGTATCCATTAGAGGCAGGAAACGGTCCCATATAATCAAAACCCCAAACATCAAATGGTTCAATAACAAGTGAATAATTCATAGGCATTTCTTAACGTCTACTAATATAACCAATTCTTTGGCATTCATCAAAAGATAAGACAAACTTACTGGCATCCTTGAAGAGAGTAGGCCAATAAAAACCGGATAGCAATACCTTGTGTGTAGTTCTATCTCCCGCATGGTGTACTCCATAGGCTTCGGAGTGGCACTTGCGTAGGATATGTTCATGTTCATGCTCAGGTACACAACGTCTAATAATATCATCTACTCCTTCTTTATAAAGATGTGGGTCATCCCAGAAGTAATGTCTCAAATCATAGAAGAACTTTTTCTTTTGCTGGTATGTGAAGCTAGGAGGTATAAACTTAGAAACAATATAATTAGCATAATTAGCATACCATGGAGAAGTACGAGAAGTACTTATGACAGCTAATTGTTCATCAGGAAAGCTATCATCAATAGGTTGTGGGTCATCAAGTATATTCTCTAACCTAGACATGTTGTCTGCTATGGGGTTCTCAGCTCCTTTTCTATCAATAATATGCAAGTCAAATTGTTGCAGCAAGAGAACCCATCTAATAAGTCTAGGCTTAGCATCTTTCTTTTCCATAAGGTACTTGATAGCAGCATGATCAGTGTGAATAGTTACCTTAGAATCAATGATATAGGGTCTAAACTTATCACAAGCAAATACAACTGCTAAAAATTCTTTCTCGATAGTAGCATAGTTTCTTTGGGCACTATCTAGAGTTTTACCAGCATATTGGATAACATTCAATTTCCTATCAACTCTTTGCCCTAAAACAGCTCCTACAACATAATCACTAGCATTGCACATAATCTCAAAGGGTAAAATCCAGTCAGGAGGCTGGACAATAGGTGCAGAGATCAATGCTTTCTTAAGTATTTCAAATGCTTCTAGACGATCATCATCAAAGACAAAAGGAATATCTTTTTGTAAGAGATTAGTCAGAGGCCTGGAGATTTTGGAGAATTCCTTTATGAACCTCCTATAAAACCCGGCATGACCAAGGAAACTTCGTATACCTTTGATGTCCTTTGGGCATGGCATCTTTTCAATAGCATCAACTTTAGCTTTGTCAACTTCAATACCTCTTTTAGAAATTTTATGTCCCAAGACAATGCATTCATTAACCATAAAGTGGCACTTCTCCCAGTTCAAGACAAGGTTAGTATCTTCACATCTCGGCAAAACTCGATCAAGGTTGCTTAAGCAATCATCAAAAGAAGTTCCGTAAATGGAGAAATCATCCATGAAAACCTCAACAATCTTTTCACAAAAATCAGAGAATATATCCATCATGCATCTTTGAAAGGTAGCAGGTGCATTACATAAACCAAAAGGCATACGTCTATAAGCAAAGGTACCGAAAGGACAAGTAAAAGTGGTCTTTTCTTGATCCCCTTTTGACATGGGTATTTGAGAGAAACCGGAATAACCATCTAGAAAGCAGAAATGAGTATGTTTGGATAACCTTTCTAGCATTTGATCAATGAATGGCAAGGGGTAATGATCTTTCTTAGTAGCTTTATTTAACTTACGGAAATCAATTACCATCTTATAACCTGTAACTATTCTTTGCGGGATCAATTCATCTTTATCATTAGGGACAACAGTCATAGCTCCTTTCTTCAGAACACAATGGACAGGACTTACCCATTGGCTATCAGCAACTGGATAGATAATACCTACTTCTAGGAGCTTTAGTATTTCCTTCCTCACCACTTCTTTCATCTTAGGATTTAACCATCGCTGATGATCAATAACTGGTTTAGCATTTTCTTCCAATTTTATTTTGTGTTGGCATATAGTGGGACTAATGCCCTTAAGATCATCCAAACTATATCCAATAGCAGCACGATGCTTCTTTAGAGTTTTCAATAATTTTTCTTCTTCCTGCTCTGAAAGGTTAGCACTAATAATAACAGGATATATCTTCTTTTCATCAAGATAAACATACTTAAGATTATCAGGCAAAGGTTTAAGTTCAAACACGGGATCACCCTTGGGTGGAGGAGGATCCCCTAGGATTTCAACATGCAAGTTGTTTTTCAGTACGGGTCCCTATGTAAGGAATATTTCATCTATTTCCCTTCTCTCATTCATATGCATATCATTTTCGTGGTCTAGCAAGTATTGTTCTAAAGGATCATTAGGTGGCACGGCAATAGAAGCAAGACCAATAATTTCATCCTTACTGGGTGGTGACTTTTCAAGAGGTTGTCTACGGAATTTAGAAAAGTTAAAATCATGAGACGTATCCCCTAATCCAATAGTGACAATATCTTTCACGTAGTCTATCTTGGCATTAACAGTATTCAAGAAGGGTCTACCAAATATAATGGGATAGAATGCAATTTGTGGGGAACTCAGAACAAGAAAATCAGCAGGGTATTTGACCTTTCCACACAAGACTTCAATATCTCTAACAATCCCAACTGGTGAAATGGTATCTCTATTAGCGAGCTTAATAGTAACATCAATCCCTTCCAACTCAACAGGTGCAATATCATCCATAATCTCGTTATACAAATCAAGAGGGATAATACTCGCACTAGCACCTACGTCACATAAACCATGATAGCAATGATCTCCTATCTTAATAGAGATCACAGGCAAGCCTACAACCGGTTTATGTCTACTCCTGGCATTGGGTTTCGCTATTCTAGCAGACTCTTCTTGGAGATAAATAACATGTCCATCTAAATCTTCTACCAAGAGATCTTTAACCATAGCAACACTAGGTTCAACTTCAATTTGCTCAGAGGGTGTAGGTGTTCTAGTATTACGCTTACGAACTACAGTTGAAGCTTGAGCATGATCCTTTATCCTAAGAGGGAAAGGTGGTTTCTCAATATAAGTAGTAGGTAAAACAGGATCAACATTATAAATGATAGTCTTTTCTTCAACTTTAATAGGTTCAACTACTTTTACTTCAATAGGGGATGGTATTTAAACCAATTCTCCTTGGGGAGATTAACATGAGTAGCAAAAGATTCACAGAAAGAAGCTACTATCTCAGAGTCAAGTCCATATTTTGTGCTAAACTCATGGAAAACATCAGTATCCATAAAAGCTTTAACACAATCAAACTTAGGGGTCATACCTGACTCCTTATCTTCGTCGAGATCACAATCTTCAGAGTTGCGTTTAATCCTTTCTAATAAATCCCATTTGAAGTCAATAGTCTTCATCATATAAGAGCCAGAACAAGAAGTATCGAGCATGGAGCGATTATTATGAGAAAGCCGAGCATAGAAATTTTGAATGATCATTTCTCGTGAGAGCTCATAATTGGGGCATGAATATAACATTGACTTAAGCCTCCCCCAAGCTTGAGTGATGCTTTCTCATTCGCGAGGCCAGAAATTATAAATATAATTACGATCACGATGAACCTGATGCATAGGGTAGAACTTCTGATGAAATTCCAACTTCAGACGATTATAGTTCCATGACCCCATATCGTCGCATAGCCTAAACCATGTCAATGCATCTCCCTTCAAAGATAAAGGGAAGACCTTCTTCTTGATAACATCCTCGGGCATACCTGTAAGCTTAAACAGTCCACAAACTTCATCCACATATATTAGATGTAAATCGGGATGCAGTGTTCCATCTCCTGTAAAGGGATTTTCAAGCAGTTTCTCTATCATACCCAAAGGAATCTCAAAGCAAACATTTTCAATAGGTGCAGTAGGTTGAGGAGCAACTCTTTGCTCTTCTGGTCGGGGTGAAGATACCCCGAACAAGCCCCTCAAAGGATTTTGAGCCATAGTAACAAGTGACAATAAATTTCAGCACACTATATAAATTTTTCCTTACCAAATTCCACTTACCAAAGGCTCTTCACTCCCCGCCAACGGCGCCAGAAAAGAGTCTTGATGACCCAGAAGTGTAGGGTATCTATCGTAGTCCTTTCGATAAGTAAGAGTGTTGAACCCAACTAGGAGCAGAAGGAAATGATAGGCAGTTTTCAGTAAGGTATTTTCTGCAAGCACGGAAATTATAGGTAACAAATAGTTTTGTGATAAGGTAATTGGTAGCAAGTGACAAAAGGTAAAGGTAAATAAGGTGCAGCAAGGTGGCCCAATCCTTTTTGTAGCAAAGGACAAGCCTGGACAAACTCTTATATAAGGTAAAGCGCTCCCAAGGACACATGGGAATTATCGTCAAGCCAGTTTTCATCACGATCATCTGATTTGTGTTCGGTACTTTGATAATTTGGTATGTGGGTGGACCGGTGCTTGGGTGCTACCCTTACTTGGAGAAACCTCCCACTTATGATTAACCTCTAATGCAAGCATCCACAACTACAAAAGAAGTGTTAAGGTAAACCTAACCATAGCCTGAAACATATGGATCCAAATCAGCCCCTTATGAAGCAACGCATAAACTAGGGTTTAAGCTTCTGTCACTCTAGCAACCCATCATCTACTTATTACTTCCCAATGCCTTCCTCTAGGCCCAAATAATGGTGAAGTGCCATGTAGTCGATGTTCAGATGACACCGCTAGAGGAGAGACAACATACATCTCATCAAAATATCAAACGAAGACCAAATTCACATGACTACTAATAGCAAGACTTCTCCCATGTCCTCCAGAACAAAAGTAACTACTCACAAGACATAATATTGTTCATGATCAGAGGGGTATTAATATGCATAATGGATCTGAACATATGATCTTCCACCAAATAAACCAACTAGCATCAACTACAAGGAGTAATCAACACTACTAGCAACCCATAGGTACCAATCTGAGGTTTGGGTACAAAGATTGGATACAAGAGATGAACTAGGGTTTGAGAGGAGATGGTGCTAGTGAAGATGTTGATGAAGATAGCCCTCCCCAAGATGGGAGAGTTGTTGGTGATGACGGCGGTAACAATTTCCCCCTCCCGGAGGGAAGTATCCCCGGCAGAACAGCTCTGCGGGAGCCCTAGATTGGTTTCCGTCTCGGTTCTGCCTTGAGACGGCGGTGCCTGGTCCCGAAAGCCTCCTTATGATTTTTTCCAGGTCAAAACACCTCATATAGGAGAAGATGGGCATCGGGGGCCTGTCGGCTTGCCCACGAGGCAGGGGCACGCCCCAGGAAGCCCCCCCCCCCCCCTCGTGGACAGCCGGTGGCCCCCCTCGTGGGTTTCTTTCGCCAGATATTTTTTATATTTTCCGAAACAATGTTCTGTTGAGTTTCAGGGCTTTTAGAGTTGTGTAGAATAGGTTTCCAGAGTTTGCTCCTTTTCCAGCCCAGAATTCCAGCTGCCGGCATTCTCCCTCTTCATGTGAACCTTGTAAAATAAGAGAGAAAAGGCATAATTATTGTGACAAAACATATAGTAATAGCCCATAATGCAATAAATATCAACATATAAGCATGATGCAAAATGGACGTATCAGCAAGTGCGGCCCCCATGATGACCCTGCTGGTGTTGAACTCTAGCTGGAACGCATGTAGCTCTATGTTCCACTCCGTGACCCTTCCTGCCGCGTTTGGGCCCCGAAGTGCTCTTTCTAGGGGGTAAGCTAAGACGACCTTGATGGGATGGCCTTAGAAGTAGTGACGTAGCTTTCGTGACGCAACGAGGAGTGCCAGCAAGAGCTTCTGCGGCATGGGGTAGCGTGCTCGGGCATCACGGAGCACTGTGCTGACAAAGTATATTGGGTGCTCGATGAAGATGGAGCCCAGACTCTCCTACGGCTGTGTGAGCTGGGACGGTGTCCCATGAGCTTGGTCGTGGGCTGGGTCAGTCTCGGCCTCAGAGAGGTCGGCATGTATGTCGTGGCCACCTTCCAGCCCCATCGGGACCTCGGGAGTTCCCTCCTTGGGCTGCAGGGCCTTGTCTTGGCGCTCCTCCCGAACGGCCACCAGTGCCGCACTAGCTGAATGTGGCGTCGCGGCCATGTAAAGTACCAATGGATCTTGAGGCTTGGGTGCCACCAAAACTGGAGGGCTGGTGAGGTATCTCTTGAGATCTTCGAACGCTGCATCAGCCTCAAGGGTCCATTCGAACGGGCCCTTCCTTTTCATCAGCTTGAAGAAGGGGAGGGCTCTCTCCCCTAGCTTGGAAATGAAACGCCCCAGCGACGTTACGCAGCCAGCCAGCTTCTGCACCTCCTTGAGGTTCTTGAGTGGGCTCATCTTTTCTATGGCCTTGACCTTCTCGGGGTTTTCCTCGATTCCTCGGTGCGACATGAGGAAGCCCAAGAGCTTGCCTGAAGGGACACCAAATACACACTTCTCCGGGTTGAGCCACAATTCTACCTTGCGTAGGTTGGCGAAAGTCTCTTCCAGATCTGTGATAAGGGTGAGGCCTCCTGAGATTTTACCACAATGTCGTCCACATACGCCTCGGTGTTTCTCCCGAGCTGCTTCCCCAGTGCGATGTGCATTAACCGCTGGAAGGTTGCTCCCGCATTCCATAACCCAAACGGCATGCAGGTGTAGCAGTACACCCCGCACGGGGTGAGGAAGTCAGTCTTCTCGACGTCTTGCAACACCATCTTGATCTGGTGGTATGGCGAGAAGGCGTCCATGAAACACAGCAAGTCGCACTCAGTGGTGGAGTCAATGATTTGATCGATGCGTGGCAGAGGGAACGGATCTTGCGGGCAAGCTTTGTTGAGGTTGGTGAAGTCGACGCACATGCGCTCTTTCCCTCCTTTCTTGGGCACGACGAAGGGATTTGCCAGCCACTCCGGGTACCGGACTTCGCGGATGACACCCGCCGCTTCTAGCTTACGAGTCTCCTGCACGATGAAGGACTGCTTCTCCGTGGATTGGCGCCTGGCCTTCTGCTTCACGGGGCGCATGTTAGGGCATACGTTTAGGTGATGCTCGATCACCTCTCTTGGGACCCCCGCCAGATCCTTGGGTTCCCATGCGAACATGTCCCTATTCGCGCGCAGGAATCCAACCAGCGCCTCCTCCTGAGCTAGGGGAAGGCCAACTCCTATGGTCAAGGCGACGCCTAACGGCTCATCTTCATTCACCGGTACCTATTTTTTCTCGGCTTGGTATTGGGAGAAACGTTGCTTTTTCTTGGCTCGGGCATCCCCCTTTGTCCCAGGGGCGCCCTCCTCGGCAGGGCGCTCTACCGCAGCGGTCCAGAAGACGCGCGTGAGGGCCTCTAGGGCTCCTTTAGCGTCTCCCGCCACAGTATGTACCCCACTGCTCCCCGGCATCTTCATGAGGTTATAGGCCGGGTGGGTTGCGGCCATGAACTGAGCCAGCGCCGGGTACCCGAGGATGGCGTTGTACGGGAGACCGATTCGGGCGATGTCGAAGTCGATCAGCTCGGTGCGGTAGTTGTCTTGGGTGCCGAAGGTGACTGGGAGGCGGATCTGCCATAGGGGGCTGGTAGAACCGCTGATGACCCCCGAGAAGGGCTCGGTGTGGCGTAGCTGCCCTAGTGGTACCGGGAGTAAGCTGAAAGCTTCCACCGAGAGCACGTTGAGGCCAGCCCCACCATCGATGAGGGTCATGATGAATGCCACATTGCATATGGTGGGGGTGCAGAGCATTGGGAGAGTGCCGGAGCCCATGGTGGAGGCAGGGTGGTCTCCTGAGTCGAAGGCGAGGTCGGCCTTGGGAGCAACCCACCCAGGAGGAGCCCCCTTGCGTAAGGAGGCGACTCCCGTCTGGCGAAAGATTTGCTTGATGTGTCGTCTAGAGGGTGGTGCTTGGGAGCCGCTGAGAAGCGCCGCGATAGCGTGGGGCGCCGGAGCACCGAAGGGCGCGAGGAAGAGGCCGCACAGCTCTTCCCAGGACGCCACAGAGGATTCTGGCAAGCTGAAAACTAGACCCGTGGCACACCATTGAGTGCCATGGGGAGCCAGCTGGCCATGACCTTGTCGTCGCCGCCGGTCGCCGACATGGCCTCCTCATAGGCCTAGAGGAAGACAAGCGGGTCGGCCGCGCCGTCGTAGCGCGGCGGCAGATTCGGCCTGAACCTGGGCGGCCACTATACCCGCCGCAAGGCGGGGGCGAAGGCCCGGTGGCCGGGAGCGCCGCCGCGCGCGACCACCAAGCCCGTCGGAGGAGGGGCGCCCGCCAGAAGAACTTGATGAGCGGAGAGTGGGATGGACAAGGAGAAATCTTCGGCACACCCCTACCTGCCGCGCCAAATGTCGGATTTAGGGTTCCGACAAAACCCTTAAGGTTCAAACTCTAGGGTGCGCACGAAGATCTCTCCTTCCGCCCTAGCTCGTCTACTCAATAGCCCTAATCCTAGCTCGTTAGATCCAACGAACAAGAGACACAAGATTTATACTGGTTCGGGCCACCGTTGTGGTGTAACACCCTAATCCAGTGTGTGTGGTGGATTGCGTTGTAGGCAGAGGAAGAACTAGTACATGGATTAACTGCCTCCTGGGGAGAGGTGTTCTTGATCTCGGGTGAGCCTGCGGTGTGTGTGAGGTCTCGATGATCCGATCCCCTCTCTGATGGTGGCTAGGCCCTATTTATAGTGGCCAGGTTCCACTTCCCCAATATTGAGCGGGAAGGAATCCCACAACGGCCAAATTTGAAGGGGGGCAGCTAGTACAAGCTATCCTAACAAAAGGCGGCCTTCACCTGTCAAAGGCTTTGGTGATGACGTCGTTGTGGGCTCCACGATGACCTCTGTCCTGCCGTCCTGCTGGTCCTGGTCTTGTTGCACCGATATGGAAACCTTTGCCTGATGCCTCGGGACTCCTCGCATGCACCTGCTCCTTTAGCACCAAAGAGGAAAATGGCACTCTGCACCTGCTGGCGCCCTCCTGGCATTGATCGTCACTGCTCACGTCATGAGGACCTCGCGAGGTGCCCATCGCCTCGATATCTCCAATCCTCACGAGCCGGCCTGGCAAGGCCGCCCCAAGGGATTCCTTGCATTGTCCGCCTCGTGAGGCTTGGCCCCTCGCGAGGTTCTCGAGTGGTTGTTGAAGATGCTGGGCTGTACCAGGCCGCCTTGAGAGACACGCCCTGGGCCGTAGGCAAGCAAGTCTGGGTACCCCCGTTCCCAGGCCGCCGCCAATCTCTTGTATCCAATATTTGTATCAAAACCTCAGATTGGTACCTGTGGGTTGCTAGTAGTATTGATTACTCCTTGTAGTTGATGCTAGTTGGTTTATTCGATGGAAGATCACATGTTCAGATCCATTATGCATATTTATACCCCTCTGATTAAGAGCATGAATATGATTTGTGAGTAGTTACGCTTGTTCCTGAGGACATGGGAGAAGTCTTGCTATAAGCAGCCATGTGAATTTGGTATTCGTTCAATATTTTGATGAGATGTATGTTGTCTTTCCTCTAGGGTGTTATGTGAACGTCGACTACATGACACTTCACCATCGTTTGGGCCTAGAGGAAGGCATTGGGAAGTAATAAGTATAGATGGGCTGCTAGAGTGACAGAAGCTTAAACCCTAGTTTATGTGTTGCTTCGTAAGGGGCTAATTTGGATCCATATGTTTCTTGCTATGGTTAGGTTTACCTTAATACTTCTTTTGTAGTTGGGGATGCTTGCAATAGAGGTTAATCGTAAGTAGGATGCTTGTCCAAGTAAGGGCAGTACCCAAGCACCGGTCCACTGACATACCAAATTGTGAAAGTAACGAACGTGAATCATATGAGCGTGATGAAAACTAGCTTGACGATAATTCCCATGTGTCCTCGGGAGCACTTTCTTTTATATAAGAGTTTGTCCAGGCTTGTCCTTTGCTACAAAAAGGATTGGGCTATATTTCTGCACTTTATTTACTTTTACCACTTGTTACTTGTTACAAATTACCTTATCACAAAACTATCTGTTGTCGATAATTTCAGTACTTGCAGAGAATACCTTACGGAAAACTGCCTATCATTTCCCTCTGCTCCTCGTTGGGTTCGACACTCTTACTTATCAAAAGGACTACGATAGATCCCCTACACTTGTGGGTAATCAAGACTCTTTTCTGGCACCGTTGCCGGGGAGTGAAGCGCCTTTGGTAAGTGGAATTTGGTAAGGAAAAATTTATATAGTGTGCTAAAATTTACTGTCACTTGTTACTATGGAACATAATCCTTTGAGGGGCTTGTTCGGGGTATCTTCACCCCAACAAGTAGAGAAAAGAGTTGCTCCTCAACCTACTACACCTACTGAAAATATTTACTTTGAATTTCATTCGGGTATGATAGAGAAACTACAAGCTAATCCCTTTACAGGAGATGGAACATTACATCCCGATTTGCACCTAATCTATGTGGATGAAGTTTGTGGATTACCTAAGCTTGCAGGTATGCCAGAGGATGTTATCAAGAAGAAGGTCTTCCCTTTACCTTTGAAGGGAAAGACATTGACATGGTTTAGGCTATGCGATGATATTGGATCCTGGAACTACAACTGGTTGAAATTGGGATTTCATCAGAAGTTATATCCTATGCATCAGGTTCATCGCGATCGTGATTATATATATAATTTTTGGCCTCGTGAAGGAGAAAGTATCGCTCAAGCTTGGGGGAAGCTTAAGTCAATGTTATATTCTTGCCCCAATCATGAGCTCTCAAGAGAAATTATTAATCAAAAAATTATGATCGGCTTTCTCTCGATAATCGCTCCATGCTCGATACTTCTTGCACTGGTTCTTTTATGATGAAGACTATTGAATTCAAATGGGATTTATTGGAAAGAATTAAACGCAACTCTGAAGATTGGGATCTTGACGAAGGTAAGGAGTCACGTATAACACCTAAGTTTGATTGTGTTAAATCTTTTATGGATACCGATGTGAATTTAGCGCTAAATATGGACTTGACTATGAGATAGTAGCTTCTTTCTGTGAATCATTTTCTACTCATGTTGATCTCCCTAAGGAGAAGTGGTTTAAATATCATCCTTCCATTCAAGTAAAAGTAGTTGAACCTGTTAGAGTTGAAGAAAATACTATCACTTATAATGTTGATCCTATTGTTCCTACTGCTTATATTGAGAAACCACCCTTCCTTGCTAGAATAAAGGATCATGCTAAAGCTTCAACTGTGGTTCGTAAGAGTAATACTAGAACACCTACACCCTCTGAGCAAATTAAAGTTGAACCTAGTGTTTCTATGGTTAAGGATCTCTTGGTCGATAATATTTATGGGCATGTTATTTACTTCTGTGATGAAGCTGCTAGAATTGCTAGACCCGATACTAAAAATAAACATAGACCTGTTATAGGCATGCCTGTTATTTCTGTTAAGATAGGAGATCATTGCTATCATGGTTTATGTGACATGGGTGCTAGTGCTAGTGCATTACCTCATTCCTTATACGAAGAAATTATGCACGATATTGCACCTGCTGAGCTAGAAGGTATTGACGTTACAATTAATCTTGCCAATAGAGATACTTTTTCACCAATGGGGATTGTTAGAGATGTTGAAGTCTTGTGGGGGAAAGTTAAATACCCTACTGATTTTCTTGTTCTTGGTTCCCCACAAGATGACTTTTGCCCCATTATATTTGGTAGACCCTTCTTGAATAATGTTAATGCTAAGATAGACTGCAAAAAGGATGTTGTTACTATTGGTTTAGGGGATATGTCTCACGATTTTAACTTTGCTAAATTCTGTAGACAACCCCATGATAAAGAATTGCCTAGTAAGGATGAAATTATTGGTCTTGCTTCTATTGCCGTGCCTCTAAACGACCCTTTAGAGCAATATCTGCTAGATCATGAAAATGATATGTATATGAATGAGAGAAGGGAAATAGATGAAATATTCTTTAAGCAGGGAAATTTATTGAAACACAACTTGCCTGTTGAAATTCTAGGGGATCCTCCTCAACCCAAGGGTGATCCCGTGTTTGACCTCAAACCATTACCTGATACTCTTAAGTATGGTTATCTTGATATACATCCTGTTATTATTAGTGCTAACCTTTCAAAGCAGGAAGAAGAGAAATTACTGAAAACTCTGAAGAAGCACCATGCTGCTATTGGATATACTCTTGATGATCTTAAAGGCATTGGTCCCACTCTATGCCAACATAAAATAAAATTGGAGAAAGACGCTAAACCGGTTGTTGATCATCAACGACGGTTAAATCCTTGGATGAAAGAAGTGGTAAGGAAAGAAACACTAAAGCTTCTAGAGGCAGGTATAATTTATCCAGTCGCCGATAGTCAGTGGGTAAGTCATCCATTGTGTCCCTAAGAAGGGAGGCATTACTGTTGTTCCTAATGATAAAGATGAATTGATCCCACAAAGAATTGTTACAGGCTATAGAATGGTAATTGATTTCCGCAAATTAAATAAAGCTACTAAAAAGGATCATTACCCTCTACCTTTCATTGATCAAATTCTAGAAAGATTATCCAAACATACTGATTTTTGCTTTCTAGATGGCTATTCTAGTTTCTCTCAAATACATGTGTCAAAAGAGGATCAAGAAAAGACCACTTTTACTTGCCCTTTCGGCACCTTTGCTTATAGACGTATGCCTTTTGGTTTATGTAATGCACCTGCTACCTTTCAAAGATGCATGATGGCTATATTCTCTTATTTTGTGAAAAGATTGTTGAGGTTTTCATGGATGATTTTTCTGTTTATGGAACTTCTTTTGATGATTGCTTAAGCAACCTTGATCGAGTTTTGCAAAGATGTGAAGAAACTAATCTTGTCTTGAATTGGGGGAAGTGCAACTTTATGGTTAATGAAGGTATCGTCTTGGGGCATAAAATTTTAGAAAGAGGTATTGAAGTTGATAAAGCTAAAGTTGATGCTATTGAAAAGATGCCGTGTCCCAAGGACATCAAAGGTATAAGAAGTTTCCTTGGTCATGCCGGGTTTTATAGGAGGTTCATTAAGGACTTCTCAAAAATCTCTAGGCCTCTGACTAACCTCTTACAAAAAGATGTTCCTTTTGTCTTTGATGATGATTGTGTAGAAGCATTTGAAATACTTAAGAAAACATTGATCTTTGCACCTATTGTCCAGCCTCCTGACTGGAATTTACCCTTTGAAATTATGTGCGATGCTAGTGATTATGTTGTAGGTGTTGTTCTAGGACAAAGAGTTGATAAGATATTGAATGTTATCCAATATGCTACTAAAACTCTAGGCAGTGCCCAGAGAAATTATGCTATTACTGAAAAAGAATTTTTAGCAGTTGTATTTGCTTGTGATAAGTTCAGGCCTTATATTGTTGATTCTAGAGTAAATGTTCACGCTGATCATGCTGCTATTAAATCTCATATGAAAAAGAAAGATGCTAAACCTAGACTTATTAGATGGGTTCTCTTGCTACAAGAATTCAATTTGCATATCACTGATAGAAAGGGAGTAGAGAACCCCGTCGCACACAACTTGTCTAGGTTAGAGAATATTCTTGATGACCCACTACCTATTGATGATAGCTTTCTTGATGAACAATTAGCTATCATAAATGCTTCTCGTACTATTCCATGGTATGCGGATTATGCTAATTACATTGTTGCTAAATTTATACCACCTAGTTTCACATACCAGCAAAAGAGAAAGTTTTTCTATGATTTAAGACATTACTTCTGGGATGACCCACACCTTTATAAAGAAGAAGTAGATGGTATTATTAGACGTTGTATACCTGAGCACGAACATGAACAGATCCTACGCAAGTGCCACTTTGAGGCTTATGGAGGACATCATGCTGGAGATAGAACTGCACATAAGGTACTGCAATCTGGTTTCTATTGGCCCACTCTCTTCAAGGATGCCCGTAAGTTTGTCTTGTATTGTGATGAATGTCAAAGAATTGGTAATATTAGTAGACGTCAAGAAATGCATATGAACTATTCACTTGTTATTGAACCATTTGTTGTTTGGGTCTTTGATTATATGGGATTGTTTCCTTCCTCTAATGGGTATACACATATTTTAGTTGTTGTTGATTACGTTACTAAGTGGGTAGAAGCTATTCCAACTAGTAGTGTTGATCATAACACCTCTATTAAGATGCTTAAATAAGTTATTTTTTCGGATGTTTGGAGTACCTAGATACTTAATGACTGATGGTGGTACACATTTTGTTCATGGTGCTTTTCGTAAAATGCTTGCTAAGTATGATGTTAATCATAGGATTGCATCCCCTTACCACCCACAGTCTAGTGGTCAAGTAGAATTGAGTAACAGAGAGCTTAAATGAATTTTGCAAAAGACTGTTAATAGATCTAGGAAGAATTGGTCCATGAAACTTGATGATGCATTATGGGCCTATAGAACTGCATATAAAAGTCATATGGGTATGTCTCCGTATAAAATGGTTTGTGGAAAAGCATGTCACTTACCTCTCGAATTAGAACATAAGGCACATTGGGCCATTTAAGAGCTCAATTATGATTTCAGACTTGCCGATGAGAAGAGGTTATTCGACATTAGCTCACTTGATGAATGCAGAACCTAGCCCTATGAAGATTCCAAATTGTTTAAAGAAAAAGTTAAAAGATGGCATGACAAAAGGATACAAAAGCATGAGTTTAGTGTAGGTGATTATGTTTTACTATACAACTCTCGTTTAAGATTTTTTGCAGGAAAACTTCTCTCTAAATGGGAAGGTCATTATGTTATCGAGGAGGTCCATCGTTCCGGTGCCATAAAAATCAATAATTTTGAAGGCACGAATCCAAAGGTGTTGAACGGCCAAAGAATCAAACATTATATCTCAGGTAATCCCATAAATGTTGAAACCAATGTTATTGAAACCATAACCCGGGAGGAATACATAAGGGACACTTTCCAGAATGATTCAGACTCCGAAAAGGAAGAGGTATGTGGTACGGTAAGTAAACCGACCCAAAACAATTCTAATGGCAATTTTTCTCCATTTTGGAATATTTAAGAAAATAGGAAAATAATAAGTAGTCCGAAAGGGACACGAGGCATCCATGAGGGTGCGGGGCATGCCGCTTCCTCGTGGGCACCTCGTGTGCCCTCCGGACTCCGATTTCTTGCACAATACTTCTTTTGGTCTGTAAAAATTCATTATATAATCCCCCGAAGGTTTTGACCATGGTACCATGACAAAATCCTCTATTTTTGTTTCGAGCTATTTTTGTCGCAGATTAGAGCAAGATGTCTTCTCAGGAGTCAGTTAGAGAAAGTCTGGTGTCTCATCCGACATCGGGACCAGGAGCAAACAGTGATGCTGACCACTTTGGTCCATCAACAGAGGAAGAGATGGAGGCTGACTTAAAAAGGATAGATGCCATGGAGGAGCATCAAGAAGATACTTCTTGGTTTCGAGCCGGATTCATGATGGGGGAACTACAGAGGTCAGCTATTCCAAACTCGGTCATCCTTTCCAATGTCAGGTTCCTTTCTTATGAAAATATGAAAAAGAGTGTTACTTGTTCTCCCGCAGTTATGCAACATCCTTGGGTGAAAGGATCTTTAGCCGTCACCAGAAAGCTCCTCAAGGAAATAATGGACCTCAAGCAGCAAGTTAACAAGCTCGAGGAGGAGAATCGTATCCTGAGGGGTATCATCGCCAAGAATATCACATCACCACTTCCGAAGAAAGAGACATAAACACATGGGTATGGGCACTGCCCTTGGCAACTGCCAAGCTTGGGGGAGGTGCCCCGGTATCGTATCACCATCACACCTCTATATTTACCATTTTTCTTAGTTCGATCCTTTTGGTAATATCATGATCTAGTAGAATAAAAGTTTAGTATGATCTAGTTGTGAGCTTTTCTTCATGATCCTTATCTATGTAATCAAGTCCGTGAGCTATATATATAATAAAGATTAGTTTTGAGTCAAGGGCTTGATTATCTCGCTATGATCATGAGAGAATAAAAGAAAGAATCGAAAGAATCAAAGAGATCATATTGATCTTATCGGGAGTAATGTCGTCACATATAAAGAGTATGATGAATAAAATTTGTTGA
The DNA here is from genome assembly GCA_902687465.1 of Secale cereale. Lineage (NCBI taxonomy): Eukaryota > Viridiplantae > Streptophyta > Magnoliopsida > Poales > Poaceae > Secale > Secale cereale. The sequence continues at coordinate 379,861,917 of LR738715.1, read as the reverse complement.
GAGTTGACAAACATAGTTTTGGTCATCGTGCAATTAATAGGAAGTAATAAATAAAGAGAGGTTTTCACATATAAATATACTATCTTGGACATCTTTTATGATTGTGAGCACTCATTAGAATATGACATGCTAAAAAGTTGATGTGGACAAGGAAGACAACATAATGGGTTATGTTTTCTTATATCTGAAATAAAGTATATAGTCATGGATCTTCCAACATGTTGAGCTTGCCTTTCCCCCTCATGCTAGCGGAACTCCTTGCACCAAGTAGAGATACTACTTGTGCTTCCAAATATCCTTAAACCCAGTTTTGCCATGAGAGTCCACCATATCTACCTATGGATTCAGTAAGATCCTTCAAGTAAGTTGTCATTGTTGCAACTCTCTAAATATGTATGATCTATTAGTGTGGAGAAAATAAACTTTATACGATCTTGTGATATGGAAGCAATAAAAGCGACAGACTGCATAATAAAGGTCCATATCACAAGTGGCAATATAAAGTGACGTTCTTTTGCGCTAAGATTTTGTACATCCAACCATAAAAGCACATGACAACCTCTGCTTCCCTCTACGAAGGGCCTATCTATTGTTCTTTCCTTATACCTTATACAAGAGTCATGGTGATCTTCACCTTTCCTTTTTACATTTTATCCTTTGGCAAGCACATTTTGACAGAAAGATCCTGAAATATATACCCCATTGGATGTAAGTTATCATAAACTATTATTGTTGACATTACCCTTGAGGTAAAAGGTTGGGAGGTCCACCGATTAAAACTCCTATCTTTCTCTGTGTCCGATTAAAACTCCATACCCATAAGTATTGCGTGAGTGTGAGCAATTGTGAAACACTAAATGATAGTTGAGTATGTGGACTTGCTGAAAAGCTCTTATATTGACTCTTTCCGATGATATGATAAATTGAAATTGCTTCAATGACCGAGTTCATAGTTTGTTAGTTTCAATGAAGTTTCTGATTCATACTAGACATTGTGAATAGATTGTTACTTTAGCATTAGAAATCATATGACAATATATATATATATATATTTTGTTGTTATAAGAATGATCATGATGCCCTCATGTCCATATTTTATTTTATCGACACCTCTATCTCTAAACATGTGGACATATTTTTCGATATCGGCTTCCGCTTGAGGACAAGCGAGGTCTAAGCTTGGGGGAGTTGATACGTCCATTTTGCATCATGCTTTTATAATGATGTTTATTGCATTATGGGCTGTTATTACACATTATGCCACAATACTTATGCCTTTTCTCTATTATTATACAAGGTTTACATGAAGAGAGAGAATGCCGGCAGCTGGAATTCTGGGCAGGAAAAGGAGCAAATGTTGGAGATGTATTCTGCACAACTCAAAAGCCCTGAAACTCCACGAAAGTCAGTATTGGAATATATAAAAAATATCGGGCGAAGAAAGCACCAGCGGGGGGCCACCCACCGTCCACGAGGGTGGGGGCGCACCCTACCCCCTGGGCGCACCCCCTGCCTTGTGGGCCACCTGGCAGCCCCCCGATGCCCATCTTCTGGTATAAGGTGTCTTCTGCCCTGGAAAAAAAATCATAAGGAAGCTTTAAGGATGAAGCGCCGCCGTCTAGGGGCGGAACCTTGGCGGAACCAATCTTGGGCTCCCGCGGAGCTGTTCTGCCGGGGAAACATCCCTCCGGGAGGGGGAAATCATCACCGTCGTCATCACCATCAATGCTCTCATCGGGAGGGGGTCAATCTCCATCAGGGACGAAGCTAGAAAAAATTGGCAGTGGTGTCATCCACTAGCCCACTATAGTACTACGACAAGGCAATAAAGAAACAAATATGGAATGAACCTATATGATATTTTTTTTGTTATATACAAATATTGTCATATGGAGTATTGGCTGAGGGAAGTCATAGAAATACTTGTTTATCTATCCGGGAAAACAAACAAAGTAACAAAATATGACTTTATAGTTTAATTTGCAACTCTCTATAAATGATGAACAAAGAAAACACACGATATTCACATCAATGGAACCTGATAAAAAATATTGATAAAAATATCATTAAGGGAAGCATGAATGACGCGAGTGTCATATTTATAACTTCCCGTGATTTTTTATCCTCTTATAAAGGGACTAACCACGGCATCACTAGTAATGGTAGAAAATATAACTTTCTCTGCATAGCCAATTATGCAATCACTCGCGACCGTATTTTCGATGCAGACAGTTTGGACAATATTTACTGTTGAATAATATCTTGCCGCTGATGTTATGGCAACTAGCATAATAAGCACCAACTTTACATGTTTAACCAAGTTAAAAGGAGCGAACGAGTTTATTTGTGCGTTATAGTAGCACCAACATTCGATGTAAGTGTCCTTGAACTCCCTGGTAGTGTTTGTCTAAACAACAATATATCTGTAACTAAAAAATGAATCAACAAAAATAGATACTCCCTCTGTAAACTAATATAAGAGCGTTTAGATTACTACTTTAGTATTCTAAATGCTCTTATATTAGTTTACGGAGGGAGTACAAAATAAGCGAGGTAGGAATTTTAACCTGGAACTAACTCATGTGCCTATTGTGACACCCGAAGACCGACGTCCCAGAAGATTCCAGATGTTCTGGGTTCTCCCATGTGTTTCATTTGTGCTTGTGTTATTTATTTTGCATTGCATAATGCCATCATGACTTTAATTCTGCAACTCAACCAAATAAGTCGTGTGGACCTTCGGTCCATTTAAATCGAGGGAAGGATGACTTCTCTTTATAACATACCCTCCTAATATTTATGGAGCTATTATAAAATAAATATTCCATTTGTTTGGAATTAACCCAAACACACTTGCATATATTCCCCATGCCTTTTCTACTTCAAGTTTCACCGTCCAAACCTTCTCTATAATTCTTAACCGTTTTATCGAAGCTCCTCCAAAAATTCGAACATTTTTGGACACTTCTGAAACCTAGTCCTAGTTCAAACTATTTGAATTTAATTCATATGAGTTTGAATTTAACTCTTGCATCTTGCCGTTTTCTATTTTCTTGGAACCAGCGCATTTTTGCGAGTCCAGAGAAATTACCCTCAGGTCCAAATTCTTTCCCTAAGTGCCCTTTATTTTTCCTCTCTCTTTTTCTTCTCTTTTATTTTATTTTAGTGAGAGAGAGGCAGAGAGCCCAGCTTGGGCCTCCCAGCCGCAGCTGGCCCAACCTCCTCCCCCCTCGGCCCATCTGGCAAGGCCTCAAGGCCCAGCCTCCCTCTCCCCTCGTAACCCTAGGCGACTGAGCCTCGTCCCTCGCATCCTCCCAGCGCGCCGCACCTCTCCCTCCCAGCGCGCCGCACGCTACCTCTTCCCCGACCCCGTGCTCTCCTTCCTTCGATCTCCCTCTCGAACCCCCTTCGTCCTCCCCCCGCATCGCCATGAGGTCGCTCACCCATCGCTCTTCTTCTCCTCCCTCGACCGCGCCTCCCCCCTGCTCGACCCATCCTCCTTGTTTTCTCCTCCAGCGCCGCCAGAGAGGGCGAGATCCCCGCCCATCTCCCTCGCTCGCGCTGCCACTGCCATGGACGCCGCGCCGCCCCATCCAATAGCCAACTCCAGCCTCCCCTGTGCCCTTCGCTCCGTCCTGCGCGTCTCCGCCGTCCCGCCGACGTGTTGCGCGCCGCCTCCGCTCGTGCATGAGCTCCCCGCCACCGCGCTGCCCGTTGCCGGTCGACTCCCGCCCGGTTCCTCTCGCCCCTGGCCTTGCTTCGCCGCGCCGTGCCACAACCGCCGCCACCAACATCTCCAGCGCCTCCGCGCCCATCTTCTCCGCCAAGAGCCTTGTCCCCGAGCACGACTGCCCCCCTCAGCTCCTTCGACCACGCCGGGCCCGCTGCTGCGTCGTCTCCACCGCGCCAAGGCGCCTCTCCAACCTCCCGCTCATGGTGCCCCACCTCTGCTTCCTCCCATGTCGCCCTGCCTTGTTGCCGATGACCCGAAGATCTTGCTGCCCCCTCGTTGTTGCTGCCAAGTTCCTCTTCCAGAGACGCCCAAGTGCACGAGGACCTCAAGTACGACTACACCAACATGAGTACCACGACGCCGACGTCCTTCAAGTTCGGCTACAAACGACATGTACAACTACGTTGCCAAAGACCAAGACCGCAAGTACCACGACGTCCGAGTACGACTACACTTGGAGGATGCGACAAGTACCTCTACGGAAACATGAACATCTATGGAACGTGTACGATGACCGTCGCCGAAGAACCGGCAACGAAAACGCCAACGTGTACGACTACCGTCGCCCCGGAAACGATGGATTCGTCAAGTACCTCTCCGAAACGGAACGAGTACCTCTACGTCAACGACGACCCCGACGCCCCGTGTACGACTATGAACGGAACGACTACTTCCCTCTACGAACATGTTCCACGACCCGCGAGTACCACTACTTCCCCTACGATCTTGATCCTCCTAGAAACGAACGTTTCGAAGGTATAACCCGAAACGATGACCCGTGGACGAATGCTTGTGGTTGTATGAGATGTTTCCCTTGTGTGCATCGTGCCGATTCGTCTTTTGTCATGCTCCTCGGTTGCCGCGTCGCCAACCCGTGGGAACCCGGTGACGGGATCACCCCACCTTTCATCTTGTTCGACTCGCTCATGCCACCTTTCTTTTGCACCGGTCTCTCGACAAGTTACCGGAACCGATATGTTGTGTGGCTTCATTTTCGGGTTCGCCGCCGTGGCCCCTTTCTTTCCACCACGGTGACAAATACTTCATATCTCTTCATGTTAACCTTTAACTAAAAATTGCATAAACTTGATCATGTCATCCGCATCATGTTAACAACATTAAAATGTGTGAATTGTTGTTTGCTTAAAAATTGCTAAACATGCATATGGGGTTTTTCCGGAATTGTTGTTGTAGTTTCCGGCCTCATTTAAACATGTTGCTTGTGTTGTTTTTCTGTGCTTCCTACCTTGCCATGTATTGCTTCCTGTATAGACTTGTCATGCATCATACCTTGCCATGTATTGCATCATATAGGCTTGTGTTGTTTTTCTGTGCTTCCTACCTTGCCATGTATTGCTTCCTGTATAGACTTGTCATGCATCATACCTTGCCATGTATTGCTTCCTGTATAGACTTGTCATGCATCATACCTTGCCATGTGTTGCATCATATAGAGTTGTGTTATTTCTCTGTGCTTCCTACCTTGCCATGTTTTGCTTCCTGTATAGACTTGTA
>LR738715.1:379831028-379856561 GCA_902687465.1 Secale cereale | reverse complement strand
TTGCCATGTATTGCTTCCTGTATAGACTTGTCATGCATCATACCTTGCCATGTATTGCTTCCTGTATAGACTTGTCATGCATCATACCTTGCCATGTATTGCTTCCTGTATAGACTTGTCATGCATCATACTTTGTCATGTATTGCATCATATAGACTTGTGTTGTTTTACTGTGCTTCCTACCTTGCCATGTTGTGCTTCCTGTATAGACTTGTAGTGCATCCTATGTAGACTTGTTTTGCATCATACTTGGTTGAGCATATTGTCATGTTCTTGAGTGGTTTGTTTACCGTATTGCTTGCTTCTTCTCGTTAGTGCTTGTTATGTTGCGTTCGTGAGGATTCGTTCGTCTACCCGTGGTTCTTCTTCAAGACTTCTTCTTCGTCTTCTTCATGGATCCGTTCTTCTTCCTTGCGAGATCTCAGGCAAGATGATCATACCCTTGGATACCTTTACTACCATTGCCATGCTTAGTTGTCTCGATGCTATCGTTACATGTCGCGCTACCCATCTTTTATGTCAGCCTCTCCTTGTTGCCATGAAACCTCTAACCTTTGAAACCTTCCTAGCAAAACCATTGTTTGGCTATGTTACCCGCTTGCTCAGCCCCTCTTATAGCATTGTTAGTTGCAGGTGAAGATGAAGATCATTCCAGGCGGGAACTTATTGTTTGAATATCACAATATCTATTATTATTATTAACACACCTATATACTGGGCATGGGTGGAAGGCTTGGCCTTTTGCTCGGTGTTTTGTTCCACTCATGCCACCTTAGGCGCCGATAAACTGGCATTATGTTCCTTGATTTTGCATTCCTTACACGATGGGTATACGGGGACCCCTTGACAGTTGGTCTTTGAATAAAACTCATCCAGCAAGGCCCAACATTGGTTTTAATTTGCCTCATAATAACAACTTAATTAATTAATTAAAATTGCATAGGGGGTCGCACCCTCGTGGATTCTTCTACATAGCAGGGGGGCCAGTGCTGATGGCGTTGGTCCCAAACTAGAGCCACTTGCGGTGCCACCCAGTTATCCGGGGTCTTCGGTTACTGTACGTACTGCTCATCCGGACGTGGCCTGAGACGAGATGCGCGCGGCTACTATCAGGGTGTCGGCACGCCGGGAGGTCTTGCTGGACTTGTTTTACCATTGTCGAAATGTCTTGTGCACCGGGATGCCGAGCCTGATCGGATTTCCCTAAGATAAGGGGTGATGATATTAGATTTATCACTTTAGCTGATCGTGAGAGCTTGTGATGGGCTAAGTTGGGACACCCCTGTAGGGTTATGATCTTTCAAAAGCCATGCCCGCGGTTAGGTGGCAGATTGGAATTTGTTAATGTCCGGTTGTAGAAAACTTGACAGAGGATCCGAAGTAAAACACACAACTGTGTGAGTAACCGTGACTGTCTCTTTTCACTTTGAGAAAAGAACACGGTGGGGTTATGTTTGACTCGTAGGTAGTTCGGGATCTTTAGCAATCACTACTAGTTTACGACCGTTTGCGTAGATGCTCATCTTATTCTTGTACTCGTAAGCAAGCCACCATATTATGCTTAGCCGCTGCTGCAACCTCACCACTTTACCTCTTCCATACCCATAAAGTTTTGCTAGTCTTGATACCCATGGTTATGGGATTGCTGAGTCCTCGTGGCTCACATATACTACAACACCAGATGCAGGTTTAGCCGAGAATGATGCAGGAGCTGGTTCAAGTACTTCACTGGGAGCTCGATGAAGGGAGTGGCCGTATGTATGTGACGTGTTTCGATGATCAGTAGTGGTTTCTACTAGGGGCGATTCGGACCTGTGGCTTTATGTTTTTGGTATCTTCCTTTTGGATCTTCGCCCGTAGTCGGGTTGTGATGTTTTGGATGATGATTTGCTTATGTAATGTATTATGTGATGTGGCGAGTGTAAGCCAACTATCCTTTTGCATTTTCATCCCTATTTTTACATGAGTCGTGCAAAGATACCGAACTTGAGATCATTCCAAAATGGGCTTATTGTAATGCCCAGGATGGGACTATACCTCCTACGTGTCGAGGCACGACTTAAAGGTATAAGCCCATCCTAGAATGATCTCAAGTTTGGTATCTTTGCACAACTCATGTAAAAGAGGGATTAACTTGCAAAAGGAGATAGTTGGCTTACACTCGCCACTTCACACAATACAATACATGAGCAAACATCATTCAAAACATCACAACCCGACTACGGGTGAAGATCCAAAAGAAAGATACCAAAACAACATAAAGCCACAGGTCAGGATCGAATCCTAGTAGAAACCACTACTGAACATCGAAACGTCACAAGCAAACAGCCACGATCTTCATCGAGCTCCCGATGAAGTACTTGAACCAGCTCCTGCATCAACTCGGCTGAACCTGCATCTGGTGTGGTGAAGTAACTGTGAGCCACAGAGGACTCAGCAATCCCGTTCCCGGGTAACACGACTATTTAAGCCTTGGGTGAGGACAAGGCTGAAGAAAGAAATGAGGTGAAGGAACAACAAGAGTCTGCAGCAGCAACTAGCACTATCTTACGTAATAGAGAGCGAGAAGAGAAGAGCATCGGTCGAAAGATGATCACGAAGTGATCCTAGCTAAAGCCGGTCAAACATAACCCCACCGTGTTCAACTCCCGAATCCCTATTCGGAAATTGACAGTCACGGTACACACGCTGGTAGTGTATTGAAACATTGTGTCAAGTTATCTACAACCGGAATTAACAAGCTCCCATCTGCCACATAACCGCGGGCACGGCTTTCGAAAGTTCAAACCCTGCAGGGGTGTTCCAACTTGACCCATTACAAGCCCACGATCCGCGGAGTCGCAACTCCATAGTTGGGAAGACCCGAGTATTCTCGGAATCCCGTGCTCAAGTTAAACCGAACTAAGGTACGGCTAATCCAGCAAATCCTCCCGGCGTGCCGACACCCTGATAGTAGCCGCGCGTATCTCGTCTCAGGCCACGACCGGATGGGACAAGCTACGGGTTTTTACCAGACCTTGAGTTTCCTCGAGGTGGCCCCGCAGGTTGCCCAGTTCGGACCAACACTCAAGTGGAGCACTGGCCCGGGGGGTTGAATTAAGATAAAAGGGATAGCTAGTCCACATGCAAGTTTTATTAGTTATTAGGCAAATAGTACCAATGGTGGGACTTGCTGGAAAAGACTTAGCACTTAGCGGTTTATCAAGGGGGTCCCATACACCCCAACCGTGTTAGGAACGCATAATCAAGGAACATAACACCGGTTTATACGGTTCCTGACGGCATGAGTGGAACAAAACACCAAGCAAAAGGCTTAGCCTTCCACCCTTGCCAATATATAGATGATTTCATTTTTAAGCATTTATATAGTGTGATATAACCCAACCAAACTTCAACATGAAGCAAGCATCTTCAATCTTCACCTGCAACTAACAATGCTATAAGAGGGGCTGAGCAAAGCCTACGTATAGCCAAGCAACGGTTTGCATAGGTAGGGTGGTTAAACAGGTTCATGGTTACAAGTAGGAGGCTGACAAGAAAGACATGGGCATCGAGGCAAAACTATAGATCGAGACTACTAGCAATAGACAAAGATAGTAATGGTATCCGGGTTCGGTCATCTTGCCTGGGATTCCACAAGGGAGAAGAACGGATCCATGAAGAAGACGGAGCAACAGTCGAGCGAAACCTCACAACTCCGGAACGAAACCGAAGCTAACAAGAGAAGCAACCGGAAAGAAAGAAACAACACGGTAAACACACAAGCATCAACATGGCATACGATGCACAAACAAGTATGATGCATGTCCGGTTTAAATATGCATGGCATGGCAAAGTGCACAAACAAAACTACAAGTTAAGTGGAGATCAATATGCAACGAGTTGCATATTGACGAAACACCACATTTAATTATTTAATTGACTCTCATTATTTACAAGACAAGGTTAAATGTTTTTAACATGGCAAGAGGTGAAGCATTAATAAAACTACACAACTAGACATTTTAAATGAGGCCGGAAATAACAACAACATATCCGGAAAAACCCCATGAGCATGTTTAATAATTATAAACAAACAACAATTAAGCATTTTAGTGTTGTTAAAATGATGCGGATGACATGATCAAGTTTATGCAATTATTAATTAAAGGTTGACTTAAAAGAGATATGAAGCATTTGTCACCGTGGTGGAAAGAAAGGGTGCCACGGCAACGATCCGAAAATGATGCAACACATCATATCGGTTCCGGTATCTCGTTGAGAGACCGGTGCAAAAGGTGAGATGGCGTGAGCGAGTCAAACGAGATGAAGGTGGGGCGATCCCGTTACCGGGTTCCCACGAGTCGGTGACGAGACAACCGAGGAACATGACAAAAGGTCGGAACGGGCACGATGCACACACGGGAGACATTTCATACAACCACAACAAGCATTCACGGGTCATCGACGGGGTTATACCTTCGAAACAAATGTTTCGGGACGGTTCGAGATCGTCGAGGGACGTAGAGGAAGTAGACGTTCACGGGGGTGTAGTGGAAGTAGATGTTCCGTTCGGAGAGGAAGTAGACGTTCTCATTTCTTCACCGAAGGTAGTCGTTCTCGTAGCGGTACTCGGGCGACGGTAGTGGTACTCGCGGTCATCGAGCGACGGTAGTGGTACACGATCCGTAGAGGTACTTGTCATCGTGTCGTTTGGTCGTCGTGGTACTTGACAAAAGGTTGTGGTCTCGATATCGTAGTTGTACACGTGGTCGTCGTGGGAAGTAGTGGAACTTGGTCGTTTTCCGGGCATCGGTAGTCGTACACGGGGCGTTTTGTAGATGTTCACGGAGCTCGTTCGTAGATGTACTCATTCCCGTAGATGTACACAAAACCGTAGAGGAACTTGTTTCGAAGAGGTACTTGGTCGGTTCGCCGGGTACTCGTTCGGTCATCTGTCAAGTCAACAGAACAAGCACACACAAAACACAAACAAAACTACAGCAACAAAACTCAACACGGCAGCACGACGGGGCGACGAGGCCACCGGAGGCGGCAGCAACAGTAAGGAGGTCGCCGGCGCTGAAGTGCTGGAGATGCTCGGGCGCTGCGGGGACTTGAGGACGAGGCAGGGGCTCCACTGGACGGAGGCGGAGAGGTGCAGAGGAGGATGTCGGGGCGCCTCTCGTGGCCGCAGGCTCGGAGGCATCAGGGCGGCCGACGGCTCCCGGCCGCTGGAGGCGAGAGCCTGGCCGGCGGGAGGGTTCCTGGCGCGGCGCTGAAACGGAGGGAGGAGCCGCGGAGGGAGGCCGTCGGGCGTGGGGTCTTGGGCGCGAGGAGACGAGCTGGTGGCCGGCTTCGCGGCGCTGGGGAAGGAGGCCAGAGGGACGAGGCCGGGCGCGACGGGATCCGGCCGCTGCGTCGCTCGGGGAGGGACGAAGGGGAGGCGGCCTGGCCAGCCTGGAGGGAGGGGCGCGCAGGCGAGGTGCTGCGCGGGGCTCGGCCGCGAGGGACGTGCTGCAGCTCCTGGCCGACCCTGGCGCTGGGAAGGAGGCCGCGGACCACCAAGGCGAGGCAGAGCGATGGGGAACGAGAGAGAAGAAGCGGGGCGATGGGAAAGGAGAAGAAACGGACGAGAGGGTGGCGGCGGCGCTAAGAGGGAGAGGGAGGGATCGATCGGGACTGGGTCGAGCGCCCTAGGGTTCTGTGGTAGCCGGGCCAGGTTGGGCCAAAGGCCTTGAGGGAAGGTGGGCCTGCTGCGGCTGGCTGCAAGGCCTGGGCCTGCGGCCTGGGCTGGCTGCCTTCTTTTTTATCTCTTAAACAGAAATAAAAAAGAGAGTGAGCAAAATAAAAAGAAAGAGCCAAAGAATAAGAATAAAATGATGGACATTTTTGTAAGGCTTTACGGAATAAAACCAACCAAACAAAATAATTCCAACAAAAAGGGAAGTGCAAACTAAAACATTTAGGTTGCAAAAAAAAATAAAAAAAGGAGTTTGAACGGAGTCTAGATAAATGGAGGAGCCTCGAAACAACGGAAAGAATCATTGGCAAGATAAGGAAGGAGAAGCTCGAAGTACGAAAGCATGGGGAAAAATTGCAAGTGTGTTACGGTGATTCCGAAGCAATGGAATATTTATTAATATAGCTCCATAAATATTAGGAGGCTTTTATAAGTTATAAAGAGAAGACATCTTCCCTCGATTTAAATGGACCGAAGGTCCACACGATTTATTTAGGTTGAGATGCAAAATAAAAAGACATGATGGCATGACATGATGCAATGCAAAAAAAAAAAATTAACACAAGCACAAAAGAACACACGGGCAACCCGGAACATCTGGAATCTCGAGAATCTTCTGGAATCTTCTGGGACGTCGGTCTCGGGCGTCACAACTCTCCCACACTAACAGAGGATCTCGACCCGAGATCCTAGAGATATCACCGGGTAAAAACGAAAGAGGAAGAGGTAAAACAAAGTTGCTTCTTTGACAGACGAGTGAAACCAAGAACCTTGAGAGGTTAAACAAGTTGAAAGAAGAATAGAACAGAGATGAACGAATATGAAAATACTCCTTTAGAAAAGAGAAACAAGGAGCATTAAGAGAACCTTGGAGGTTGAAAGACATGAAACAAGAGCTTACGGACGGAAAGAATATGAAACCGCAATGGTATAGCCAAGGAATAAGAATGACAGAATTCGGACATTACTCCGTCTGAAAATGGAAGGAATTAACAAGAACTTGAGGAGATGGAAAGATACTTGATGAAAACAACAACATATTGCCTCTGAAACAATTGAAAGAATGGCCCAAGGGGTAAGAAAGATTCAGACAGCACTCCGGTTAAAAAGATAGGCAAAACTAGATAAGATGACGGAACTAGAATGAAGAATATAACACTCCGGTTAAATGATAAGCAAGGGAAAGAATATGATCTTGATAAAAACGAGATGATGGTTTGGATAGAGCAACATCACCATGCCTCCGGAATGAAAGAATAGCATATAAAAATCAATGAAAGAAATGAATGGAGAAGAAAATGACAACTTCTCTCAAAATGAATTTGAAAGAGCATCCTTACGAAGAAGGGTTGAATAGAGTTGTTGGAAAATCAACAACGAAAAGAATAAGCTCGATGTGGGCTTATGGAAACATCTCAAAATTAAGAGGTGACAACCAGCCACTAACGAAAACATTTGATTGGATTGAGATCAACAAGGAGACGAAAGAGTTATTTCACCGGAATGAAAAATGAAGAACTTGGGTCATTTATAAGCACCATAATAGCAACAATCCTTAGGGAAAGCTTTAGGTGAACTACAACCCAAGATAACTCCAAGAGATAAAAAAAAGAGGGGTTGAAAGATCTCCTGAACAAGGAAAAATGATGGGTTTAAATATCTCATTCTGACAACTTGTGAGTCATGAAACCTGAAGGAAAATTTTAAAAAAATGGCATACCACCATCTGAAAAAAATAAGGTAGAAAGGATTGCACTTGGAAAGCATGATGAAGAATGCTTGAGCTCCAACAAGAATCTTGATGAAGACTTCGAGGATGAATTAAATGATGATGAACCACCATGAAGAACTCCGGTAAAGAAAGCATGAGAAGTTAAAGATGAAAAGAATAAGATTCAAGGCCTGCGGTGAATTAGATTGAGGTTGAAATGATAAAATTGAAATAACTTGAAACTCCGGAAAACAAGATGAAGAATTTAGAACCAAGGATATGATATGATGAACAAGCTCCAGACAAAAGAATTAAATCACCATGAAGGAATAAGAATAAGAATTATGTCATGCATCTCCTTCACCAATTAAATTGATGACAACCAAAGGGTTTGGCATACTACTTATTCTCGTTGGAAAGAATTAAAGAGGGATCTAGCACAAGCTTGGGTTCAACGAACCACCGGTAGGATTATGAGAAGAACAAATGAATTGATACGATAATAACGGAAGAGTAATCTAGAATGAACCATCGTAAGAATAGGGAGACGAACGAAGAGGCATCAATGAAGAATATTTGGAGAACGAAGTTGAAAACTGAGAACGAAGAAATATTCTGAAATGATGGCCTTCGGAGGATCACAAAGAAAAGAATTCATGAAATGCTTCGGACGGTTAAAAAGAATTCCTCACAATCGGAACAATAATGAGGATGGCATGAAGCTAGAACCACAACTCAACAAGAGAACGGTCCAAGGTTTAAGAGAAACACTTCTCCGGTCTTCAAATGTTGAAAATGAAGACGAGAAAAGCTATGAAGAATTGTTGAGCACTCCGGAATGAAGAATTAAAAAGGTTGAACCAATGATGAGCAAGAATTTTGATAGCGATCTTGGAGAAGGCATGTGACTGATGGAAAACATTCTTATGTCACACTTGAAAAGAATTCTCCGGAAAAAGAAGAGTCAGGTAAGATCCTGGAAAAAGACCTGTGGGTTAGGGCCCACTCAAAGAAATCACCGCTGAAAAAGATTGCTTAAGAGATATTGCACCGGTTGAATTAGAAAGAATTGAATAAGATAGCAATCTCAAAATAGCTAGAACTGATTAAGAATGGAATTATGAATCTTCAGCACTCCGGATATGAATAACAAGAGGAGAATGATTAATTGGTGCACCGGAATAAGAAAGCATTATGAAATGAGGAAAAGGATAAGATGAACACCGAAATCTTGAATTACATCCACCGGAAGAATTAGAGAACAAAAGAATGATGAACTTGAAGCTCTTGAGCATCTTCACGATAAAACACCGGATAAGAACATTGAAGGAAATGAATGAAGAAATATCACATGAATAAAATGGATATTTCATCTGAGAATTCTTGCTCTGAGAAGAAGAAGGTTGGGAGGGTGGGGAAAACAAAGACAACTTGGGATGAACAAAATGGACACCGGTTGACAAGAATTTAACATGACCATCTTGATGATTAAGAAGGACTAGCACTCCCATAGAAATATGAGAACACCGATTAGGAAAGATATGGAATGAACATTTGACATCGAAGCAACTCGAATACCAGAATCAAAACAAAGGATAGATATTGTAGCATGATCTTCACAATATCATCTGAACAGAGAATTGAACGAATGAGTTCTGCAGGTACATCACTTGTCGAGAAGCCACTTAGGAGAAGTAAAAGGTAAATAAAAAAAAGGAACAAGGATCAGATAGAACAAATACAAGATAGAAGCTTCGTTCGACATATTCGTGCTGAAAGCTCATGGAACATGTTACAAAAAGGTTTTGCAATCCCCGGATCAGCATAGCCAAGGACCCTTTAAGATGCAACTCCCGATCAGAACAAGTCCATAAAACCACTTCACTCAATGTAGAACCCCGAACTTCATATCGAGCATCCGTTGGAAGAATGCCTAGAACTACTAGATAAACCCACCTATAGATTTCCGAAAGTTTCCAGTTATGCGATCAGGTGTTGGGGATACACGGGAAGCACCGCGCAATCAACTCTAAACCTACATCCAGGTGTATCCATCCTTCAACACATAACCAGTCTTTCTCGGAAACTGTTTACCTCGGACCTTCAAAAAGCATCCACTATAACAAGCTATGGCAATACTCTCGAACTACCTCCCCAGTACTGGGTGATGTCGGGGTTATCTTGCCACTGGCCGTATAGGAGAGATTTTCGATGTCGGCCGTCTTAAGTATTTAGTACTGCCGTGATATGCTTGTGTCAATGATACCCCGAAGCTCAACTCCTCGGTAACAGGAGGCATCGAGAACAATATCCTTGTCACAAGAACATCGAAACAATCCCAGAATACTCGCGGGATCCTGAAAAAAATTTGGTGCAATTTTGAAGATAGGAGAGACAAGAGTAGACGTCAGGAGTCCTCACCAGAGAGAAAAGGGATGAGAAGCAAAGAAATCCTACTCTCCGATATAATATAGGACTCAAAAGTTTTCAGTGTGTGCCTAGACTCGACCGTCAACGATTCGATCAAACAGTGGGGGCTTCTAGGTCGGAGAAGGCTCTGATACCAACTTGTAATGCCCAGGATGGGACTATACCTCCTACGTGTCGAGGCACGACTTAAAGGTATAAGCCCATCCTAGAATGATCTCAAGTTTGGTATCTTTGCACAACTCATGTAAAAGAGGGATTAACTTGCAAAAGGAGATAATTGGCTTACACTCGCCACTTCACACAATACAATACATGAGCAAACATCATTCAAAACATCACAACCCGACTACGGGTGAAGATCCAAAAGAAAGATACCAAAACAACATAAAGCCACAGGTCAGGATCGAATCCTAGTAGAAACCACTACTGAACATCGAAACGTCACAAGCAAACAGCCACGATCTTCATCGAGCTCCCGATGAAGTACTTGAACCAGCTCCTGCATCAACTCGGCTGAACCTGCATCTGGTGTGGTGAAGTAACTGTGAGCCACAGAGGACTCAGCAATCCCGTTCCCGGGTAACACGACTATTTAAGCCTTGGGTGAGGACAAGGCTGAAGAAAGAAATGAGGTGAAGGAACAACAAGAGTCTGCAGCAGCAACTAGCACTATCTTACGTAATAGAGAGCGAGAAGAGAAGAGCATTGGTCGAAAGATGATCACGAAGTGATCCTAGCTAAAGCCGGTCAAACATAACCCCACCGTGTTCAACTCCCGAATCCCTATTCGGAAATTGACAGTCACGGTACACACGCTGGTAGTGTATTGAAACATTGTGTCAAGTTATCTACAACCGGAATTAACAAGCTCCCATCTGCCACATAACCGCGGGCACGGCTTTCGAAAGTTCAAACCCTGCAGGGGTGTTCCAACTTGACCCATTACAAGCCCACGATCCGCGGAGTCGCAACTCCATAGTTGGGAAGACCCGAGTATTCTCGGAATCCCGTGCTCAAGTTAAACCGAACTAAGGTAAGGCTAATCCAGCAAATCCTCCCGGCGTGCCGACACCCTGATAGTAGCCGCGCGTATCTCGTCTCAGGCCACGACCGGATGGGACAAGCTACGGGTTTTTACCAGACCTTGAGTTTCCTCGAGGTGGCCCCGCAGGTTGCCCAGTTCGGACCAACACTCAAGTGGAGCACTGGCCCGGGGGGTTGAATTAAGATAAAAGGGATAGCTAGTCCACATGCAAGTTTTATTAGTTATTAGGCAAATAGTACCAATGGTGGGACTTGCTGGAAAAGACTTAGCACTTAGCGGTTTATCAAGGGGGTCCCATACACCCCAACCGTGTTAGGAACGCATAATCAAGGAACATAACACCGGTTTATACGGTTCCTAACGGCATGAGTGGAACAAAACACCAAGCAAAAGGCTTAGCCTTCCACCCTTGCCAATATATAGATGATTTCATTTTTAAGCATTTATATAGTGTGATATAACCCAACCAAACTTCAACATGAAGCAAGCATCTTCAATCTTCACCTGTAACTAACAATGCTATAAGAGGGGCTGAGCAAAGCCTACGTATAGCCAAGCAACGGTTTGCATAGGTAGGGTGGTTAAACAGGTTCATGGTTACAAGTAGGAGGCTGACAAGAAAGACATGGGCATCGAGGCAAAACTATAGATCGAGACTACTAGCAATAGACAAAGATAGTAATGGTATCCGGGTTCGGTCATCTTGCCTGGGATTCCACAAGGGAGAAGAACGGATCCACGAAGAAGACGGAGCAACAGTCGAGCGAAACCTCACAACTCCGGAACGAAACCGAAGCTAACAAGAGAAGCAACCGGAAAGAAAGAAACAACACGGTAAACACACAAGCATCAACATGGCATACGATGTACAAACAAGTATGATGCATGTCCGGTTTAAATATGCATGGCATGGCAAAGTGCACAAACAAAACTACAAGTTAAGTGGAGATCAATATGCAACGAGTTGCATATTGACGAAACACCACATTTAATTATTTAATTGACTCTCATTATTTACAAGACAAGGTTAAATGTTTTTAACATGGCAAGAGGTGAAGCATTAATAAAACTACACAACTAGACATTTTAAATGAGGCCGGAAATAACAACAACATATCCGGAAAAACCCCATGAGCATGTTTAATTATAAACAAACAACAATTAAGCATTTTAGTGTTGTTAAAATGATGCGGATGACATGATCAAGTTTATGCAATTATTAATTAAAGGTTGACTTAAAAGAGATATGAAGCATTTGTCACCGTGGTGGAAAGAAAGGGTGCCACGGCAACGATCCGAAAATGATGCAACACATCATATCGGTTCCGGTATCTCGTTGAGAGACCGGTGCAAAAGGTGAGATGGCGTGAGCGAGTCAAACGAGATGAAGGTGGGGCGATCCCGTTACCGGGTTCCCACGAGTCGGTGACGAGACAACCGAGGAACATGACAAAAGGTCGGAACGGGCACGATGCACACACGGGAGACATTTCATACAACCACAACAAGCATTCACGGGTCATCGACGGGGTTATACCTTCGAAACAAATGTTTCGGGACGGTTCGAGATCGTCGAGGGACGTAGAGGAAGTAGACGTTCACGGGGGTGTAGTGGAAGTAGATGTTCCGTTCGGAGAGGAAGTAGACGTTCTCATTTCTTCACCGAAGGTAGTCGTTCTCGTAGCGGTACTCGGGCGACGGTAGTGGTACTCGCGGTCATCGAGCGACGGTAGTGGTACACGATCCGTAGAGGTACTTGTCATCGTCTCGTTCGGTCGTCGTGGTACTTGACAAAAGGTTGTGGTCTCGATATCGTAGTTGTACACGTGGTCGTCGTGGGAAGTAGTGGAACTTGGTCGTTTTCCGGGCATCGGTAGTCGTACACGGGGCGTTTTGTAGATGTTCACGGAGCTCGTTCGTAGATGTACTCATTCCCGTAGATGTACACAAAACCGTAGAGGAACTTGTTTCGAAGTGGTACTTGGTCGGTTCGCCGGGTACTCGTTCGGTCATCTGTCAAGTCAACAGAACAAGCACACACAAAACACAAACAAAACTACAGCAACAAAACTCAACATGGCAGCACGACGGGGCGACGAGGCCACCGGAGGCGGCAGCAACAGTAAGGAGGTCGCCGGCGCTGAAGTGCTGGAGATGCTCGGGCGCTGCGGGGACTTGAGGACAAGGCAGGGGCTCCACTGGACGGAGGCGGAGAGGTGCAGAGGAGGAGGTCGGGGCGCCTCTCGTGGCCGCAGGCTCGGAGGCATCAGGGCGGCCGACGGCTCCCGGCCGCTGGAGGCGAGAGCCTGGCCGGCGGGAGGGTTCCTGGCGCGGCGCTGAAATGGAGGGAGGAGCCGCGGAGGGAGGCCGTCGGGCGCGGGGTCTTGGGCGCGAGGAGACGAGCTGCTGGCCGGCTTCGCAGCGCTGGGGAAGGAGGCCAGAGGGACGAGGCCGGGCGCGACGGGATCCGGCCGCTGCGTCGCTCGGGGAGGGACGAAGGGGAGGCGGCCTGGCCAACCTGGAGGGAGGGGCGCGCAGGCGAGGTGCTGCGCGGGGCTCGGCCGCGAGGGACGTGCTGCAGCTCCTGTCCGACCCTGGCGCTGGGAAGGAGGCCGCGGACCACCAAGGCGAGGCAGAGCGATGGGGAACGAGAGAGAAGAAGCGGGGCGAGGGGAAAGGAGAAGAAACGGACGAGAGGGTGGCGGCGGCGCTAAGAGGGAGAGGGAGGGATCGATCGGGACTGGGTCGAGCGCCCTAGGGTTCTGTGGTAGCCGGGCCAGGTTGGGCCAAAGGCCTTGAGGGAAGGTGGGCCTGCTGCGGCTGGCTGCAAGGCCTGGGCCTGCGGCCTGGGCTGGCTGCCTTCTTTTTTTATCTCTTAAACAGAAATAAAAAAGAGAGTGAGCAAAATAAAAAGAAAGAGCCAAAGAATAAGAATAAAATGATGGACATTTTTGTAAGGCTTTACGGAATAAAACCAACCCAACAAAATAATTCCAACAAAAAGGGAAGTGCAAACTAAAACATTTAGGTTGCAAAAAAAATAATAAAAGGAGTTTGAACGGAGTCTAGATAAATGGAGGAGCCTCGAAACAACGGAAAGAATCATTGGCAAGATAAGGAAGGAGAAGCTCGAAGTAGGAAAGCATGGGGAAAAATTGCAAGTGTGTTACGGTGATTCCGAAGCAATGGAATATTTATTAATATAGCTCCATAAATATTAGGAGGCTTTTATAAGTTATAAAGAGAAGACATCTTCCCTCGATTTAAATGGACCGAAGGTCCACACGATTTATTTAGGTTGAGATGCAAAATAAAAAGACATGATGGCATGACATGATGCAATGCAAAAAAATAAATAACACAAGCACAAAAGAACACACGGGCAACCCGGAACATCTGGAATCTCGAGAAACTTCTGGAATCTTCTGGGACGTCGGTCTGGGGCGTCACACTTATACCTTTAAGTCATGCCTCGACACGTAGTAGGTATAGTCCCATCCTGGGCATTACATGTTGGTATTCAGAGCCTTCTTCGACCTAGAAGCCCCCACTGTTTGATCGAATCGTTGACGGTTGAGTCTAGGCACACACTTAAAATGTTTTGAGTCCTATATATATATCGGAGAGTAGGATTTATTTTGCTCCTCATCTCTTTTCACTCTGGTGAGGACTCCTGATGATTACTCTTGTCTCTTCTACTCTCAAAATTTCACCAAATTTTTTTTAGGATCACGCGAGTATTGTTTGGATTGTTCCGATGTCTTTGTGACGAGAACATTGTTCTCGATGCCTCTTGTCATTAGGGGTTGTGGCAGTGTCCCGGGGAGTTGAGCTCCGAGGTGTTGTCGTCACAAATTTATCACAGCAGTTCTGGAATACTTAAGACGGCCGACATCGAATACTCTCCTATGCGGTTGGTGGCAAGATAACCCCGACATCACCCAGTACTGGGGAGGTAGTTCGGGAGTATTGCCAGAGCTTGTATAGTAGATGCGTTTCGAAGGTCCGAGGTAAACGGTTTCCGGAAATAACTGGTTATGTGTTGAAGGATGAATACAACTGGATGTAGGATTAGAGTTGAGTGCGCGGTGCTTCCCCTGTATCCCCAACACCTGATTGCATAACTGGAAACTTTCGGAAATTAATAGGTGGGTTCATCTAGTAGCTCGTAGGCATTCTTCCAACGAATGCATGATATGGAGTTCGGGGTTCTACATTGAGTGAAGTAGTTTTATGGGCGTTGTTCCGATCGGGAGTTGCATCTTAAAGGGTCCTTGGCTATGCTGATCCGGGGATTGCAAAACCCTTTTGTAACACGTTCCATGAGCTTTCAACACGAATATGTGGAACGAAACTTCTATCTTGTATATGTTCTATCTGCTCCTTGTTGCTTTTATTTACCTTTTGTTCTCCCAAGTGGCTTCTCGACAAGTTGATGTACCTACGTAATTCATTCGTTCAATTCTCTGTTCGGATGATATTGTGAAGATTATGTTACAACATATTGATCCTTTGTTCTTGTTTTGATTCTGGTATTCGAGTTGCTTCAATGTCAAATGTTGATTCCATACCTTTCCTAAGCGGTGTTCTCATATTTCTATGAGAGTGCTAATTCTTCTTGACCATCGAGATTTTCATGTTAATCCTGTTCAGCCGGTGTGCCTTCTCTTCAAATTATTCCATACGGACGCCGTTGAGAAATCTGACGATTTGTCTGTTTCATTCATCCCAAGTTGTCTTTGTTTTCACCACCCTCCCACCCTTTTTCTTTATGGAGCCAGAAATTCTCAAATCAAATATCCATTTTATTCATGTGATGTTTCTTCATTCATTTCCTTCGATGTTCTTATCCGGTGATTTATCGTGAAGGTGCTCATGAGCTTCAAGTTCATCATTCTTATTTCTAACATTCTTCTCCAGGGGACTAAATCCAAGCTTCCGTATTGATCATATCTGTGCCTCTTGTTTCACATGTTTTCCGTGTTGGAATTTCTTATCCATGACTCTCTTATTTCTTCACATCTCTTTATTCTTATCTGGAGTGTACAAGGTACCTCAGAAGATTCGCGTTTCCATTCTTAATCTGTTTAAGCTATTTTGAGGATTATTATCTTATTCAAGCCATTTAATTCAACCGGTGCAATATCTCTTCAGCAATCTTTTTCAACGGCGATTTCTTTAGTGGGCCCTAACCCACAGGTCTTTTTCCAGGATCTTACCTGACTCTTCTTTTTTCGGAGAATTCTTTTCAAAGTGTGACGTAAGAATGTTTTCCTTCAGTCACACGCCTTCTCCTAGCTTGTTTTCAATTATTTCCATCTTTAGCTCCACCTTCCTCTTGTCATTCGTCCGGAGTATCTTAAAAATCGTCATGGCATTCTCGTCTTCAGTCTCAACATTTGAAGACCGGAGAAGTGTTTCTCTTAAATCTTGGCCCGTTCTCTCAAGATTCGTGGTTCTAGCTTAATACCATCCTCATTATTGTTTCGATTGTGAGGAATTATTTTCATACCCATCCGAAGCATTTCATGAATTTTTTCTTTGTGATCCTCCGAAGGCCATCATTTCAGAAGATTTTCTTCGTTCTCAGTTTTTCAACTTTGTCCTCCAAATATTCTTCATTCATGCCTCTTCGTTCGTCTCAACATTCTTACGGTGGTTCATTCAAGTTTACTCTTCCTTGTTATCGTATTAATTCACCCATTCTTTTCATAATCCTACCGGTGCTTTGTTGAATATTTATCCAAGGTTGTACTAGATCTCGCTTTAATTCTTTGCAACGAGAATAAGTAGTATGCCAAATCCGTGGCTTGTCGTCAATTTAAATTGATGAAGGATATGCATAACATAATTCTTATTCTTATTTCATCCAAGTGGATTAATCCCTTTGTTTAGAGTTTATTCATGAGGAATAAATTATAGGCTTCAAGTTGTTCATCTTGTTTTCCAGAGTTCCAAGTTATTTCAAGTATCATTTCAAAGCTCCATCTAATTCATTGCAGGCCTTGAATCTTATTCTTTTCATCTTTCACTTCTCATGCTTTCATTACCGGAGTTCTTCATGGTGGTTCATCATCATTTAATTCATCCTCGAAGTCATCATCAAGATTCTTGTTGGAGCTCAAGTATTCTCCATCTTGCATTTTGAAGTTCAATTCTTTCTACCTTATCTTTTGAGATGGTGTTATGTCATTCTTGACAATTTCCTTCATGTTTCATGATTCATGAGTTATCAAGAATGAAACCATCTTATTCTTCGTTCATGAAATCTTTCAACCCTTCAATTTATTCGTTGGAGATATCCTGGGTTATAATTCACCTAAAAGCTTTTCCTGAGAATTGTTGCTATTATGGTGCTTATAAATGACCCAAGTTCTTCATTTATCATTCCAGTGAAATAAGTTTTTCGTCTCCTTGTTGATCTCAATCCAATCAAATGTTTTCGTAAGTGGCTGGTTGTCACCTCTTAATCTTGAGATGTTTTCCATAAGCCCACAACAAGCATATTCTTTTCGTTGTTGATTTTCCAACAACTCCGTTCAATCCTTCTTCGTAAGGATGCTCTTTCAAACTCATTCGTGGGAGAAGTTGTCATTTTGTTCTCCGTTCTTTCTTTCCAACGATCTAGCATCTATTCTTTCATTTCGGAGGCATTGTAATATTGCTCTCTTCGTCCCATCATCTTGTCATATCAAGATCATATTATTCCCTTGCTTGTCTATTTAACCGGAGTGTTGTGTCCTCCATTCAAGTTCCGTCATCTTATCTAGTTTTTTTCCCTCTATTTTCAACCGGAGTGCTGTCGGAATCCTTCTTACCCCTTGTGCCATTCTTTCTATGTTCCGGAGGCTGTGTGTTGTTGTTTTCATCAAGTATTATCCCAACTTGGCAAGTTCATGTTCAATTCCTTACATTTTTAGTCGGAGTGCTGTCCAAATTATGTCATTCTTATTCCTTGGCTATACCGTTGCTGTTTCATATTCTTTTGGTCCGTGAGCTCTTGTTACATGTCTTTCAACCTGCAAGGTTCTCGTGGTGTTCCTTGTTCCTCATTTTACCGAAGTGCTCTTAACTTCGTTCATCTCCGTTGTATTCTTTCTTTCAAGATTGTTCAACCTCTCAAGGTTCTTCGTTTCACTCGTTTGTCAAAGAAGCAACTTTGTTTACCTCTTCTTTTTCGTTTCTATCCGGTGCCATCTCCAGGATCTCGGGTCGAGATCCTCTGTTAGTGTGGGAGAGCTGTGACGCCCGAAGACCGACGTCCCAGAAGATTCCAGATGTTTCGGGTTCTCCCATGTGTTTCATTTGTGCTTGTGGTATTTATTTTGCATTGCATCATGCCATCATGACTTTAATTCTGCAACTCAACCAAATAAGTCGTGTGGACCTTCGGTCCATTCAAATCGAGGGAAGGATGACTTCTCTTTATAACATATCCTCCTAATATTTATGGAGCTATTATAAATAAATATTCCATTTGTTTGGAATTAACCAAACACACTTGCATATATTCCCCATGCCTTTTCTACTTCAAGTTTCACCGTCCAAACCTTCTCTATAATTCTTAACCGTTTTATCGAGGCTCCACCAAAAATTCGAACATTTTTGGACACTTCTGAAACCTAGTCCTAGTTCAAACTATTTGATTTTAATTCAAATGAGTTTGAATTTAACTCTTGTAGCTTGCCCTTTTTTATTTTCTTGGAACCAGCGCATTTTTGCGAGTCCAGAGAAATTACCCTCAGGCCCAAATTCTTTCCCTAAGTTCCCTTTCCTTTTCCTCTCTCTTTTTCTTCTCTTTTATTTTATTTTAGTGAGAGAGAGAGGCAGAGAGCCCAGCTTGGGCCTCCCAGCCGCAGCTGGCCCAACCTCCTCCCCCCCTCGGCCCATCTGGCAAGGCCTCAAGGCCTAGCCTCCCTCTCCCCTCGTAACCCTAGGCGACTGAGCCTCGTCCCTCGCATCCTCCCAGCGCGCCGCACCTCTCCCTCCCAGCGCGCCGCACGCTACCTCTTCCCCGACCCCGTGCTCTCCTTCCTTTGATCTCCCTCTCGAACCCCCTTCGTCCTCCCCCCGCATCGCCATGAGGTCGCTCACCCAACGCTCTTCTTCTCCTCCCTCGACCGCGCCTCCCCCCTGCTCGACCCATCCTCCTTGTTTTCTCCTCCAGCGCCGCCAGAGAGGGCGAGATCCCCACCCATCTCCCTCGCTCGCACTGCCACTGCCATGGACACCGCGCTGCCCCATCCAATAGCCAACTCCGGCCTCCCCTGCGCCCTTCGCTCCGTCCTGCGCGTCTCCGCCGTCCCGCCGACGTGCTGCGCACCACCTCCGCTCGTGCATGAGCTCCCCGCCACCGCACTGCCCGTTGCCGGTCGACTCCCGCCCGGTTCCTCTCGCCCCTGGCCTTGCTCCGCCGCGCCGTGCCGCGACCGCCGCCACCAACATCTCCAGCGCCTCCGCGCCCATCTTCTCCGCCAGGAGCCTTGTCCCCGAGCGCGACTACCCCCCTCAGCTCCTTCGACCACGCCGGGCCCGTTGTTGCGTCGTCTCCACCGCGCCAAGGCGCCTCTCCAACCTCCCGCTCATGGTGCCCCACCTCTGCTTCCTCCCACGTTGCCCTGCCTTGTTGCCGATGACCCGAAGATCTTGCTGCCCCCTCGTTGTTGCTGCCAAGTTCCTCTTCCAGAGACGCCCAAGTGCACGAGGACCTCAAGTACGACTACACCAACATGAGTACCACGACGCCGACGTCCTTCAAGTTCGGCTACAAACGACATGTACAACTACGTTGCCGAAGACCAAGACCGCAAGTACCACGATGTCCGAGTACGACTACACTTGGAGGATGCAACAAGTACCTCTACGGAAACATGAACATCTACGGAACGTGTACGACGACCATCGCCGAAGAACCGTGAACGAAAACGCCAACGTGTACGACTACCGTCGCCCCGGAAACGATGGATTCGTCATGTACCTCTCCGAAACGGAACGAGTACCTCTACGTCAATGACGACCCCGACGCCCCGTGTACGACTACGAACGGAACGACTACTTCCCTCTACGAACGTGTTCCACAACCCGCGAGTACCACTACTTCCCCTACGATCTTGATCCTCCTCGAAACGAACGTTCCGAAGGTATAACCCCGAGACGATGACCCGTGGACGAATGCTTGTGGTTGTATGAGATGTTTCCCTTGTGTGCACTGTGCTGATTCGTCTTTTGTCATGCTCCTCGGTTGCCTCGTCGCCAACCCGTGGGAACCCGGTGATGGGATCACCCCACCTTTCATCTTGTTCGACTCGCTCACGCCACCTTTCTTTTGCATCGGTCTCTCGATGAGTTACCGGAACCGATATGTTGCGTGGCATCATTTTTGGATTCGCCGCCGTGGCACCTTTCTTTCCACCACGGTGACAAATACTTCATATCTCTTCATGTTAACCTTTAACTAAAAATTGCATAAACTTGATCATGTCATCCGCATCATGTTAACAACATTAAAATGTGTGAATTGTTGTTTGCTTAAAAATTGCTAAACATGCATATGGGGTTTTTCCGGAATTGTTGTTGTCGTTTCCGGCCTCATTTAAACATGTTGCTTGTGTTGTTTTTCTCTGCTTCCTACCTTGCCATGTATTGCTTCCTGTATAAACTTGTCATGCATCATACCTTGCCATGTATTGCATCATATAGGCTTGTGTTGTTTTTCTGTGCTTCCTACCTTGCCATGTATTGCTTCTTGTATAGACTTGTCTTGCATCATACCTTGCCATGTATTGCTTCCTGTATAGACTTGTCATGCATCATACCTTGCCATGTATTGCTTCCTGTGTAGACTTGTCATGCATCATACCTTGCCATGTATTGCTTCCTGCATAGACTTGTCATGCATCATACCTTCACATGTATTGCATCATACAGACTTGTGTTGTTTTACTGTGCTTCCTACCTTGCCATGTTGTGCTTCCTGTATAGACTTGTAGTGCATCCTATGTAGACTTGTTTTGCATCATACTTGGTTGAGCATATTGTCATGTTCTTGAGTGGTTTGTTTACCGTATTGCTTGCTTCTTCTCGTTAGTGCTTGTTCCGTTGCGTTCGTGAGGATTCGTTCGTCTACCCGTGGTTCTTCTTCAAGACTTATTCTTCGTCTTCTTCATGGATCCGTTCTTCTTCCTTGCGAGATCTCAGGCAAGATGATCATACCCTTGGATACCTTTACTACCATTGCCATGCTTAGTTGTCTCGATGCTATCGTTACATGTCGCGCTACCCATCTTTTATGTCAGCCTCTCCTTGTTGCCATGAAACCTCTAACCTTTGAAACCTTCCTAGCAAAACCATTGTTTGGCTATGTTACCCGCTTGCTCAGCCCCTCTTATAGCGTTGTTAGTTGCAGGTGAAGATGAAGATCGTTCCAGGTGGGAACTTATTGTTGGAGTATCACAATATCTATTATTATTATTAACACACCTATATACTGGGCATGGGTGGAAGGCTTGGCCTTTTGCTCGGTGTTTTGTTCCACTCATGCCACCTTAGGCGCCGATAAACCGGTATTATGTTCCTTGATTTTGCGTTCCTTACATGATGGGTATATGGGGACCCCTTGACAGTTCGTCTTTGAATAAAACTCCTCCAGCAAGGCCCAACATTGGTTTTAATTTGCCTCACAATAACAACTTAATTAATTAATTAAAATTGCATAGGGGGTCGCACCCTCGTGGATTCTTCTACATAGCAGGGGGGCCAGTGCTGATGGTGTTGGTCCCAAACTAGAGCCACTTGCCGTGCCACCCAGTTATCTGGGGTCTTCGGTTACTGTACGTACTGCTCATCCGGACGTGGCCTGAGACGAGATACGCGCGGCTACTATCAGGGTGTCGGCACGCCGGGAGGTCTTGCTGGACTTGTTTTACCATTGTCGAAATGTCTTGTGCACCGGGATGCCGAGCCTGATCGGATTTCCCTAAGATAAGGGGTGATGATATTATATTTATCACTTCAGCTGATCGTGAGAGCTTGTGATGGGCTAAGTTGGGACACCCCTGCAGGGTTATGATCTTTCGAAAGCCGTGCCCGCGGTTATGTGGCAGATTGGAATTTGTTAATGTCCGGTTGTAGAAAACTTGACAGAGGATCCGAACTAAAACACACAACTGTGTGAGTAACCGTGACTGTCTCTTTTCACTTTGAGAAGAGAACACGGTGGGGTTATGTTTGACTCGTAGGTAGTTCAGGATCTTTAGCGATCACTACTAGTTTGCGACCGTTTGCGTAGATGCTCATCTTATTCTTGTACTCGTAAGCTAGCCACCATATTATGCTTAGCCGCTGCTGCAACCTCACCACTTTACCTCTTCCATACCCATAAAGCTTTGCTAGTCTTGATACCCATGGTTATGGGATTGTTGAGTCCTCGTGGCTCACAGATACTACAACACCAGATGCAGGTTCAGCCGAGAATGATGCAGGAGCTGGTTCAAGTACTTCACTGGGAGCTCGATGAAGGGAGTGGCCGTATGTATGTGACGTGCTTCGACGATCAGTTGTGGTTTCTACTAGGGGCGATTCGGACCTGTGGCTTTATGTTTTTGGTATCTTCCTTTTAGATCTTCGCCCGTAGTCGGGTTGTGATGTTTTGGATGATGATTTGCTTATGTAATGTATTGTGTGACGTGGCGAGTATAAGCCAACTATCCTTTTGCATTTTCGTCCCTATTTTTACGTGAGTCGTGCAAAGATACCGAACTTGAGATCATTCCAGAATGGGCTTATACCTTTAAGTCGTGCCTCGACACGTAGGAGGTATAGTCCCATCCTGGGCATTACACCTATGACGATTGACGACGGTGTATCATGCGGTCTGGCGAGAAGTCTCTCGGGCACTCACCGTCTATGGATTATTAGATTATTAAAGATTGTGATGCAGCGGCCAATTGCCGATGGGGAGCAGATGAAAATAAATGTGTCGTTGACTCGTCACTTGTGTAATTCCATCAAAAGGTGAGAGCGCTATATATTCAAATTACTACAGTAGTATTTCTTTTGCAGCGCAGAATTCGTGATCAAGGAGGCGATTAGGCAAAGATACGAACAAGTGTGGCCATGCGCGTACAGCGCAGCTGTGCCGTGAATAGGAGCCACCGAGCAGCCTGCTGGATGCCCAGATTAAATATGGTGTGGGCTTTGTAGCCTGTGTTGTAGTGCTAAAGGTCTTCTTTTTCATTTTTAGTGAGTTTATGATTGTAGTTGGGCTGGCATTTTGGGCTTGTGAAGCGCATGGTCGGTGGGATGGGGTCAATCGAATTTTTTGGCTGGGGTCAAAGGCAATTTTTATTAAGGACACTAGTTTAAAAATTGAAACGCACTGGTGTCAATTGACACCAGTGGTTACACAGGAGCTCCGTCCCTGATCTCCATCAACATCTTCACCAGCACCATCTCCTCTCAAACCCTAGTTCATCTCTTGTATCCAATCTTTGTATCAAAACCTTAGATTGGTACATGTGGGTTGCTAGTAGTGTTGATTACTCCTTGTAGTTGATGCTAGTTGGTTTATTTGGTGGAAGATCATATGTTCAGATCCATTATGCATATTAATACCCCTCTGATTATGAGCATGAATATGATTTGTGAGTAGTTATATTTGTTCCTGGGGACATGGGAGAAGTCTTGATATAAGTAGTCATGTGAATTTGGTATTCGTTCGATATTTTGATGAGATGTATGTTGTCTTTACTCTAGTGGTGTTATGTGAACGTCGACTACATGACACTTCACCATTGTTTGGGCCTAGAGGAAGGCATTGGGAAGTAATAAGTAGATGATGGGTTGCTAGAGTGACAGAAGCTTAAACCCTAGTTTATGCGTTGCCTCGTAAGGGGCTGATTTGGATCCATATGTTTAATGCTATGGTTAGGTTTACCTTAATACTTCTTTTGTAGTTGTGGATGCTTGCAATAGAGGTTAATCATAAGTGGGATACTTGTCCAAGTAAGGGCAGTACCCAAGCACCGGTCCACCCACATACCAAATTATCAAAGTAACGAACGGGAATCATATGAGCGTGATGAAAACTAGCTTGAAGATAATTCCCATGTGTCCTCGGGAGCACCTTCCTTTATATAAGAGTTTGTCCAGGCTTGTCCTTTGATACAAAAAGGATTGGGACATATTGCTGCACTTTATTTACTTTTACCACTTGTTACTCGTTACAAATTACCTTATCACAAAACTATCTGTTACCGATAATTTCAGTGCTTGCAGAGAATACCTTACTGAAAACTGCCTATCATTTCCTTCTGCTCCTCGTTGGGTTCGACACTCTTAGTTATCGAAAGGACTACGATAGATCCCCTACCCTTGTGGGTCATCAAGTGACTCCCTCGCCCACACCTTGCGGAGCGTGGCTGCGAGGCTCTGCTGATGTCGTTCTCTCCCGAAATCTTCTGCCCCCGTGCTGGCCGCGGGGGATGTGGTTATAGCGCCGCTTGCTCCAACCACGTCCCCAGCAACGTTCACGTCTCCTCTCGCATCCGCGTATCCCACGACATTAGAGGCTGCGGGCGGTCGAGCCTTCGAGGTCGATGGATGGCAGAAGCACCGGACTTCTTCTTGGGCGCCATAGCTGATGGTGCCGTCGAAGATGAAGATGGTAATGATGATGACGCACTGCCCATGCTTTCAGGTTCACACAAGCAAGCCCCCTACCTGACGCACCAAAGATGTCGCGGGATACCCGCGGCCACCTATGGGACCAGGAGGCCCCTTGCTGGTTCGGCAGGGGGACATCACGTTGCACAAAGAGCAGACCAGCGCGCAACAGCGCAGCGGGGAGCACACAAGCAATTTACCCAGGTTCGAGCCGTTGTGAGGCGTAAAACCCTACTCCTGCTTTGGTGGATTGTTGGTGGAATGGAGGTGGTAGGGCGTAGTACACTCGCCCGACAAGGGTTGCCTTTGGGCAGCAACGACTATGCGCGTACGGGGGTGTGGGTTCGTCTATTTCCCAACCCTTTCTACCATTGCCATGGGCCTCCTTTTATAGATCAAGGGGCGACCACAATGGCAAAGTAGTCATTATGCACTAATATGATAGCAAACAGTGCTATCATACCTAACTCTGTGGGCTGACAGGGTGCATTAGATGCATCGCTTAGTGTCACATCGCTGGTTGCCCGACAAGGCTTGCCGAGCTTTCTTGCCAGCTCCGCGCCTATCTTCTCGACACGACGCAGGAGGGGTGTCATCTGCGGGTTCTTCTTGTAGGAACTGGCTGCCATGTGGCTAATGGATGCCACTTAATCATCTTGCAACTTGACACCGCATTGATTGATGATGTGGGTCGTGCTTGAGTGATTGGTGAGGTGGTTTGGCCTCGGTGAGCTCCCGGCAGGCCCTGCCGAGGTGTCTCTATTATCTGCTTCTAGGGGTGGCCTCGCCCCTTTTCGGGCTCACCGTCCCGGCAAGGAGGCCCTTCTCTTGGTGATGCCTTGTTTCTCTGGCTTGGCCCCGGTCTCTCTGATCTAAGCTGGTACGCCAAATCTCTTTGTTTCTTATACTTTGACTCGGGCTGGTGCCTGAATCTTGTTTTTGCGCCTATGCACAGTCTTGGCA
>LR738715.1:379785945-379831018 GCA_902687465.1 Secale cereale | reverse complement strand
CCCTTTCTACCATTGCCATGGGCCTCCTTTTATAGATCAAGGGGCGACCACAATGGCAAAGTAGTCATTATGCACTAATATGATAGCAAACAGTGCTATCATACCTAACTCTGTGGGCTGACAGGGTGCATTAGATGCATCGCTTAGTGTCACATCGCTGGTTGCCCGACAAGGCTTGCCGAGCTTTCTTGCCAGCTCCGCGCCTATCTTCTCGACACGACGCAGGAGGGGTGTCATCTGCGGGTTCTTCTTGTAGGAACTGGCTGCCATGTGGCTAATGGATGCCACTTAATCATCTTGCAACTTGACACCGCATTGATTGATGATGTGGGTCGTGCTTGAGTGATTGGTGAGGTGGTTTGGCCTCGGTGAGCTCCCGGCAGGCCCTGCCGAGGTGTCTCTATTATCTGCTCCTAGGGGTGGCCTCGCCCCTTTTCGGGCTCACCGTCCCGGCAAGGAGGCCCTTCTCTTGGTGATGCCTTGTTTCTCTGGCTTGGCCCCGGTCTCTCTGATCTAAGCTGGTACGCCAAATCTCTTTGTTTCTTATACTTTGACTCGGGCTGGTGCCTGAATCTTGTTTTTGCGCCTATGCACAGTCTTGGCAACAGACCCAGGGTTTGTTGAACCAACACCAATGTTGTGCATGCAGATTTCAGTGTTTCAATGCTCAAAGCGAGAAAAATGAAAGTGTGAATTGAAATTAGTGGAAGTGCACTTAGTCCTTTTTCCTTCGGTGATCCACTCAAAGCTCCACTTGGAGCTATCACTTTCATCATCACAAATACATGGTGTAGTAGAGAACTTAAGAATAATCTCTCGATTCCATGGATTTTTGAATTCAACTACCTTGGTTAGGCAGAAGTCATCCAAGTTTTGCGGTTGGTTGAAACATCCGAGGTTTCTCATTACAGGGATATTTGGAAATTCATGAGGGGAAATCTTCCTGCATTCATAGAGTACACGAGAGTAATAAACAACTTGTCCCTTGGTCTAGAAGCGAGGGGAATCAGAAGTGCGAGTACCATCATATGGGCTTGTCTGAAAGAATTTTGGTTGTGCATGCCAGTTGAGTATGGGACATGTAGCACCAGCACCGGCCAAAAAGATAGGCGGTTCTTCCCAGGAATGGGATATTTGAGTTCTTCTTCAGGGGAAAGAAACTCATCACCATGTACGACTGAGTCTAGATGATGTCCAGAAGGTGACCAACAAGCGGAATGACGAGCTTCATCAGTTTTTGCATCTGTAACGGTGGTTAGCTATGTTTGTAGTAGGTTGGGCTTCAGGTATCATAGGAGCTGATTCTTGCTTGGGGATGGTACTTGATTTTGCTTGGGCAACTGCTATTGATATTGTTGCACGACCACGAGTGGTTCCGTAGAATTTGAGCATCAGAGAGAGGTGCATTTGTGTCAAACTGAATAAGTTCACCTTCTTCAAGAGCAGACTTTGAGGGAGTTACTGTTCGAACAAGTGAAACCACAGACACTGATTCAGTTGGCCTTGGCAAAGGTTGAGCTTCTGATTTCTAAACAGTTGGCTCCGAGCGAATAGCTCGCTCGGGAGTCCTTTCTTTCAATGGGGAAGCAGCACTTGATGGAGGCAAGATATCTTGTGGTACTGGCCTTCTTGTAGATTTATTTCATTGCTTCCTCTTTTGTTGAGCAATAGGATCGATGTGACCTTTGACAAGATCATTGTAGCTAGTTACTTGAGCTTGGTGCTCATCACAAATCTTGCAAAAATTTGAAACTTGATCCGAGTGAAAACCCAACCATTTGTGACGAAGCATAGTCATCGTATGATTGACATCCTTGTAAGAATTTTCAAGATCACGAATGACAATTTTTTTAAGAGGTGGACTTCATTCGGCCATCAAGATCAAGTAGCTCAGCAGATAATGTATTGATTTCAACAACGTCATCTCTCATATCCTGAACTAGTGAAGCAACCTTTTCAATAACCTCAGAAAGAATAGGCAAAGATGCCACTTCTTCATCGGAAGGATTTTCCATAGATTTATTAAGCCACTCCATGATAAAAGTGTGATTGAATTACTTGAGGAGCACTGGATGCTTGGACAGGGGCGGTCTGTACAGGTACTTCCTCGGTTGGTGGCATCGATGCGAGAGGCTAAGTAAGGATAGGCGCAAACTTGGTAGCTTTTTCCTTTGGAGCAGCAACCTGAGGAGCATCTTTCTCAGTTGGGACCACCTTGGTTTTCTTCAGGGTGGGCTTGGGAATGCGTTCGCCTCCTTTGGTAGTTTGCCTAGGTGCCTCAACGACAAAATCCTTGAAATTGATAGCAGCGGGATGAGAAGTTTTGTTGACATGTTGTTTCATTGTGACAGTGGTAGGAGGAGTTTTCCTTTTAACAACTATTTTCTTCGGTGGTGCGTCTTCCTTCAAGAGAGGAGGATCATCATCATCCAAAGGATCACTCATTTCAATTTCTTCAGCTGGTTCATGCTTCTTTTTCCTTGGAGCACCCTTTCTTTTTTATGTAGAGCTAGGATCATGCTTTCGTTTAGTGGGCCCTTCAGATTTTCCTTCAGCATTTTTATTCTCGACATCATCTTTGAGAAGGCAAAGGTTTTCAGCTTCTTTACGCTTTTTCATGGCTTGCTTGATAGCGTTTCACTGATGCTTAGCAAGTTCATCGGGATAGTCAGCAGGCGTGGAAAGAGATGATTGATTAGCATCTGGAGGTGGTGGAGGTCTTCCTTTGGGACCCTGACGGGATATTCTAGAAATTTCTCACCGGTCTCCCCATGGAGCATGAAAAGCAAAGATCTACGAAAACCAAGGATGAACAAATTCATAGTTGAACCACTTCTACACCCAGTGGCGTCGAATCCATTGCTGATGCAGTTCTCTGTCATGCTTGATTTCTCCAGGAACTATATCATAACTGTCATGAGAGATGTAGTCATCCTGTTAGTATAAGGTTTCCTACCACCTTTCTTCTTTTTCTTCGGACCGGTCTCTGCTGGCTCGTCGTTGCCTTTCTCCTCATTTCTTTTATGCTTGCTTGACGAAGGGCTTACCGTTAGGCCTTAGCATTCGGTGCTTCAGATTCATCTATAGTGCCCAAGAACCGATCTTATTCTTTGTTAGCGCGACCCACTGGTTGGGCAGAATCTTCAACTGGCTACATTTTCCTATGAATAAGAATAGCTGCGAGGGAAAATGGGGATAGGGTTAAGAATACACACAACGAATATTTTGAAGACAATGCATTTTTCAAAGAACAAGATGCTGACTTTGAGCAATCTTTTGAAAGAAAGAAATGAGCAGTACGAACTAGCATATTTGGAGAAAAGTACTAGATAACATGCTAACCATTCCATTCGCTCGAGAAATAACCCCAACCCTAGATCTGAAAAGAGAGGAGCAATGAACAACTACAAACCGCACCCACGGATTTATCCTAACGGTGAAGATCTGAGAAATATGGAGAAATCATACAAAAATTACCGTGGTCGAACGCTAGAAGAAGAGGGACGAAAGAGTTCGTGCTACACATACCATAGCTTGGTGTTGTGCGGCCACTGCGGTGACACGGGGTGGAAGATTACCCGCGGCAGCGAGGAAGGACTACATCAACCTCCTTCCGGCAGCTAAGCGGTGAGGAAGATCGGCGTCGTCACGCTCGAGGAGGAGCAGTACGGTGAGGGTTCGGAGCAAGAAGATGGCAGAGGGGCTTGGTGAAGATATCAGTAAGTTTTTCTTCAGTCTTGACGTGACTGATCACAATATACTCTAAAGCAACATGGTCACAAAGGAAATGATGTCTAATCTCAATATGCTTGGTGCGAGAGTGTTGCACCGGATTGTGTGCAATTTTAATTGCACTCTCATTGTCGCATAGTAGAGGGATCTTCCTTCGGTGCACTTGGAAATGAGCACACATACAAACACTCAATATAATGTCAGGTCTAGATGCACACAGGTATATCGAAGAATGAAGCATCAAACACTAAGCTATCTAATCATAATTTTTACCGTACACATCAGCATCTAGCTGACCATCCGCAGGCATAGGAGTTTTGTAGCCCTTATGATGTAGGGTGGAACCCTAGATGGCCGATCTTTCACGAAATGGAGGGATCCCGAGGATGAACACGTGGTACACGAGGGAAAACACAAGAGGGACAAGAAGAAAACACTCAAATCAACAAGTTTAGGTCACACAAATGCTAGATCCGGGAACACAAAGAGTGATACACGATACACAATCAACTACAGACGATACAAGTAGTGGTAGTCATCTCCGTGAGGAGGTCTTGATGTTCTTCTCCATGAAGGAGGTCTTGAATCCGGTGGATCTTCTCCGAGGAGGCTGCGGTCTCGTAGGAGAGGAATCATTAAGGTTTTAGCTGAGCTATCACAAAGCTGACCCTAAAAAGATGTAGGAGGAGGAATATATATAGTCTACGGGGCGGAGGGGTACATGGGTCACGGCCCAAAGGAGATGCGCGCAGGCAATCAGGGGTCGGATGTCCGGGCGTAGAGTCGGATGTCCGGGGCTTCGTTGGTCGCCGGATGTCCGGGCCGAGGGGGCGGATGTCCGGGCTGAAGGGGCTCGGTCCCGATGCTCTCTGGATAGGATGGTTCGGATTTCCGGCCACGAGGCCGGATGTCTGGGGCCTTCTGGGCCGGATGTCCGGGCCCTGTAGCTTTGGCTGTTGGGGCTGTTCTGTAGCTGATCGTCCAGGAGCCGGATGTGCGGGCCAGGGGGCGGATGTCCGGGGCCTGGAGCTTTCTTCAGCTTCTCTCGATGCAAAGCTTCGTCCGTGAGCTTGGGGACTTGTCCATCTTCACGAGCCTCTCCGATGGGGTCTTCTTCATACCTGAGCACACAAAACACATCCGTCTGAGGTAGTAGCCATGTCTCGCAAGATTCAAATGGAAGTTGGACTAGGTGAGGCGATGGAGGGTCCATGGGGATGACCTTGGGATGTTCTGCATCATATCCCCTCCCTTGGGAAAGATCCGACCTCTGATCGAAATCTTCATCACCATGGAAAGGGGAGAGATCCTTAACGTTGAAGGCATCGCTCACGTCGCGTGGAATGTCGATCTTGTAGGCATTGTTTTTGTAGCGTGCTAGCACCTTGAAAGGTCCCTCGGCGCGAGGTAGGAGTTTGGACTTGCGCTCGTTGGGGATGCGGTCCTTGCGAAGATGAAGCCATACAAGATCACCCGGTTGGAACATCATTGGTGCCTTGTTGACGTTGAGCTTGGTGGTGAGGCGATGTACTTGTCGCTCGATCGTTGCCCTTGTATCTTCATGCACCTTCTTGAGATAGCTTGCTCGTGCACTTGCGTCCATGTTGATGCGCTCTTGTAGAGGTAGAGGTAGGATGTCCAATGGGGACAAAGGGTTGAAACTGTAGACGACCTCGAAAGGGGACTTGCCGGTAGTTGAATGTCTTGCACGGTTGTAGGCATACTCGGCGATGGGCAAGCATTGCTCTCATTCCTTGATGTTCTTCTTGATAAACACGTGAAGAAGTGTCGAAAGTGTGCGGTTTGTCACCTCCGTTTGGCCGTCGGTTTGTGGATGGTATGCCGGAGAGAAGAGTAGTTTGATGTCGAGTTTGGCGCATAGAGTCTTCCAAAAGTAGCTCAAGAACTTGACGTCCCAAGCCGACACAATAGTCTTGGGCACTGCATGTAGATGAATGTTTTTCCCTACAAAAGAGATTTTCCACATGTGAAGCATCGTCGATCTTGTTACAAGGAATGAAATGAGCCATTTTAGAAAATCTATCCACAACAACAAACACAGAATCCTTTCCATTTTGAGTCCTAGGCAATCCAAGTACAAAGTCCATGCTTATGTCTTCCCATGGATTGTATGGAATAGGAAGTGGCATGTAAACACCATGAGATTGAGCTTTTGACTTAGCTTTGCGACATGTAGAACATCGGTTGGTGAGGCGTGAGACGTCACGGAGCATCTTGGGCCAAAAGTAGTTCTTGGAGAGCGTAGAAAATGTCTTGTCGCGTCCAAAGTGTCCCATGAGTCCTCCTCCATGAGATTCCTGCAAAAGGAGCAAACGAAGCGAAGACTCGGGAATGCAAAATTTGTTAGCTCTCATAAGATATCCATCCTTTATGTAGTAACGTTCCCAAGAAGTGTGAGTCAAACACTTAGCATAAGGATTTGCAAAGAAAGGATCATGCTCATACAAGTCTTTTATGTGCTCAAAGCCAATAACATTCAACTCAAGTTGTGTAACAAGCATGCATTTGCGGGAAAGCGCATCCGCCACAACATTTTCTTTGCCTTTGATGTACTTGATGACGTAGGGAAAAGACTCTATGAACTCACTCCACTTAGCATGATGCTTGTTCAACTTAGTTTGACCCTTGAGATACTAGAGCGTCTCATGGTCCGTATGAAGAATGAATTCATGAGGTCTAAGATAATGTTCCCAAACACGCAAAACTCGTACCAAGGCATAAAGCTCTTTGTCATAGATGGGGTAGTTAGGTTGCGCTCCGGATAGCTTCTCGCTAAAGTACGCAATTGGGCCTTTCTCTTGCATTAGCACGCCACCTATGCCGGTACCACTAGTGTCACAATGGATCTCAAAAGGTTTGTCAAAGTTTGGTAGGGCAAGAAGTGGTGCGTGTGTAAGCAAGCTTTTTAGCTCATTGAACGCGGTGTCTTGCGAAGGACCCCAAATAAAGGGTGTGTTCTTCTTGCTCAAGGCATGTAGAGGCATAGCAATTGTGCTAAAGTTCTTCACAAAACGTCGGTAGAAACCGGCTAAACCAAGGAAACTGCACACTTGTAGTAGATTCGTTGGTTGTGGCCAAGTTTTAATTGCTTCAATTTTAGTTTCATCAATGTGAACACCTTGTGAAGAAACGACAAATCCTAAGAAAACGACCTTGTCAACACCAAAAGTGCATTTATCCATGTTAGCATATAAGTGCTCTTTCCGAAGGGTTTGTAAAACCATACGGATGTGTGTCACATGGTCCTCAAGCGACTTGCTAAAAATGAGGATGTCGTCAAAATAAACGACTACAAAGACGCCTATATAAGGTCGGAGGACAAAATGCATAAGACACATAAATAAACCGGGTGCTTCCAATAAGCCTATTGGCATGACCAACCACTCATATAACCCAAACTTGGTTTTGAAAGCCATTTTCCACTCATCACCCTCTTGAATGCGAATTTGGTACTAGCCACTTTTAAGATCAATTTTTGAAACGATGGTGGCACCACATAATTCATCAAGCATGTCATCTAAACGTGGGATAGGGTAATGGTATCTAACGGTGATAGCATTTATCAGGCGACAATTGGAGCACATGCGAAAACTTCCATCTTTCTTAGGCACGAGAATAACCGGAACGGCACAAGGGCTTAAGCTTTCACGTACATGACCTTTGTCGATGAGCTGTTGCACTTGCCATTGTATCTCCTTGGTTTCCTCAGGGTTGACGTGGTAAGGAGCCTTGTTTGGAAGTGGTGCGCCGGGTATGAGGTCGATGCGGTGTTCGATTCCGCGAAGTGGAGGTAGACTCGGAGGTAGCTCATCGGGAAAGAAGTCCGAGAATTCCTGGAACAATTGAGACAACACTAAAGGTAGAGGTGGTGAAGTGTTAGTAGGTTTCGCTTCCCCTTTGCATAAAAGCACAAGGTGAAAGACACTCGAGGGGTTCTCACACACTTCTCTCATCTCACTTTTGGTGGCAAACAACACTAGTTGCTTCTTGTCGCTCATCGTGGAGTCGCTCATATTTGGCTTGTGGCTCTCACTCTCCTTTTGGTGGTTCACTCTCTCACCACTCTCTCCACGATGGTTGGTAGGTATGTGTTTGTTGGCGGCTACTTAACTTGGTGACATGGGACGTAGCACGAATTCCTTGCCCTTCATCTTGAAGCTGTAGTGGTTGGTCCGTCCATTGTGTGTGACTCCACGATCGTATTGCCATGGTCGTCCAAGAATAAGGTGGCACACGGACATAGGGACCACATCAAACTCAAGTGTGTCCTCATAAGCGCCTATCTTGAAAGATACCTGCACGGTGTGCTCAACTCGAAGAGTTCCGGCGTCATTAAGCCATTGGACCTTGTAGGGATGAGGGTGCTTCGTCTTGACCAATTGTAGCTTGTCGCATAGCTCTTCTCTTGCCAAATTATGACAACTTCCTCCATCGATGATAACCTTGACGGAGCGTCCATTGATGTCGGCCTTGGTATGGAAGATGTGACATTGTTGGTCGTCATCTTGTTGATGTTGGAGTGTCAAGACCTTGGAGAGAACGAGATTGGGACTCGAGTCATTGTCGCAAAACAGTTGATGGTCTTCATCTTCATTCACTTGGTGATGCATAGCTACATGTTCAAGGGCTTCCAGCTCATCGTTGCTCATTGAGTCATAGGATCCGTCGTCATTGATAATTATGGTACGAACTGTCTTGCACTCAAATGACTTGTGGCCTCTCCCTTGGCACTTGAAACATTGGATGGAACTCGTCTCGGAGTTGTCCTCGGTTGGAGTTGTAGATGATGAAACTCTTGGCTTGAAGTTGCTCGCAGAAGGTGGACGACTAGATGTAGTCGCATTCTTGTAGCTTGGCTTGTCACCTAAGTTTGCAGATGTCTTGGTATAGGTAGGAGGAGCCAAAGTCGTTGAAGCTTGGTTGTAGGAGCCGAAGTTCTTGGAGGTGAAATTGGAGTACTTGTGGTCCTCTTGAACTTGTCGTCCCGCTTTGGTTGGTTGGTGTACTAGCTCGAGGAGGGTCGTGTAGGGTTGAAAGTCCACAATCTTCTTGATAGGATAGTTGAGTCCATTCAAGAATCTCGCCATCGTTTGTTCTTCATCTTCTGTGATGTTGGCTCTTATCATGGCAATTTCCATCTCTTTGTAGTACTCTTCAACGGACTTGGTACCTTGCTTCAGGAGTTGCAACTTCTTGAATAAGTCACGGTTGTAGTGTGTTGGCACAAAGCGTGCTCTCATGACTTCCTTCATTTGAGCCCAAGTAGTGATAGGAGGTTCGCCTTTTGCTTCTCTTCTTTCTATGATTTGCTCCCACCAAATGAGAACATAGCCTTGGAACTCAAGGGAGGCCATTGCAATCTTCTTTTCTTCATCGAAGTTGTGTAGGCGAAAGATCTTGTCAACCTTCAATGCCCATGAGAGGTAGTCTTCGGGATCAATGCTTCCGGAAAACTTTGGCATGGTGAATTTAAGCTTGCCATAGTGATGCTCTTCATTGTTGGCTTGCCTATTGTGAGGGCGTTCTTGGTTTGGACGATTGTCAATCTCATGTTGCTCTTGGCGGAGTAGATGTTCATTGTCATGGTGTACTTGCCGAGCTTGTGGTTCTTGTTGAGCTTGTTGCTCTTGTCGCGCTTGAGGAGGAACTTCTTCTTGCATTCGTGCTTGATGGCGCCTCCCTTGCATCTCATCACGAAGGAAATCCTCTTCTTGATGAGTATGTCGATTGTGAGTTGCCACATTACGATGTGAATCATGTAATGCTCATTGCGCCTCAAGAGCTTGAGCTTCTCGGCATTGTTGTGCTTGACGATGAGCCTCGGCATCTTGTTCTTCTTGGTGTCGATGTGCTCGCTCTTGTTGTTGTTGGCGTAGTCATTTCCGTTCATGTGCTTGCTCAAGTGTAGCTTGGTTTTGACAATGACGACTTTCTTGCTCTTCAAATAGCTGTTGGGAGCTCTTGTCATGAAGTGGATTCTAGTTGTCATGTCAATCTTGACGTGCGGCTTGACAAAGAGTGTTTGATGTAGGGGTACTTGAGCTAGACGTGTAGTCGGTATGACGGCTTGAGCGGCTTCGTCTTTGAGAAGATGTGGATGAGGAGCGCCGCTTGACTATCTGTCGTGGAATTGTCACGACAGATGTCCTAGTGTGAGGACTTAGTCGTGAGGCCGCACATCTATGTGGTAGCTTGAGAGGGGTTGAGCGGAATCGAGAGATGCAACACACAAGACACGGATTTATACAGCTTCGGGCCCCGGGAAACATCATCCAGTATTAGCCCTATATGTTGTTTGAGGCTAGATCTCATTATGACCCTCATGGAGTCGCCGGTAAACCGGATCTCCTTTAGTTGTGTCTAGCCCTAAAGAATATGGCGCCTCTAACTTGTGAGAACTTGTCCCTCTTTGGGGAGCCCTGTCCCTCCTTATATATGTTGAAGGGGCAGGTTACATGAT
This sequence comes from Secale cereale, assembly GCA_902687465.1. NCBI lineage: Eukaryota > Viridiplantae > Streptophyta > Magnoliopsida > Poales > Poaceae > Secale > Secale cereale. Next base: position 379,820,805 of record LR738715.1, on the reverse strand, counting down.
TAGTCCTAGTAGGATTAGGATTACTCTATTACAAGTGGAGTCCTAGTCTTGCTTCCTTTGTAGGAGGATATTCCTTGTGCTTTCCTCATAAACCGGTCCACCATAACATGAACCGGCCTTCTAGGCCTTGGGCCTTGTCATCCGTCCGCCGTCCGCCGGGTTACCAGTGAGTCATACTAACCAGGCAGGTTGTTTGTAAACCGTTTGATCAGGGCGGGTCGCGAGTGAATCACCAAGTGTAAACCGGGTCTCAAGTAAACCGCCAAGTCCGGTCGGGTCATACCGCGGGGTATATCCCTGACATTAGCCCCCACTTTAGCTTGGATTTATCCATGGTAAAGTTATGCTGCAAAATAAACACAAGAAAAAATTTGGCAGGTTGTGCTCCGGGTTAAAAATTCGTGTAAACCGTCACCTGACCATCCTTAAGTCCTTGTCCTTTCCTTCTTCTAGAAAATCCGGGTCAACAGACCAGCTTCATAATCAACTTGCTTAAATAAGAAATATTGTAAATCAAGAATCCATTTGAATCGGCCTTCAATGCTCCGATTTGACAAAAATATTGGTCTTTGAAATATTCAACTGTAATCCAGCCGACTTGAAGATGTCGGTTTATGATTACCACCATTGCCAGGTTATATAAACCGTTAATTCCAGGTCATGACTGTTTATAGATGCCCGGTTATGATTGTTGCCAACGCCGGGTCACACAATTAATCTTCCTGATTTGCCCAAAACTGAGAATGTGAAGATGTTCCTCCTTTATATGCATATTACCTGTAGCCCCCAAGTCTTAAGAGGAGAACATTGTGATAGCTTAAGACTTGTTTCAATATAAATGTTGCAACTTTGAAGAAATCCAGATTGTTCATCCCAATCATTGAAGGAAATATGCCCTAGAGGCAATAATAAAGTTGTTATTTGTATTTCCTTATATCATGATAAATGTCTATTATTCATGCTAGAATTGTATTAACCGGAAACTTAATACATGTGTGAATACATAGACAAAACAAAGTGTCCCTAGTATGCCTCTACTAGACTAGCTCGTTGATCAAAGATGGTTATGTTTCCTAGCCATAGACATGAGTTGTCATTAGATCAACGGGATCACATCATTAGGAGAATGATGTGATGGACTAGACCCATCCGTTAGCATAGCACTATGATCGTTTAGTTTTACTGCTATTGCTTTCTTCATGACTTATACATGTTCCTATGACTATGAGATTATGCAACTCCCGAATACCGTAGGAACACCTTGTGTGCTATCAAACGTCACAACGTAACTGGGTGATCATAAAGATGCTCTACAGGTGTCTCCGAAAGTATTCGTGGTGTTGGCATAGATCAAGATTAGGATTTGTCACTCCGAGTGTCGGAGAGGTATCTCTGGGCCCTCTCGGTAACACACATCACAATAAGCCTTGCAAGCAAAAGACTAATGAGTTAGTCACGAGATGATGTGTTACGGAACGAGTAAAGAGACTTGCCGGTAACGAGATTGAACTAGGTATGGAGATATCGATGATCGAATCTCGGGCAAGTAACATACCGATGACAAAAGGAACAACGTATGTTGTTATGCGGTTTTGACCGATAAAAGATCTTCGTAGAATATGTAGGAGCCAATATGAACATCCAGGTTCCGCTATTGGTTATTGACCGGAGATGAGTCTCGGTCATGTCTACATAGTGCTCGAACCCGTAGGGTCCGCACGCTTAACGTTTGATGACGATCGGTATTATGAGTTTATGAGTTTTGATGTACCGAAGGTAGTTCGGAGTCCCGGATGAGATCACGGACATGACGAGGAGTCTCGGAATGTCCGAGACATAAAGATTGATATATTGGACGACTATATTCGGACACCGGAAGTGTTCCGGAAAAGTTTCGGATTTAACTGGATTGCCGGAGGGGGTTACCGGAACCCCCTACGAGGGGGGATGGTCCATAGTGGGCCTTAAGGAAAAGAGAGAGGCAGACCATAGAGGCTGGCCGGCGCCCCACCTAGGGATCCTAGTTGGACTAGGATTGAGGTGGCGCCACCTCTCCCTCTTTTCCTTTCCATCTCTTCCTTCTTGATGGACTCCTACTAGGAATAGGATTGCAATCCTATTCCTAGTAGGATTGCCCTAGCCGCACCATAGGAGGCCGGCCGGCCCTCCTCCCTTGCTCCTTTATATACGGGGGCAGGGGGCACCCAAAGACACACAAGTTGAATTGTTCTAGCCGTGTACGGTGCCCCCCTCCACAGAAACACACCTCGGTCATACCGTTGCAGTGCTTAGGCGAAGCCCTGCGCCGGTGACTACATCATATCCGTCACCACGCCGTCGTGCTGACGAAACTCTCCCGTGAAGCTCAACTGGATCAAGAGCTCGTGGGACGTCATCAAGCTGAACGTGTGCTGAACGCGGAGGTGCCGTACGTTCGGTGCTTGATCAGTTGAATCGCGAAGAAGTTCGACTACATCAACCGTGTCACTTGACGCTTTCGCTTCCGGTCTACGAGGGTACGTAGACACACTCTTCCCTCTCGTTGCTATGCATCTGGTAGATAGATCTTGCGTGATAGTAGGAAAATTTTAAAATACTACGTTCCCCAACAGTGGCATCATGAGCCAGGTCTATGCGTAGATGATATGCACGAGTAGAACACAATGAGTTGTGGACGATACTAGTCATACTGCTTACCAGCATGTCATACTTTGCTTCGGCGGTATTGTGAGATGAAGCGGCCCGGACCAACATTACGCGTACGCTTACGCGAGACCGGTTTCACCGTTACGAGCACTCGTTGCTTAAAGGTGACTGGCGGGTGTCTGTCTCTCTCACTTTAGCTGAATCAAGTGTGGCTACGCCCGGTCCTTGTGAAGGTTAAAACAGCACATACTTGACGAAACATCGTTGTGGTTTTGTATGCGTAGGTAAGAACGGTTCTTGCTAAGCCCGTAGCAGCCACGTAAAACATGCAACAACAAAGTAGAGGACGTCTAACTTGTTTTTGCAGGGCATGTTGTGATGTGATATGGTCAAGACATGATGAGTTATACGGTTTTGTATGAGATGATCATGTTTTGTAAAGTTATCGGCAACTGGCAGGAGCCATATGGTTGTCGCTTTATTGTATGAAATGCAATCGCCATGTAATTGCTTTACTTTATCACTAAGCGGTAGCGATAGTCGTAGAAGCAATAGTTGGCGAGACGACAACGATGCTACGATGGAGATCAAGGTGTCGCACCGGTGACGAAGGTGATCATGACGGTGCTTTGGAGATGGGGATCAAAAGCACAAGATGATGATGGCCATATCATGTCACATATTTTGATTGCATGTGATGTTTATCTTATTATGCTTCTTATTCTGCTTAGAACGACGGTAGCATTATAAGATGATCCCTTACTAAATTTCAAGGTATAAGTGTTCTCCCTGAGTATGCACCGTTGCGAAAGTTCGTCGTGCCGAGACACCACGTGATGATCGGGTGTGATAAGCTCTACGTTCAAATACAACGGGTGTAAGCCAGTTTTGCACACGCAGAATACTCGGGTTAAACTTGACGAGCCTAGCATATGCAGATATGGCCTCGGAACACTGGAGACCGAAAGGTCGAGCGTGAATCATATAGTAGATATGATCAACATAAGATGTTCACCATTGAAACTACTCCATCTCACGTGATGATCGGACATGGTTTAGTTGATTTGGATCACGTGATCATTTAGATGACCGAAGGGATGTCTATCTAAGTGGGAGTTCTTAAGTAATATGATTAATTGAACTTTAATTTATCATGAACTTAGTCCTGGTAGTATTAGCATATCTATGTTGTAGATCAATAGCTCGTGATGTTGCTCCCCGTTTATTTTTCATATATTCCTAGAGAAAACCAAGTTGAAAGATGTTAGTAGCAATGATGCGGAATTGTTCCGTGATCTGAGGATTATCCTCATTGCTGCACAGAAGAATTATCTCCTTGATGCACCGCTAGGTGACAGACCTATTGCAGGAGCAGATGTAGACGTTATGAATGTTTTGACAAAAGCTCGATATGATGACTACTTGATAGTTTAGTGCACCATGCTTTACGGCTTATAACCGGGACTTCAAAAACGTTTTGAAACGCCACGGAGCATATGAGATGTTCCAAGAGTTGAAATTAGTATTTCATACTCATGCCCGTGTCGAGAGGTATAAGACCTCTGACAGTACTTTGCCTACAAGATGGAGGAGAATAGCTCAACCAGTGAGCATGTGCTCAGATTGTCTGGGTAGTACAATTGCTTGAATCAAGTGGGAGTTAATCTTCCAGATAAGATAGTAATTGACAAAGTTCTCTAGACACTATCACCAAGTTAGTAGAACTTCGTGATGAACTATAATATGCAAGGGATGACGAAAGTGATTCCCGAGCTCTTCACGATGCTGAAATCGGCGAAGGTAGAAATCAAGAAAGAGCATCAAGTGTTGATGGTTAACCAGACCACTTGTTTCAAGTAAAGGGCAAAGGGATAGAAGGGGAACTTCAAGAAGAATGACAAGCAAGTTGTCACTCCCGTGAAGAAACCCAAAGCTAAACTCAAGCCTGAAACAAGTGCTTCTACTGCAAAGGAAATGGTCACTAGAAGTGGAACTGCCCTAGATATTTGGCGGATAAGAAGGATGGCAAAGTGAACAAAGGTATATTTGATATACAGATTATTGATGTGTATTTTACTAGTGTTCATAGCAACCCCTCGGTATTTGATATTGGTTCAGTTGCTAAAGAGTAGTAACTCGAAATGGGAGTTGCATAATGAACAGAAACTAGTTAAAGGTGAAGTGACGATGTGTGTTGGAAGTGGTTCCAAGATTGATATGATCATCATCGCACACTCTCTATACTTTCGGGATTAGTGTTGAACCTAAATAAGTGTTATTTGGTGTTTGTGTTGAGCATCAATATGATTTGATCATGTTTATTGCAATACGGTTATTCATGTAAGTTAGAGAATAATTGTTGTTCTGTTTACATGAATAAAACCTTCTATGGTCATACACCCAATGAAAATGGTTTGTTGGATCTCGATCGTGTGATACACATATTCATAATATTTAAAGCCAAAAGATGCAAGGTTAATAATGATAGTGCAACTTATTTGTGGCACTGCCGTTTAGGTCATATTGGTGTAAAACGCATGAAGAAACTCCATAGTGATGGACTTTTGGAATCACTTGATTATGAATCACTTGGTGCTTGCGAACCATGCCTCATGGGCAAGATGACTAAAACTCCGTTCTCCGGAACTATGGAGCGAGCAACAGATTTGTTGGAAATCATACATACCGATGTATGTGGGCCAATGAGTGTTGAAGCTCGCGGCGGGTATCATTATTTTCTGACCTTCACTGATGATTTGAGCAGATATGGGTATATCTACTTAATGAAGCACAAGTCTGAAACATTTGAAAAGTTCAAAGAATTTCAGAGTGAAGTAGAGAATCATCGTAACAAGAAAATAAAGTTTCTACGATCTGGTCGTGGAGGAGAATATTTGAGTTACGAGTTTGGTCTTCATTTGAAACAATGTGGAATAGTTTCACAACTCACGCCACCCGGAACACCACAGCATAATGGTGTGTCCGAACGTCATAACCGTACTATATTGGATATGGTACGATCTATGATGTCTCTTACCGATTTACCACTATCATTTTGGGGTTATGCTTTAGAGACAGCTGCATTCACGTTAAAATAGGGCACCATCTAAATCCATGGAGATGACACCATATGGACTGTGGCTTGACGAGAAACCTAAGCTGTCATTTCTTTAAGTTTGGCACTGCGATGCTTATGTGAAAAAGTTTCAACATGATAAGCTCGAACCCAAATCGGAGAAGTAAATCTTCATAGGATACCCAAAAAGAAACTGTTGGGTACACCTTCTATCACAGATCCTAAGGCAAGGTCTTTGTTGCTAAGAGTGGATCCTTTCTAGAGAAGGATTTTCTCTCAAAAGAAGTGAGTGGGAGGAAAGTGGAACTTGATGAGGTAATTGTACCTTCTCCTGAATTGGAAAGTAGTACATCACAGAAAATTGTTCCAGTGATTCCTACACCAATCAGTGAGGAAGTTAATGATGATGATCATGAAACTTCAGATCAAGTTTCTGCTGAACGTCGTAGATCAACCAGAGTACGTTCCGCACCAGAGTGGTACGGCAACCCAGTTCTGAAATCATGTTACTGGACCATGATGAACCTACGAACTATGAGGAAGCGATGATGAGCCCAGATTCCGCAAAATGGCTTGAGGCCATGAAATCTGAGATGGGATCCATGTATGAGAACAAAGTATGGACTTTGGTTGACTTGCCTGATGATCGGCAGGCCATCGAAAATAAATGGATCTTCAAGAGGAAGACCGACGCAGACGGTAATGTTACTGTTTACAAAGCTCGACTTGTTGCGAAAAGGTTTCGACAAGTTCAAGGAGTTGACTACGATGAGACTTTCCCACCTGTAGCGATGCTTAAGTCTGTCCGAATCATGTTAGCAATTGCCGCATTTTATGATTATGAAATCTGGCAAATGGATAACAAAACTGCATTCTTTAATGGATTTATTAAAGAAGACTTGTATATGATGCAACCAGAAGGTTTTGTCAATCCTAAAGGTGCTAACAAAATGTGCAAGCTCCAGCGATCCATCTATGGACTGGTGCAAGCATCTCGGAGTTGGAATATACGCTTTGATAAGTTGATCAAAGCATATAGATTTATACAGACTTGCGGTGAAGCCTATATTTACGAGAAGTGAGTGGGAGCACTACAACCTTTCTGATAAGTATATGTGAATGACATATTGTCGATCGGAAATGATGTAGAATTTTCTGGAAAGCATAAAGGAGTGTTTGAAAGGAGTTTTTCAAAGAAAGACCTTGGTGAAGCTGCTTACATATTGGGCATCAAGATCTATAGAGATAGATCAAGACGCTTGATTAGACTTTCGATGAGTACATACCTTGATAAGATTTTGCAGTAGTTCAAAATGGATCAGTCAAAGAAGGAGTTCTTGCCTGACTTGTAAGGTGTGAAGTTGAGTAAGACTCAAAGCCAGACCACGGCAGAAAAATATAGAGAGAATGAAAGTCATTCCCTATGCCTCAGCCATAGGTTCTATAAAGTATGCCATGTTGTGTACAAAACACATTGTGTACCTTGCCATGAGTTTGACAGGGAGGTACAATAGTGATCCAGGAGTAGATCACTGTACAACGATCAAAATTGTCCTTAGTAATTGGATGACTAAGGAAATGTTTCTCGATTATGGAGGTGATAAAGAGTTCGTCGTAAAGGGTTACGCCGATGCAAGCTTTGACACTAAATCCAGATGACTCTAAGTATCAATCTGGATGTGTATTGAAAGTGGGAGCAATTAGCTAGAGTAGCTCCATGCAGAGCATTGTAGACATAGAAATTTGCAAAATACATACGGATCTGAATGTGACAGACCCGTTGACTAAACTTCTCTCACAAGCAAAACATGATCACACCTTATTACTCTTGGGTATTAATCACATAGCGATGTGAACTAGATTATTGACTCTAGTAAAACCTTTGGGTGTTGGTCACATGGCGATGTGAACTATGGGTGTTATTCACATAACGATGTGAACTATCGGTATTAAATCACATGGTGATGTGAGCTAGATTATTGACTCTAGTGCAAGTGGGAGACTGAAGGAAATATGCCCTAGAGGCAATAATAAAGTTGTTATTTGTATTTCCTTATATCATGATAAATGTCTATTATTCATGCTAGAATTGTATTAACCGGAAACTTAATACATGTGTGAATACATAGACAAAACAGAGTGTCCCTAGTATGCCTCTACTAGACTAGCTCATTGATCAAAGATGGTTATGTTTCCTAGCCATAGACATGAGTTGTCATTTGATCAACGGGATCACATCATTAGGAGAATGATGTGATGGACTAGACCCATCCGTTAGCATAGCACTATGATCGTTTAGTTTTACTGCTATTGCTTTCTTCATGACTTATACATGTTCCTATGACTATGAGATTATGCAACTCCCGAATACCGTAGGAACACCTTGTGTGCTATCAAACGTCACAACGTAACTGGGTGATCATAAAGATGCTCTACAGGTGTCTCCGAAAGTATTCGTGGTGTTGGCATAGATCAAGATTAGGATTTGTCACTCCGAGTGTCGGAGAGGTATCTCTGGGGCCTCTCGGTAACACACATCACAATAAGCCTTGCAAGCAAAAGAATAATGAGTTAGTCACGAGATGATGTGTTACGGAACGAGTAAAGAGACTTGCTGGTAACGAGATTGAACTAGGTATGGAGATATCGACGATCGAATCTCGGGCAAGTAACATACCGATGACAAAAGGAACAACATATGTTGTTATGCGGTTTTGACCGATAAAAGATCTTCGTAGAATATGTAGGAACCAATATGAACATCCAGGTTCCGCTATTGGTTATTGACCGGAGATGAGTCTCGGTCATGTCTACATAGTTCTCGAACCCGTAGGGTCCGCACGCTTAACGTTTGATGAAAATCGGTATTATGAGTTTATGAGTTTTGATGTACCGAAGGTAGTTCGGAGTCCCAGATGAGATCACGGACATGACGAGGAGTCTCGGAATGTCCGAGACATAAAGATTGATATATTGGACGACTATATTCGGACACCGGAAGTGTTCCGGAAAAGTTTCGGATTTAACTGGATTGCCGGAGGGGGTTACCGGAACCCCCTACGAGGGGGGATGGTCCATAGTGGGCCTTAAGGAAAAGAGAGAGGCAGACCATAGAGGCTGGCCGGCGCTCCACCTAGGGATCCTAGTTGGACTAGGATTGAGGTGGCGCCACCTCTCCCTCTTTTCCTTTCCCTATCTTCCTTCTTTATGGACTCCTACTAGGAATAGGATTGCAATCCTATTCCTAGTAGGATTGCCCTAGCCGCACCATAGGAGGCCGGCCGGCCCTCCTCCCTTGCTCCTTTATATACGGGGGCAGGGGGGCACCCAAAGACACACAAGTTGAATTGTTCTAGCCGTGTACGGTGCCCCCCTCCATAGAAACACACCTCGGTCATACCGTTGCAGTGCTTAGGCGAAGCCCTGTGCCGGTGAATACATCATATCCGTCACCACGCCGTCGTGCTGACGAAACTCTCCCGTGAAGCTCAACTGGATCAAGAGCTCGTGGGACGTCATCAAGCTGAACGTGTGCTGAACGCGGAGGTGCCGTACGTTCGGTGCTTGATCGGTTGAATCGCGAAGAAGTTCGACTACATCAACCGTGTCACTTGACGCTTCCGCTTCCGGTCTACGAGGGTACGTAGACACACTCTTCCCTCTCGTTGCTATGCATCTGGTAGATAGATCTTGCGTGATCGTAGGAAAATTTTAAAATACTATGTTCCCCAACAGTCATTAGTAAAAACTGAATACTCTATATTATGTAGTCCCCAAGTGCCGGGCTGTCATGCTTGCAGCAACCTGGGACTTGTAATTGTCTTATGCTGATAAAAACTTCAACCAGTGTAGCCCCCAAGGGCCGAGTCATTATGCAATAATGAGCAGGGACTTTGTATATACTTCATTGAAAATAACAGTATATAATGTAACTCCCATCATGGGGTTTGAACCCACGTCCACAAGGTTAAGAGCTTTGTGCTTTACCAACTGAGCAGTGGACCTTTCAATATAATGGATTAATACTTGTGTACCATGAATTGTTGACAGGAGCAATTGGTAGCCCCCAAGGGCCGGCTCATTACAATGTGATGAGTCGGGTCTTCAATAAAGGTGAGCAAAAAATGACTTTGCATTAGCCCCCAAGTGTCACGGTGCATGCTTGCAGCGACATGAGACTTGTATATTTGATGTAATCTTATCTTGAATAATATAACCCGGTTTGAAAACCGGTTCCAGTGATGTTTGATCACACGGTTGGTTTTACCAAGCCAGTGTAGTAAGGATGATAACCCAAAATTTGAACATTGGTGATTATCATTGATTGCCGGTTTATAAACAAAACCAGGCCGGGTTAATAAACACCGGTCATTATCTTATCTCATACTGGCGACTTATAGTCAAAAGCCAGGCCGGGTTAAAACACCGGTCATTATAACTGATCATGTACTGACAACTTGTAGTTGAAAGTCAAGCCAGTTTAATGAACACCGGTTTACTTGATGGTGGTGACTTGTAGTCAACCACTAGGCCGAATCGATAGATATCAGATGAATACCAATAATCTCATTCAAAAGTAAAAACTTGGCAAACAAAGCAAATAAAAACTTGTAGTCGAGGCTTTTTACGAGCTGCCATGCTCCAAATTCGAGGCTTTTTATGGGCTGCCAGGCCACTGAATTAACCATTTCACAAAGCCTGTTAAGATGGACCTCAATCCTTAATCAATCGTCAATTTAACGTTGCCAAGTTCAGGGTATGTAAGAAGGTTTACTTGTGAAACGCTCGACGGGTCATACCAGGTTTATCTGGGCGGAGTGACTTACTTAATGGAGGCAGGCTAATCCGGGGTTTTAGGTGTATACACTAGGCTTCCAAGCCGTGGCTTGATAGCCTACTATAAGGGTTGTCAACTCGTTGACGTTATGCGTCAGAAGCCCCCAGGTAGCATTGTGAGCTGTGCTCGTCGGGTGCCTATGTTTGAGTTGTGCTATGCATCAAACTCTCTTTTGCCCCTTACCATCATGTGGGCTTTGATAGCCGGATTACTGAAGCAACTAGAGCTGTTCTCTTATGATGATATTGGCTTGATAGCCGGATCAATAGGGTAGTTAGAACTCCGCTTTATAAACAGAAGCCCCCAAGTGATATATTTCTGAGCTGTGCTCGCCAGGTGCCTATGTTTGAGTTGTGATGTGCAACAAACTCTCTTTGGTTCCTCTTAACTTTTCCTGAGAACTCGAACTTGCGAGAGATTATTCTTCTTGAACCGGATGTTAAACCGGATATTGAGAGCTTCAAAGCTTTGTGGGAGACATCTTTTCCTTGAACCAGATTTCAAATCGGAATCTTCATTTTCGGCCGGAATTTTTTTTGACGGCCTTTAAACTCGAACTTGTGAGAGATTAATTCTTTTTAAACCAGAAATTCTTAAACCGGATTTGAGAGTTTTAGAGCTTTGTAGGAGACAGATTTCCCTTGAACCGAATATTTGAGAGCTTCAGTAAGACTGAGGTCCTTTGAATTTTCATCAATATAGCAGTTGCCTCTAGGACCGGGTTATCTTTCCCTCCATCGTCCTGGGGTTCTTAAATTTGCTGAAACTGGCAAGATTTGCTGAGTCATGTCATCGTAGCCCCCGAGTCTTACGACGACTCGAGGAGTTGTCTTGAGATTCTCTGTATTTGACCATAGCAGAAGGTGTATATCATTGGTGTTGATAGCGGAATGTGAATCCATAGAAGATTGAGGTGACTACGGCGGGTCATAAATGATCCCGTATGAGCCGTGTTAGCAACTCGGCCAATGGTTCCTTCCAACTGGCGATCTGAAGTTTAACCAAACTATAGGGGCGACTGTTGGGGAACGTTGCATGGGAAACAAAAAATTTTCCTACGCTCACCAAGATCAATCTAGGAGATGCATCTACGAGGGGAGAGTTGGATCCACATACCCTTGTAGATCGCTAAGCGGAAGCGTTCAAGAACGCGGTTGATGGAGTCGTACTCGCCGCGATTCAGATCGCCGAAGATCCTAGCACCGAAGCAACGGTGCCTCCGCGTTCTTCACACGTACAGCTCGGGGACGTCTCCTCCTTCTTGATCCAGCAAGGGGGAAGGAGAGGTTGATGGAGACACCGGCAGCACGACGGCGTTGTGGAGATGGTGGTGGAGGATTCCAGCAGGGCTTCGCCAAGCACCGCGGAGTTCACGAAGATGGATGTGGGAGAGGGAGGGCAGCGCCGAGGCACGAACGTGTGTGGCTGCCCTCCCTCTGCCTCTCTTTATATAGGGGGGAGAGAGGGGAGGGGGCGCCCTAGGGTTTCCCCTAGGGGCCGGCGGCCAGGGCAGATGGGAAGGGGGCGGCGCCCCTGGGGCTAGGGTTTCCCCCCCAGGTGCCTTGCCCCCCAAGCCTAAGGGGGTGCGGCAGCCCTAGGGGGGTCCAGCCCCCTTGGCGCATGAGGAGAGGGCCCAGGGGAGGCGCACAGCCCTATGAGGGCTGTTGCGTCTCCCCTTTGTGGCCCATTAGGCCCGAAACTCTTTCCGGGACCCCGAAAACCCCTTTCGGCCATCCGCCGACTTCCCGATGCTCCCCGGAACACTTCCGGACTCCGATCACTCTCATCCTATATATCAATCTTCGTCCCCGGACCATTCCGGAGACCCTCGTCACGTCCGGGATCTCATCCGGGACTCCGAACAACCTTCGGTAACCATGCACTGTTCTCACTAACAACCCTAGCGTCACCGAACCTTAAGTGTGTAGACCCTGCGGGTTCGGAAACTATGCAGACATGACCGAGATACTCCCAGGTCAATAACCAATAGCGGGATCTGGATACCCATATTGGTTCCCACACGTTCCTCGATGATCTCATCGGATGAACCACGATGTCAAGGATTCAGGCAATCCCGTATACAGTTCCCTTTGTCTCGTCGGTATGTTACTTGCCCGAGATTCGATCGTCGGTATCTCTATACCTAGTTCAATCTCGTTACCGGCAAGTCTCTTTACTCGTTCCGTAATACATAATCCCGTGACTAACTACTTAGTCACTTTGAGCTCATTAAGATGACGTATTACCGAGTGGGCCCGGAGATACCTCTCCGTCACACGGAGTGACAAATCCCAGTCTCGATCCATGTCAACTCAACAGACACCTTCGGAGATACCTGTAGAGTACCTTTATAGTCACCCAGTTACGTTGCGACGTTTGGCACACACAAGGCACTCCTACGGTGTCAGTGAGTTACATGATCTCATGGTCATAGAAACTTATACTTGACATGCAGAAAACTATAGCGATAACTGATACGATCAAAAGCTATGTTTAACGTTTGGGTCTCGTCCATCACATCATTCTCCTAATGATGTGATCCCGTTATCAAATGACAACTCATGTCTATGACCTGGAAACCGCGGTCATCTTTGATCAACGAGCTAGTCCTGAAGAGGCTTACTAGGGACACAAAGTTTGTCTATTTATCCACACGTGTATTTGAGTTTCCAATCAATACAGTTATAGCATGGATAATAAACGATTATCATGAACAAGGAAATATAATAATAACTCTTTTATTATTGCCTCTAGGGCATATTTCCAACAGTCTCCCACTTGCACTAGAGTCAATAATCTAGCATTACAAGGTAATGAATCTAACACCCATAGAGTCTTGGTGTTGATCATGCTTAGCCCGTGGAAGAGGCTTAGTCAACGGATCTGCAACATTCAAATCCGTGTGTACTTTGCAAATGCTTATGTCCTCCTCCTTGACCGAATCGCGGATGGAATTGAAGCGTCGCTTTATGTGTCTGGTCCTCTTGTGAAACCTTGGTTCCTTGGCTAGAGCAATGGCACCAGTGTTGTCACAAAACAGAGTCATTGGGTTTAATGCACTAGGCACAACTCCAAGATCTGTCATGAACTCCTTCATCCAGACACCTTCCTTTGCCGCCTCCGAGGCAGCTATGTACTCCGCTTCGCATGTAGAATCGGCTACCACGCTTTGCTTGGAACTGCACCAGCTTACCGCTCCCCCATTGAGAATATATACGTATCCGGTTTGAGACTTAGAGTCATCCGGATCAGTGTCAAAGCTTGCATCGACGTAACCCTTTACGACGAGCTCTTGATCACCTCCATAAACGAGAAACATTTCCTTAGTCCTTTTCAGGTACTTTAGGATATTCTTGACCGATGTCCAGTGATCCATACCAGGATTACTTTGAAACCTTCCGGCCATACTTATGGCAAGGCTGACATCTGGTCTTGTGCACAGCATTGCATACATGATAGAGCCTATGGCTGAAGCATAGGGGACGACACTCATCTTTTCTCTATCTTCCGCAGTCACTGGGCATTGAGTCTTACTCAACTTTGTACCTTGCAATACCGGCAAGAACCCCTTCTTGGATTGATCCATTTTGAACTTCTTCAAAACTTTATCAAGGTATGTACTTTGTGAAAGTCCTATCAAGCGTCTTGATCTATCTCTATAGATCTTGATGCCCAATATGAAAGCAGCTTCACCGAGATCCTTCATTGAAAAACTATTGTTCAAATACCCCTTCACGCTATCCAAAAATTCTATATTGTTTCCAATCAGCAATATGTCATCCACATATAATATTAGAAACGCTATAGAGCTCCCACTCACTTTCTTGTAAATACAAGCTTCTCCGTAAACTTGTACAAACCCAAACGCTTTGATCACCTCATCAAAGCGAAGATTCCAACTCCGAGATGCTTGCACCAGCCCATAAATGGAACGCTGGAGCTTGCATACTTTGTCAGCATTCTCTGGATCGACAAAACCTTCCGGTTGTATCATATACAACTCTTCCTTAAGAAAACCGTTAAGGAATGCTGTTTTGACATCCATCTGCCAAATTTCATAATCGAAATATGCAGCTATTGCTAACATGATTCAGACGGATTTAAGCATCGCTACGGGTGAGAAAGTCTCATCGTAGTCAATTCCTTGAACTTGTGAAAAACCCTTTGCCACAAGTCGAGCTTTATACACGGTGACATTTCCGTCAGCGTCCGTCTTCCTCTTAAAAATCCATTTATTCTGAATGGCCTTCCGCCCTTCAGGTAATACTTCCAAAGTCCATACTTTGTTTTCATACATGGATCCCATCTCGGATTTCATGGCCTCTAACCATTTGTCGGAATCCGGGCCCACCATCGCTTCTCCATAGCTCGTAGGTTCACTGTTGTCCAACAACATGACCTCCAAGACAGGGTTACCATACCACTCAGGTGCAGTGCGTACCCTTGTCGACCTACGAGGTTCAGCAGTAACTTGATCAGAAGCTTCTTGATCATCATCATTGGCTTCCTCTTCAACCTCTGCAGGCTCCACAAAAACATCTTTCTGTGCTGCGCTACTCTCTGGTTGAAGTAGAGGTTCAATAACCTCATCAAGTTCTACCTTCCTCCCACTCAATTCTTTCGAGAGAAACTCTTTCTCGAGAAAGGACCCGTTCTTAGCGACAAACACTTTGCCCTCGGATCTGAGATAGAAGGTGTACCCAACCGTCTCTTTTGGGTATCCTATGAAGACACATTTGTCCGCTTTGGGTTCGAGCTTTTCTGGCTGAAGCCTTTTGACATAAGCATCGCAACCCCAAACTTTGAGAAAAGACAACTTAGGTTTCTTACCAAACCATAGTTCATACGGTGTTGTCTCAACGGACTTAGATGGAGCCCTATTTAAAGTGAATGCAGCTGTCTCTAACGCATATCCCCAGAACGATAGTGGCAAATCGGCAAGAGACATCATAGAACGCACCATATCTAATAGGGTTCGATTACGACGTTCGGACACACCATTACGCTGTGGTGTTCCAGGTGGCGTCAACTGTGAAACAATTCCACATTTTCTTAAGTGATTGCCAAACTCATAACTTAGATACTCTCCCCCTCGATCAGATCGTAGGAACTTGATCTTCTTGTTACGATGATTCTCAACTTCACTCTGAAATTGCTTGAACTTTTCAAACGTTTCAGACTTATGCTTCATCAAGTAAATATACCCATATCTACTTAAGTCGTCAGTGAAGGTGAGAAAATAACGATATCCACCGCGCGCCGTGACACTCATCGGGCCACACACATCAGTATGTATGATTTCCAATAAGTCACTTGCCCGTTCCATTGTTCCTGAAAACGGGGTCTTAGTCATCTTGCCCATGAGGCACGGCTCGCATGTGTCAAGTGATTCAAAATCAAGAGACTCCAAAAGTCCATCAGCATGGAGCTTCCTCATGCGTTTCACGCCGATATGACCCAGACGGCAGTGCCACAAGAAAGTGGTATTATTGTTATCAACTCTACATCTTTTGGCATCAATGTTATGAACATGTGTATCATCACTATCGAGATTCAATAAGAATAAACCCCCTACTTCGGGTGCATGACCATAAAAGATATTACCCATATAAATAGAACAACCTTTATTCTCTGATTTAAATGAGTAACCGTCTCGCAATAAACAAGATCCAGATATAATGTTCATGCTTAACGCAGGCACTAAATAACAATTATTCAGGTTCATAACTAATCCCGATGGTAATCGAAGAGCGAGCGTGCCGACGGCGATCACATCAACCTTGGAACCATTCCCCACGCGCATCGTCACTTCGTCCTTCGCCAGCCTCCGTTTATTCCGTAGTTCCTGTTTAGAGTTGCAAATGTGAGCAACCGAACCGGTATCAAATACCCAGGCACTACAACGAGAGTTGGTGAGGTACACATCAATAACATGTATATCATATATACCTTGCTTGTTGTTGTTGTTGGCCCCCTTCTTGTCTGCCAGATACTTGGGGCAGTTCCGCTTCCAGTGGCCGTTCCCCTTGCAATAGAAACACTCAGTCTCTGGCTTGGGCCCAGCCTTGGGTTTCTTCACTGGATGAGCAACTGCCTTGCCACCCTTCTTAGAGTTACCCTTCTTGCCCTTGCCATTTTTCTTGAAACTGGTGGTTTTATTGACCATCAACACTTGATACTCCTTCTGGATGTCTGCCTCAGCGACTTTCAGCATTGAAAACAGCTCGGCGATGGACTTGTTCATCCCTTGCATGTTGTACTGCTGCACGAAGCTCTTGTAGCTAGGTGGGAGTGACTGGAGAATTCTTTCAATGATAGCCTCCTCCGGGAACACAAGTCCCAGATCAGCTATGCGGGTATAGTACCCAGACATCTTCAGTAAGTGCTCACTGACAGACGAATTCTCCTCCATCTTGCAAGCAAAGAATTTATCGGTGGTCTCATACCTCTCGATCTTAGCATTCTTTTCAAAGATGAACTTCAACTCCTGGAACATCTCATATGCTCCATGACGTTCAAAACGCCTTTGAAGTCCTCCTTCCAAGCTAAACAACATGGCACACTGCACGACTGAGTAGTCATCCGAGCGCGTCTGCCAGGCGTTCATAACGTCCACAGAGGCCGGAGCGGGGGGTTCACCTAGCGGTGCACTTAGGACATAAACCTTTTGGGCAGCTGTGAGGATGATCCTCAGATTGCGGAGCCAGTCCACAAAGTTGCTCCCATCATCTTTCAGTTTAGCTTTCTCTAGGAACGCATTAAAATTCAGGGGAGCTACTGCGCGAGCCATCTACAACAAAAGATTTGCAAAGGCATTTTAAACTATTGTTCATGATAAGTGAGTTATTACCTAATCAAATTATTTATAACTCCCACTCAAATTGACATCCCTCTGGTCATTCGAGCGTGACATGATCCAGATCCACCAACCCAAGTCCGATCATCACGTGAGATGAGGTGGTGTCAATGGTGAACATCTACATGTTGATCATATCTACTATATGACTCATGCTCGACCTTTCGGTCTTCCGTGTTCCGAGGCCATGTCTGTACATGCTAGGCTCGTCAAGTCTAACCCGAGTGTTCTGCATGTGCAAAACTGGCTTGCACCCGTTGTATGCGAACGTAGAGTCTATCACACCCGATCATCACGTGGTGCTTCGAAACGACGAACCTTCGCAACGGCGCACACTCGGGGGGAACACAATTTCATCTTGAAATTTTAGTGAGGGATCATCTTATAATGCTACCGTCGTCCTAAGCCAAATAAGATGCATAAAAGGATTAACATCACATGCAAATCATAAGTGACATGATATGGCCATCAACTCGTGCTTTTGATCTCCATCTCCAAAGCACCGGCATGATCTCCATCGTCACCGGCGCCACACCATGATCCCCATCATCATGATCTCCATCATCGTGTCGCCATCGGGGTTGTCGCGCGCCCACCATGCTCTTACTACTATTGCTACCGTTTAGCGATAAAGTAAAGCATTACAAAGCGCTTAATGATTGACACGCAGGTCATACAAAAATTAAAGACAACCCTATGGCTCCTGCCGGTTGCCGTATACATCGACATGCAAGTCGATATTAACTATTACAACATGATCATCTCATACATCAAATATATCTCATCATGTCATTGGCCATATCATATCACATACATACCCTGCAAAAACAAGTTAGACGTCCTCTAATTTGTTGTTGCATGTTTTACGTGGCTTCTATGGGTATCTAGCAAGAACGCTTCTTACCTACGCAAAGCCACAACGG
Source organism: Secale cereale (assembly GCA_902687465.1). Taxonomy (NCBI): domain Eukaryota; kingdom Viridiplantae; phylum Streptophyta; class Magnoliopsida; order Poales; family Poaceae; genus Secale; species Secale cereale. The sequence continues at coordinate 379,802,467 of LR738715.1, read as the reverse complement.
TGATATTCAAGTTGCTATTTAACCTTCTACAAGGACCGCCTTGTTCTATTCCGATTCAACTAAGATAGGAGAGACAGACACCCGCCAGCCATCTTATGCAACAAAAGTCACATGTCTGTCGATGGAACCGGTCTCATGTACGTGGACATGTAAAGTTGGTCCGGGCCGCTTCATCCCATAATACCGCTGAATCAAGAAAGACTAAGGAGGGCAGCAATTTAAACATCAACGCCACAAACCCTTTTGTGTTCTACTCGAGAAAGCATCTACGCAAGATCCTAGCTCATGATGCCACTGTTGGGGAACGTTGCATGGGAAACAAAAATTTTCCTACCGTTCACCAAGATCAATCTAGTAGATGCAACTACGAGGGGAGAGTGTGATCTACGTACCCTTGTAGATCGCTAAGCGGAAGCGTTATGAACGCGGATGATGGAGTCGTACTCGCCGCGATTCAGATCGCCGAAGATCCTAGCACCGAAGCAACGGTGCCTCCGCGTTCTTCACACGTACGGCTCGGGGACGTCTCCTCCTTCTTGATCCAGCAAGGGGTGGAGGAGAGGTTGATGGAGAATCGGCAGCACGACGGCGTGGTGGTGATGTTGGAGGAGAACTCCGGCAGGGCTTCGCCTAAGCACCGCGGGAGAAGAAGATATTACGGGAGAGGGAGGGCAGCACCGAGGCACGAACTTGTGTTTGCTGCCCTCCCTTTGCCTCACTATATATAGGGGGGGTGGAGAGGTGAGGGCGCCCTAGGGTTTCCCCCCCTAGGTGCCTTGCCCCCCAAGGCCAAGGGGTGCGGCTGCCCTAGGGGGTCCCACCCCCTTAGCCGCATGGGGAGAGGGCCCAGGGGGGGCGCACAGCCCCTTGAGGGCTGTGGTGTTCCCCCTTGTGGCCCATTAGGCCCAGAACTTCTTCCGGACCCCCCGAAACACTTTCCGGTAATCCGCCGATTTCCCGATGCTCCCCGGAACACTTCCGGACTCCGAAACCTATCATCCTATATATCAATCTTCGTCTCCGGACCATTCCGGAGACCCTCGTCATGTCCGGGATCTCATCCGGGACTCCGAACAACCTTCGGTAACCATACACTTTTCTCACTAACAACCCTAGCGTCACCGAACGTTAAGTGTGTAGACCCTGCGGGTTCGGAAACCATGTAGACATGACCGAGACACTCCCAGGTCAATAACCAATAGCGGGATCTGGATACCCATATTGGTTCCCACATGTTTCTCGATGATCTCATCGGATGAACCACGATGTCAAGGATTCAGGCAATCCCGTATACAGTTCCTTTTGTCTCGTCGGTATGTTACTTGCCCGAGATTCGATCGTCGGTATCTCTATACCTAGTTCAATCTCGTTACCGGCAAGTCTCTTTACTCGTTACTGTAATACATAATCCCGTGACCAACTACTTAGTCACTTTGAGCTCATTGAGATGACGTATTACCGAGTGGGCCCGGAGATACCTCTCCGTCATACGGAGTGACAAATCCCAGTCTCGATCCATGTCAACTCAACAGACACCCTCGGAGATACCTGTAGAGTACCTTTATAGTCACCCAGTTACGTTGTGACGTTTGGTACACACAAAGCACTCCTACGGTGTCAGTGAGTTACATGATCTCATGGTCATAGGAACTTATACTTGACATGCAGAAAACTATAGCGATAACTGACACGATCAAAAGCTATGTTAACGTTTGGGTCTCGTCCATCACATCATTCTCCTAATGATGTGATCCCGTTATCAAATGACAACTCATGTCTATGACCTGGAAACTGCGGTCATCTTTGATCAACGAGCTAGTCCTGTAGAGGCTCACTAGGGACACAAAGTCTGTCTATTCATCCACACGTGTATCTGAGTTTCCAATCAATACAATTATAGCATGGATAATAAACGATTATCATGAACAAGGAAATATAATAATAACTCTTTTATTATTGCCTCTAGGGCATATTTCCAACAATTACTTATAACTCCCACTCAAATTGACATCCCTCTGGTCATCTGAGCGTGACATGATCCAAATCCACCAACCCAAGTCCGATCATCACGTGAGATGAGGTGGTGTTAATGGTGAACATCTTCATGTTGATCATATCTACTATATGACTCATGCTCGACCTTTCGGTCTTCCGTGTTCCGAGGCCATGTCTGTACATGCTAGGCTCGTCAAGTCTAACCCGAGTGTTCTGCATGTGCAAAACTGGCTTGCACCCGTTGTATGCGAACGTAGAGTCTATCACACCCGATCATCACGTGGTGCTTCGAAACGACGAACCTTCGCAACGGCGCACACTCGGGGGGAACACAATTTTATCTTGAAATTTTAGTGAGGGATCATCTTATAATGCTACCGTCGTCCTAAGCAAAATAAGATGCATAAAAGGATTAACATCACATGCAAATCATAAGTGACATGATATGGCCATCAACTCGTGCTTTTGATCTCCATCACCAAAGCACCGGCATGATCTCCATCGTCACCGGCGCCACACCATGATCCCCATCATCATGATCTCCATCATCGTGTCGCCATCGGGGTTGTCGCGCGCCCACCATGCTTTTACTACTATTGCTACCGTTTAGCGATAAAGTAAAGCATTACAAAGCGCTTAATGATTGACACGCAGGTCATACAAAAATTAAAGACAACCCTATGGCTCCTGCCGGTTGCCGTATACATCGACATGCAAGTCGATATTAACTATTACAACATGATCATCTCATACATCAAATATATCTCATCATGTCATTGGCCATATCATATCACATACATACCCTGCAAAAACAAGTTAGACGTCCTCTAATTTGTTGTTGCATGTTTTACGTGGCTGCTATGGGTATCTAGCAAGAACGCTTCTTACCTACGCAAAGCCACAACGGTGATATTTAAGTTGCTATTTAACCTTCTACAAGGACCGCCTTTTTCTATTCCGATTCAACTAAGATAGGAGAGACAGACACCCGCCAGCCATCTTATGCAACAAAAGTCACATGTCTGTCGATGGAACCGGTCTCATGTACGTGGACATGTAAAGTTGGTCCGGGCCGCTTCATCCCATAATACCGCTGAATCAAGAAAGACTAAGGAGGGAAGCAATCTAAACATCAACGTCCACAAAACCTTTTGTGTTCTACTCGTGAAAGCATCTACGCAAGATCCTAGCTCATGATGCCACTGTTGGGGAACGTTGCATGGGAAACAAAAAATTTTCCTACGCTCACCAAGATCAATCTAGGAGATGCATCTACGAGGGGAGAGTTGGATCCACATACCCTTGTAGATCGCTAAGCGGAAGCGTTCAAGAACGCGGTTGATGGAGTCGTACTCGCCGCGATTCAGATCGCCGAAGATCCTAGCACCGAAGCAACGATGCCTCCGCGTTCTTCACACGTACAGCTCGGGGACGTCTCCTCCTTCTTGATCCAGCAAGGGGGGAGGAGAGGTTGATGGAGACACCGGCAGCACGACGGCGTTGTGGAGATGGTGGTGGAGGATTCCAGCAGGGCTTCGCCAAGCACCACGGAGTTCACGAAGATGGATGTGGGAGAGGGAGGGCAGCGCCGAGGCACGAACGTGTGTGGCTGCCCTCCCTCTGCCTCTCTTTATATAGGGGGGAGAGAGGGGAGGGGGCGCCCTAGGGTTTCCCCTAGGGGCCGGCGGCCAGGGCAGATGGGAAGGGGGCGGCGCCCCCTGGGGCTAGGGTTTCCCCCCAGGTGCCTTGCCCCCCAAGCCTAAGGGGGTGCGGCAGCCCTAGGGGGGTCCAGCCCCCTTGGAGCATGAGGAGAGGGCCCAGGGGGGGGCGCACAGCCCTATGAGGGCTGTTGCGTCTCCCCTTTGTGGCCCATTAGGCCCGAAACTCTTTCCGGGACCCCGAAAACCCCTTTCGGTCATCCGCCGACTTCCCGATGCTCCCCGGAACACTTCCGGACTCCGATCACTCTCATCCTATATATCAATCTTCGTCCCCGGACCATTCCGGAGATCCTCGTCACGTCCGGGATCTCATCCGGGACTCCGAACAACCTTCGGTAACCATGCACTGTTCTCACTAACAACCCTAGCGTCACCGAACCTTAAGTGTGTAGACCCTGCGGGTTCGGAAACTATGCAGACATGACCGAGATACTCCCAGGTCAATAACCAATAGCGGGATCTGGATACCCATATTGGTTCCCACACGTTCCTCGATGATCTCATCGGATGAACCACGATGTCAAGGATTCAGGCAATCCCGTATACAGTTCCCTTTGTCTCGTCGGTATGTTACTTGCCCGAGATTCGATCGTCGGTATCTCTATACCTAGTTCAATCTCGTTACCGGAAAGTCTCTTTACTCGTTACCGTAATACATAATCCCGTGACCAACCACTTAGTCACTTTGAGCTCATTGAGATGACGTATTACCGAGTGGGCCCGGAGATACCTCTCCGTCACACGGAGTGACAAATCCCAGTCTCGATCCATGTCAACTCAACAGACACCTTCGGAGATACCTGTAGAGTACCTTTATAGTCACCCAGTTACGTTGCGACATTTGGCACACACAAAGCACTCCTACGGTGTCAGTGAGTTACATGATCTCATGGTCATAGGAACTCATACTTGACATGCAGAAAACTATAGCGATAACTGATACGATCAAAAGCTATGTTTAACGTTTGGGTCTCGTCCATCACATCATTCTCCTAATGATGTGATCCCGTTATCAAATGACAACTTATGTCTATGACCTGGAAACCGCGGTCATCTTTGATCAACGAGCTAGTCCTGAAGAGGCTTACTAGGGACACAAAGTTTGTCTATTTATCCACACATGTATATGAGTTTCCAATCAATACAATTATAGCATGGATAATAAACGATTATCATGAACAAGGAAATATAATAATAACTCTTTTATTATTGCCTCTAGGGCATATTTCCAACAGCGACGACTTGTGCGCCTGCCCATTGAGCCACCCAGTGCAGACGGCGGTTGATAGTATATGATAATTTGCCTCCATTTTGTTGAAAGAAAACCGGGCTACCCAAGTTGTGACTTGCTCACACTCAATAAAAAGCTCATGCAGACATGTGCGGCCCAGTATGTTGATGTAGACCAGGCCGCGAGAGTCGGACAGCAAAAATGACCACAACATCAGAGACGATATAGATAAATGAGTCGGCCACGGCGTTGTAAGCCGGTGCAGTCTGGTGAACCGGCCGCGAGGGCGGACGGGTGAGTTAGCTGTGTCGTGTTGATGTAGACCGGACCACAGAAATCGCGGCTTGCACATATATTCATTGAGCATTATGGTACGGTCAAATGCTAGCGCATCATAATAGTGGCACAAGCTATATATCCATGACCTTTTACTCTTGAAGTGAACAATTGCCCTGCATACAAATATATATAAACCAAAGTGATTGTTCTTTGACAAGAAAGGAATATGTGCCAAATATATACTCAGAGGGACATCACCTGATTCGTCCGGACAATAGATGAGTCGGCAGCGGCATTATAAGCCGGTGCAGATTGGTGAGTCGGCCTGGTATGTTAGGCCAGTATTTATCCTCCGCAGAGTTGATGATCAGTTGATCACCATGGTGAAGCGGCGCGGTAAACCGTGCGAATGAGCAAGTGAGCCGCATTGTATTGATATATGTCGAACCGCGGAGGCGGACGGAAAAAACAACCGCAACATTAGAGGCAATATGGACGCGGGCGAGTCGCTACCGCTCTTACAGTGACCAAATGTCCTGCATAAATAATATCATAAACCGAAGTAATTGTTCCCTAAATAATAAAAAAATGTATCAATTAAAATTGATTGGAATTATTTCACCTGACATATTTGGCCAGAAATTATCCTCCATAGAGTTGATGATCACCATGGTGAAGCTGAAATCAACTACGGTCGAGTCGGCCGCGGGAGCAGACAGACGAGTCGACCGTGGCGCTGTAAACCGGTGCGGACGAACAAGTTGTCCTCCGCATTGTAATTCGGCGTGGACGCGTGAACCGGCCGCAAGGGCGGACGGGCGAGTCGTCTGTGGTGTTGTAAGGCGGCGCAGATGAGCGCGTCGACCGGCGCGTTGATGTAAACCGGATCGCGACACGCGTGTTCGTGAAGTCGCGCAACACAGTTGAACGTGCATCCAGGGCATACCACCACCCCTTTTTATTTTAATAGTCGTCATGCGTAAAAAATATTATATGCGAGAGTAATTGTTGTCGGATGAATTAACATGCGCTGATAAAATATATAGGAAAAATAACACCTGGTATTTTTTGGCAGATGAATACGGATGCTGGCGCTGTTTGCTTCCACATGTAGCAGTTTTTGCCAGTAAAAAAATTGGAGTTGTAGATCAACTTGGCCATCACGGCGGAGTATTAATTGAAATAGTACCATTGCTACTTGTTGGCTCTTCCCATTATTTTGCAGGTTTCACATGAGGATACGGCAGCTGGCTGACCCCTTGCATGCACGGGTGCCTAACGAGGGGCACCGGCCAGGCGAGGCGGACGGGGCGACGGCCAAGACGGCCAGGCCGGCCCGATGCTGCGGCGGGTCGACGTACCAGGCGGAGTGGCAGCGCATCGGCGTCGGTTTGAGAAGCCTGCAGTGACTCGAGCCCTGCTCCGGGGCGACTCGAACACTGGTTGCCTCTGCGGCTTGAGGAGGAGGCGCGCGGTTGACTTGGAGCGGCTAGGCGGCAGAGACCGAGGCGGAGACCGACGGCGACGGGGTAACTCCTACAAGGCGGCCCCGCGACAGGAGCGGAAGCGCTCGGGCGGCGCCGCGACGCTTCCGTCAGTGCAAGGGACGGACGGCGGCGCGAGCGAATTGGGCGGATGAGGAGGAGGCGCGCCGGTGGCTCATGGTGGAGATAAGCCCGTGGGAACGGCGGCTCAGCAGCGGCCGGCGGTTTGGAGGTGCCGGGCGAGCGGAGGCGTCAGCGGGTGGCTTGGATCTGGATTAATAAAGCCGGTCGACAGACTAGTCCGAGCCTGTAGCTTTCCCTTACTATTTTTCTCTAATACATCTCGTACTAGTAATCCGATTGCTGATTGATTTTGCACAAGAATTAGCTTTGCTCAACGATGCTTTACGGCAAAAAGTAGCAGCCGTTTACGCATGTAATTTCCTCTGAACTGGAGCCTGTAGCCCATTAGTAGAACCTTGCAGAATCCAGCGGATCAGAAACTTTCTTTTTGTCCATCTTGATGAAAAACTGCTATTTGATAGCTCGCAGGACTCGGTGTACAAAGGGAATCAACCTCCCATCGGTTTCGACGGATTGCATGTCCCCTCCGGCGTACCGCCAAATCCTTCATTATTTGCAACTCAATTTGTTATATGCTACTCAGATTCGCCCATCGTGTAGATGATGTAGATCCTTTGCACCGGCTTCTTCATACGGATAATCGCGAGCTTCTCGATCCCTGAATTTCTCTCTTGTTCTTGCTTCAAATTGGCGCGCGTCAGCGGCAACTTGCTCAATGTGCTCTCGCATAGCTTCACTTTCTTGATGTAGAGCTCGTTGGACACGGAAGAGATGTAGTTTGGTGACGTAGTTGTTCGATTCTTGAGGATCATCAAAGAGCGGGTTCGTAGTTGTACTTGGCCTATCCATCATCACAAGCAAGAGTGTGAGTGGGAGAAAGGAGAAGACAATACCAATTGTACCTTGACCGAAGTTGAAAATGGATCAATGATCACTCAATAATGTAACCCGGAAATAGCACTATTGGTACCACTTCTTGTCGATTCTCACACCTACACAAGTAAAGCTTTGAGAGGAGCTTGGATAGGACGGTGGCACAAATTCAATGCAATTGTCAAAGTGACTCAATGATGTTGAAAATGATTCACAATTTGCTCATGCAACAAGTAGATCACAAGCAAGAAGTAGCACACGGAACACACGCACGGATCGATAAATGTGGTTGTGCAACCAAGGGTGAGCGAAAATGTAGAATCCACGGAAAATATTCGTTTTGCACAACACTAGAGAGACGCTAACCGATTGCTTAATAGGCAGATACGCACTTGTGCACAACCTATAAGAGGCAAACGTAACGACTATCTATCACAAGTATGCTATGAGTGTATGATGTGCCGATGGTTGAGCACAAAATGATGTATTGCTATCTCATATGATCTCTTTTGATGCAAGGCGTATGATGCTATTTTTCTTTTTCTTATAAGCTTTGGGTGGCTCCCTTTGCTTAAAAGCTTCTGAGCTCTTTCTTTGGCCACTTATGCATGCTTCTCGGATCAAGGTAGCTATTGTGTATGCGGCACACTCTTGTGTCACACGGAGATATGATGATGTGGTATGCAATATCTATGACTATCACTAATGTGCACAAGTGTCGTGGCCCGGCAATACTCAAATGGCTAGTCTCGATGGGAAAGCTACGCAAAAATGGTCTATAGGGTGACAATGCAATTGCAAGGTAGGATAAACAAGGTGTCGTCGATGTTACCGTCCTTGCCGAGGTTGAGCGATTGTGTTGTCGGAGTCATTCCATTCCAAGGTAGCCTAAACATCCAAGGAAACGGTGAAACCACAACTCAAGTATCCAAGGCAAAGTGAGACAAAATTGTCAAAATCGTAGCGGGGACGCGATGGTGGTTGCGTAAGTGGTGGTGGTATGCGGAAGGTGGGTGGGATACCGAACGGCGAATTAAGTGCAAAGTGGTGTGGATGGGAGGTTTTAGGCTGCGGAAGGCCGGATGTCCGGGCCAGGGGCCGGATGTCCGGGGTGCCTGAGGCCCTGATGAACACCTTGCACACGGTGACTTCCGGGGCCAAAATTCGTCGGATTTTGCGGATCAAAATTGGGGAAAGGTGGGGAAAAGCTAGATCCGCTCGTGGCACAGTAAATCCATGGAACAAATTCAACAAAATCTCGTCAAATCAACAGATCACAAAAAAAATTGGGGCTATTTTTGGTGGGGAATTTTTGAAATTGGGAAGAACACAACAAAAACAAGCTAGAAAACAAGGGTAGGGGCTCCAATTTCGTGAGAAACCTATGCTCGTGATACCATAATGATGTAGGGTGGAACCCTAGATGGCCGATCTTTCACGAAATGGAGGGATCCCGAGGATGAACACGTGGTACACGAGGGAAAACACAAGAGGGATAAGAAGAAAACACTCAAATCAACAAGTTTAGGTCACACAAATGCTAGATCCGGGAACACAAAGAGTGATACACGATACACGATCAACTAAGGACGATACAAGTAGCGGTAGTCATCTCCGTGAGGAGGTCTTGATGTTCTTCTCCGTGAAGGAGGTCTTGAATCCGGTGGATCTTGTCCGAGGAGGCCACGGTCTCGTAGGAGAGGAACCACTAAGGTTTTAGATGAGCTATCACAAAGCTGACCCTAAAAAGATGTAGGAGGAGGAATATATATAGTCTACGGGGCGAAGGGGTACATGGGTCACGGCCCAAAGGAGATGCCCGCGGGCAATCAGGGGCCGGATGTCCAGGGCTTCGCTGGCCGCCGGATGTCCGGGGCTTCGCTAGTCGCCGGATGTCCGGGCCGAGGGGTCGGATGTCCGGGCTGAAGGGGCTCAGTCCCGATGCTCTCTGAATAGGATGGTCCGGATTTCCGGGCACGAGGCCGGATGTCCGGGGCCTACCGGGCCGGATGTCCGGGCCCTGTAGCTTCGGCTGTTGGGGCTGTTCTGTAGCTGATCGTCCAGGGGCCGGATGTCCGGGCCAGGGGGCCATATGTCCGGGGCCTGGAGCTTTCTTCAACTTTTCTAGATGCAAAGCTTCGTCCGTGAGCTTGGGGACTTGTCCATCTTCACGAGCCTCTCCCATGGGGTGTTCTTCATACCTGACCACACGAAACACATCCATCTGAGGTAGTAGCCATGTCTCGCAAGATTCATATGGAAGGTGGACTAGGAGAGATGTCACCTCGGTCTCGAGAGCTCTAGCACGAGCACGTGTCATTAGTCCTTGGGGCACTTGGTGAGGCGATGGAGGGTCCATGGGGATGACCTTGGGATGCTCCACATCACCTTACGATTGCAATCTTGCATCTTGAACTTCTTAAAAAAAATCTCTGAGATATCTCTCCTGAGAGATGAAAATGTGATTTTCCTATTGGCGAATTCGCAATCCGAGAAAGAACATAAGTTCATCCATCACCGACAATTGATATTTCTAGGACATCACCCATCCAAAATCAAAGCTATAAGCATTGTTAGTACAATCAAAAATAATATCATCCACATATATTTGATACACGAATAAATCGCCATTGATAGAATGTGTGAATAGACTAGAATCAGTGGATCCTGGCTTGAACCCCTTTTCAAGCAGAAACGTCCTCAGTGTATCATATTAGGCCCGAGGGGCTTGCTTGAGTCCATATACCGCTTTTTTCAACCTGAAAACTTTGTTAGGGAACTGAGGATTTTCAAAGCCAGGTGGCTGCCTAACATATACTTCCTAACCGATTTCACCATTGAGGAAATCACTTTTCACATCCATTTGATAAAGCAAGATGTCGTTGTAATTTGCATATGCAAGAAGAATACGAATGGTCTCATGACGAGCAATGGGAGCATATGTTTGACTGAAATCTATACCTTCTACATGTGTATATCCTTGAGCAACCAAATGTGCTTTGTTTCTTATGATGGATATATGCCCTGGATGCAACATAATAAAATGGTTATTATTATATTTCCGTAATCATGATAAAGGTTTATTATTCATGCTAGAATTGTATTGACCGGAAACTTAAATACATGTGTGAATACATAAACAAATACCGTGTCCCTAATGATCCTCTACTAGACTAGCTCGTCGATCAAAGATGGTTAAGGTTTCCTAACCGTAGACATGAGTTGTCATTTGATAACGGGATCACATTATAAGGAGAATGATGTGATGGACAAGACCCAACCGTTAGCACATCATATGATCGTTTAGTTTGTTGCTACTGCTTTCTTAATGTCAAATACATGTTTCTTTGACCATGAGATCATGCAACTCCCGGACTCCGGATGAATGGCTTGTGTGCCGTCAAACGCCATTACGTTACTAGGTGATCATAAAGGTGCTCTACAGGTATCTCTGAAGGTGTCCGTTGAGTTGGCATGGATTGAGACTAGGATTTGTCACTCCGTATGACGGAGAGGTATCTCTGGGCCCTCTTGGTAATACAACATCACAAGAAGCTTGCAAGCAGAGTGACTGTCATGGGGAGATGCTCACGATCACTTATGGGGCCACGGGCCCCTTGTGGTTCGGCAGGGGGAGGTCACATTGCACAAAGAGCGGAGGTGATGAAGTAGCACAACAATGATGAAACTGGTGTTTTTACCTAGGTTCGGGCCGCTCAGAAGCATAAAACCCTACTCCTGCTTTGGTGGATTGGATGGAGGAACACGAAACACACGCGACGCTCAAGCCCGGCAAGGTGGCCTCCGGGAGAGCTGCTACGTGAGTACAAGTGTTCAAAGGTCTGAATCCTTAGCTAGGTTGCCTTGGGCCTTCTTTTATAGCTCAGGGGGTAACCAGAGTGGCAAAACAGACATTATCTAGTGATTAGATAGCCAATAGTGTTATCATTCATAACTCTAGCACTTAGGACAAAATGCCATGAATGCTACCCTAGGTGACGTGCAGGGACGCATTCCTCACAAGCTTTTACCACCACTTTAGCCAACTATTGCTTATTATATTGACACGCCTGTGGATAGGTGTCAAGCAGGTGTAAGTTGTCTTCCAGCAAGTCGCCACATGCTTAGCGAGAGCCACTTAGCCACCTCAGGGCTCGACACTGCATCAATAACTGACTGGCGTGGCGATGCGGTGGAGCGGTGGCAGATCGTGTAATGACCCGGATCTGATAAGATTCGATGTCTCTGCGCTCACTGTGCTAGTCCCAGGATCGACTCGCTAGAACACATAGTACATATATGAATATCAAATAACAAGTGCTTCATTTACTATAAAGTATGATCCAGAAGTTGTAAATTATTACAAACTGAGTTGCACACGGCTAAGTTTATTCAATAATAACAGCGGTAATTAGCATAATAAACTATGAGTCCCATCAATGCCCGTGACGCCCGAAGACCGACGTCCTAGAAGATTCCAGAAGATTCCAGATGTTTCGGGTTTCGCCGTGTGTTTTCTTTGCTTACTCTGTTCTTATTTGTGCTTTGCATCATATCATCATGCCATCATGTCATTAATCTTTTGCATCTCAACCTAAATAAATCGTGTGGACATTCGGTCCATTTAAATCGAGGGAAGTGTGATTTCTCTTTAAAACATAGCCTCTCAATATTATTAGGGAGCTATATATTAAAAACATTCCAATTGTTTGGGATCACCGTAACACACTCGCATTTATTCTTCAGACCTATTTCACTTCAAGTTTCTCCGCCAACCTTGTCTATTTTTTTCTGTTGTATCGAGGCTCCTCCTAAAGTCTAGACTCCTTTCAAACTCCTTAAGGCAAGCTAATTATTTTAGATTGTTTTTCCCTATTTTGTTGGAACCATTTTTGTTGGCTTGGTAATATTCCTTAAAGCCTTACAAAAATGTTCCATCCTTTATTTTCTGTTCTGGCCTCTTTTCTTAATTATTTTTGCACTCTCTCTAATTATTTCTGTTTAAGAGATAAAAAGGAAGAGAGCCCAGCCCGGCCTCCCTCTCCTCCTAGGCCAGGCCTCCCTTGGAAACCCAGCCGCACCTTCTGGCCCGAGCCGGCCCACCCCATCTGGCCTCCGGCCCAACTCCCTCCAGCTGGCCCAAGCCCCATCTCTCCCCTAACCCTAGGCCGACCCCAGGCTCCCTCGCTCCCCCTCTCATCCCGCACTCCGCCGCTTCCTCCCTTCGATGCCCGAACCCCATCGCCTCTGCCCCCGATTCCCTCTCGACCCCTCGCTCTCCCCTGGAGCGCCCCGAGCCCCCGATTCCCTCGCTAAATCGCTCGCCCCAGCGCCCGATTTCCCCGTGCTGCCCTCCTCTCGAGTGTCTCAGGCGCCTAAGGTCGGGCCCCCGACGCAGCAGCAGCGCCCTCGAGCCCCTTCGTCCCCGTCGTCCTTCCCTCCAGCGCCGGACCGCGCCAGAGTCTCCTCCGCGGCCGTCCAGCGCGGCCACCGCTGCCGGATCGAGGACGCGCCATGGCTTCCTCCCCGTCCGCACCGAGCTCCTACATGACTCCCCGCGCCGGCCTCCCTCCCCGCGCAGGCCCTTCGCCTCTCGCGCCATGGCCCTGCGTCGTCCAGGCCGCCCCTCCGGTCGATCTCCTCGCCAAGCCCGTCCTCGTCTCACTACAGCGACCAGTAGCGCCCCGCACTTCCTCCCTTCGACCAACGCCGAGCCGCAGCACCATCCGGTCGGGGCCTCGTTCCCCTGTCGCGCCTCCACCTCCAGCGCACCATCCTCCGTGCGCCTCCTCCATGGCTCTGCTCCGGCCACCGGCGCGCTAAGCCTGCTGCTGCTGTGCTTCGTCGTCGGCCTCGTGTTTTTGTTTTTGGTCCAGCAGATTTTTTCGTCAAATTCATCGACGCGTCGAGTACCTCTACACAAGACCCTCATGTACGACTACACGAGACCGATGCGCCAAGTACCTCTACGAACGAGTACCACTACGTCCGATGCCGCGACAAGTACCCCTACCGATGAACGAGAACAACTACTTCCCTCTACGGCATGTACCACTACCGTCGCCCCGGAAACGAGGAATTCGCCAAGTACCTCGACGAACCGAACATCTACGGGAACTTGAACGGCTACATAGCGTGTACCTCTACGAAAACGCCTACGTGAACGACTACCGTCGCCTCGTGTACGACTACGAACGAGAACAACTACTTCCTCTACGGTCGTGTACCACTACTTCCACTACGTCCCTCTACGATCTCAAACCGCCCCGAAACGCACGCTTCGAAGGTATACCGAGACGACCCCATGGACGATGTTGCTTGTTGTGTTGTATGAATGTTTGCCCTTGTGTGCACCGTGCCCGTCTCATCTTTTGTCGTGCTCCTCGGTTGCCTCATCGCCGACTCGTGGGAACCCGGTGACGGGATCACCCCACCTCTTTCATCTTGTTCGACTCGATCACTCCGCCTTTGCTTTTGCACCGGTCTCTCGACGAGTTACCGGAACCGAGATGTTGTCGTTGCATCATTTTCGGATCGTTGCCGTGGCACCCTTTCCTTTCACCACGGTGACAAGTGCTTCATATCTTCTTCTTGTCAACTTTTAATAATATAGCATAAACTTGATCATGTCATCCGCATCATGTTAACAACATTTAAAATGTGTGAATTGTTGTTTGCTAATAATTGCTAAACATGCTTATGGGGATTTTTTTTACCGGATTTGTTGTTGTTATTTCCGGCCTCATTTAAAATGCCTAAATAGTGTAGTTTTATTATGCTCCACCTCTTGCCATGTTAACAAACTTTTAATCTTGTCTTGTAAATAACGAGAGTAAACTAAATAATTTAAATGTGGTGTTTCGTCAATATGCAACTCGTTGCATATTAAGCTCCACTTAACTTGTAGTACTTATTTGTGCACTTTGCCATGACTTGCATATTTAAACCGGACATGCATCATACTTGGATGTGCATCGTATGCCATGTTAATGCTTGTGTGTTTACTGTGTTGGTTGCTTCTTTCCGGTTGCTCCTCCTGTTAGCTTCGGTTTCGTTCCGGAGTTGTGAGGATTCGCTCGACTATGTTGCTCTGTCTACTTCATGGATCCGTTCTTCTCCCTTGTGGAATCCCAGGCAAGATGACCGAACCCGGATACCATTACTATTTTTGCCTATTGCTAGAAGTATCACTCTGTAGTATATTGCCTCGATGCCCATGTTTTCCTGTCAGCCTCCTATTGTAACCATGATCCTGTCTAACCACCCTACCCATGCAAACCATTGATTGGCTATACGTAGGCTTCGCTCAGCCCCTCTTATAGCATTGTTAGTTGCAGGTGAAGATTGAAGATGCTTGCTTCATGTTGAAGTTTTGTTGGGTTATATCACACTATATAAATGCTTAAATGAAATCATCTATATATTGGTAATGGGTGGAAGGCTAAGCCTTTTACTTGGTGATTTGTTCCACTCATGCCGCTAGGAACCGTATAAACCGGTGTTATGTTCCTTGATTATGCGTTCCTCACACGGTTGGGGTTTATGGGGCCCCCTCGATAAACCGCTAAGTGCTAAGTCCTTTCCAGCAAGTCCCAACATTGGTACTATTCGCCTAATAACTAATAAAACTTGCATAGGGACTAGCTATCCCTTTTATTTTAATCAACAACCCCGGGCCAGTGCTCCACATGAGTGTTGGTCCGAAACGGGTAGTCTGCGGGGCCACCACGAGGAAACTCGAGGTTTGGTAAAAAACTGTAGAATCGCCCATCCGGTCGTGTCCTGAGACTAGATATGCGCGGCTACCTATCAGGGTGTCGACACGCCGGGAGGATTTGCTGGATTAGCCTTACCTTAGTTCGGATTATCTTGAGCACGGGATTCCGAGATTACTCGGGTCTTCCCACCTTGGAGTTGCGACTCCGCGGATCGTGGGCTTGTCATGGGCCAAGTTGGAACACCCCTGCAGGGTTTGAACTTTCGAAAGCCGTGTCTGCGGTTATGTGGCAGATGGGAGCTTGTTAGTATCCGGTTGTAGATAACTTTACACCATGTTCCAATACACTACCAGCGTGAGTACCGTGACTGTCATTTTCCGAAAGGGGTTTTCGGGAGATGAACACGATGGGGTTATGTTTGACTTGTTTAGTTTAGGATCACTTAGTGATCATCTCTCGACCGAGGCACCTTCTCTTCTCGCTCTCTTATACGTAAGCTAGTGCTAGTTGCTGTTGCAAACACTTGTTCTTTCTTCAGCCTTGCTCCTCACCCAAGGCTTAAATAGTCTTGTTACCCGGGAACGGGATTGCTGAGTCCTCTGTGGCTCACAGTTACTTCACCACACCAGATGCAGGTTCAGCCGAGTTTGATGTAGGAGCTGGTTCAAGTACTTCACTTGGAGTTCGATGAAGAGAGTTGTCGTTTGCTTGTGACGTTTTCGACGATCAGTAGTGGTTTCTACTAGGATTCGATCTAGGCCTGTGGCTTTATGTTGTTTGGTATCTTTCTTTGGGTCTTACCCTTGGATGGGCTGTGATGTTTTGAATGATGTTTTGCTTATGTAATGTATTGTGTGAAGTGGCGAGTGTAAGCCAGCTATCTCCTTTTGCAATTTAATCCCTCTTTTACATGAGTCGTGCAAAGATACCAAACTTGAGATCATTCTAGGATGGGCTTATACCTTTAAGTCCTGCCTCGACACGTAGGAGGTATAGTCCCATCCTGGGTATTACAAGTTGGTATTCAGAGCCTTCTCCGACCTAGAAGCCCCCACTAATTGATCGAATCGTTGACGGTTGAGTCTAGGCACACACTCGAAAATGTTTTGAGTCCTATATATATATCGAAGAGTAGGA